>OY720239.1:20978200-22178200 GCA_963082625.1 Pasiphila rectangulata
TCACAATGTAAATACTAGAAATAAAGATAAACTCGCATTTCCACTTGCTCCACTGCTACGTAAGGTCAATATGATCTGCAGAGGGCAGTGTACACGCTTCTACAATAAAATTCCTAAAGAAATGCAGCAATTTACTATCACCAGATTTACGTATGAGGAGATTCAGCACATACTGGAAATTGGATCGGAAAACCTTCAAGAGATTCTACAGTTTTCGTTTTTGAGGATTATTTTGTTTTACGCTGGGTGCCGCACAATATCACCGATACTCAGAAGCAAGCTCGGGTCGAATGGTGCCGTGATATAATAAACAAATTTGAAGTAGACTCGTATCGGCATGTTTACGACATCACTACAAGGGATGAGTCCTGGATTCATTAAAACGATCCAGATAGGAAGCGCCAGTTGACGGTTTGGGTCTTTTGAAACGAATTAACGCCTACCAAAGTGACGGGATCTAGATAGATAGATAGATAAACTCTTTATTGTGTAAATGATACAGAAAATAAAAACAAAAATAACTAAAATTAACTTAAACTACAAAAACCACAGAAATACACTAGAAGCAGGGAGAAGATTTGATCGCGAGTTTTTTCAATTGGACTGGCTATTTGAAAGAAGTTTTATCTTTAGTGAGCAACTAGTGACCAAACACAGGGCTCTGCGGGCTACTGCTCCACCATGACAACGCACCCGCGCACACCGCGGTATAAACGAGGGACTTTCAGGACAGCACACTGGTAAATATCTTGGTGACCCTCCTACAACCTAGCACCATGTACATTATAACAGCTCAAAGGGATACAATTTTCATCGCCGGAAGATGCACTGTCAGCGTTCGAGCAGGCTCTAAACGAGGTGTCTGGGGGACTGGAAAAAATGTTAAAAAAACAGGTTTAGACGCATGAAAAGATTTCACGATAAAAAAAATACGTCTACCGATTTTAATGCATTGTCTAGTTAAGAGCGGCTATTTATTTATTTATTTGAGCCACCAACAGAAGATACACAAAGACAAATTACAAAAGTAAAAACAATAAAAATCATGAGCTAGTGTTCTCCCAATTACAGACAGCTACATCTAGGTTTTCTATCGTGATGATACAAAGTCACAATTTACTAGAATTGCTTCAACTACAATTTAATCATCATCATTATCATCATCTCAGCCGTAGAACGTCCTCTGCTGGACATAACTCTCCCATTTCCATATTCACCGCGTCTGGCTGGCGGGTTGGCGAGCGCAGAACGGGATGTTTTTACAAAGAAAAACGCAGCTGCCGATCATCCTGAGAGGATTCTTAATGCATCCACGGGAAAGAGTGGTAAACAAAATTCTACTACCAGCACCCCACGTCATATTATTTTATCGCACGTGACCCTATGGTTTTTACATTGCCGTAATATTTCTCACCCTGTCACGTAGATTTATTCCCGGGGCTGCCTGCGTATACCTTCAGCGGACTGGTTATTGACCTCAAGGCGATCAATCTTAATGCCAGCATACGTTTACTTCAGTGATGATCCGTTAGTAAAAAAATAAAGTGTTTACTTGTCTTGTCTTGTCTTTTTATTTTATGGCTTTTTGTGTTTGGTTTTACATAAATGCGCCAGTGTCAAGTTAATTTATGTTAACTAACTGCTAGCTTTACTTATGTGAAAAAAATATGGATATAGTTATAATCATAAACTTTCTAGGAAAACCATAACCGTATTTGTACTTGCTGTCACTTGTAATATTTTTTATCCTGTCAGGTAGATTTATTCCCGGGGCTGCCTTCGTATACCTTCACCGGACTGGTTATTGGGCTGAGGGCAATCAATCTTTTTAGGCGCTGTTTTTGATCCTTTATAAATGCCAGCGCATGTTTACTTCGGCGATGAACCGTTATAAAAATAACAAATTACTACTGATGCTAGTCCAATATAACTTTGATATCGCACCCAATTGTCATCATCATCATCATCATCTCAGCCATAGAATCCCCACTTCTGAACAAAGGCCTCCCTCGTGGCCGATTAGGTTCTAATCATGAGGGGTTGTTGACATACACACCATGCTTGGCAGGCGGGTTGGCGAGCACAGTAAGTAGGGACCCAGTAAGGTCCGTTTATATCTACAGACATCGAGCGTGCCAGATAAGTGCAGAGGCAGACCAAATAATGTTCTTCCTAGACACAGTGGGTGTCTGTCTGGTGGCGTATGTAAGGCCGTGTTACGATATAATTTAAATACATCAATAAACGCTGTATAGAAAAATATTATTTTGTCTGACCCATGGATGCTCGATTTCTGTTTTAATTTACTAACCCACGTTTTTTAATGTTTTAATATTTATCGAATGGACCTGATCTGACCGATCAGGCTAATTTCTGGCCTGCAGGAGTCGTATACCGTCGCTATATGGATGCGAACACAAAAAAACCGGACAAAAGCGTACTGGGGTCGGTTCTGTACCTATATGTACATAGGTACATAATAAATGTAAGTGAAAGTTAAAAAAAATGCACAAGAAGATTCGGTCACCATTGATATAGTACAATTTTTAAGGATTTTTTTATGATTCCATTTTAAATGTATAGTTTTTGGATTTTTTTGTATCAACCATATTAGAAGATATACCTTGGTAAATTTCAAAGTAAGATCGGATATACCAAACGATACACGGTTTCCTTGGAAGGGCCTCCATGAATGCCATTTGAAGTCTACCGTGCTTTTCGTCTGGTTTCAGGCAACACTGAAAAAAATCATAGCGCGTAGATGTTTTCGGCGCAGATCCATTTCTCAACAAGACACCACAATTTTAAATTGCTTGTAAAAAATGTGGAGGGAAATTTTGAAATTGGAACGTACTTTTTTACAATTCAATAATCACATTTAAAATAGATTATGACTGTCTTATACATAAAACCTTTTTTCCACTCCTCTTGCTCAAAAAGACCGTCATTGTGGCGTACCAGAGCGAAGAAAAAATAGCATTTCTTCCTCTAGGGAAAAAAGTTTTTGATTTAAAATTTGTGTCCAATGACAATGAGAGTAATACTACCTCGTATATAATGGGTCATTTTAGCTACTTGTATAACTATCTATTATTTCGCAATACTTTCTGAGTGGCCTGGTATTTTTTTGTCTACTACGCCACGTGCTTGCCTGCTTGGCACGCACGATGTCTGTAGACCTAAAGGCACCTCAACAGTTTGTTTCCAGCCTCGCTGTCACTTAGGAGAAATGTAATATTTCTTACCTTGTCAGATTGATTTATTCCCGGGACTACCTGCGAATACTTTCGGACTGTTATTGACCTAAGGTGATCAATCTTCTTAGGCTCCGTTTTTTGATCCTTTAATTATGATTTTAACGGTAAAAATAACTGAGGAATGTTCCTGTTGGAAATTGGGATTGTTTCATAGCATCGGATGGCTAACTTACAGAGCTGAACTTGATTGCTTTTAATATTTTGGTCAGTTTATTTTGACGATCTCCTGTACTTGATGAATCTGTGATCTTTTTTAGATGAATGCAATCTTTTACCAGAACGAACTTGGGTTCGTGATAAAATATTTGTTATTATATTGTTCACTTCCTGTTGGAGTTTTGTAAAAGAAACATTTTTATGTTCCGCCGGGCTTTAGAACGCATGTGCTTTCATGTGCACAAACGCATGAAGGTATGAACATAAAGAAATATATTTATTTGTGCTTGCGTTTCATTTTAACATTTTGGATATAAAAGTGCCTGTAATGCCTCGATATGAAACTCCCTTTGTGCGTTTTATTTCGGGTTAAAGTGTTTTTGTTGAGCGCCTTTTAGAGTGAATCGCTCACTCTGAAAGGCGCTCAACATGGCATGGCAGAGAATATTGGTGAGTGGTGGCAATGGGAGGCTGGGGAGCTGGTTCAACAATGGGATGAGATCAAAGATTTAGATCGTTAGGTACGCCCTTACAATGAGACTGCGCCGTTTTGTTTACACAAGAAATGAGATAGCTCGCTCATTTGGAATCAGTTTACCTCTAAATACCAGTGTTATTCAGACGTGTTGTGTGTTACTTTCTTTAACAAAAGTTCGTGCAATAAATGCCGTGCATTTTGCCGTGGGGTGCCGGCAGTAGAATGTTACCCCTCCTCTCATACCCATGGATTCAGTAAGAGCCTGCTAAGGGATACCTCCGGAAGATGGGCAGCAGCGTCTTTTAGTGTACCAATATCTCGTACTGCGCTCACCAACCCGCCTGCCAAGCGTGGTGAGTATGGCAACTACCCCTCATGTAGTTCCATGAGCGAGGTCTGTGTTCAGTAGTGGACGTTTTACGGTTGAAACGAAACGAAGAAATAAAAAGGCAGGCCACGTAAGGAGAATGAACCCTGACAGGTGGGCATCAGTCATCACTAAGTGGGAGCCTGAAGACGGGCGACGCCAAGGCAGCCCAAAAGAAAATATGGAGATGCTTGAAGATATGGATGCCTACAGGAGAACTGGTGGGAAGCGGCCGGCAATCGCAAGCAGAGGAAGGAGATATGGGAGACCTTTGCCCAGCAGAGGGACTCAGTATGGATTAGAAAAAAATACAAAATTTCATTTCAGATCCAACAATTTCACTATACAAAATATCACACAAAGAATTGAACCGCACTGAAATGTAAATGTAGGTAAGTTGAGATAAATGCGACCACACCTTTACGGGCGACGTGCAAAATAGCCATTATTATACAGGTCGTTTGTCTTCATCTGCGCTCAAGAGAAACCTTAAGGCAAATATTTAAATTGTTAGATATGCCCTGACACCAAACAAAATAGCTTAGTGCCACGGGTATTAAGCTATTTATATTTTTCGGGGTAAACTCACACTAAGGTATCATTTATAGAAATTAAAAATGCAATCAAAATTTTGTCTCCGACGGGGCTCGGACCCGCAACGTTCAGACGAACATCTTCTCGGGTCGAAAAACTTGAATGCTTATATCGGTTTTATAGCACCGAGTAGCGACATAATATGGCAGAAACCTTCGGAGATTCTCTTGCCCACTGTCCGAAAACCAGAAGTCAGTAGCAGTAAAGAGATGTCGCTTTACCTAATTGTATAAGCTATTTTTGTGTTTAAAGTGTAAGATTGTGTTTATATGGTAACCCATATAAACACAATCCTATTAATATTCATTAATTTTTAATATTCATTAACTAATAATTCATTAATGCCGACGCTCGCACACTGGTTTTGCCAATAAACCAAACTGTTATTGTTATTATTTATTGTGCAATCACATTGCACGAACTTTCGTGAGATAATAACACACACCACGTCTGGCTAACACTGTGTGTAAATATAGGTACACTGACGCTAAATGGTCCCATCACCATCACAAATTAATGTGATATAACCTTGTAAACGTAAATTTCGTGATAGAATCTTATTTAATATTCAAGATCTGTATAGTTGTGACTTATTTTTAAATATTTTTTTTATTATAAACCTGTAAGTATTTAACTTGTTAAGCTTTCGCGATTTGTTAACATATTTATTAGTTTTAAAATTACAGGATTTTATCGCGTAACTTTTTTATTATTTTCCCGACGTTTCGAACACATTTCAGCGTTCTTGGTCGCGGCCTCCCGCGACCAAGAACGCTGAAATGTGTTGATGAAATGTGTGAAAATAATAAAAAAGGTACGCGATAAAATCCTGTAATTTTAAAACTAATAAACCTGTACTTTTATAATTGTCTGTTGTCTTTTTCTTTTCACAAGCTATGATGCCCTATCATTATGGGACCACTTTGTTATATACCTTTTAGATTTAAGATTTTTGTTCATAATGTGAAACCCTGTGTTGGCTGTCCTATCTAATTAAATAAATAAAATAACGGTAAGTGCGCTGCGCATCTAACGTTTTAAATCTTTGCATCATTGAGGTGCTTAGTTTTTTGTACCGGGTATAATCTTACATAGCTTTTTTATCTCGGGATTTTGATTTAAGACTGAGTGCAGGAGTCACAGCACTTGTATGACCGCCGTGGCAGTCTGTCGAGTTAAAGTCAGACAGACACATTTTCTCTAAAAGAATTTTTACATCGTATGGATTAATACTGACAGACAGCGGAACAAATGAAAATTTTCGATATTTTTTAAATAAATATGCTAGGTAGAGCTAAAATTGTGTGGTAAACTATATTTTAATATGTCGACACTCGCCAAAGGTTCTAAATGAAAACCAGCGTTAATACTTTAAAAAAAATTGGACCACAAACTTACCTGTTTTTACTAATTTATAACCTATGTACCTTTGTTGTGGATTAATAAATGGTTTTTCTTTCTTCCTTTCTTTTTTTTATTTCTGTAGTGTCCAACGTTAATTTTAATTTAAGGTACGCTCGAAGTATTAAATGATTTAAAATTAATGAAAAGTCAAATGTCAAGTTATAAATCTCATTGATTTTGATATCATTTTTGACTATAATATTACAGCTATTAATTTGCTTCAATTTTACTTTTTTTACGATTATTTACTGTTTTTGCTAAGATTACGTTACTTGACACGACCAGAAATGTGTTAAGCCAAACACAAAAAGCATTAAAATGGGAAGAAGATGAATATTCACCTTGTATTTTCGTGTCATCTGTGTCATATCACACGTTTTGCCTCGAGACCTTCCCCAGACTTCATGAATAGAGCACACTACAACAGGCATCTTCACAGACCGTTACCTCAACGGTTAATATATATGCATATCTTGTGAATTTTAAACGGGACTCGACTTGACGTGTTCGCCTCCTTCATCGACGTATGCACATTAACCTCGTTTAGTATGCGAGCTTGTTAAGTTATTGACAATTTCTAGGAGTTATAAAGTTTATCGTGCTTGATATCGAGGTTTTTGCTTAATGACGATGAATAGTGCATTTACCATCATCATCTCATCTCTCTCTGCTGGACAAAGGCCTTCCTCGTGGATCTCATCATCCATACTGATCATGATTGGTTCTCGCAATACTCGCCACGCTTGTCAAGCTAGCAAAAAGCCGCTGCTGCTTGTCTTCCGGGCAGAGTCAAGGGATAATTTCCTTGATTCTTGCTGCATCCGCGGCCTAGAGAGGTGAGGTCACGTTCTACTGCCGGCACCCCACGGCAAAAATAATTATTATACTAACGGTATATTATAGGTCAACAATCAAGAACATTGTTGATATAGTCAAAGTCCCACGAAATTGATCTGATAATTAGAAATTCTTCTTCCTGAATTCTTCGCTGTTATAAAATTATTTATTAAAAATCTACTGAGCTAGCCATTAAGAAAAAGATAATATTAAAAGCAAGGAGATCGTTCTTTTGTTTGCATAATCTGCTAACAATATAGCGCTATGGGACATTGCATCCGCTTCAGATATGCATCTTTGATCTCGAGAAAACAGAGGATCAGAAATATTCATTAATAAAAATAATGCTGGACAATTCGTAAAGCGTCATCTAGCCCCAAGCTAATCAGAGTCTGTGTTATGTCTACCTATTAGATGTCTGATATACTTTACCAGCTTTTGCCCGCGACTTCGTCCGCGTGGAAGTCATAAAACATAAAATCCCCTTTTACACGCGGAGCCACTTTGATTCGAAAATATAAATCCCATTTATTCCCTATCCTGTCGGGATATCGAAAAATCCCTTCTTAGTGCACCTCGAAAATACTTAAGATATATGTGTACAAAATTTCAAGTCTTTAGGTCCAGTGGTTTAGGCTGTGCGTTGATATATCAGTCAGTCAGTCAGTGCGTTAGTCGGGACTTTGAATTTTATAAACATAGATATTTTGTATTATATATGTACATACATCTAGACGCCCTGAATAAATATCTGCAGATCGTACATACATTTGTCCCAAAAGGGGAATAGAACCCACAACCTCTGCGCTGGGCCAACTTTCATAGGACTTACAATATTGATAGACATAAAGACATCACCAAATTGTCCCAAATAAAATATATCGTTTCATAGAAATCAGATTATTGAAAGAATGCAAAACAATAAAATGCAATGAAAATATCTAGTTTTAATTCCGCTAATGCTGAGATGCATATGCACCGCCCTCCCGCCCGCTAATTATGCACATACAGGGAGAACCAGGCTGTTAATGCAACATGCATACCCAAACCCACACGACGACACGTGTTTCACCTCTCCGCGAGGCATCTACAGGTGAAACACCGAGATGTTGACTGGTCGGCGGCTGGAACGAAAGTGAAGCCACATTTTTTATTTTTTTTTTAATTGACAATATATGTTGTTGACGGCAGATGGCCATGACAACGTTACCGGACTATGGCGAGCGCAGAAGGCGCCCAGCCGCAAAAGTTAGGTTGGGGCAACAAGCTCAAGGGCACCACTTAGGTTCAAACCACGGCTTGGACTGTTGCCAGATTTTTGAATGCACTGATGGTTAACGTCCAGGTGCAAAACTGCACCTTAAGACGGAAGAGTGTATTCTTCGGCCCCGCCGGCGGGACCGGTTATTGAATATGTGCCTAGCAGCTAATGTGGGACGGGTTGACGTCACGTCCGGGTTAGCGGCAGTGACCTCGTCAACGGGTAAGCCGAAAACATTTCTCGGTCGACGGAGGAAAGAACGCAGCGGCTACTCCTTATAAACAGGTTTGCCTGCTCAGCTATACCTGCTGACTTAATATAATTAATGGAATCAGGCGTTACTTTGCAGAAATTCATATGACAATAAAATGCAATGAAAATATCTAGTTTTAATTCCGCTTATGCTGAGATGCATATAGTAGTAGAGTAGAAGTAGAATAGTAATTAAAAGATGTGGCTGATTCTGGGCGGTACAAAGTTTGCCGGGACAGTTAGTTTATAATATAAAACAGTGACACAGTACATACATAGCACAATCAACTCTAGACTAATTATTATGTGTGACTGTTGCGTCACTCTCACCGCGTACATTATCCCTTCAGGTGCATTTGGATACGTGACAATGTGGAGAATTTACATATAATTATGTCACAGTGACAAATACTTTTTGTCACGGTAACAAAAGTTACTAGTGCTCTCATCATCATTTCAGCCATAAAACGTCCACTGATGAACACAGGCCTCCCTCATGGATCTCCATGAGGGGTAGTTGCCATTCTCACCACGCTTGGCAGGCGGGTTGGTGAGCGCAGATGTTGATACACGGATGTTGATACACGGATAGACGCTGCTGCCCATCTTCCGGAGGTGTCTTAGCAGGCTCTTACTGCATCCACGGGTAGGAGAGGAGGGGTAACATTCTACTGCCGGCACCCCACGGCATAGTGCTCCCATACACTATATAAATTACAACTAATATTATTTAGTTCTTATAATTACTCTCTTCTTCTCTTCCAGCCGCAGGACATCCACTGCTGCAAAGTTCATAGATCACTGAGTACTGATCATGAGGGTTTGCTGCCATACTCACCACGCTTGGCAGGCGCGTTGGCGAGTTTCTAATTTATCCTCATTCAACTGGATTTAGATATAAGCCTATATAGAAAAATAGCCAGCATTAAAATGTGGATGTCATTATCAAGCACAAAAAGAGCATTTACGCTTACTCATCCCGAATTGGAAACTCGCTTTAGAAGTGGCAGTTTTTGCTATGTCTCAAATGTCCTCGCACTCAAAGATGAGTTTGTACAGAACTGGCATCGGCTAAAATTTTTAAGGATACAAAAAATCTTATTATCATCTACGCCGTAGGACTGCTGTCCACGCCACTGTTGGACATAGGCCTCGCTCATATTACTCCAAGATCATGAGGGGATTGTTGCCATACTCTTCATTTGGCGGGTGAGTTGGCGAGCGCAGTACGGGATGTTGATACACGGCAAAATGCTGCTGACCTTCTTTTGCAGGTATCTCTTGGCAGATTCTCACTGCATTCACGGACAAGAGAAGAGAAAAATATCGATACTTAACCCTTCCTTACCCGCAAGTGCTATAACTGCTAAGCTATGAAACCCTTGACGTCACTGAAGACAACATGACCTTAGACGTGGTGCAAACATTACACATGGTGCAAAACTTAGACGTGTTTATTTTTTTTGCCATCTACACATCATACCCTTTCATTAGATACCAAATTCGGGTATATTTAGAAACATTCGATTATTGATCCCCTCTTTCACCCCCTTTAATATGGATACTTCTTAATAGATTGTGATATTACATGTTAAAGAACCACCGCTAGAAACCCTGCTTTTAAATAAAAAAACCGTATGCAAATCTGTCCACTCGTTTAAGAGCTACGGTGTCACAGAGAGACACACAGAGACACGCACATAGCGGTTAAACTCATGACACCTTTCTTTTTTAATGGAGGTTAAAATACATTGAATAGAATAGAATAGAATGGAAATATATTTATTTGGTTTACATAACAGCACAAGCATAGAACAAAAGGCAAAAAAGAAAAAAAATAATAAATAACATAGTACCTAGCACCAAAAGCAACAACATTGCAAGTACCAATTAATATTAAACAGATTGGGTAATTCTAGGTACATACGGAAAAGGATAACAATGAAAAAATAATAATAATAACAATAACAATAAATAAAGATAAAGATAAAAAACGTTTATTTTGTTTCACACATTACAAATAATACAACAAAATTAAAAATATACAGACATGGAAACAAAAAAGGAAATCGCTCAGCATGTGCACAGTAGCGATGGCGCTACGTGCGCTGGTTTTCTGCAACACCTAGAGTGTGTGAGGTAGCGGTGCGACACACGCAAAGACATTGACACACGTTACAAATTACATACGAGTACAAAAGAAAATTATGTTATAATCAAGTTACAAGGTGAATAGAAAGAAAGTAAATAAAATGTTGAAAATATAACACAAAAGCTAAAATATAATAAAATTAACAAAATATTTAAGAACAATTATTAATATTAATACGGATCGGCTCAGAACGTCTGCTTGTTGTTGGTAATTTCTGTGATATCAAAAGATGTTTCTTAAGAGATTTTTTAAAGGTATAAATTGACTTAGAGTTTCTAATCGGAGGAGGCAAATTATTCCAGCATTTCATCATTTAAGCTGCCACGAAAAGCAGACGTTCTGTGACGAGTACAAATCAAGCGAGTGGCAAAACGGATATGACAGTTTGAAAATTGAAGTTTTTCGTACAGGTATTGGGGTTTTTTATATTTAACAATACCAAAAAGCAAAGCCGCAAAGTGGAGATAACGTCGTGACGACATGTTGATTATGCCATAATTATTAATATAAGGGGAAATATGTGCTCGCCGCGGTATAGGAAAACAAAAACGGACACATGAGTTCTGGAGACGCTGTATTAACTTCTTTGATCGTGCAAGTAAATACTTCCCAAACACGTTGTCTACATAACTAAGCTTGGATAGTATAAGGGAGTCGCATAGCTGTATGCGAATATCAGTGCTCAGAAACTCACGCATCCGATACAGCACAGATAATCTGTAGAAACAGTTGTTAACTACGGTTTGCACATATTTCTCAAAATGCAATGAACCATCCATAAGAAGCCCAAGGTTTCGAGCCTCCGTGACGCGGCCTACAGAGATTCCTTCTATATGTACCTTCGGATTCTTCCTCACAATGTTTTCAATTTGAAGTTTAGATCCGAGTATCATACACATTGATTTGGCAGGGTTTAAGACAAGGCAGTTTAATTTGCTCCAATTTGTCACGCGTTCCAAATCTTCATTTAAGCTCGCGATAGCTTTATCAGTTTCGTCGGGTTTAAATGAAATATATAATTGAAGATCATCAGCATATGTTTGATTTTTACAATTTAAAATATTCGTGTGTAAATCTGCACAATAAAGTATAACCCTGAGGTACTCCACGTGTGACTGGTAAAGGTGTTGAATAAGAACTGGAACCATTAGCATTATTTAACTTAACAAACTGTAAACGCCCTGACAGATAACTAGAAAACCATTTTGTGGTACATATGTATATCAAAACCGTAATACGTTAGTTTCGACAGAAGTCGCGTCGTATTTATAGTATCAAATGCACGGGAGAAGTCGAGTAGTGCTAGAGCAGTCCCTTCACCAATGTCCTGAGCACACAACACATCATCTACTACGTCTAGCAAAGCCGTCGCCGTACTGTGCCCCTTGCGGAAACCTGACTGTTTGGTGGATATAATTTTATCCACTTCCAAATATTGAGTAAGTTGAATACAAACAACTTTCTCAATAATTTTAGAGAGAAAGGGTAATATACTAATGGGTCGTAAGTGGTTAAGGCCTACAGGTTGGTCAATTTTAGGAAGTGGTTTAACTATAGCAGTTTTCCAGGTGGTAGGGAAAGTTGCCGTTTGAATGCTACAGTTACTATAGCAGTAATTAAATTTAAGGTTTGCGGGAGAGTAAGTAATACCATATCCAGTGAGATGAAATGAATCGAACCTTTTCACAAAGTTAAAACAAAAAAAAAGCATTGTAGGCAGTAGGTATGCTGCCGTATGCCCTAACCACAGCAAGAAATATATTTATCTAGGTACTATCCAGTCATTGACCCTAAAGGTAGGTAGTGAAAGATGTGCTGCAGTAAAACCAAAAGGGATGGATCTCAGCTTGTGTTCCTTCGCACCATCACACGAAGGAACGCTGATTTTCAGACCCATCCTAAAAGGTAAGTGATACTACGAGCAGTAGCCAGCGGTTTTTTAACTAATTGAAAAAATTAATCATAAATAAATAAACAATAACAAATACTTATTAAAACAAAAAAAAAAATTGGTGTCATATCTGAAGTTTTTAGTATATGATCTCGTTTTTGCAGCTCTTACGCTAAAGAAAAATTCTGAGGACCCGTCCCGCGCTTCATATCGCGGCCCCTTTTATCTTTTTACTTATTCCTTCTTTACAAGGGGGCCGTACTCCATACGTTTCTGAGGATGAAAGTACAAATACGACTCGTTAGTTCAATTTCGGATGGAAACTTTCTTTAGAACCGAGTTTTCCAAGCCACTAAGATCATTACAAAGATATGTTCTTACAGTTAACGATATACGTAGCTTGTAAAACATTTCTCGCTTCATGATTCTCGTAACCGTGTTTAGACATAAAGTTAAATGTGTATTATATTCCTTTGTGAGTACTGACGATTCTCATTAAAACAAGTCAAAAGTTCTTCGTACAACAATATAAGTTACAACGAAATTAGAACAAAATTTTCGTAACACACACATACTCTACCGTTTTCTCATTACCAAAGTTCAATTGATAAACAAAGGCGTCGAAAGACAAACAGAATTTGTGAGTATATTTTGTAGAAATTTTTTTTTCGTATTAAGGAACAAACTTCATAAATAAATCTTAAGTTATATGCCTAGTTTATTTTCATAATTAACGTAAAATTTCACATTGTTATTTTTATAGGTTTTAATTCTGTTAAATACGGGAATTACTTACAAACGCGTAGTATTAGCGTTCAAGCGTTTTTTCATCACTTCAGCCGCAAAACATCCACTACTGAACACAGGCCTCCCTCATGGATCTCCATGAGAGGCAGTTTCCATACTCACCACGCTTGGCAGGCGGGTTGGCGAGCGCAGCACGGGATGTTGATACACGGAAAGACGCTGCTGCCCATCTTCCGGAGGTATCTCTTAGCAGGCTCTTACTGCATCCACGGGTATGAGAGGAGGGGTAACATTCTACTGCCGGCACCCCACGGCAGCGTTTTTAGATGTTGACTAATAGTACAAAGCTAAAGTGTTTTTTTTGTAAACTTTTGCGCTCACATTTCATTATGATATAATGACATAAACACGGGAATTTATCGCGTAATACCTTTGATTATTCCCGACGTTTCGACTGTTTCAACAACCATGGTCCCGGGTTGACTGGAGATTTAATTGGAGTGTAATTAATACATTCGATAATAAAATAAGTATCATCATTTTATCCCCTGCATCACAGAGAAACAAGCGTTCAACACAGATTTCTAAATAACACGTTACAACTAAATAAAGCCGCCAAAATCACGATTTAGTAACTAAGTTAGTCAGTTAGCACATATTCTAAGCACACTTGATGCATATAACTTTACAGGTACTTAGCGAGGTTGTCTTCCTCGAGGCGAAACTTAATATTCCATAACTAAGTAGATTATTTATAAGTAGCTATAACAAGCTCCGCTCTTTCATGCCTTAACTCACTTTTAAACTTTGCCAGGTGCTTGTTTCTGTGTGACGAAAAAAGCGTTGGAATTAAATTTCAAGGCGTATAATGTAAAAGGCAGTTTTCTGTAGAGTGCTGGCAGAAGAATGCTGCCCCTTCTCTCTTTACCATGAATGCGGTAAAATTTGGTATGGAATAGTTCCGGAAGATGGGTAGCGGCGTCTTTCTGTGTAGCAATATCCCGTACTGCGGTTGCTAAACCTATTAAGCGTGGCTAGTATGGCAACAACCCCCATTGATTTTAGAGATTTATGTGGGAGGTTCATGTCGAGCTGTGGACGTGGACAGCAGGAGAGAGAGAGAGAGATAGAGAGAAGGTGAGTGAGAGAGAGAGAGAGTGTGAGAGATAGAGAGAGAGAGGATCCGGCACCCAATCCGGGACCCAGCAATATCAAAACGGCCTACCTAACCTATTTACAGTCCAAAATGTTTCTTCACTAAAGCCATTTATTCTAGTGTTTATGCCACACATTCCTCTGACAAAGAGCATTGTTCTCAGAATACATAGAAATAGTCCGTGGCATTTCTACACGCGGAGGGTGTTGTCCATTCAATCCCATGATGATGATTTTTATGAAAAATATAAACTTGTCAAATTAGGCTTCGACGTTTTAGTAATACCTGAGTTTCCCACGTATTTTACAAAATGAAATAATATAAATACCTTTTAAGAATGCTGTAAAAATCAGTTGCCCACCAATAAGGCTCACTCGCGTGTCATCTGAAGTGAACAGATTACATTATGTGCTTTATTCTATTAATTTGTGTTGTTTCATTTTGTAATTTGTGACGCGTCAATAAGGTCCATGCGGCCGTACTGAATAAAGTATTTTTTGATTCTCGATTTTTAGCTTAAACGGTATAACATAAAATGTGTCTTCAGGCCAAATTTCGCTTCACTGCTTCCTAAAATATCATTACTGATAATGGATAGATCGTCGTGAGACTCCATTTAATTCCAGTGTTTTTGCCACACATTCCCTCAACAAAGAATATTGTTCGTTGAAGTTTTGACGTGGAAAGAGGGTTCTCATAACGGCCTCGAACTACTGTCAACAGTAATTAATCTTAATTCACTGAAGGGTAGTTTTCGATTGGACTTTGAGAGGCTAGGCTTATTGAAGAGTTGATTCTGTGAAATAATTTAGACCCTGCCACTTGAATTCTGATGAATAATAATACAACGGTACTTTTGGTCTTCTAGCATTAATTTGACAATGGAAATAGTTTTGACGCTTTCTGTGACTTAGTTGTTCATAAAGCTGGCTAAGATTCTGATTCTGAAGCTAAGGTTCGATTCCAACTGAGGGATGAATGGTTGCTTTTCAGCAGATATGTGTTTCTGGTCTGGGTATTTCTCTATATGTGATACTTCTTTTACAAAAAAGACGTTTTTATGTTCCATCAGCTTTTATTTAACTTTCTCTGTTAGTTTGTGTTAAATCTTGGAAGCTGAATAAGAACCACTTCCTGACGTTTAACTGGGATAAAATTTGGTATAAGCGAATGTTTTGGAACAATATAATAATACCAACCATGGAGCTGGTTTGATTAATAAATCGGAAGGTGGCCATATAAGCTTCTAAACTAAACGAGATAGATTGTCGTTGGGTGCCGGCAGTAGAATGTTACCCCTACTCTCATGCCCGTGGATGCAGTTAGAGCCTGCTAAAGGAGACCTCCAGAAGATGGGAAGCAGCGTTTTTCAGTGTATCAACATCCTTAACACATATGTAACCGGGTCCCGCTCTGACAGTCTTCCCGGGACCACGATGGGTGCAATCCTGTCGAAACGTCGGGCAATAATAAAGATAAATAGCGCGATAAATACCCGGTTAAATATGTGTTAATAATGTGTCGTGATCGTGAAAGTTTAAAAAAGACTATCAACATCCTTTACTGCGCTCGTCAACCCGCCTGCCAAGCGTGGTGAGTATGGAAAGTACCTCTCATGGAGATCCATGAGGGAGGCCTGTGTTCAGTAGTGGACGTTTTCCAGCACATTCCGTCGTGCTTGGGCTCGTTTGATTTGACTTGGCAAGTACTCTGGTACTACATGATATCCAGGGCCTGAAGATGGAGTCGGAAGGTGGCCAAAAGAACTCTAAAGCTTATGTTTGGTATTTTCTGTAGTAATTTTATTATTAAAAAGTATATAAAATGTCGTGGCTAGACATCATTTAATAAATATAAAACAGGTATTTAGAAGTAGCTTTGTCCCCTACAGACGAACTTTTAACTTTTCTTATATAGTTCTCACAATCCTGTCCATCCAAAGGTTGCCTGGAAGAAATCGCTTTTAGCGATAAGACCGCCCATTGTGCATTTAGTTGAGTATCTTATCTTCTACTGTTATTTCTTTTATTTTATGGTGTACAATAAAGTTATAATCATTCATTCATCATTCATTTTAAAAAAATAATATACCCTGTCTGGGTTTCATTGTTGTTGAAAAAAAGTTAACATTCAAAAGAGAACTCCCTAAACCACCTGTCACCATAAACGCTGGTATTCAATTTTACTCTCTAAAATTAAATACCAAGGAATATTCCTTCAAACTGAGCAGGAACCAAACGGACGGGCACAATACTGTCGGAACTCTGAAAGCAGATGCATGTTCCTGTACGGATCAAAGAACATGGAATCGTGTATCTTTTTAAAAGTTGAAGACAGTAGAACTTTTGAGGAAGGATTGTAACTCTCGCCTTTGGAAGTGCTTTATGATCGGCACTGGGTCTTGACTAAGGATCATAGTATTTATGAGATGACATAGATTATGTCGTATATTTAGGATTTCTAAAAAAAAAATATACGACATAATTTATGTCATCTCATAAATATTATGATCCTTAGTCAAGACCCAGTGCCGATCGTAAAGTACTTCCAAAGGCGAGATCTACAATTAGCCGTGGGGTGCCGGCAGTAGAATGTTACCCCTCCTCTCCTACCCGTGGATGCAGTAAGAGCCTGCTAAGAAACACCTCCGGAAGATGGGCAGCAGCGTCTTTCCGTATATCAACATCCCGTACTGCGCTTACTAACCCGCCTGCCGAGCGTGGTGAGTATGGCAACTACCCCTCAGGAAGATCCATGAGGGAGGCCTTAGTTTAGTAGTGGACGTTTTACGGCTGAAATGATGATGATTTAGGATTTTTCTATTCTTTCCGCCGTAGGACGTCCACTACTGGACAAAGGCCTCCCTCATTAATGACTAAGTACTGATCATGAGGAGTTGTTGCCATACTCGCCACGCTTGGCAGGCGGGTTGGTGAGCGCAGTATGGGATGTTGATACACGGATAGACGCTGCTGCCCATCTTTCGGAGGTATCCCTTAGCAGGCTCTTACTGCGTCCATGGGCATGAGAGGAGGGGTATCATTCTACTCCCCACGGATTTACGCTTTACTAATATATAATTTACATTTGGGTATTTCTCTTGCTTGGGTTTACAAGTAAGCAAACATTATTATGTGAAACAAAAAACACAACCGCAAGTTTAAATTTAGAGCATATAACTGTGCCTTGAGGCAGACACTAGTACAAGTATTTCATTCATCATTTCAGCCGTAGGACGTCCACTGCTGGACAAAGGCCTCCCTCATTGATCTCCAAGTACTGCGGTTGGAAGCCGTCTGCATCCACCGCCGACCAGCAGTTCTCACCAAGTCGTCTGCCCATCTTGTAGGTGGACGTCCTACGCTGCGCTTGCCGATCCGTGGCCTCCATTCGAGAACTTTGCTGCCCCATCGGCCATCTGTTCTGCGCGCTATATGGCCTGCCCATTGCCACTTCAACGTGCTAATCCGTTTGGCTATGTCGGTGACCCGAGTTCTTCTACGTATCTCCTCATTTCTGATTCGATCCCGTAGAGAAACCCCGAGCATAGCCCTCTCCATAGCTCGTTGAGCGACTCTGAGCTTGTTCATAAGGCCAATAGTGAAGGACCACGTCTCGGTTCCATATGTCATCACTGGTAACACACACTGGTTGTAGACTTTCGTCTTAAGGCACTGAGGTATGTTGGACGAAAAGACGTTGCGAAGTTTCCCAAACGCTGCCCATCCGAGTTGGATTCGACGATTGACCTCTTTCTCGAAGTTGGACCTACCTAATTGGACTGTTTGTCCTAGGTATACGTACGCGTCGACAACTTCAAGAGCCGAGTTCTCAACCATAACTGGGGCAGGCACGACATGGACATTTGACATGATTTTCGTCTTGTCCATGTTCATTTTAAGGCCTACCCGCTGGGAGACTCGATTGAGGCCTTCGAGCATCGTGCTGAGCTCTTCCATCGACTTTGCCATGACCACAATATCGTCGGCAAATCGAAGGTGAGTGATGTATTCGCCGTTAATATTGATGCCCAGCCCTTTCCATTCCAGGAGCTTGAAGGCATCTTCCAAAGCGGTCGTAAACAGTTTCGGAGAGATTACGTCTCCCTGTCTTACGCCTCTTTTTAAGGGAATCGCCTTCGAGCTCTGTTCTTGTACTCGGACTGACATAGTGGCGTTTGTATACAAACACTTCAACACTTCGATGTACCGATAGTCAATTCGGCATCGTTGGAGAGACTCAAGCACCGCCCATGTTTCGATCGAATCGAAGGCTTTCTCATAGTCCACAAACGCAAGACATAGCGGCAAGTTATACTCTTCGGTCTTCTGTATGACTTGCCGCAGCGTATGTATGTGGTCTATGGTACTGTAGCCTTTTCGGAACCCGGCTTGTTCGGGAGGCTGGAAGTCATCAAACCTGCGTTCGAGACGGTTCGCGATGACCCTTGAAAACAGCTTATAAACATGGCTCAACAGCGAGATGGGTCTGTAATTCTTAAGTAAGGTTTTGTCACCTTTCTTGAAAAACAGAACCACCACGCCCTTGTTCCATGCTTTCGGCGTCGTACCTTCAAGCAAGGCGGAATTAAATAGCTTCTGAAGGACTTTAAGTACCGGTGATCCACCCGCTTTCAGAAGCTCTGAAGTGATTCCGTCCTCACCCGGCGCCTTGTCGTTCTTAAGCTGTTTCAAGGCCATCCTGATCTCGTACAGGCTGATGTCCGGGATATCCTCGGTATAATGTCGGGTCAGTTTAGCTCTTGGGTCGTTGGCCGCACTGCAAACAGGTTTAGTGACCGAATCGTAGAGCCGTCCATAGAACCTTTCGACTTCCCTTAACACTTCTGCTTTACTTGACGTTATGCTGCCATCTTCCCTCTTCAGCTTCGTCATCTGGCTCTGCCCAATAGAACTATCTCTCGCGAACACTTTGGAGCCTTTATTCCGCTCTATCGTATCTTTAATACTGGCTGTATTAAAGGTACGAATATCGTGCCGCAAGGATTTCCAAATTTGTCTATTGAGCTGCCTATGTGACTGAGCATCATCGGGAGACTGCAGTCGCAAAGAACGTCGTTCAGCCATGAGGTTTAGGGTGTCATCAGAAAGTTTCTGAGGTCTATTAGTACGGGGGGTCTTAAAGAACTGGGACCCCACCGTATGGACGGTTTCTACGAACCTGTTATTGATCTCGTCCACCGATGCATCTACTCCTAGACAGTCAAAGCGATTTGCGAGTTCGAGTTGAAAGCTCTCGAGGTTTTGGATATGTGCGCGAGTGGGTCGGAGCGTAGATTTCATCAAACGGGACCTTTCAAGTTTAACGTTCATATTCAATGTGCCCCTTACAATTCGGTGATCACTGCCGGTTTTCACCCTGTGAATCACAGAGACATCATTGAATATTCGTTTCTTGTTGGTCAGGATGAAATCAATCTCATTTCTCGTAGAACCATTGGGACTCATCCAGGTCCATTTCCTGTGAGGCGGCTTCTGGAAGAAAGAATTCATCATAAAGAGTCCTTCTTTCTCCAGAAAATCGGCCAGCCTCTGTCCCCTGGGGTTCCGTTGCCCATACCCAAATTGCCCCACTCTCAACTCATCATCGCTTCTCATGCCTAGCTTTGCATTGAAGTCCCCCATTACAACAGTGAAGTGAGTGTTGTTCGTATGTATGGCTCTACTGATGTCCTCATACATAGACTCTACTTCTTCATCTGGGTGTGACGAGGTCGGCGCATATACCTGAACGACCTTCAGCAAATATCGCTTAGATATTCTGAGTGTTAGGTACGCGACCCTGCTCGACACACTGTCGATGGTGACAATGTTGTTAATGAGTGACTTGTGAACGAGAAACCCGACACCACCTTGGGACTGTTGGTCGCCCTCCCGGTAGTATAGTAGGTTACCGGACTTAAGGGATATCGTGTCCTCGCCCTCTCTACGGACTTCTGATAGCCCCAAAATGTCCCAGTGTAATCTACTAATTTCTTCTTCCAGCTCAACAATCTTATCGTCTGTCCTCAAAGTGCGGATGTTGTGTGTTACCAGGGCCAGTGGTCGTCGTAGGGGTTGGTAGCCGATCGTCTCCCGGGGATTCTTAGCACCCCTAGCCCCGCCGTTACCGTGACTGCTACCGTAGCCAGGATTAGCGGGGCCGCCGGGGACTCGGGGCCTGGTTTTTTGTTGTGTTGTCATGAGGGGGTTGATGCCATACTCGCCACGCTTGGCAGGCGGGTTGGCGAGCGCAGTATAGGGTAGTGAAAAAACACGGAAAGATGCTGCTGCCCATCTTCCGGAGGTATCCCTTAGCAGATTCTTACTGCATCCATGGGTAAGAGAGGAGAGGCAACATTCTACTGCCGGCGCCCCACGGCTAAGTATTTCATTATTGTAATGAAATACTTGTAATTTGGCTTCCTCGATACAGGCTGAGCCTAGTGAGGGAGTCGACAATAACCTCTTCTAGAGGTAGTTAATAAGTTTTACAGCATTACTTGTATTAATTAGTGTTATTAATTGTACCCTGCGAACATTTTAATATTGTTTTTGCTGTAATAAATATTTTTTTCACTTTCATTTTTTTCATTTTCAGTGTCTGCCTCAAGGCACAGTTATATGCCCTGAATTGAAACTTGCGGTTGGGATTTTTGTTTCACATAATAATGTTTGCTGGCTGACCCTGATGATTATGATGATGATGATGATGTGTAGGTAAGTATGATTATATAGATATTAACTTAGCCATCTCTCGACGTCGCCTCCCGTGATATTACTTGATATTTTTGAAATCCCGTCAAAAAAGAGGGCTGTCAGTGTGTCCGTCTGTGGCACCGTAGCTCTTAAACGAGTGGACCGATTTGCATGCAGTTTTTTTTATTTAAAAGCAGGTTATCTGGCGGTGGTCCATAACATGTCTAATTAAAATCGGTTAAGAATTTAACAAGATATGGGGCCGTGGGGCATCTATCTTTCTATTTCTTAGAAATCCATTTTGCAATGACTAAAAAAATCAAACAAAAATTTACCTTAACCAATTGAGAATACAGTCAAAAGTGAAGGGATAAGCACCCTCAATCTCTACGTATCGCGTGACGTATGTTCCACGTACGTTGTTTGCGAAGCTATTAATCTAGAACTCGTGGGAGCACATTTGCTCAGGATACCTACGCTGAGAGAGATTCTAATGTCTGGATTGAAAAATACAACTGAAATAATTTATTTTTGACTGGGTTTTGCAGATAGGCTTTGTTACTTATCCCCTTACTTTGATACAATAGAAAAATTAAAGCAGTTGTTTACAACTTTGTGAATGAGTTAATTATTATTCAATGAATAATAATTCTATGAATAATAATTAGGAGTAAATTATTATTCTATGAATAATAATTTACTTATTCACAAAGTCGTAAACAACTTTTAATTATAACGACAGTGTGGGCGATTCTGTTCTTGCACTAACTAGTTAAACCTAATTAATTTTTTGTAAAGCGGACTAAAATTACTCATAGCTATTTGGTTAGTGCCGTACTAAAATTATAACGGTGCAAATGGACTAAATTTTACGCTGACAGCTATGTTCAAAACGTCATATCTCTAATTATCATTAGTTTTAGGGAGTGTTAAACATATATAAATAAATAAATAAATAAATAAATAATGCTGGACAAATCACACATCATCATCTAGCCCCAAGCTAAGCAGAGCTTGTGTTATGGGTACTAGATGACTGATATACTTAATACATTGTACTACATAGATAGATATTTTTATTATATATAGAAAAACACCCAGAACACCCTGAACAAATATCTGCAGATCGTACAGACATTTGTCCCGAGGCGGGAATCGAACCCGCAACCCCTTACGTCGCAGGCGGACCTTCGCCCGCTGCGCCACAGAGCTCGTCAAAACAACTCGTAAACAGAATCAATAACAGTGTTAGGAGATTGATTGTCATCACTGAGAGCCGATGTAACACGTCATCATCATCATCATCATCATCATGTCAGCCGTAAAGCGTCCACTACTGAACTTAGGCCTCCCTCATAGATCGCCATGAGGGGTAGTTGCCATACTCACCACGCTTGGCAGGCGGGTTGGCGAGCGCAGTATGAGATGTTGATACACGGGAAGACGCTGCTGACCATCTTCCGGAGGTATCTCTTAGCAGGCTCTTACTACATCCACGAGCATGAGAGGAGAGGTAACATTCTTCTGCCGGCACCCCACGGCTAAAATGTAACACATGTTTGTAAAGTAAAATTTAACTCCACCGTGATACTTAGAAAGAGCTAGAAATTTCTATGAGAGCTGCTGATCTACCTTATTTGACTGGAATAATATTTGTTCGTTAATGCTGGACATTATGCTATTCGTGATAACCTATTACTTGCTTTATGTTTTTACACTGTTGTATATTAGTTTATAATAGCTGTTGGTTGTCCTAATAAATAAATAATTAAATAAATAATATCGGTAACGTCAATTACAGTACAGAAGAACCTGGTAAGACCAGGTAGTACGTTTAAACCCTATAGAAGAATAATGTGGTAATAAAGTGGTAATAAGTAACGCCGTGGGGTGCCGGCTGTAGAATGTTACCCCTCCTCTCATACCCATGGATGCAGTAAGAGCCTGCTAAGGGATACCTCCGGAAGATGGGCAGCAGCGTCTTTTCGTGTACCAACATCCCGGACTGCGCTCGCCAACCCGCCTGCCAAGCGTGGTGAGTATGGCAACTACCCCTCATGGAGATCTACATATGAGCGAGGCTTGTGTTCAGTAGTGGACGTTTTACGGCTGAAACGAAAGTGGTAATACGACCGACTTGATTGTATTCTATTTATCGAAGAGCACATTATTTTGCACGTGTATTTATTTACCTTATTTACTTATCATATTTTGGCGCCATAAAAATTTTATTACTTCCTTTTCTTTTTGCGACTACAGCGTCTCGTCGTAAATGCTCCAAAGTCGCACAGAATACCCATGAAACCTTGGACGCTTGAGTAATTGTTCGAGAAATAAATTCCTTCCTAATTTATACTGAGACCATATTAGTAACGTAACAAATGTGAAACATACTCGGAAATTGAGTGAGTTGCTTCAGGACACAAAGGTATTTGCATGAGTTGGTTTAATCGTTTGGCTTGTAATTTGTCAGTTGTGTTGAGTTTATACTTCAGGCGAATTCGATGTGAACATAATGTCAGAACACCCAGTACTTGACCTAAAAATAACTTCCATCCTAATTTATACTGAGACTATTAGTAACCTAACAAATGTGAAACATGCTCTGAAATTGAGTGTTTCAGTTGTTTCAAGCATTAGGCTTGTGATTTGTCAGTTGTGTTGTGTCTAGAGGTATACTTCAGTCAAATTCGATGTGTACAAACTGTCAACCCACTGCCAGTAACCTAAAAATTAATTCCATCCTAATTATACTGAGACTATTAGTAGCGTAACAAATTTCAAACTTGCTCTGAAATTGAATTTAACTCAAACTCAAACTCAAAAAATACTTTATTCAGTGCGGCCGCATGACCATAATGACGCGTCACAAATTACAAAATGAAACAACACAAATTAATAGAATAAAGCTCATAATTGAATCTGTTTACTTCAGATGACACGCGAGTTAGGAAAAGCAGCGAACAAAAGAACCTAACTCGGTCATTATAGTCATCAAGTCATAGTGTTTCAGTTGTTTTATGAGTTGTTTCAAGCGTTAGTCTTGTGATTTGTCAGTTCGGTTGAGTTTACACTTCAGTCAAATCCGATGTGTACAAAACTTTCATGTGTTGACCTAATAATTACTTTTTTTTAACTGGAAGAGAGTGATTATTGTTACAGGGAATAGAAAGTTGATAATGCCATATTTTTTACAAAAAAAAACTTGAGAACCTGCTTTTTTGAAGTGGGTTGAAAGGGACGATAATGATGATGAGTGAAAGAAGACGAGTAGTCTCATAGAAAAACCCGCGCCTTTCCTCATAATACGAACGCAAATGTCTGATTACTTCTGAATAGCAAATATAATGAAAGTCCGCGTACTATTTTTACACAACTATACAAATATTTTCCTTCCGGATTGCGGCTCTGGGTTATTGTTTCCACTGCGGAGACGAAATTCTATAGCTGTAGGTAAAGGAATAAAAAACGGACGATTAAGGGGTATATGCCATACTCACCACGCTTTGCAGGCGGGTTGGCGAGCGCTGTACGGAATTTTGATTGACTGAAAAACACTTCTCATCTTCCAAAGGTATACCTTGGCAGATTCTTACTGTATCCACGGGGCAAGAGAGAAGGGGCAACCTTCTACAGCCGGCACCCCACGTTACTATACATTGTTATGTTCTTCTAGTTTAGCTGTAGCCAAGCTAACTAACAAATTTTTATAGGTATTTCGTCCGTATTTTTTGTTTCTCATCTATCAATAATGTATTTGTATGACCATAAGTAAGGCCTTTGCCTCTATTATAGATGATTTATACAGCGTCAGCAACTGGAAATCATGCTGTACGGGACGCTGCAGTGCCTTTGACATTGTTAGGTGGATTAGGCTTGCCCAGCACCTATACCATCCTCTCAGCTTATGGTTTGACCATAATGCTTTAGAAACTGATAACATTAAAAATTGAAATTAATTCACGTCAGAATAAACACCTCACGTTCATACCTTACACGACTTGCGTAAATTATTACTCTTAGCACCTACAGAACTTGAAGAGCCGGAAGTCGTTGTTCCGAGCCATTATTTTAAGTTTTTACGACTCTGTACTACTTGACGATAGTGGTTTGCATTTTTTACCGACTTTAAAGATAGAGAGTAAGGACTTTGTAATTTTTGTAATGTTTACACCGCTACCTTAATTACTGGTAAATACTTTTTTCACTGTACGTACAAATTTTTATGTTATTTATTAATAAAGCCGTGAGGCATTAGAATTTTGTCTCTTCTCTCTTGCCCGTGGATGTTTTAAGAACCTGCTAAGGGTCTGCTTTGCTCCGGAAGATGGGCAGCTGCGTTTTTCCGCGTATCAACATCCCATACTGCGCTCGCCATCCCGCCTGCCATGCGTGGCGAGTATGGTAACAATCCCTTCATGTTCTTGGATGTACGAGGGAGGCCAATGTCCAGCAGTGGACCTGGAGAGCAGATCGGCTGTAATGAATGACGAATGACAGAAAATGTGCCGTGGGATGCCGGCAATATAATGTTCCCCCCATTCTGTACGGTTATTTTGAATTGCACTACTAATAGTAATTCACCATTAATTAATCTCAGCCGAAGAACTTCCGCTGGACTTTGGCCTCCCTTATGGTGCGATGACAATAACTCCCGTATCAAATTTTTTTTACAGTTCCGGTGGGATTCGAACCCACGTGCGTCAAATCGATACTTGACTTTCCCTAAAGCCGGAAGTGTTTTGACCACTAAGCTCGGTCTTGCTGCTAAAGTCGGGTTGGCAAGCGCGGTACGGGATGTTGATATATGTATAATAAGACGCTGCTACTTATCGTCTGTAATTATCCCTTGGCAGATTATTACTGCATCCATGGGCAAGAGTACAGAGGAAATATTCTAATACCCCACGCTAATCCAACCAATCTTTAGTGTCGTAAAGAAGCTTCAGTTCTAGAGAAATACGAGTAAAAATCACAGTCCTTAAACAAACTTGCAATGTGCAATCAACGCGAGACGATACGGCAGCAATAAAATAACAATAGTTCCGAAGCAATCCGACTGCAGCGTAATCCCGCGGTGATTGTTACCGCCTTGACTTGGGCACGTTGTGTACAGCACTTTACGATGTTCCTTTAATTCCTTATCGGTACGTCTGCTTTACTACCTGTTTCCATATTTCAGACAATAGATCAGCACGAAACCAGAATGTACACGTGCTTTAACGGAGAAGTAAAACATGTAGGAATAGGAATAAATTTCAATTCCTACGATGAAGAGCAATCTAACTGCAGTGTTACCTTACTAAAAATAACAAAATAAGTAGGTGTCTTCAAACAAAATATTATTCTAATCGTAATTCTAAAATACATTTTTTGCATTATTTTTTTTTTTATTTTAATTTAATCGAATATTTTTTTCTTGGGTGACGTAAAACTTGTTTGTTACCGTCATTGTCAACTTCACTCAAAAGGCACTAAAACAAACAAAAAGTCGATAAACAAAAATGGCTGCCAACATGGCCAGCCAAATAACATAAGAATTTATAAAATAACTTGACACTGGCGGAATTGTGTAAAATCAAACACAAAAAGA
This sequence comes from Pasiphila rectangulata, assembly GCA_963082625.1. Classification (NCBI taxonomy): domain Eukaryota; kingdom Metazoa; phylum Arthropoda; class Insecta; order Lepidoptera; family Geometridae; genus Pasiphila; species Pasiphila rectangulata. Next base: position 21,005,044 of record OY720239.1, read on the forward strand.
CATAAAATAAAAAGACAAGACAAGACACTATAATTTACCATTAATAATAAATAAATAATAAATAAATAATAAATAAATAATAAATAATGCTGGACAAATCACACAGCATCATCTAGCCCCAAGCTAAGCAGAGCTTATGTTATGGGTACTAGGTGATTGATATACTTAATACATTATACTACATAGATAGATATTTTTATTATATATAGAAAAACACCCAGAACACCCTGAACAAATATCTGCTGATCGTACAGACATTTGTCCCGAGGCAGGAATCGAACCCGCAACCCCTTGCGTCGCAGGCGGACCTTCGCCCGCTGCGACACAGAGCTCGTCAAATTAGTGGAACGCTAAATCACTGGTATCTCTAGCTACCAAAACCAAACAACGGCTAAACAATCTTGGTATCTTTAGATACCAAAACCAAACAAGCGGTTATACTATTTCATGTATATTGTCAATAATCAGTTCTCGTCTCGCAGTTCTCGGAGGCGGCCACGAACGGCGCTCATGAAAAAGAGCCTCTAAATAGTAGGTATGTGAAACGTCAGCAAGATGATAATAAGATAGATACTTGGTTAAAGCCTTATTATATTTATTAAATGTTCTAAATATATATATAAAAAAATGCAATGAAAATATCTAGTTTTAATTCCGCTAATGCTGAGATGCATGTGCACCGCCCTCCCGCCCGCTAATTATGCAATACCTCTAATATACCTTCGTTCCAGCCGCCGACCAGTCAACACCTCGGCGTCTCACCTGAAGATGCCTCGCGGAGAGGCGAAACACGTCTCGTCGTGTGTGTTTGGTTATGCATGTTGCACTAACAACCTAGTTCTCCCTGCATGTGCATAATTAGCGGGCGGGAGGGCGGTGCACATGCATCTCAGCATTAGCGGAATTAAAAGTAGATATTTTCATTGCATTTTATTTTAATGTCATGAATTTCCGCAAAGTAACGCCTGATTCTATTGATTAATATATAATTTTTAATTTTAATTTTCATTATGAAGGGCTTCACGTGAGAGGAAACTAAATGTATGTTCACTTAGGAATCAAATTAGGGAAAGAAACCCTACCGATAAGAGCACATTGCGTCACGCCGACCGGAACCAACAATGTTTTGAGAAGAATGTACATGTTGACAGGGTATGAAAAACAATATTCTATTTAGAGCGTCAGTTATATAAAATTATATAGATACTATTATAGTGTGGTAAGTACATAGCCGTGGGGTGCCGGCAGTAGAATGTTACCCCTCCTCTCCTACCCGTGGATGCAGTAAGAGCCTGCTAAGGGACACCTCCGGAAGATGGGCAGCAGCGTCTTTCCGTATATCAACATCCCACACTGCGCTCACAAACGCGCCTGCCAAGCGTGGTGAGTATGGCAACTACCCCTCATGTAGATCCATGAGGGAGGCCTTAGTTCAGTAGTGGACGTTTTACGGCTGAAATGATGATGATGATAGATACTATTTAATTTTTAGGTTTCCGTGCCATAAGGGTAAGAACGGGACTCTATTCATAAGATTACGTTGTCCGTTTAATTAGTTGTTTAGAATGCGGATTTATTAATCGATGTAAGGTTGGGTAATGTGCCAACCCGTCCGCCATAAACATGTCCGCACCGGACGAGATGGCACATTTAAAAAATACATTTTTTCTGTTCGTCAACTCGTCCGCTCGGATTTATTGTACCTAAAACTAGTGTGATTTGTACTGTGAGCGATAGAAGTGTTTTAAGGCAGTTGAGAGAAATAATAAATATAACTATTTTTTGCGTATAAAATATTTATACAATTGACAGAGTAACACAATAATATAGAATTAAAAATATAGGCAATTTTAGGTAACTAGATAAATTATGATAACGATTAACTGTAACCGGTAAATATCTTTTATTTTTAAATAATAATATGCTTCCTTAGTTATAGTAAAAATCAGTTGTATTATACAAAAAAATCAACAATATTTAGGTAATCAATTAGGAATGATTAAATGTTGTTTTCCTAATGATATTAAAAACAAACATATAAATTTAAAAAGTCAACAAAAAACAGGTTATTTATAAATTATGATAAAAGTAAGCTGGATTTTCCCTAGTTAGTTTTAAAAAAAAATCAGTCTTAGCATTAAAATCATATAAATTGAGAATAATCAACAATAAACATCGACAAATATTATGATTTTTACAAACAGGCAATCAATTTCTTATGTATTAGTACTATAATTATCATAGCTAACTTTAACTTAAACTAAATAGTTAACTTCTAGTATAACTTCTTAAAACAAGAGATGGGTAGTACGATTATTCTTAAATTATTTACACGACTAGAAGTTCTATGCAGAGATCTACGGAAATTTCTCCTTTTAAAAAATCATTAATTACTGTATCAATATGTTCGTCCATTAGAATGGTTTCTTTTTTCTTACTAAATATGTTGTCTCCTTTTGTTAACAGTGTTTCAAAATAGAGTGACTCATTTTTTAGTAGCGTTAAAAAGTGTGCTATGCTTTGAATTTTACTATTAACTTTTCTATTAATTGTGGAATGCCAATTTTCTACCATATTTGTTGTGCGATGCTACCGATTGTAACAAGACCATTTATAAAAAAAAATTACGCTTCGTTAAGCCACTGGTCCACAAAATAATCATTGAATTTTAATAAAGTTGAATCTTTTGGACAACGGGACATAATAGAAAGCCAGCCGTCACTGATGGCATCTTGAGGCAAATGTGATAAAACTATACATCTTCGGATGTGTTTTTTTATTAGTTTTGATTTGTTTATTTTTAACGCCTTGGCTTCTCTCCATAAACATCCCGAGAAGTGAAAATAGCAACCAGTAACAGGGACTTCCGGGTATACTATTTGAACGCCTTTCATAGCTGCAACTTCATAGTCCATAATTATACATTTCGGCAACCATAGAGGTATTTGGCTTCTGATCAATCTAAACATTATCTCATACGTTTTTTTTGTTTTATTTGGGAGTAGAGCATAAATAACAGGAATAATATTATTATGCGTTTTTGTGCTGCCTAAGTCAACATGCAGCGTGTAAAGTTGATAAAAAGGCCTTACACAGAATTTAAACGTGCCATCACACAAAACAGTCTTGGTGGTTTTAGCTACTATACTTTTGATGGATTTAATTTAAAGCAAAAAAATGGGTATCAAATTTGAGCGGACGAGTTGACGAACGGAAATAATGTTTATTTTTTTGTGCTTACTCGTCCGGTGCGGACAAGTTTATGGCGGACGGGTTGACACATTACCCGTTAGGTTTAGAATCCGGACCCAAATGGTGAAAAGGAACCCGTATAAAGTGACTTTGTCTGTCTGTCTGTTACAAATGGATACATTGAGAACTACTGATGCTATCGACTTGAAATGGTTTAAGATAACGCTTTTTAAAAAATATGGATTACTTATATACTGAAAAATATTTCTATTATTACACGGTCATGTGGGGTATCACATGAAAGGACTTAATTTGCATAAACAGTTATTAGTTTTCCTTTTTGAACTTTTTACAAAAATCTAGAAAAAATACCGTTAAGTTTAAATGGACTTAATTAAAATAAGTCACCCGCTCGTTTAAGTTAGTTTTAGAAAGTGTAAAACAAACACCAGTAACAACCCAAAAATATAATACTGAGATGATCTTTTTCACCTTTCTAGGTTTCCCAATATTGTGCCGAAAGCCTGGGCCAATTGCTGACCGCTGAAATAATTGCCCCTTTTTCAAGTTTTGCACTAAGAAGGTTCTATTTCACGCAATAATGCCAAGTGTTGCCAACACTTCCAGTAAAAGTACTTAAATGGTTAATTTTTCGTTCATCCCGATGGGAAATCTTGTGTACTTTTTTAGGGTTTCGTACTAAAAAATATTTTACGATCACTTCGTCTGTATTTTTGTTAAATCTTGTGCAATTGCCGTGGGGTGGTGGCAGTAGAATTTTGCCGCTCTCTTGCCTGTGTCTTTCCGTGTATTAACATCCTGTACTGCGCTCGCTAACTCGCCTGCCAAGCGTGGTGAGTATGGCAACAACCCCTCATGATAAGTACTTAGTGATCAATGCTGGAGGTCTTTGTCCAGCAGTAGATGAACATACGGCTTGAAGAGAGATGTATAATTGTGTAAATTACATCTGTTAAACGAGGAGAGAGGCGGCAAACGGACTCAAAAATCTAGTTTGCTATGAAGTCAACGAAAACAGTCGTTGTTTTCCGAATGTACAGCAGCAGTTAATACAGTCAGTATGATGTGTCGTAATGTAACATGGACTTTTTTAATTTTATATAGGCTTGCGTTTGAATCTTGCCTATTATTAATATTATTCCAAAATTCAAGTTATATTCAAGGATAGTAAGTTCCTGAAATACCCAGCTGTGACAGACGAACAGACAGACAGACAGGCAAAGTTACACCGTGATGGTACACATTAAAATTTTGGTACAAAATCCTAAACAGAAAAGCCCTAAGGCTGACAGCTTTAGCATTCCATTGAGCGATTGAAATATACGCTATGAAAATTCGTGAATTTCGGATTCCTCAAAAATTTCCCCGTTGAAACGGTATGAATACCGAGTATTGGGAATCATCTAAGTGTTCTATTTTTGAATCTCTCACGTATAACTCGCACGATTGAAATGTCAGTTCGGTAACCACAATTTTTAATAATAATTTAGATACGACCAAAATTGTACTTGGCCAGCGATTAAAAAATACGACATTTCGTAATTCGAACGTTAGCTTGCAATAATGGAAAATAATAAGTATTATTAAGAGCTGCCGTGAGGAGCATTAGAATTTTGTCTCCCCTCTCTTGCCCGTGGATGCAGTAAGAATCTTGCTAAGCGACTGTTCTGCTCCGAAAGTTGGGCAGCGTCTTTCTGTGTATCAACATCCCATACTGCGCTTGGCAACCCGCCTGCCAAGCGTGGCGAGTATGATAACAATTCCCTCATGTTCTTAGAGCTGTATTAGGGAGGCCTATGTCCAGCAGTAGACGTGAACAGCGTGGAGCAGTCCTACAGCTGTAGTGATAAAAATTATCAAGAGCTATTTGGGACCCACTGCTGGGCAGAGATCTCCGCTATTCCTCCTTATACCCCGATCCAGAGTTAAAAAACTTTCATTCCGAAAGTCGTGGGTTCGATAGCGGCCGTGCACTGGATTGAGATATTTTTTTATGAAAAAAATGAGTACAATAACACACATTATGTCGTCCCACCGCTGGGCAAAGGTATCTCCCAATGTCCTCCAACCATCTTGATCCTTTAAAATTACTATTATAATATTCATTCCGATATCTTTAAAAAAAATAGTCATGTGCATTCTCCCCATCTTCATGTATGGTGTCCCGATTTGGTCTCACAAAATTCATGAAAGCCTCGCCTCGAGGTATGCCTCCGAGCTATGGAGCGTAGTAATCTGGTTATCAAATCCACAGACCGCGTGAGAAATACGATCATCATCATCATCATCATCTCGGGCGTAGGACGTCCACTCCTTCGTGGATCATCAGGAGTTGTTGCCATAGTCACTACGCTTGGCAGGCGGGTTGGCAAGCGCAGTACGGGATGTTAATACACGAAAGATGCTGCTCATTTTCCAGAAGTATCCCTGGGCAGATTCTTACTGCTCCGGAGGCACGACGGGATGCGGAGGCTCGTGAACCGTCATCACCCTGAAGAAGGCCCTCGATAAGGGTTGAAACATTTAGAGCCTCCACTAATATCCTCCGACTACCCGATAGAGCCATTGCCCACGAGTTATTTTCTCCGTCGACCGAGACACGTTCTCGGCTTGCCCGTTGACGAGCTCACCGCCGCTAACCCGGAGGTGACGTCAACCTGTCCCACATTAGCTGCTAGGCACACTTTCAATAACCGGTCCCGCCGGCGGGGCCGAAGAATACACTCTTCCGTCTTTAGGTGCAGTTTTGCACCTGGACGTTAACCATCAGTACATACAAAAATCTGGCAACAGTCCAAGCCGTGGTTCAAACCTAAGTGGTGCCCTTGAGCTTGTTGCCCCAACCTAACTTTTGCGGCTGGGTGCCTTCTGCGCTCGCCATAGTCCGGTAACGTTGTCATGGCCATCTGCGGTCAACAACATATATTGTCAATTAAAAAAAAAAAAAAAAACCACTAACTTAACAAGTACGTGAAAATTCCCAATATTTAGTATGAATGCTCCGCAAGTATTCCTATTGCACCCACACAAGAGGGGAGGTGCAATCTTCTACTGCCTCACTCCAGGGCTACAGAAACGCGATACCGCGCTCAAATTCACAAATAGCCGACGTAGCTCATAAAATAGGTCCAGCTTATTTGGGACTGGAAACGTGAGTCGTATGCGAGGATTCCCAAATAAGTATACACACGTATTATAAACACGTAGGTATGTCAATTGCCAAGTTCATCATATAAACTAATATATCAAGGAAATGAAAAACCTTATCAATTTTTATTGATTCCGGTGGGATTCGAACCCACGTCCGTCAAATCGATAATTGACGCTTCCTTAAGCTGGAAGTGCTTTGACTACTATGGTACAAAACCCGTGTCGGGTATCGTTGAAATTCTTAATAAGGTGATATCGGTTTGAGCCCCGGTTAGAGCGCCATCTACAGCTAACTACTAGAGTTCTCCTGTTCATTGTTTATCAGTTCGAATCCCACAAGAATGGTAAAATTTTTGATAAGGTCATTAATTCTTTTGAAATTGATGTGACTCTGCAAACAAAATAAAGAACAAAGCTCGAGACAACCATTCCATTCCAAAAACAGTTCGTAGTTATGCGCATTGCAAATTCTTACAAAAAAATGTTATACGATTTCTTTTGAGCTCCATAGCCCCTCGATATTCCATGGAAAATGGAAGTTCCAATCGAAATACATTCACAATCCTTTGTGGCGTGAAGACTCGGAGCACTTTGAGGTTTGAAGCCTTTGTTTTGGATGTCGGCTGTAGCATGCATTAACGATGAATTGATTGAGCTGGGAAAATGTGATATGGCATATTTTAAAGCTGTTATCAAAAATCAAATGAAGGAAAACATCATAATATATATGTACATAGGAATAAAGTCTTCCCGGGACCACGATTGGTGCAATCCTGTCGAAACGTCGGGCAATAATAAAGGTAAATAACGCGATAAATACCCGGTTAAATATATTGTGTTAATAAGGAAAACTTCGTGAGTAAACCCGCGGCTTAGTCAGCTTCAGACGTATTGACATGTTAATAGACGACTAAGCTGGGAGGATGGCATAGAAGCTGGGCAAGCTGGCCAACTAAAAATTTCTTAGGCACTGCAGCGTCATGAACAGCATTATTACCAGTTGCTGACGCTGTATAAATCATTTGTAATAGATGTAAATAGATGTAAAGGCATTACTTTTACTTATTAAAAATCACAAACCAAAAAATAGCCCTCTCACTCACGATCACGCTGCATGTCCTCTGTTTCGTAGGTAAAAAAATTTGATTTTGGTATATTATGGTCAGAATTATGACAAATTTTAGCTAGAATTAAAAGCAATTTCAGTTTTATTGCCATAACAGTGCGGAGTAAAATATATAGTACAGAAAATATAATTTACACACAATGAGTTAGGGAGAATTCAAAATTGAAACTTCTAGGAACCTACGAACTACATTATAAACTAAAATTATATACGGTCGAATAAACGAACCTCCTCCTTTTTTTAAAGTCGGTTTAAATGTATAACTAGATAATATTGTGAATTTAAACTTGTTAAAATGAGTCGTTTGGGTCTTTTACGGTGACATATCACAGATTACAGGGAACTGATAATCATCCTAAGCATTGTATCCTATTTTAAAGTCATTGTTTCAATTTAGTGATAAATTATATTTTACTCAAGAACTTCTTGATCACGGATCTAGATCACATAAATAAATTAATTCTATTAAGTCTTTTATTTTCTTTGTTCTTAGTTTTTAGCATTTTTCAATTTAAATGTAATTCAAAATGGTGTTTGCTTCAACTTTAACGAACCCCGTAAAACGGTCTTTGTTCTCTCAATCTTCGTTAAAACAAACTAACTAAGTTAGTGTAATAATGTTACACTGTCGAAAGAGATTTAGGTTTTTTATGGAAATGTAGAAAAAGAAGCACAAGAAAAATACTCAACGAACTCAAAAGCGTTTTTGATATTAACTTGAACTGAATTATTACATTTTTTAACAAATGATTTGTTCTATTGGAAATTTTGCTGCTATGACTAAACAATAACGTTGCGAATTTTTAATTTTTGAACAAAAAAGATATCCTACAACTTATTGCAAGAATTTTTGAAATCGGGTCATAAATGACGGAGAGTTCAAAGGCAACAAAGCAAATACGGACCTCCTCCTTTTTTGAAGTTGGTTAATAATTATAAGACAGCCCGATAGTTGTATATCAATATCAAATTCTGTGAAGTACTATAATCCCGAAGGTTTTTTGATATTTTTCGCCCCAAAAAAGTACCCTTGTCAAACTGAAAAATAGTTTGGCCACCCACGCCCAATCAAAAGCAATTTTGAACGTATTTTGTTATAGTTACTAAATTTAATACAATTATTCAAATTTTCTTTATTCATTTCGAGGTCATTACCGAATACATTCCGTTCTATGAGGGAGTAGGGGGAGGATTATTTAATTTAATTAATACTCAACAACTTTAGTATAATGGACGACCAAGGTTTGTTTGTTTTCTGATCTTAAAGTGCTATGTTAGATAACATCAATTTAGCTAAATCGATTTGCCCCTTTGTTACTAGGATTCTAAAAGTTATAGATTTTGTTATTTAAGACTATTACCACAGATTACAGAAACCTATTACTAAGACATAATAGAGTTGGCATTGAGATAATAATAACGCAATAACAGGTAATTTTCAATTAAAAATATGTCAATTGTAATAATTTTAATTGAATTTAATAAAATTTTCTAAACCTGACTCTACTTACCCCGTTTTTATAATTAAACCTGTCAACAGGCCTAATTCAAAACAAATAACCCAGATAGCTTTGCTGTAATATAAAAGTGCAGCGTGACAGAAATAACCTAACAAGCTTCTGATATATTCAGACAATATTTGATAGAAGAAATCAATACAATAAAAGACAGTACGACGTATATAAATAACAAAGTTCCAAAACTAAACATGGTCATACTTCGTACTAAATAAACAACCCAGACATCTTTGCCGTAATATAGTACAACGCAACAGTATAACCTTACCCTTTGAATATATTTGAACAGCATCTGATAGAAGAAATCAATACTGTATATAACAATACGACGTGTGTGTATACGACAATGTTACTGAACTAAAAATGGTCATAACTCGTACTGAACAAACAACCCAGATACCTATGCCATACATAGTATAGCGCGGCAGTAATCCTTATAATCCCGTATGATGCGACCCCCGTCACGCCGGCGTATCACCTGTGATTAATGACGTCGCTCCTTTGTTATGGACATGCTACTGGTTTATCCTCGCTAGTTCGTGTTGGAGATGAGATTTTTTTGTTGGGTAAGTCTGGACTTATTTTTGACGTTAATATTTTTAAAATTACATCGTCGATGTAGGAACAAGATATGGAGTTAAGCATCAAATAAGTTAATTTTGTTTTTTATGATCGCAATGAGTAAATATGCGATCATCATCATCATTTTATCCGTAAAACTCTCACTACTGAATACAGGCCTCCCTCATGGATCTTCATGAGGGGTAGTTGCCATACTCACCACGCTTGGCAGGCGGGTTGGTAAGCTCAGTACGGGATGTTGATACACGAAAAGATGCTGCTGTCCATAATAAGAATAATTTATTCGCTCAACAAAAAGGATATAACAATGTTTATAGATAAAACATGAATTATTAATTAAGATGTAATAGCGTCATTTGTTTGAGGCCTCAGATGTCTGAACTAGTCTGAAAGCCTGAACCATAGACATCTGTGGTTCCCTTGAGTCTAAATCATAAAAATAAAATACACAGATAACATCAATATCAAAGTGAAAATACTGATGAGTCTGTGGCGCAGCGGGCGAAGGTCCTCCGGCGACGCAAGAGGTTGCGTGTTCCATTCCCGCCTCGGGACGAATGTCTGTACGATGTGCAGGTATTTGTTCAGGGTTTTCTGGATGTTTTTATATATAACAATAAAAAATATATATCTATGTAGTATATTGTATTCATTTAGTACCCATAACACAAGCCCTGCTTAGTTTGGGGCTAGATGGTGGTGTGTGAAATTGTCTAGCATTATTCATTTATTCATTATTTGAAGTCACATTTATATAAAGTTATTGAATTAGGTAATAAGTTAGCAATATAATTAATGAAATCGATACAATATATAATAATCAATTGAAGGGCTTATACAGCATGTCCCGTAATTGGTGTACTAAGCCGAAAGGGGGGTTTTCTACCCCCCCTGGCAAACAACGTTTGTTCTACGACTTTCTTGATTTTAAAGTTTTTCAGTGATAAGATAACGTTCAAAGTTTATACCAATTTTATAAGAGTGACAACCCTGTTCTCAGCTGTTACGGGCAATGGCCTATTGACCGCCGGGGATTCCCGCGGCGCGCCCGCAACGCGCTTGTGCGTATATTGAGTGTGGGTATAGGTGCGTGGTGTGCGTAGGCGCGTAGGTATGTATTACGGACACACGTCTGTTATACATTATAGTTTCAAGTTTCAAGTTTGTTTGTTTATTTACAAAAAATATATGTACATGTGCACAGGATACAAATGAACACTGGAAAATGCAGTAGTATAAACTGTGTCGCAGTTTCCAGTGCCCTACCTCAGTACATGAGGAGATGTAAATGTTTACAAACAAAATTTAACAAAAAGAAGAACCAGACTGCAGAAAAGAAGAGAAATCATTTAAACTAGTATAACTAAAGGCATCTTATCAAAACTAATTTACATATTTGATGTCTTAAAATAAACTTACAATTGAAATAGAGTCGGAATACAGTTGAAATAACAAAAAGCATCTATAAAACTAATGTACATACATACCTAATCAAATTATATAAATTCTTATTTTATGCAACATACTTTATATTCAATGTTTCAATTTATATACATAACTATAATATATTAGGGTTGACAGCGACTTGGAAAACTTGTAAAGATATTTAATTTTGTATGGAAACCTGAAAATACGTTTTTCTGAAATCTTTCTTCGCCTTTGCATTCCTTTGGTGGGGGGTAATTTTCAGCTCCTGGCTTCATACACCAGTTACGGGACACCTTGTATAAATTGTCACAACAATATCTTCCGGAGGTGTCCCTTAGCATATCCTTTATCCTCTCACTGCATCCACGGGCATGAGAGGAGGGGTAACATTCTACAGCCGGTACTACATGGCATACGAGATGCCTACCTTTTATTTTACTATTATAATTTGTATTCCAACGTTTCGACAGGTAGTCTCGCGAATAGCGTTGAGTTATACTTTTATTAGATAAATAACTTTGTAACACGTTTCATAATACCATGGCTTTAATATCTGTTTTCCTTATTGATGACATCGTGCATGCAAAACATGCAATCGCTAAGGTGCATATAGATAGATAGATCATGCGTTTACTTAGTACAGACACAACACAGAATACAGACATACTTTACAGATTAAAGTTAGAACATAGGACAACAAAGCGACACAGGAATTAAGAAAAAAAACATTTAAGGTCACAAACAAAAAACAGAAACAAGGATATGTTGATAAACATAAAAACATAGGTATCATATCGACTTAAATCGTGTTTTTATCCCAGCATTAGGATTTCCACAGCCAGACATAGGCCTTACTGGAAGTCCCTCCTCATCAAGTTTTGAACATGAGGGGTTGTTGCCACACTCAACACCACGCTTGGCGGGCGGGCAAGCGCAGTAAAGGATAATGATACACGGAAAGACGCTGCTGCCCATCTCCCGGAGGTATCTCATGGCAGATTCTTACTGCATCCACGTTCGAGAGAGTAGAGGGAAAATTTTACGGCCGTGGGGTGCCCAAACGGCTATACACCATGTATCATAACATGTGCACTAAGTCGTAGACTCGTAGTCATTACGTGCGATTCCAAAATAGGGTTACAGTTCTGTACGTCTCTTAACAGTTACGTCACAATACCTATTCACGTTTCTTAGGGCGTGTATCCATTGCGACCCACACAAGATATACAACACGTGGCCATGGAAAAGGTATCTACGTATCCAAACTTCCAAAGCTACCATAGTCACGTATTGGCCATAAATGGAATGATCTATTTAGATAAAATCAGCCATAACATGGATGTTTACAAACTAATAATGCGAGATATTTTTCCGGACCAAAATGGTAAAAAGAAATCCTTATGGTATCACTTCGTCAGTCTGTCTGTCGCAAATGGATATCTCGAGAAATACTGATGCTATCATATTCCAAATTACATGATGGGGGAAAAAGTTCATTCCCCAAATTTAAAAAATTGAGTATCTCCCATACACCTAACGGTGTATGATACTCAAACTTTTTAGCATGTTTTGTAGCGTTATCTCGGTGTCATTATTTAATTTGTCCAGCTTTGTATGAATTTTTGAGGACTACTATTCTGTTCGTAAAGCCGAAGACAGACGCATAGACGGACAGACAAAGCAAAACCATAATAAGGTTCCCTTGTTGTACTACGAAACCCCAAAAGTTGGAGTCAACTACGCTGTACTGACTTTGTATAATCATGAAATTTTGTTAAAACCAGTCGATAAGAAGTGAATTAACATTTATAGAACTTCAATAAACTTTTATAGCGTTTATTAGCATCAACAAATAGCTGTTATGGCGTCTCTAGAATCATAGTCTTTTTCATGGTCACGTGGTGCATCAGTGACGTGCCTCGCAATAATGGACAACCCGCCTTGCATTATGCAACAACTCACTTTGCCAACATCAACCTTACTGTTATTAATTTAGGTCACAAAATATTTTGCAAGCTTAACAAGATTATGAACTTGGAATATAGAAAGAACCAAAAGCCGCGGTCTGTGTAATTTTTTTTTTATCTTTATTAATACGGTCTGTGTATGAATCTTATTCGAAACACTTTTTCCTAATTTAAAACCGACTTTAAAAAAGGATGAAAAAGGATGAGGTTCTCAAGTGTTCTGAATTTTTTTTAGTCTTTGTTACCTCAGTCGTTTAGAACTGATTTGGAATTTTTTTTTTGTAATTTATACTTTTTTGGATTTGAACACTTCCATTTTTTTTAGGTCAAGGTTGCATTTTTTAAAACTCGATTCTGATGATGGGATCCATAAGGCATATAATAATTATTATCTAGACACGCGGTAACGTGTCCAGTCAAGTTCAGGCAAAGAGAACGGGTGACAACGCATTAGTATGACATCATTCCAGCCGTAAAAAGTCCACTACTGAACAGGCCTCCCTCATGGATCTCCATGAGGGGTAGTTGCCACACTCACCACGTTTTGTAGGCGGGTTGGCGAGCGCAGTACGGGATGTTGATACACGGAAAGACGCTAATGCCCATCTTCCTGAGGTATCCCTTAGCAGGCTCTTACTGCATCCACGGGCATGAGAGGAGGGGTAACATTCTACTGCCGGCACCCCACGACTCATTAGTATGTATTTTACCCGAACCATTTGGAGGCGCTTTTGGTCCCTTCATAATGAGCTGTTAATCACAAACACGTTGTGAAAAATAGCTAAATTAGCTTAAATTGTGATAAAGTTATTATAGCAATATTCTATTAATTAAGTTTCAGAATTATAAACACAGCTTGGCGTCATTCAATTCTCTTATCTTTTGTGGGCAAAGTCAACAACCATGACATTTTAAATATTAAACTTGGTTCCCATTTTCACTGTTATGTTTTTGATAGGATAGTGTCTACTGGTGTGCTTGGTGTCCCTTAATAAAAAAAAAAAACTAAATAATGTTGGAAAATTTACACATCTAGCCCCTAATGTTGCCCTAAATAAATAAATAAATACATTTTTGACCAAATGTCGACATTTGAAAGAAGAAGTAAATCAAACCTCTTTATTGATATACAATAATTATTGAAAATATTACAAACAGTAAAAGTTTGACTGATAGAAGGCCAAAACGTACCATCTAAGCACAATGCATGCACAGTCACCGTACGCATTACACCATACACCAAACAAAACACACGAACTCTAAAATGACCTCAAAAAGAGGTTCTACCATATACTCCACAAAATACTCTACACATGTCATACTTTTCACATATTCATGCACCACCATCCTAATTTATTTAAATAAGTACCTACAACAATAGTAGTTCAGAGCAAAACTTTCATTGTTTTCCTATGTTACCTTAGACGTCATTTCAACGCTATATTGGTGCATCTATAATGTATATATTTTAGGTTAAATCCGCGTCATGATGGTCTGGCGACCCATAATACAGGTTTTTTACAAACCTATCGTAGGCGCCAATCTAACACAATATACCCAGGACGATATAAAAGATACATATTATTTGTATCTCGTCACTGTATCATCATCATTTATGCCAAAGGGCGTCAACTATTGGGCATAAGCCTCCTTCTTGAACTTCCAAGTATTGCGGCTGGAAGCGGCCTGCATTCACCACCGACCTGCATACTTTGTCAGGTCCTCGCTTCTGTTATTCTACCTACCTAAGTCTCAGATCCTTTGACACTACTCTACATTAGAGTACAAATTATCTCAGTCTCATTCCATAATATAAGGTTATGAGTACAAAAGCTAAATAAATCCTCTGTCATTCCTTTGCTGTGTGTAAGCTGCGGTTGACGTGTACAATGGAGATATTGTTGGTTGTGTTTTTATTTGGTGTCACATGGGGAGGCTGTTTTAATGATGACCGTAAGTAGAATTGAAGATAAGTAGAAATTGTTTTAGCGTAATAATGAAAAGGCATTCACATTAAACACAAAAAAAATTGTGTGTACGCGGTAAACTCTGCATGTTTTTTTCGAAGTAAGCGACGTGTCGAAATAACGAGTTGTCGAAGTTCAGCGGTACACTCAAAATCAACACCATCTTCTTTGCAGTCAGTTAAAATATCAATGCTATCATTTGGAGTTAGTGCAATAATCGACTTATAACTAATTTATCAAAATTGGCTATGTAGCTGGAACAACAACGTTATTACAAACATTACATAATATACTTTTATACAATGCTACTCGTAATCATAAACTTTTTTTGTACTTGCCGTAGTGGGGTTAAGACGAAATTGTAGCAGATAATACCGTAAACCTACAACAAGGTTGGGTTGACCGTTCACATCTATGATAGATAACTAATACAGTAACTATTGCTTGCTCGTGTAACGTACCGGGAATTTTTTTGCAAAAAACATAGAATAACATAAAATAGATAAGTAACAACATGTAAAATATGAAATCCAAGGCTCATAATAATACATACCTTACAGACTAACGTACATATCAATAAGCTTACATAACTAGGGCACACGTAATGACGCCGTCGTGTTGCGGAGCGAGGGGTCCCGTGCCAGACGACCCTTGAACTGCCTCTCAACTTCAAGCTGTACGGGACGTTGCACTTTCATTGAAACATAAAATAATATGAAAATAAATTTATTTGCAACACTTTCATACAGATACCTAAGTTTTAGAAACATCCAACAGGAATAGTCTGAAAACCAGTGTTGCTCCGTCCTACGCCTAGGGTGGAGCAACTTTAAAGCTGAGAACAATGCAAATCCTTATTAATTTTCAGCGGAGCAGACAGTTGCACTGGTAGCACTATAATATGTGAGGTAGGTACTAACATACATATATAGGTACTTTCTAAATATGACTGCCTTCATCATCATCATCATTTTAGCCGTAAAACGTCCACTACTAAAGACAGGCCTTCCTCATGGACCTCAATGAGGGGTAGTGGTCATACTCACCACGCTTGGCAGGTGGGATAGCGAGCGCAATACGGGATGTTGATACACGGAAAGACGCTGCTACTGCTACCCATCTTTCGGATGTATACCTTAGCAGGCTGTTACTCTGATCCACGGGCATAAGCAAGAGGTTTCCTTCACCATTAAAGCATGTTAACGATGAAGGAAACATCGTGAGGAAACCTGCGGCTTAGTTAGCTTCAGATGTATTGACCTGTTATTTCTTCTGACTAACAGCTGACTAAGGTAATAAGGATGGTACAGGTGCTGGGTAAACCTAATCCATCAAACAATTACCCAGGCACGGCGTGATTACCAGTTGCTGACGCTGTATGAATCATATATAATATATGCAAAGGCCTTATATTATTATTATTACCTATTAGGTACATTAGTAACTAGCTAACATGCTAACAATGATAATTATAAACGTTTCCAACAACCGTACCTTTCAATACCTAATTACCAAATACACAACACTAGTAGATGTCTCAGACAATGCATTTAGTGTTTGACCCGATTAACAATCGTCTATTGTATCGGGTCAAGTCGTTATACCACCACAGATTATATGATACCACTTGATCACATAATGACGTGATGCTATTACGCTAGAACAGACAATTTTAAATTGTTTAACAAATTCAAAGTCAATAAGTGTTTATTCAATAGAGCAAAAAGCTAGATACATAGACTTGTCAGTTTACGAAATAATGCACATAATTGAATTCGTTTGCTTCGGAAAACTTATTTCCAAGTGAGGGATAGAAGCGAAGCAGAAACCTCACTCTTTCACTTCTATTCATTGTCACAATATTTGTCTTAATATTATGCTTAACTAGCTTTTGCCCGCGACTTCGTCCGCGTGGAAGTCATAAACGTAAAGTCCCCTTTTTCACGCAGAGCCACTTTGATTCGAAAATATAAATCCCATTTATTCCGTATCCCGTGGGATTTTTTTTTCCAAATTTCAAGTCTTTAGGTCCAGTGGTTTAGGCTGTGCGTTGATATATCAGTCAGTCAGTCAGTGAGTCAGTCAGGACTTTGAATTTTATATATATAAATTTAATGAATGCAAGGATATAGGATAGTTTGTATATTGCAAATAACATAATAACCGAGCAACACTCGGCTAAGGGTCGGCCTTTAAATAATCATCTATGGAGTAATAAACTTTTTTTATATATTTTTTAAAATCATTTATTATTTATCCAGGGGTTTTTTTACAATGACACCCTTATACACTATAATACTTAAGTTAGACGTTTCAATTTATAATTTGATTAGAAAATCTTTCTTTTGAGAGCTGCACGGTATATTTCCATAAGTCCCTTGGCATCCAGCGACATTGGTTCCGAAAGTATGCTGTTGCAACCTTCCGACCTGCCACAGGACGTGGATCAGGCTCCAATAATCGGCGTCTTGAGTCTTCGCCCCAGGCAATTTCTATGAGATTTTGTTTTATAAAAAGCTTACATTATGTATCGATAGTTCGGTCGCCTCAAAACAAAGCTTATTAAAGAAACGCACACAGTTTCCCGTTAACGATTTATTAACTTTTTGGAGTGTAAAGTTAGGGATGTGCAATTTATTTATGTTTCTTTAATTTAGGCAATACTAATCACATCTCTAGACTAAATTCGTTTGATTTTTCTGTGCATACAGTAAGTTAACATATAAACAAGACATTATTTCGAATCAAATCACTACTCTGACTAAGCTCTTTGTAAACTTCCTATACTGAGATGATGATGATGAAGCTATAAAGAGTTATTGAATAATGGACTATGTATGAATTACTTTATTATATGCACTGAAACCAAATTATGATACGAGAGTTCATGACTATTAAATTAAACTGCCTGATTTCATGCAGTTTAACTTTATAGCAGGTTTAAAGTTGATAAGCTGATCTAACCGGTTTTCAAAAAAATCATCAGCATCATCACAGCCGTATTACATCCACTGTTGGACATAGGTCTCCCTCATGGACTACGATATCCTGGTACTGATCATGAGGGGTTGTTGCCATACTCACTACGCTTGGCAGGCGGGTTGGCGAGCGCAGTACGAAATTTTGATACACAGAAAAATGTTGCTGCCCATCTTCCGGAGATATCCCTTAGCAGATTCTTACTGTATCCTCGGGCAAGAGAGGAGGGGTGACATTCTACTGCTGGCACCCCACGGCACATAATAATGCACAATTCATACAGTATCATTTAGCTAAGCAGAGCTTGTGCTATGGGTGCTAGGTATATATAGAAGTCTTTAACTTAACACTTTATACTACATTGATATACATATTTTTCTTATTATATATAGTAAAACATCCAGAACACACTGACTGAACAAGAATAATATATCTACGATCTGCAGATATACATATATAGACAATTGTCCCGAGGCGGGAAACGAACCCTGCAACCTTTTGCGTTACAGGCGGACCTTCGTACGCTGCGCCACAGAGATCGTCAAATGACGCTGGCTTAAAATTCTGATAAACTGACATCTAGGAGGATTTAGAAGCCGTGTTGGTCGACTGCTATGAACCCCCGACTTTCAATCCGGTTCGACACCAGCTGTGCACCAATGGATTTTTCTTTGGAAAAATTATGTGCATTTAACGGCCAATAATAATAATAGTCCCCAACGCTGGAAGGAGGCAACGTGGCAGACCCAGACTGAGATGGCGCGACGAACTTGACTTGTTTTTACAAGGTTGGTCCTCCATAGCACAGGATCGGGATAAATGGAAGGGGGATAGGGAGGCCTTTGCCCTGCAGTGGGACGAAAATGGCTAGTAATAATAATAATTTAACGGCCAGGGAAAACATCATGAGGTGAACCGTGGCTTAGCTAGATTCAGACATATATGACCTGTCCGTTTCTCTGACTCAGCTGAGAGGATGCTGGGCAAGCCTTATCCATCGAACAATTTCTTTGGCACAGCAGCATACCATAAGTACAACATGAATACCTGTTGCAGTACGCTGTATAAATAATCTACATTATAATGTAGATGATTGCCACCTTAAAATGTAGTGCCGGCAGAAGAATTTTACCCCTCCTCTCATGCTCGTGTCTGCTAAGAGATACCTCCGGAAGATGGGCAGCAGCATCGTTCCGTGTATCAACATGTCATACTGCGCTCGCCAACTCGCCTGTCAAGCGTGGTGAGTATGGCAACTACCACTCATGGAGATCTATGAGGGAGGCCTGTGTTCAGAAGTGGACGTTTTATGGCTGACATGATGATATGCAAAGGCCTGTCTTTTTGGAGGAATTAATTTTGGATATATCACAGAACGCAATCTACAAACGCAATCCAAAAGAAACTGAAATTATTATTTTTTAATTTATCTTTAATGTCTAGTCAAAAAACCTTAAATGCCCTTCAAATAGTATTGCTAGTATTGCTCACTAGCATCTCCAAACAAAGCAAGTTTCAAATATGGAAGTGAATTAAAATACGACACATTTCCATAGTTCACTAATTTTGTTTATATGCAAATTCAAAGAATAAAAGATTTCAAAACAATGTCGCCGCCAAAATAGAAAAGTTTTTGTTCATTCGATAAGGTTCAGTTATGTGTTTTTGTGTGATTTGCATAACAAACGAAGTTCTGAATAATCAAAATATTTATTAGGAAAATATTTCATCACAATGAAAGCACGGTTTTTTTCACTGTTTGTTTTCATAGTTTATTTGTCTGTGTAAATATTATGTACACTTATGAAGCATTTTTGGAATAAATGTGCAACTTATAACGAGCTCGACTGGGCAAAACCTAGTTTTAAATGAATAAAATAATGCTAGACATTTCACACAGACCCAATGTAAGCAGAGCTTGTGTTATGGGCACCAGATGCTTGATAGGATCTTTATCTCAGCCGTGGGATCGGTTTGTGGTATGTGTTTTGTGTGTGGCAAATACAAATGTATTTTCTTTCTTTCTTTCTTTCTAAAGTCCGCAGACTCGACTCCGTTAGAAACGAGGATACCTGTCTCATGGCTGGCGGGATCTGCACCATTGCTGTGGACTGTCCTAAGCACCAGCTGGCGAAACGGGGGCTCTGCCCTCAGCAACAGATCGATGGCGTCGAATGTTGCTATGGACGTAAGTTTTTTAATCAACAATAAAATACAATAAGTTTTATCTTCGCACTGAAGTGAAATATTACAAAACAATACAGACATATACAACCAAAACAAAAAATTAACACACAAAAAATAAAGTAGTTGTACTCCGCTCCCACAACGCCATAAATAAAAATGAGATGTATTTTCTTTCACATAATATTTAAAGATTTGTAAGTAACCAGTTTATTACTATTCTCATAGTATTTTTGAAATAAACTGGGGGTTCTTCCTTGTCGTCTGCTTATGTAATGATCCTGCAGTTTGCTTTACTAACATTACACAGTTCATTATTATAAATTTAAAACAAGGTAGGTCCGAACCTTAGGGAACGTCCAATTGTATAAGTTCTTCATCTTTTGTTAGCAGTATGGGGATCGAAATTATATTTAAATGTGGTGTGTAATAAAGGGTGATCCAATAATATTCTAATCTTATATAAAATACAAATACGTAATCAAATTATCTTTTTCAGTATCAGTGAGAGAAACAAGATGCTCACGGCGTGGTGGGGAATGCGTTTCACCAAAAAATGGCTGCAATCCAAGACTTATCGCCAAAGAGGCAACTGATTGTGAGCATGGCAGTGTTTGTTGCATTTTAGTATAATGTCCTTTAACTGGCAACATGGTTTATTTTCTTGTGACTTGTGTACTTTATTTAGTGTAAGGGCTTATAAATCTCGGATAGATGCAGTGTCTGTATTGCCGTTACGTGCATGCAGTAAAAACCGGCCTCCAACCTCCTTTGTTTTTTTAGGGATACCTCCGGAAGATGGGAAGAAGCGTCTTTATTTTTTTCTTTTCTTCTTTGTCCTCGTAATACCCTTGGGATCCAAGATCATGAAGGGGTTTGCCCTTCATGATCTTGGAGATCCAGGAGGGAGGCCATGTTCAGCAGTGGACGAGAACAGCGGTCCTCGACTGAGATGGTGATTCCAATAGATATTGATCAATGCATTGCCACTTCTCTCTTTATTTTTTATATATAATCAAACATTTTGTTTTGTTGTTACTTAGATTAAACAAGGTCACGTATACCGCCACGTCACGTATAGGTCACGTATAGTCACCATATAAGTCTATTAAAAACGATTTGCATAGTTAATTAACAAATTAACAGGTTTCATCAAAGAGCAAACAATAGGTTCTAGTATTAAACCGTAAAATAAAGGAAATATTAAACGAACATTCGTGTAATTAAGTTCATCCTGTTGTAATTAAATGAAAACCGTAAAACGTTATTAATTAGTTTTATCCAAACATAATAGATATCTGAAATTACACAGCAGGTTTATTTGGGCACATCCAGTTTTTTTTTTATAATATGCTTAAGAAGGGTAAATCAATAATTAAGTACACGAATTTAAAACCTGAACATGATCATCATCATCATTTCAGCCATAAAACGTCCACTGATGAACACAGGCCTCCCCCATAGATCTCCATGAGGGGTAGTTGCCATTCTCACCACGCTTGGCAGGCGGGTTGGTGAGCGCAGTATGGGATGTTGATACACGGATAGACGCTGCTGCCCATCTTCCGGAGGTGAGCTGAACATGATGTTGAGGATAAATTGTTGTACAACATAATTATTTTTTTTGTGATTTTTTATGACAAATCACTGCATCCACAGTAACTTTGTATCATATTACGCCGAGCTTATTTTAACAAAACTCTGTACCATAAGTTGCAGTGTTTTGTCGGAACCGGTGTTGCGATCTGTAATATTGCAGGCAGCTGCCTGAATTAACAGATTTTTTCTTCGCTTCTTTCTCTTAAATGGAAAAGAGTTATCTGAAGCAAACGTATTCATTTATGTGGTTAATTCAATTTAAATTTTATTACCATAAAAAAGATAGTCAACATTAAAAGATAGACATATGCTATTGCTGGTTTTTTTAGAACTTTCGAAGAATAAAACTTCTGCCATACATGATGGCTGCGTATCTCTAACCGTTAACGCAGCGCAGAGACGCAGCGCAGAGACGCAACGGAAGCTTTGAAAAGGAATAATTTTCCCTGTTTATGCAAGACTTTTCAATGATCATCATAGCGGGATATTATATAGCTTTTCTCATTGGTGTTGGGCGATCCAACACCGAAATGACTTTTAAATTTGAACAGTAGTTCCTGAGATTTAGGCGTTCAACCAAACAAATACAAAAACTCTTAGCTTTATAACATTAGAATGAATACCAAGCAGTTGAACATTAATTTATGTTAATCTTTATTTTAGAAACATCACAGATTAAATTCGTCTGGCTAAATGATTTACTCTCTGCATGGTGAATGTCCTATAACTCGGTATAGTCTGGACAGAATTAATTTCGTATCATACACTCGTAAGCCACTAACTAATAAAGTGTTATAATAACAAAATTATATTACGACGAAACTAACATAGAATAATTGGACTGTTAGTAGGTAAAGTGAATTTTGTTACTCTATTTATTAGGTGGTTCAGTTTATGTTTTTGTTAATTACAGGCTATTGTCCACGGCTTTGGACGCAATGCAAGCTGATAAATGTAGGATATATTATAGATAGATAGATAGATAAACTCTTTTTTGTGTAAATCATATAGAAAATAAAAACAAAAATAACTAAAATTAACTTAAACTACAAAAACAACAGAAATACACAATGGGCGGTATTATCGCTTAGAGCGATTTCTTCTAGACAACCTTTGGATGGAGAGGATTTTAATGGAAGAATGGGCTGTAGTGTTCATATCCTAATATTTAAATCTTATATTATAAGTCCATACCAAAATTTTATTCAGTTTTTCATCATCAGCATCACCGTCATCATCTCAGCCGTAGATGTTCATTGCTGGGCGAAGGCCTCCCTCGAGGATTACCAATTGCTAATCATGAGGGGTTGCTGCCATACTACCACGCTGGGCGTCTGCTCAGCGTGGTCTGAGCTTGCGAGCGCAGTACGGGATGCTGATACACGGAGAGACGCCGCCGCCTATCTTCCGGAGGTATCCCTTGGAAAATAGTCGTATTGATAAAAGGGTGGTTTATTAGTCAAGACGAACGTACATGAAAGTTAGTAATTGTTTCAGCAAGCGTCGTCTCCCTAACTGCCGGTCTAGCCCCTAGCATAAGATATTTCACATCAAAAAAAACCTGCAAAGTACCTTGGCGATCCATGAGGTATGCCTTGGTCCAGCAATGACGGCTCCAACCATGATGATGAAGCCACCATAACTTGAGAACGACTTTGGCGGTTTTGATAATATTTTTGTTTGTCTTTGAATTTGATTTAGATTCACAAATGGATCCGGTAGGTGGCGCTGCAATAGATGTGCGGTGTGACACAAAGTTTGCCGAGCCAGCTAAGTAAGAAAATATTCAGAATTGGATCCGGTAGGTGGCGTTGCAATAGAAATACGGAGTGGTACGAAAGTTATCATCGTCCACAGCCTGACTTCACCCACTGCTGGGTATAGGTCTAAGTTTGTGACATCTACCACGGTTCTGTGCTAGTCACATGCACTGACGCCCCACGACGTGAACTATGTCGTCGACCCACCTCATCATTTCAGCCATAAAACGTCCACTAATGAACACAGACCTCCCTCATAGAACTCCATGAGGGGTAGTTGCCACCACGCTTGGCAGGCGGGTTAGTGAGCGCAGTATGGGATGTTGATACACGGATAGACGCTGCTGCCCATCTTCCGGAGGTATCCCTTAGCAGGCTTTTAATGCATCCATAGACTCTCGTCCGCCGTGGGGTGCCGGCAGTAGAATGATAATTCTACTGCCGGCACCCCACGGCGGACGTGGTCGACCCACCTCGCCACCGCTCAATTCAAATAAAGTCAATTGAAATTTATTCCCCCTACTGTACCGCTGCATAATGTAAGTCAGTAATAGCAGGTAAGCCTTTGTTGCGGAACTATGTAGAGATATTAAAATCATCTTTTTAGGGTTTCGTAGTAAAACATAACACAACCTTTATTGTTTCGCTTTGACTGTCTGTCCGTCTGTCTGTCCGTCCATCCTTCACCGGCTTTGCGAAGAGACTATTAGTTCTAGAAAGCAATTTTGCGTGGATCTGTAAAATAACGCTACAAAATAAATTCTAAAAAGAATATTAATTTGGGGTATCTCCCATACACGTAAGGAACTTTTTTTCTTGATTTTCCCTTCGTGTGGGATTTCCATGGTTAAATAGGTATTTTAAATTGATTTAGAGGTTGCGAAGGCAGTTTTTCGATTAAGGGTTCCGTTTGCGAAATATTAAAGTTTTTCAAGCGTCTCTAAAATCTAAACTGCTAGCTTTAGAAATCTGAAAAAAATCATGAATGTAGTAACCATGAACTTTCTAGGAAAATAATGAAGGTTATGCTAGCTTATTTAGATTTAGAGAAATAGTCACTCAAATAAGTGATGCGGTTTCCCAAACATACCGGAACACTTTAAACCGAAAACCCAATTGATTCCTGTTAATATGTTTTGGTTAACGTAAAAAATACATACACAATCTCCAAACATATTTATATTTCATATTTATTTATTCATTAACATTCTTATAACTAAGTAGCTTATTTCATTGTAATTCTATTTGAATGCATAATTATAAATAAACAACAGGTCCACGGTAAACTACGGAACACTACATAGCGCGTGGCCCGACACGTACCTGGCCAAATTATTTTATTTATTTATACATATAATTCTTGACAAAATAGGTATTACATATCTTGACAACGGCGCATTGGTTTTATAAAGTCTGCTCACAAATCTTTCCCCTACTGTACTGTATTATTTTCAATAGGTCTGCTTACGCAGCTAACGACTAAGCCGAGAACCTATTACTGACTTATTATTCAGCGGTTGTGATGGATTCCGTACAAATCGTATTTTTCTATCCAATTTCATTGAGTTATTGGGTTTATTATTACGGATGTGTCAGTAGCATTATGTTTTACGGGCAAATGACGTTAGGCACTTATCTGCAGATATTTGTTCAGGGTGTTCTGTATGTTTTTCTATATATATTAAAAAATATATATATATGTGTAGTTTAATGTATTAAGTATATCAGTTATCTATTACCCATAACACAATCTCTGCTTTGCTTGGGGCTAGATGATGAGGTGTGAATTATTCGGCATTATTTATTATTTAGGTAACTCACTTAAAAGCTACTATAATTGAGGAACTAGTAGTAGTACTTGTAGGACACTGCACATGCGACGCTTCATCCTATAGCCACTTACAAGACCTAACGCGAAGGTACGATAGTTTACCCCATAGCAAACCATACGCCCGGGAGCTGCTACCCACCGAAGAACACAGCGACACCAGGGACACCGAACCCGAGCCCGAGACTACTCGAGCACAGAAACGCGGTCCAGATGAGCCCACCCAAAGACCCCTTAGTAGTGACTTAGGGCGGACATGCAACACCGCAGTGAGGGGTTAACGCCCGAAACTTGGATTAAAAAAACGAACGTGAAACGTAGACTTCGTCCACGTGAGTAGACCTCCACTGACACTGTCTAGTCCAAAACAAAGCAAAGTTTGTATTAAGGAAAGTAGATAATCGAGAGAACTTTATCTACTTTTTAATGGTTCCAAACCTCAAAAAGAATCAAATTACTAAGTTGTCTGTCTGTGTGTACTAAGATTTTCCCTTTTAAGACACTTTTTCTCCGAAACGGTTGAAGGTATCTTAACTTTAAATTTATACAAGACATCAAAGTCTGCAGGCAGAAGTCAAGGTTCTACCTCAGAACATTACACATTTATGGCAACAAGTAATTGTTTCATTATTTGAAAATGGCAGAGATGGAAAACCTCGAGGGTAAACCTCTAGAAAGTCTTACGACTCTGAAATTTGGAAGGCTGGGAGCTTATGTAGCTGGAGAAAAGGACACATTCTGATGATCCATGAGGGAGGCCTATGTCCAGCAGTGGAGCTGAACAACAGTCTTACGGCTGAGATGATGATAGAAAGCACCCAGACACAAGACAAATATCTGCAGATGAAGCAAATACTACCTCGGCGGAGATCGAATCCACAACTTAATGCGTCAGCCAGCTATCAGACCAGCTTAGCCACGGAGTTCGTAAGCTTTGTATAATAACAACTTTATTCGTCGCCGTGGGAATATTGCCTCCCCTCTCTTGCCCGTTGATACAGTAAGAATCCGCTAAGGGATAACTCCGGAAGTTAGGCTGCAGCGTTTTTCCGTGTATCAACACCCTATACTGCGCTCGTATGCCCGTCATGTGTGGTGGTAATGAAAACAACATAATAAGGGGAATTATCAGTTTTTAAAGACACAGTCATGTCACTTATGTCCAGCTTTGGATGTTCTACGGTTAGAATGATGAACCTAATTCGTAAAAAACTATCAATACATACAGTCTGCTAAGGGATACCTCCGCAAGATAGGCAGCAGCGCCTTTTCGTGTATCAACATCCCCTACTGCGCTCGCCAACCCGTCTGCCATGCGTGGTGAGTATGGCAACTACCCCTCATGGAGATCCCAGAGGGAGATCTGTGTTTAGTACGGTACGCTTTACGGCTGAAATGATGATCAATACCTTCTCGTCAAAAATTCAATGAAATTCAACAAACGAAGCAAACTGCTGAATTGAAACTTCTAACTCGGGTACAGTTCGCAACAAAAATTGAACAGATATTCTTACTTTACGAAGTTAAAACGGTAACTTCAATACAAGAGTTTCACGTACGATTTACTTAGGATTTCATATATACTTCTCGACGTTAAATTGGAAGGGATAGATGGAGTTCTTTTTTTTTACTTTTGTTCATCGTCTCATCAGTTAGACGCCCACTGCTGGACATAGGCCTCTCTATTACATCTGCAAGTACTGATCATCAGGGGTTGATACACGAAAAGACGCCGCTGCCCATTTTTCAGAGGTATTCTTTGGCAGATTCTTGCATCCACGGGGAAGTCAGGAGTGGCAATATTCTACTGCCCTACGCCTCACTTTCATTATTATTTATAATAATACTAATATTATAAAGTTTGTGAGTTTGTGAGGTTTAAGGGGGTAATCTCTGGAACTACTGAGCCGATTTTCAAATTTTTTACTATCATAGAAAGCCACAGTATTTTTGTTATAGGCTAAAAATTACCGCCTTACGAAGTGGGCCCTATGATCGAAATTAGTTACTTATAATTTCGATCATAGGGCGACAAAGTAAACGGTTTAAGTAAAATTAGATTTAGTCAATAACTTTCATTTGAACCCTGACGTCCCTGAGAGTCTGACGTGAGCAGTTCCACAGATATGGCCATTACAATTTTGACAGCTGTCATCGAAAAAGTAGATCTCATCAATGTCTTTCATCTGAACCTACTAATGGCCCTTTGAAATCTGACAGCTGTCATAAAAAAAGTATTTTTTTCTGGGATTTTCGAAGCAAACATGATATTTCGTAATTTTTGACGTTTGCTGTCACATTTGATGATGTTAAAAATTATGAGATTTTTATACCTTGTTTTTTTTTCTTGTTGAACTTTTTCTACTTTTTTATTCTTCCACGTAGACATTTTTGTATTGTTATTGTTAGTATTAGATAGATAGATAGATAAGCTTTACCCAAGTTTATTTATTTATTTTTATTTATTTATTTATTGTTAGTTAACTAACCTTTACGCTACCTCATACTTATCTATTTGAAAAAATAATGATTGTCATACACCATAAAGTTCATGTTTTTTTGTTTTTAAATATAGATAACATAAAGAGGTTTAAGTAAAATATGGATAAGAAAATAAAACGTTACCTATTTGTTGTTAAAATATACTCTCCTGTGACTTCTGAGATATTGTAAATTATACCTGTAATTAAGGTTAAAACCAGAATCGTCAAACTGATGTAATTAAGATGCTAAGTCGAAGTAAGCTTTGGAAATATATCTGCCTGACTGTTTCTATAATAATATGTTGCAGTATCGGGACCGTTAGATTGGCCTTAATAGTCTCATTGCATGGCGCGGTTGGAACTTGGATCGAATCTCAAATTGAAATAGTTTAATTCTGTTAGTTTCGAAGAGGTATTTTACACGAAGTAAGTTGGAATAAGATTGGCACAGGACCGTAAAATGTGGCACAAACATTTGGAAGTATATCCAGCAGTAAGTGATGTCCGGCAGTAGAATGATACCCCTCCTCTCATGCCCATGGATGCAGTAAGAGAGAGGTATCGTAAAATTTTAAGTAAAATAGTGGAGAAACAGGAAATTACTTAAACAGAAGTGATCAATCACTACTTAATGCCAACAAAATGTTGTAAGTATGTTAGTAAGTACTTTTATGAAAGTAATAAAGGTAACGTGAAGTAATAAAGGACCTATCTTGATATAAATACTTGACATATCATTGAATAAGCCACTGGAAAAGAAAGGGATTGTATTTGGAACAACAAAACAAACATTACTTACAAGGAAAACAAATCAAACGGGTCCATAATCAGCATAATGCGGACTGCGGGAGCAATAACCTAATCTATGACCCGGACATTAATATAAACAATTTTGAAATGAGGGAGGTCAATGTAACAATATATACAAAATTAATAATAATAAACAAACTTTAAATATTGAAAAGCATGCTAAAACATCCAAAAGTTGTCTGGAGGAGATCACTTTTAGCGATAAGACCGCCTTTTGTATTATTTATTGTTATTATTGTCTGTGTTTCTTTTTGTGAAATTTACGTTATATGGTGAATGGTATATAATAGAGGTATATATTAAGAGTTTATTTATCTATCTAAAACTGGCCAGAAGCGAGACGGACTCAAAAAGTCACAACATAACGGTTCCTTTTGAACATTTTGGTTCGGAATTCTAAAAATTAAATAAAACATGATAGACATTAGACATTTTATTTATTTTAATTTTAGTATTTATACGAAAGAGCCCAAAGAGGTGACGTAAAAAAAGCATGTACCGTAAATGTAATTTGGCAATAGCCATAACATCGTTATCATCTGAGATAATTATAGACGATCTATTATAGACTACAGAGCGCATCAATTACTAGTATTCATTTGTGGTTATTATTCCTCTTTTATTATTTTCCCGGTATTGGTAACACGTTTCAGCTTTTTCGGATTCTGAAGACGAATTCAGGGTAGTCGTGGACCATCGTTCGACTATCAAGCATCAAGGATCAACATCAATTAGCGGCGGCAGGTCCCAGAAACTTCAGTCCTCCCGCGATCAAGAACGCTGAAACGTGTTCGAAACGTCGGGAAATAATAAAAATCGTACCTACGCGGTAAAACTCTGTATTTTAAAACATACAATTTTAACAAATCGCGAAAGTTTAACAAATTAAACTGGTTTTAATGTTGTACGGGATTCTACAGTCTTTGTGGTTTATAGTTATCTCTGTCGAAATAATAAAAGCCTATTTCTAAGTGCGGCGTAGAACAGATGTCTCAAGATTTATCGAACAAAAACCGAGCAGTATTTCTCAAATCCGGTCGACTACGTCCGGATTTTCAGGGAACTGCCAACTTCAAATAACGACAGTATTAGTAGGATTTTTTCTGGAAACCGTCCCTATCTTATGCGAGGAAAGTGTTTTTTTATGGTAGTCTGATAAATTAAATAACATCATCAACATCTTAACCGTGGTGTGCCGGGCTATATAATGCTACCCCTCCTCTCATGCCCGTGGATGCAGTAACAGCCTGCTAAGGGATACCTCCGGAAGATCGGCAGCAGCGTCTTTCCGTGTATTAACATCCCTTATTGAACTCGCCAACTCTCCTGCCAAGGTAGTAAGTATTGCAACTACCCCCATTTCACGGAGATCCATAAGGGAGACCTGTGTTTAGTAGTAGACGTTTTACGGCTGAAATGATGATGATGATCATCTTAACCGTAGAACGACGACTGGAAGATAAAGGCCTCCCTCATAAATCTCCAAGTAAAGATCATGAGGGTTATTGCTATACTCACCCTTTAGAAATAACTGATCATAAAATTTTGTACCACGCCGGGATTAGAACGCAACTTCCTTCGTTTCGAACTCGAGAACTGGGCTTGCACCTACACCGCATTGAGTTCTTTCAAAAACTCATATACATCTTACGGCTTCGGACTTCTGAGAGCTTAGAAACTAACTGGACGCCAACTGGTATAAAAGGAAAATAATTTTTAATCTCGCCAAAGTGAGTTCAATACATCTCGCTGGGATGTTGAGAAAAGGAGCGGCGGTATTCTGGAAGTCGTTTTGTACTTTATAACTGAGAGTAGATTGAGGCACACGGTAGCAGTGGGAAGAAACAGACTCTTAAATAAAAAAATAAATATAACAACTCAGCCGTCATATTGACAGTAATTTTATTACCACAATACAGCTTTCCACAATATCTAACATAAGGCATTATTATTACTAACGCTTTCTTATGGAGTTGTAAGTGCTAGGTGAAAACATTTACCGAGATATATTTTTTGGTGAAAAATGAAAATGCTATTTGATAACGATTTATAAAGCTGAAAGCGAGCTTTCCACCATGTTTTTTCTTAATACAATAACTGTCAGAGTGGATGGTGGGGAAACTGGGGGATTCATCTTATCATACGGACTCTTTTCCTGACGTATTCGAAGCTAAGGGAACGAAGTTCCTTGTGGCAACTAGGCATTTCAGCATAAATGTTTATTTGTATGTCGAAGGATGACTCTTGGACGGTTGATTGGATATGAATGCAATTTGAAGCATAAAGGAGAATGTATCAATACAAATAGATTTTCATGGAAAATTTTTAATTCTTGGCGTAGGTTTTAAAATAAGGAGCTTTATTATTTTGGAACACCCAATTAAATTTATACTGTAGTCACCTGATGGACAGGTCCGAAGGGGAAAAGAACCGGCAGGCCACTAGCTAGATGGACTGACGAATTAAAGAAAACCCTTAAAACCCAAGACTGGATAGAAAAGGCACAAGACCACAACCAATTGAAAGAACTGGAAGAGGCCTTTACCCGAGAGGGGTCCTAACACTCATTTTTTTGCATAAAATGTATGTAAATTATAAGTACAAATTTATATAAATAATAATTATAATAATGCACGATAATAATTTAAGAATTTATGTTAATTATGTTATGGAATAAACAGGCTTTTTTATTTTTTAATTTTATTTTATTAAATTTATAACATTTGGCGATAACATAAATTAAAAACAAACTGACTTTTGTGGGGGATTTTGTATACATGAGATAATTTTTCAGATTTATTGTTCGTACAAAGGTGATATCGAATCCATCTTAACGAGAAAAGAAACTGCATGCAAATCGGTCCACTCGTTTAAGAGCTACGGTGCCATAGACAGACACACAGACTGACAGACACACACACACACATAGCGGTCAAACGTGTAACAATCCTTTTTTTCGTCAGGGGTTAAAAATAGAGGACTGCGGAACAAAATCACGTTGTTATTACAAAGCTTTAGTGACAAGTGATGTTGGTTTGTTAAAATATGTGAATACTGACACTCAACTTAGTTTTTTTTCTAAACTACTGTGGCACAGTTAATAAAACTGTGCCATGTGCATACAATGAACTAATTACCGCTTGAAGATTGTTGTTAACTTTTGACTTGCAAAATTAAAACCCAGTTGTTAATACTGACTTGTCTACAATATCGAACCTTCCCACCATTGTTAAAAGGACTCCTCAAAAACGACTTCGCAGTTGCCTGGAGTCCAATATACGTGCCCTTTACCACCGGATAATGACGTGATTCTGCTTATAAGTACCAGCGAGGCATAAGCTCAAGGAGGTGCTTACAATGAGATGTCCGCCGGGAGTACCCGTAACCGGAATAACACTACTGTTTGCAACTCATAATCTCGAGACATTAAAATTTCATTGGAATTACTCCCTTATTCGAGGTTAAGGAGGGGTTCATTCTTAAGGGAGTCTGCCGATTAGGAGGCATCACTGAGAGTTTAATTCAGTCTTAAAGATGTATTTTTGAAGAGATTGGTTTTGTGTCCCTTTGGATACGTTGGTATTCATTGGTGTAATGTTTAATTGAAATGTATAATTTAATCATTAAAATATTATAATTAATTATTTAAATTGCTAATCTATGATGTATTTATTTAGTTTAGTTAGTTTAGTTTAGTGTATCATTATGATTAAGTTGTACCTTAATTATCTACTATTTGACATGTAAAACTATATTTTTACCAATAAATGAATCATTGAACTGATTTCTACCTTGAGATGCAAAATAAACTATCTTGACGTTAGATGAACTAGTTTTTATACATCATAATATGATGTATAAAAACTCCTATATCCTATCGGTGGGTATCAACGGGCCGATATTATCGGCCCGTTGATACCCACCGATAGGATATAGGCCGCCTGCTTCCCTCATCTCGAGGGGTTGTTGCCATACTCACCACGCTTGGCTGGCTGTTTGACCAGCGCAGTACGCGATTTTGGTACACGATAAGGCGCTGATGCCCATCTTCTGGAGGTATTCCTTAGCAGGCTCTTTCTGCATCCACGGGCATGAGAGGTAGCATTCTAATGCCGGTACCTCACGGCAAATACGATGATATCTGAAATTACGATGACCGAAATTTAATGCTTGGACTAGACATAAAAAGTTCAGCCTTTTCTACAGCAATGCGAATCCCAGAATACAGCGAGGTCCGTTTCGCAGTCATCGATCAATTACACTGCAGCCGTCCGCCTGCACTTTGTCGAGTGCTGCTCTGAGAATTATCGCGAGAAAGTCTGGAGGCATGCTTTTTTACGGTTAGTTACTTCGTTGCAGCTGAGCTGACTAACACTGCTATTGTATCGTTCAGTACAAACACATGCATATAGTGCAAAAATACCATCATCATCATATCAGGCGTAAGACGTCCACTGCTGGACAAAGCCCTCACTAATCTCCACGTTCTATCAATATCAATATCTGCGCTCGCCAACATGACTTTCAAGCATGGTGAATATGGCAACAACCCCCATGATCTGTACAAAGATCCATGAGGAAGGCCTATGTCCAGCAGTGGACGTCCTACGGCTGATATGAATATGTTGCAATACTTATAGTTACTGTTATAATAAAATATGTTATTACAAGCAATTTTTTGGGTAAACCTATACAAAGTTATCACATATAGAAGAAAAAAAGCAGCCTGCGTTTAAGATGTTTGTATGAACGTTAGAGGGTTCGATTCACGTTGGAGAAAAACATTTGATTGCATTTTTTTTTCTTTTAACACTTGTTTTGACATTTGTTTTTTTTTATTTAATAGTATGAATAATCCCGCCATTATCTGACTAGATTTCTGAGAAAAAAATCTCTAAAACTCAGCTAAACTCATATTCTCGTCCCGACACGTTGCATTTGGTGCAACAACAAATTACTTTAAAAAAAACACTGTCTATTACGATGAAAATTATAGATATAATATATCGTCCCTGTAATTGGAAAACTCAATTACCGAAAAAACCAAAATTGCGAGAAAAACGGGATTAACTCTTTTTTTGCAACAAAAACGTTAATAACATTTTTTGGTTAAACATTTTACGGTACACTTTTTGATATGTTATATATAATTATTATACCTATGTTTTAATCTTACGATACATATATTTGGGTTAGTGGTATACGCAAAAAAAATAAAAACGCTTGCTCCTGCGGCTAAAACCCGCAGAGTTTTCTTGCTAGACGATTTGTTGTAATTCTTGAGAACAGTTATAGGTAAAGCAGACGTCCACTGCTAGAGAGTTATAACGAATTGTCTTATAGGCGTGGCTCAAAAGGGAGATGGGTCCGTAGTTTTAAGGTAGAGTCTTATGCCCTCCTAAAAAAACAAAAGCCCCAAACTCCCGCTTCACGCCTTTGTTTTTCTCCCGGAGTGACGGACGGAACTGAAGAGGCGCAGTACCTCTTGAATAATGGGCAATAATGAGCTCCTCCTGCATGCAGAAGTTCTGAAGTAATTCATCTTTACTCAGGGATTTTTCATTTTAAGCTGTCTCAGAGCCAGCACCATCATCATCTCGGTCGATTTCTGGTAGTTCGTCGGTGTAGTGGCGTATCAGGGTGGTTCGCTCTATCACCTTTAGAATAAGATCTCTGAAGGTCGCGCCGTGTCATCTACTTTTCTGACGAAGTGACTGAGGTACATTCTCTATTCGTTGCCATAATCCATAGTCTCATCCAAGAGTTTGGACTTCTTGCATTTGCGTTGCGTTTGGCAGAACTTGATGCTCTCGCAGTCAGTGTTTTAACCTGATTGTGTAGGGTCCCGTTTACGTCTTCGGTGGCTTCCGATGCAACAAACCCTTCTTCGAGTAACCTGTTGAACTCCTTGGAGCCCGGTATGATTAGAAGTGATTTAGGTCAGAGCGTAGACTTTGTCAGACAGTTTCGTTCAAGCTGTAGATCGATATAGAGAACCTCGAACATGTTGGTGATCAGATGATGATGATAGATAGATAGATAGATAGATAGATAACACTTTATTGATCACCACATGTAACAAAAAAATATACCGAGGTATAAAAACAAGCAAAAATATAATACAATTTTGGGCAATTCAACGGGCGGCCTTATCGCTGGGAGCAATCTCTTCCAGGCAACCAATTGATACAGAGAGCATAGGGCAAGAAGAAGGCGGTGGGTTACAATCCCTTTAGGAAAATAGGTAACTTAGTGTTAACAACTACTTAGACATACATTATTAACATAACTATAACTAATAAAAACAAACTAATACATAATATTAATACTATAAACACCATTATAAAACATCATACAAACTAATACATATCTCAATAAATAAAATAAAATAATTAGACTAATATGTACATAATTAATATCAATAAATTCGGGAATAAAAGAAATGGATAACTAGAATTAGGTTGTCAACCAGTTTAGGATGACAGGTAATGATGGTAAACCTTATTTTTAAAAGTGTGCAGTGACGAAGATGTTTTGACGCTAAGCGGTAAAGCATTCCACAGTCTGACAGCTTGGGCACTAAAAGAGCCACTATAAAATGAAGTTTTTTGTGTTGGTATTTTAAGAAGAAGGTTTTCAGATGACCGAAGAGATAAGTCGTGAGAGGAGGAGAGGTATTGGAATTTTTCTTTGAGATAAGTAGGAGAAAAGGGACTGAAGAGGATGGAAAAGAGAAGGGATAGAATATGCAGGTTCCGTCGCTGACGTATAGGAAGCCATTTCAGCTTGGCACGGAACTGGGATACGTGGTCATATTTACGGAGCCCGAATATAAATCTAATGCATACATTTTGAAGGCGTTCCAGTTTATCAAGCTGTTCCTGCGTAAGGTCCAGATAGCAGATATCCGCATAGTCCAGCACGGGAAGAAGGAGAGCATGAGCAAGTGCTGTTTTTGTAGCAATAGGTAGAAAGTTACGGATCCTTCTCAAGGAGCCAACGGACGCGAACAGTTTCCGACTAGTCGTCTCCATCTGGGCCCCCCACGAAAAGGTGCGATCAAACAGTAACCCTAAGTTTTTGATGGTTTCGCTAAATGGAACTACGGTGCCATCAAAAACTACTTTTGGTATTACAGACCAGTCCAGATTATTGACAAGTCTAGAGCTGCCTATTACAATGGATTGGGTTTTATCAGGATTGATTAGTAAACCATGTCGAACACTCCACTCCGTGATAAGACGCAAGTCACTATTTATAGTTTCAATAGCTTGGGAAATAAGTAAAGGGGAAGCTTGAGAATAGATTTGTAGGTCATCGGCGTAGAGGTGAAATGAAGAAGCGATATTACGAGAGATATTGTTGATGAACACAGCGAAAAGAAGTGGAGAAAGTACGCCACCTTGCGGTACCCCAGCAGACACATCGCACCACGAAGAGAAGGATTCTTCGAGGCGTATACGCTGCCGACGCCCATGCAAGTAACTAGAGAACCAGTCAATTACGGTTGAGGAGACATTGAGAGAGTGAAGCAACGCAAGCAATATGTCAAAATCAACAGTATTGAAGGCGTCGCTAAAATCAAGGAGCGTTAAAACTGTTAACTGCCCATTATCCATTCCCAATCGAATATCATCTGTTATTTTTAAGAGAGCAGTGACAGTGCTATGTCCTTTGCGAAAGCCAGATTGCAAAGGATTCAAGAGTAAATTCGAGGATAGAAAGGAGTTAAACTGGTCATGGACGATACGCTCAAGAACTTTGGAAAGGAAAGGAAGAATGGAGATGGGGCGATAATCAGAAAAGGACTTCGGGTTGCATTTTTTAGGTAGAGGGATGATATGGGCGTCTTTCCAGATGCTCGGAAAGGTGCCATGCAACAGAGAGAAATTTAGAAGGTGGCAGAGAGAGGGAAGTATTTGATCAAGGATCGGAACAATCATATTACGACTAATGCCATCAAGACCAACAGCATTAGACGATATAGACAGAACACTTTTCTTGACATCGACCGGGAAGACTTGATCAAAAAGAAAGGAAGAGTGATTGGGTACCGGTAGTGAAGATAGATAGTTAATAGTGTCGGTTTTAACCGCATGACTCATATTGGAAGAAATAGTAAAATGTCGATTCAAGCTGTCTATATCGAGATTATTCGGAATAGAATCCTGGCGAGATTTGCCCACTCCAAGTGACCTGAGAAACCTCCAGACTTTAGCAGAATCTTCGTTGCTGACCGAATCATGGATATGGCGACGTTGAGCATCCCTGCACACCCGATTGCACCGGTTGCGAATGCTATAATACTTTTCTTTATTAAGCTCGCTAGCATTAAGCTTGTACCTAGTCTTAGCTACAGATTTCTTATGTATAAGATCTCTTATTTCATCAGTCAACCATGGAGCAGGTAGATGTTTTAATTTGATCGGATGAAGAGGTGCATGCTTGTCAAAGAGCTGAGTAAGAAGACTATTGAAAATTGAAACCTTTTCATCCATCGTATGAGCAGAGTAAACCGCTGACCAATCTATTTGTTTAGAATCGCTGATAAATTCATCCATGTTCATGCTTCCAAAACTCCGCTGCAATATTATTTTACGTTTAGGTTTGGGAGTACGTACTTTATATGACAGAAAAACCAAATCATGATAGGAGAAACCATCCGCTGCAAACTGTCCATGTTTATCGATAAGGGTTGGGGAGGAGACAATCATAAGGTCAAGTAAAGAAGGTGTTGAGTTTGGAGCATGATGAGTAGCATGCAGTGGAAGGATATGCAGGTTGCAAGACCTAACAACTGATTCCATTGACAGAGAACGACGGTCTTTCTTTAGGAGACAGCAATTAAAATCACCCATTAAAATGAAGTGACTGTAAACAGGAATAAAGTTTGAAAGAAGATTTTCAAATGAGGAGAAGAAATTATTATGACAAGAGTTAGAATAGTATACGCCAAGGAAGATTTTAGTGTGAGATATAGAAACTTCAATGAATAGATGCTCACCGATATGAAGAGGGGCCGGTTGTGGCGATAAGCTTATGATAGAAAATGGTAAATGAGATCGGAGATATATAGCTACACCACCCCCACGACTACCAGTACGATCGTTACGTATAAGTCGAAAACCAGGTAAAGAGTAAGCAGTGGAGGGAAGACACGGTTTGAGGAAAGACTCAGATATAAGAATTGCATGAATATTAATATCCACAAAGGAGGCTAACATTTCTGAGAAATGGCCGGGTATGCTTTGAGCGTTTATATGTATTACGTTAAGATGTCTAGGTACGTCGGAGAACACAGAATGTATATTATCAGAAAGAGAGGGAAGGCTGGAAAAGCTATCGTCACTGCCACTGATGGACCCACCCGACGAGAGTGATTGAAAATCATCATCACTAACATCACCAATCAAGTTATTCATAAGTTTATCCTATAAATAAATTTACAATATTATAATACAATACTTATTTAATAAAATTATACCTAATAAATATATATATATAAATATTTAATTAGTTTCTACCAACAGGTACTTTTTAGTACTAATTAATTAAAAATTAAAATGATGATTATGATGATGATGAATAATAATTTTATTTATTCACAAAAGAGAGATAAGAGTTTAGGAAACGTAACAATAAAGACTTAAAAATAAGAACATTAGCGACATATATGTATAGCAAACTCGATCATTAAGTCAATAGCAACTATTGAACTAAATTACTTTTTTGTGAAGAGTTAATCCAGGGAAGTATTACTACCATTCCTGTTTCTGCCGCCAAGAAGTATGTCTCAATTTCAGTGTTTGTAGGTAAGGGGGCCGGTGAAATTACGGGCACATGAGACCTTGCAACTCTGTCTCCGGGTGACAGGCCCAATGCAATGTAGCTTTGGTAACGTTCTTAGTGAACGTGTTCACCGCGGCATTGGAGTTTTTATAGGTAGAGGTTACCGCCTCACATCAGGTGGGGCTTCGGTTTATCTCGTCATTTAGTAGTATAAAAATAGCAACGTAATTTGTGCTTTGGCTGATTCATCATCATTCCAGCCGTAAAAAGTCCACTACTGAACAGGCCTTCCTTATAGATCTCCATGAGGGGTATTTTTCATTCTCACCACGCTTGGCAGGCGGGTTGGCGAGCGTAGTACGGGATGTTGATACATGGAAATACGCTGCTGCCCATCTTCCGGAGGTATCCCTAAGCAGGCTCTTACTGCATCCACGGGCATGAGACGGCATTCTACAGCCGGCACCCCACGGCAAGAAATATTTCTCTAAAACTTAGCAAAACTCCAACATCCGCTCCGAGACGTTGCATTAGTTGGCAAATTAATCCGTATATTTCTAATAGGAACTTTGATGTTTCGGGTAATTACTTCGACTGCAGCAGGTTCTATTGGCAGCCGAAGACAGGTCCCGCATGAAGAGAAATTGTTGTTGAGAAATACGGGTACACTAATGTTTAGATAAGTGCTTGAGGAAGATTAGTGTTTCAACTACTGCAGAGGAGATTACAAATTATCTTCTCTGAAGTGCTGCATCAATCTTGTTGCATTCGTTTGTTTGTGAAACAAATAACGTAACTACATAGGCGTGGGGTACCGGCAGTAGAATGTTACCTCTCCTTTCATACCCATGGATGCAGTAAGAGCCTGCTAAGGGATACCTCCGGAAGATGGGCAGCAGCGTCTTTCCGTGTATCAACATCCCGTACCGCGCTCGCCAACCCGCGTGCCAAGCGTGGTGAGCATGGCAACTACCCCTCAAGGAGACCCATGAGAGAGGCCTGTGTTTAGTAGTGGTCGTTTTACGGCTGAAACGAACGAATTAGAGGTACATACAGCACCATCTAGAACCGAACTTAGCTAAGTATTCAATTAAATTACTATCGTAATCAAATGATAAGATGCAGTAGAGATGAGCACTGATTGAGCGACATCTACAAGAGTGTACTCTTGTTTATCGTCTGAATATGTATTTATTAGCAACTAGCTGACTCGCGCGGTTTCACCCGCATTATGACAAAGTTAATTGTGAAAGATTAATTGTGCTAACTCATCTCTTGCTTGTGCGGTAAGAATCTGCCAAAGGATACCTCCAGATGAGAGGCAGCAGCGTCTTTCCAATATATTAAAATCCTGTACTGCGCTCGCTAACCCGCCTGCCAAGCGTGGTGAGTATGGCAACAACCCCTCATAATCAGTACTTAGTGATCAAGGGAGGCCTTTGTCCAACAGTGGACTTCCTACGGCTGGAAGGGAAAATTGGGAAAGATCATGACTGTGTTATGCAGGTTTATTCAACAGTTACCGTATTGAATGAATAAATGAATGGATGAATTAACACTTTATTAATGCACAAAGAATACACACATAATAAAAAAAAAACAAGAGAAAACATATGGACAAACTGGCGGCCTGATTGCTCAAAATAATTTCTATCTTTTCGTATTTTGATGAAACAAGTGTCAATAGATTCGATAATATGTCTAGGCAAACATTTAAGAATTCTTTAGGAGTCTTTAGGTCAAGGATCCATTTGATCGATATTCTCTACCAAAATCGAATATTTATTTTTATTGCCTTAAAATGTTCTAAATGTTAAATACTTTAGAAAAAGCTATAGCGACATTTCTTATGCGAAGGTTCCAATGGAAGATCAGCATTGTACATTGTTTAATAATAAGTTTTACATTTTGTATTGTGTCAGAAATACTTAAATGTTTTCTTTATTTCTTTCTAGTCATTACTACTGAACAGAGAATATGCGTTTATGTGGGTAGAGGCACGGCACATAATATTATGTTTATATTTATTAATCATCCAGTTTCCATAGTAATCTTGTATTTTACTTTACCTTCAGAATGGCCATGTCCGGAATACATTCTACATTTAACAAAGGAATTCAACAACAAAAATATTTTTGTACAGCCTTCTCCTACAAAAATCTCTTCTACTACAAAATTTTGTTAACAACCGTATTTAAAATTTTCTAAGTGTCAAAGTAGCTGAATTAAGCTCTAATATTATGAGCTGAGAACTGAGTTTACCTAACAACATTATGAAGATCCAAAATTGGCAACACCACACCAAATATTAGCCCAAACTAAACCACTTAATACAATCTCTTACTAACTATTACGTAATCTACTAGAGCAGCCTCTTGAGAGCATTAGCACAAGACCACAGCCTGTAGAATAAACAGCCTAACATCCTAACGCATTTTACGTAAGTCAGTACCTACAATCCAGCCTAAATCTGGAGCCTAAAAACTAGAATTGGTTTATCAAAATCTTCATCTCAGCACGGTAACACTTACTGCAGGGTTAAGCCTAAATTTTAGCTGCCAAGGAAGGGTATTGTTTTTCGCGCGTATCTTGAACTTTCGCGATCTGAAGACATAATTTTAAACTGATGCATCATCATCATCATTTCAGCCGTAAGACGTCCACTACTGAACACAGGCCTTCCTCATGGATCTTCATGAGGGGTAGTTGCCATACTCACCACGCTTGGCAGGCGGGTTGGCGAGCGCAGTACGGGATGTTGATACACCGAAAGACGCTGCTGCCCATCTTCCGGAGGTATCCCTTAGCAGGCTCTAACTGCTTCCACGGGCATGAGAGGAGGGGTAAAATTCTACTGCCGGTACCCCAAGGCTACGTTTAAACTGATTAACGGGACTTTATCCCGTAATTACCTTATTTTATTATTTCCCGACGTTTCGAGTGCCCTGCTGCCCTCGTGGTCACTGGTAGACTGGTGTACTGATGTACTGGTGTATCCGCGATAGCGGAACATCTACTGGACTCAGGACCGAATCGCTGGATTGAGCTTCACGACCCTAAAGTACTCTCCAGTGAGCGCCACTACTACAAGCAGCCTAACGCACTTTGGAAGTCCACATTCGTTATTTAGCTTTAAAGGGATGCCTGTAAAATTGGATTAATTACACTAAAATATATAGTGTTGTTGTTGAAGTATAGTTCTTTGATCCTAGACGGTGCATTTATCTTAGGTGGTCAGTACATGTTGGACCAAAAAATCAAGTTGACTAAATGAATGGGAGCGAATTATGGTGCTTGTTAACGTTGACTTGGAGTTGCAGTGCTAATGGAACTAAACGGATGCATCGACCTTTGAATTTCGGTCAATTCTACTCACACATTTCCACTGCTCTCTCGGCCAGAAGAAGACCAGCTGTCCTTCCATCACCTATACCCGAAGTCGAAACACCACAAAAGTTTTAATGCAAGTATGTATGATATTTCCGAGCCTTAGACAAAATCCGCTTAGTCTAGTTTAGCTTCTGTATTTACTTTGCGATCTTTTGGGAAATAATAGCAGCTTCGGTATACTTACTAGATTTCTAAGTTTCGAGAAGCTGCGTTTAGGAGACCTATTTCTTGTATATTTTTAGGTGGGTTACAAGCCCGCGTGGGAATGTTGAAGTTTAGGGTTTGAGTTATGGTCTAAGACTAACGGTATTTACTTGTGTTAGTTTAGTTTACATTTTTGATATTGGTTGGTCTAATATTATTAAATAGGTACTCAATCTGTCGATAAGATTAATATAAGAGTTTGTTTTATTTAAGGTATTTTTAGGGTTTCGGACCAAAATGGTGAAAAGGAACCCTTATGGTATCACTTTGTCTTTATGTCTATCAC
The DNA here is from genome assembly GCA_963082625.1 of Pasiphila rectangulata. Lineage (NCBI taxonomy): Eukaryota > Metazoa > Arthropoda > Insecta > Lepidoptera > Geometridae > Pasiphila > Pasiphila rectangulata. The sequence goes on from OY720239.1 coordinate 21,047,306, forward strand.
AAATGAATATCTTGAGAACTACTGATGCTATCGACTTGAAATTTATAATAGTATAAGATAACGCTATTTCACTAATATGAAATACTTAAAATGTTGAAAAATATTCTCATTATGATTGCAAGGGGGGTATGTGTAAGTGAAGTTACTAGGTCATGTCGGGTATCATATGAAAGGTATTTATATGCATATTAATAAAAAGTTTTTAGTTTTCCTTTAAGCCATATCGTTTTAGAGTAATTTACAGAAATGTTGAAAAAAATACCATTCCTTTATCTCCAAAGTTTGCAGAAATACCCTTGAAACTTTTATAGCATATAGAAGTGTATGTAAATATTACAGGAAAATTATAATATATAATAGGTAAATCCCTTGAAAATCTCTCTCAAAATTTTTTGTAAAGGTCATAGGGAAAATCATATGAAAGGTATTCATTTGCATATTAATAAACAGTATTTAGTTTTGCTGTAAGCCGTTTAGTTTACGACTTATTTGCAAAAACGTTTAAAAAAATTGCGTTCCCCCTTATATCCGAAGTTTGCGGAGACAAACCTCTGAAACTTTAATTGCTAATAGAATTGTATGTAAAGATTACACGAAAATTATGACGAGTTCTCTAATTCACATAGTTTTTTAGAAATGTTCGAAAGTGTAAAAAATCTACATAAGTTCCGCTAACAGACAAGAGATGGCGCTTTCAAGGTTCTCCAACAAATTTAATCCGTATTTATCATAATATTATATTGTATTATATTGTATGATGGCACAGAACTCTCGGTGCGCGAGTCGGTCCCTCTTTTGGCTGGTTTTATTGAATACATGAAGCGCTATTATCAAAAAGAGAGATAATGATGATGTAGATAATAAATTAAAAATAATGAAAATGATGGCACCAGTCAACACACCACTCTTTTCATTTCGTGAATGCTAGAAAGCGCTTACCAGTTATAAATTTATTATAAAGACGCATAAACTTAAGACTTACTTCAGCTTAGAAAAAGGGTATTGAAAAACAGACAGACAGACAAACGAGTGATCCTATAAGGTTCCGGTTTTTCCTTTTCTGGTTCGGTACCCTAACAATTGGATGTACCTAATCCGCCATTTCGTGGTGGTTGGTTGGTAATCTCGGATAAACAATGACAAATATACACAAGAATATGCACAAGTTTAAGGTGTTATATTTTATGTACTTAATTTGAATTCGTTAAGCTTAATATAACCATTTAAAAGACACACAGTGGTATTGATTCTGTTTTACACACCCTAAACTTGATTATAATTAGACAATTAATGACGTTTCTACATTCAGAGCCAGCGTAAAATTAGGAACAATTGTTCCGTTCAATTTTAGAATGGCACTAACTGAATAGATCTACGTTATTTTAGACCGTTTTACGTCAATTTAGGTTAGGCTAGTTAACGCAAAAACAGTTTCGACACCATGTCGAATCCATTTAAATCTCTGACCTCTGTGGAGCAGCGGGCGATGGTCCGCCTGCGACGCAAGAGGTTGCGGGTACAATTCCTGCCTCGAGACAAATGTCTGTACAATCTGCAGATATTTGTTCAGGGTGATCTGGATGTTTTTCTATATAACAAAAAATATCTATTTATGTAGTATAATGTATGAAGTACATCAGTCATCTAGTACCCACAACACAAGCTTTGCTTAGCTTGGGGCTAGATGATGCTGTGTGAGTTGTCCATTATTTATTTATTTACCTTGAGCCATCTTTGTTTTAATGGGATTTAAAAACCTTCTGCGTATTCAAAGACAATATAATCTTGTCTAATCCGGATATTACTAAACACGTCACGACAACCAATATACGTCGATACCCCTTGATGTTCTTACACCAATTTATCCTAATAGATTGGATTTTACAAAAAACGGCCACCTTATTATTCCTTCCGTAAAGAACAGTAGCCGTGGGGTGCCGGCAGTAGAATGTTATCCCTCCTCTTATGCCCATGGATGCAGTTAGAGCCTGCTAAGGGATACCTCTGGAAGATGGGCAGCAGCGTCTTTCCGTGTATCAACATCCCATACTGCCCTCGCTAACCCGCCTGCCAAGCGTGGTGTGTAATGGCAACTACCCCTCATGGAGATGAGAGAGGCCTGTGTTCAGTAGTGGACGTTTTACGGTTGAAATGATGATGATGAAAGAACAGTAAGCAGGTAAAAAATCTCGTATCTGTAAGCCATGTACAAAAGTTATATGTTATATGTTAAGTGTGCAAAAGTTTATAAAACTAAAAATTGGCCAAGTACGAGTCAAATTCGCGCACGAAGGGTTCCGTAGAATTAGTCTGTAAATATTTCAAGCGTCTAACTGTTGCCGTTGTTAATATTGAACAAAAAAATCACGTTTGTTGTATGGGAGCCTTCTCAAATATTTGTATTATTTTAATTTTATTATTTATTTTTAAAGTGAATATAAAACTAAATATTATGTGAATATTTCATGCGTCTACTTATTGCCGTTATTACTATCAAGCAAAAGACGGCAAAAATATCGCGTTTATTGTATGGAAACCACCTTTTTAATATATATATTATTCTGTTTTTAGTATCATGTTATTATAGCGGCAACAGAAATACATCATCTGTAAAAATTCTAACTATCTAGCTATCACGGTTTACGATACCAGGACCTGGACCAGGCTGACAGATAGACAGACGGACAGCGGAATTTTAGTAATATGGTCCCGTTTTTACTCTATGGGTACGGAACCCTCAATTATAAGTAACCACCGACTTTACCTAGTCTCGGGGGTTAGAATTTTTTTTTGTAATGTGTTCTCAGTTTTGCATTCTACACATCTTTCATTTCATTTGATACCAAACTCGGGTATATTTGGAATTACAGACATAATAATATAGGACATTATCATATCTTGTAAACTACTCAACCGATTTCGATAAAACATGTTTAAAAACCACCGCCAGATAGCCTACATTTAAATAACAAAAACAACTGACAATAAAAAAAACTGTATGCAAATCGGTTCACTCGTTTAAGAGGTACGGTGCCACATACAGACACACAGTAGATACACAGACACACACACACACACACACACACACACACACACACACACACACACACACACACACACATAGCGATTAAACTTATGCAAGACCCCACTTTTTTGTCGAAGTTCAAAATAAACATGGTAAACACGAACATATTTTCTTTTAGTAAACACAATACACGTTGTTCATCATCATCATAATCATCTCAGACGTAGGACCTTCACTACTGAAAAAGGCCTCTCTCATAAAACCCCAAGATAGTGAAGGGGAGCTGCCATACTCACCACGCTTGTCTAGCGGGTTGGCAAAGGCAGTACGGAATGTTGAACACGAAAAGACGCTGCTGCCTATCTTCCAAAGGTATTCCTTGGCAGATTCCTAAAGCATCAACGAGCAAGTGAGGAGGGGCATTCTACTGCAAGCACCCCTCGTAAACACGTTGTTAAAGGTATTTTGTTGTCACCATTCCGTGACGGATGACTGGTACGTTCATCGTTTCAAGGAAAACGTGTCCTTAAGTCACCAATTTACATAGGATTAGCGAGGAAACTCGCAAGAAAGCCATTGGCAAGATTGGGAAACGCGTCTCTTACGAGAGAACGCGAATCGAAAGATACAAATGATTGAATTTCTAGAGAAATCTCATCAGTAGTAAAACTTTTTGTAAAGAGAAGTACCAGCATACCTATTTCTGAAGCTAAGCAGTTATAGAAATGAAAAATGCAATCAAAATTCTGTCTCCGACGGGACTCGAACCCGTAACGTTCAGACGAACACCTTTAATGCAGACTGCCTTCACCATTCGGCTACGGAGCAATTAACCGTCGGGTCGAAAATCTTGACTGCCTTTATCGGTTTCGAACCGAGTGGCGACATCTAGCAGAAATCTTTAGAGATGTTATGTTTACATTGCTGTCGGAGCACAGCAATGTAAACATAATGTAAACATTTGAAGGGTAAGGGAGCTGGTGAAATTATGCACATGACACTTTACAACTCTATGTCTCAGGGTGACGGGCGCAATGCAGTGCAGCGTTGGTCACGTGCTTAGTGAACGTGATGGCCGCGTTATTGCAGTTACGGTAGAGGCGAACGCTTAACATCAGGTGGGCCTAGGGCCTACCACTTGTCTCCTTATTGCTTGTTTGAATCCTTAATAAATATATTCACACGCAGATAAAGTTTAAAGTAAAGTCACAGTTACAGACACGCTCACTCAGACCACCTTATGATATAATATTGCCAACACCGCGAACAAACTACTGAAAGAAAAACTTCACATACCAAGGAGCTGAGCTTTACAATAAACTTCCAAATCATGTCAAAAACACTAAAAGTTTTCTCTCATTTAAAAGCAAATTAAAACAACATATTTTAAGCCAGTTCACACAATTTTGAGCAATATGTAGAATAAATCAGTCAGAAATAATATTATTGCGTTGGATGCAGACGGCTTCCAACCGCAGTACTTGGAGATCAATGAGGGAGGTCTTTGTTTAGCAGTGGACGTCCTACGGCTGTTATGATGATGATGATGACTATGTTTTTAGACCTTCGCAAAAATGTGAAAATCCATTTTACCTTACGTAATGGATTCCTATCTCGTGTGTAATGAAATGAATCACGCCGATACCGGGACTAAAAATTAGTAGGAACACCATCTTAACTATTATATTAGGCATGTATTCAAATTGCGGTTATTTCCATTTGTCTCTGTTTCCTATGTAATCTGTTTTGTAAACGCCTTGTTGTGTAATCATAATTAATTAATGGTTATATCCTCTATATTTGTACATTGGAATAAATATTTGGTGCGTGTTATAAGAGTGTGCGATTCATCAATTTCATTCTTATTATCAATTCTCCATCCACGGGCATGAGAAGAGTTTTTGAGGTCAGACATGCGTTGGTTGTCACAGTTGGTATGTATTTATGACGACTAAACATTTGGCCGATTTAAAACCAAAATACGACCATTTGAATGCTTCATTGTCGAATTCCATCCAGCCCTTAGAAAATACGTGTCAATAAAGAATTTAACAAACAAACATACAAGATAAGCGCGATAAACAATACCCTTCCTTGGCAGTCGGGTAAAAAGGCGTGCTGATGGCAAGATTCGCAACTATTACAACTCTCTTGATCATCAACATCATTATTTCAGCTGTGAAACATCCACTAACACAGGCCAATCCTGGATCTACATGAGGTGAAGAATTGACATGCCCGTGGATGCAGTAAGAGCCTGCTAAGGGATATCTTCGGAAGATGGGCCACAGCGCTGCCCATCTTACTTATAGCAACTTAACAGCCCCATATCAGTCACTTTACATGCTAAGTGTAGTTTTAAGTTGGTACTTAAACTTTTACAGTACCTTCGACCATTGATCATAAAGTCTCGTCGTAAGGAAGAGTCTTGGTAATACGGATTACAAATCTGATGGGGATTGGCAGAAATGCTTTCAAGCTGTTAGGTTTTCTGGTCGGGTCTGGTATAAACATTAAATGACATATTTCCACTAAATAAAACTAAAGCTGCACTTTCGATGATTTCTAAAAAACTATGCAAATAAGAGTGTTTGTTATAAGATTATTGTAATCTTTACATACACTTCAATTCGAAATAAAAGTTTCAAAGGTTTATATCTGCAAACTTCTTAAACTTAAATTAACTAAAACTTAAACTTATAGAGGTTCATACGACCTTTCATATATATATAATACCCCACATGACCTAATAACTTCACTTGAAATCATTGAGACTCAAAAGAAGCCAAAGCAAGCAAAAGATACACCCGTTTATGCAGCAAATTTCCGCAAATTTTCGACACTCGCCAGGGAATCAAAACCTACAGGGTATTTCCCACTGTCCCATTCTTGAAATTTGGTACGAAACAACGTCTTATAGCACAAATAAAGGAAAAATTGCGAAAACCGTAAATTTTTGGTTACATCATATTATAATAAAAGTATTTTTAATAATGTTAAATTTACTACCCCTTTTCCTCATGAACGCGTAGAGGTATTAAATTGAAATTCATTTCAAATACTCAGGTCTTATATACCTTCAGGTTGGAACGGAACCCTAGGTGCGCGAGTCCAACTCGCACTTGTTTTTTTTCCTTTCGAGGTACGGAACCCTAATTTAAAAAAATAATAAATTTGTGGTACCTCCCGTACACGTAAGGCGGGGATCTCTTTATTAACATTTAATTTATAATTTTTATATTTCCATTATTAAAAACAATATATATAAAAAAATACTATTTCCACCTCCAGACCATGAGAATCTATTTTGTTGTACCAATCGTCACTTTACCCGATAATCTCCCAGTTTGTATGTAATTAATTCAAGACATCGTCAAATAATGCCTTGTTTCAACTTTCACAATTAAACCTCTTGTAATGTACACCATAACTATCATTATATCTCGTTACGCAATAATGGATTTTATATGCCTGTAACACTAGCCATAATTGCGTAAATGCCCTCAATGTGGGTAGTTCGAATCTTATATCAACTACTACAATGTTGGACTCTTCGTGCGGCACGTTGGAAGTTTTCGTGAAATTTGGTTTTGTACATTAATCGGCTTATTCCAAAAATCCCCTGCGACGATCCCCTGCGAAGGGGATTATCGGACTTTTCGTCTAGAAATCCCCTTTCGGTTCTTAAAGGGGACGCAAAGGGGATTTCTGGACAAAAGTTCCACAAATCCTATTAACCATCGTCGTCGTCGTTTCAGCCGTAAACGTCCACTACTGAACACGAGCCTCCCTCATGGAGATCCATGAGGGGTATATGCCATGCTCACCATGCTTGGCAGGCGTGTTGGCGAGCGCAGTACGGGATGTTGATACACGGAAAGACGCTGCTGCCCATCTTCCGGAGGTATCCCTTAGCAAGCTCTTATTGCATCCACGGGCATGAGAGGAGGGGTAACATTCTACCGCCGGCACCCCACGGCGAAACTAATAATAACCATAACCAATATTAACCATAATAATAAGATATTCTTTTGTATTATCATATGGCCCATGACTATAACCAATCCTTAAGTTTTAAAATTAAAAATGACAGTAAATGTCAAAAATTACACTATGATTGGGATTTACGTACTCAGCCGTAGGAGGTCCACTGCTAGACATAGGCCTCCCTCATTCTGATTTGTTGACTTGTTGACCTTGCTGTGGAATTTGGCTGAAGTATAGATTGACAGCCTCTTTTCTTCCCCGTGGAGTCAGTAAGAATCTACCACTGCCAAGCGCCGTGAGTATAGAACAACCCCTTGATCAAAGCAAATTTTCGATCTCGATAATTTTTTTTTTGCTTCGGTACTGTCAAATTGTTGCTAATGTCATTGTAAATTTCACTCTGAATTCAGCCAACAACACAGCTAAAGATATATCAATAAATAACGGTTTTTGGAACGCTCCCCTTATGGTAGGATTTCTAACCATAAACAATCTACTGCATAAAAATATTAAAAAAAAACTTGGTAATAACCACGATCAATTGAGCGGTAGTACTTAATACATTTTGATTGTAAATATCTAAATTATATATAATTTATATCATTTATAGAAAAATACGTGAAAACTACCTGCAGATGATATATCAAGCATTGGTACCACGATGAGAATCGAACCGGCAACCTTCTGCGTCACAGCCATTAACCACGCCACGGAGGATTGGGTGGTGATATAATGCCTGTGTGAGCGACGTGCGCTGTACCAGCACTAAACTCATTAAAATTTTATTTATCGGTCGTAATGAAGCGGCGAACACGACCATATTCGTTAAAATTTGTTTATCGCTGATTTACACAGTAAAGTGAGCTACTTTGTTTTCAATGTTTTTCATCATCATCATCATCTATGCCGTAGGATGCCCACTGCTGATGGGGATTGTTGGCATTCACGACGTTTGGCAGGCGAGTTGGCGATGTTGAGACACGGAAAGAGGATGCTTCCGATCTTCCGGAGGTATTCCTTGACAGATTCTTACTGCATTCAGTGTCAGCCAGTCCATACTTACCGGGCAGTGGTTGGCCGAAATTCATATGCAGGCACCCCATGGCCTCCCTGTTTACTTACTTCAAAGTGTCTACTACGAACTTGTCATATCAGTATTTAGTTTACAACAATCTTTACCAGTCGTTGCATCACTAGTTTGCAAAAGACATTTGACAATCGCGAGATCACGAGAATGCATAAAGTTCGTGTAAATAGAAGTTTTGAAATTTCTTGTGAAATTTATCGATTTTGAGCGTTTATCACTTGACTCACAGTGCATTAGAATTGCCCCCCTGGGGCCTAATTCTCGAGAGAATGATAAAAATTCACAATAGATAAAGAACATAAAAACTGTTAAGTATGTATTGAATGCAATGTTATTTTGACAGTTGTTACAATATTTATCAATTGTGATATTTTATCATCTAAACGAGAATAAGACCCCTGGTACGGGACACTATCTAACACAAGGCTAACGCAAAAACTGCCGCCCGTCCCGGTAGAACATCGGAACTCACTTAAGCTAACAAGGGGCTCCTTTCATGAAGTGTCCTTAAGATATAAAAAAGGAATTTTAAGAATTTCACATTCGTATTAGGATTTAAATAAACCCCGGCTAAGCTAGCTTCAGACGTATTGGCCTGTCATCAATATAATGTATAATAAATGTATAATGTACAATCAATATAATGTATGCTCTTTCGCGCGAAAAACAAACAAATTCCGAATTTCCCTCCACTAACTATAAACAATGAAATAATAACTAATTCGAATTTAGAAAAATACTTAGGGCTGTTGGATAATAAATTAAATTGGAAATCACATACTGAGCGTGTTATATCAAAACTTACTTTGTTTTTAGGAGCACTGCGGAAAGTAGCTAAACTAATCCCGAAAATGTCAAATATGTAATTTTCAACTCCCTCGTCAAATCACATTTTGAGTACCTAGTAGAGGTAGTCAGCGGGCACAAATATCAACCTTCTTCAAAAAACACAAAATAAAATATTAAAAATCCTATTCTATTATCATCATCTTATGCCTTCAAAAGAAGTTTATGAAAAAAGTAAAATATTCAATAGTAAACAATTGTATGCATATAACACATGCATGTTGATAAAGCAAAATGACTATAATTACAAATTATATTTAATCAAATATTTGTCTGGAAATTAAAGAAAACAAATACAACAATAAAAACAAAATTAAATTACAACTACCTTACACATGAACTAACTATGGAAAGAAAAGTATACTATCGGAAGGCGCAAAGATGTTTTATAATATACCGAACGACATAAAGTATCAGAAACCATAGGATCATACAAACATAAGTTAAAAGAACATACAGTCATATGATGTTTTTGCCGTATTTATTCTATGTTGTATTTAAACCATTCGTTGAGCTTGTTAAGATCTCTTTGGGCGTCCTTTATAATATCGTGTACGTTTTCATCATAATAGAAATGACAGGTGTCGTCCGCGTAAGGAGTCAGGTGACCGGTTAGACCTATAGAATTGATATTGTTTACGTATATTAGAAACAACAGTGGGCCGATGTATTTATTTATTTATTAAACAGTCTCACAAACTTACAGCAAAATCCAAAACGTTAGAGCTAGTGAACAAACAACAAATTATTAACTTAATAAATCTATACATAATTCAAACAATATCTGAACCTTCATGTAATCATCTACTTCAGGTTTCTGAGCAATTATCGCATTTCGTAATGTGAGTGCGTTCGCAGTAGGTGCATACCGCGCGGTGTCAGTGCGCTGCAGGACCGGCGCGAACAGTCGCCGCAGATACTGCTCGGGCACGTATAGCGTGCATGCTGACTGGTTATCTATTGTCCCCTGTAGAATGGACAAGTAGTGTATCATCAGCGAGCACTTACGTCGGCATTCCAGCGTATAGAGGTCGACCATACCACTAACAAATACGGATGGGTATAAGTAGGGATAATAATATCCATAAAGTTTTTATAGAGGTATCTTGCAAATTTCCTTTGCACCTGTTCTAGCATCAACTTATACTTTTCCTTGTGAGGATCCCATATGCGATGGCATTATATTCAAGTATAGATCTTACGATAGCATAGAAATGTGTTACGATAGCGGTCCTGTCACAAAACCGGGTCGAATGCCTCATCACGAAACCCAAGGGTTTGAAGGCACTAGTACAGTAATAGTTATTATTCGTATTAAAAGTAAGTTCACGATCCAAAGTCAGGCCCAGATCACGGATTTGTATGACGTGCTCTACAGGGACGCCGGATATGCGATAAGGTTTACACGCGGGGTGAACGGGATCTCGTAAATGTTATAGTTTTACAATTAGAAGTATTAAATTGTAATAGGTTCCGCTCACTCCACTCTACAACATTATCAATATCACGCTGGAGTGCCTGGCAGTCTGCCTCATTGTCTATACTCAAAAATAGTTTCAAGTCGTCGGCGAACAACAGGCACTCAGCCGTCTTAACAACATTTGGTAGGTCATTGATCATAATTTATTTCTTTCCTAAATTTCCGGTCCAAGACTTACCTACACGACTATGAATTATCATGCAGAAAATATCACCTTTTGCCACTTGCTAGGCGACGTGAAATTGCAGATGTTCTTTACTTGAGCAAGCTGGTAACTGGTCAAATAGATTGTCCCGAATTACTTAGTAAACTGCAATTTTATGTCCCTAACAGGTTTCGTAGGTATATTCCCACATTCTACTTGAAAACAGTATCTACCAACTATCGGTGTAATTCGTACTTATGGCGGGTCTGTGACGGCTTCAATAAACATCATAATACTTCTGTGGATTTGTTCGACTGTAGCGTGGCAAGGATGAGGCGCTTATTGAGTTCTGATTTCTTTGACTGAATTTAACTAACTTTATTTAATAACTTTTGTTAACCTAAATCACCTTTGTTTGTTATAAGCTTGTATTTACTTTCGTGCTCCATTTCTATAATATTTCTAAAAGTGAAGACTTGTTATTAGCCGTTTGATTCTAGATTACTTATATATATTATGTTTGATTTGTGCTGTTAGTCTTCCTAAAATAAATAAATAAATAAATAAATAATTAAAAACTGGGTCGGTCCCAGTGTACTTCCTTGACTCACTCTAGACAGCGTCAAATATATGTAGGTCAGATCTGTAGCCAAAAAATTAAACATACTGATAACGATCGGAAAAATAGTTGGAAAAAATTTAGAGCAGGTTAGAAGTAAATCTTATAGCTGCAATTTTTTTTTATAAAAACGTCATTATTTACCCGATCAATCAAATCGAATCAATAAGTAAGTGAAAGTCTATCTATCTTTAACCACAAGTAATGATTTCCATCTTCAAATAACTCTTCGGTGATATCGTTCTTGATGCTGTGATGTATGTAAATGGAAACACCGCCTCCTCTTTTCTTCTCCTCTTTTCTTTTTACCTTTTCCTTGTCTATGTTTTTGGTCTGAAGTTGCATACGTGTGAATTATTTGGTATTTGATAAAGTTGTGCCTCGTGCTGAGACCTTATCAAAGTTTTAGTAAAAAATAATATAATATGTGTTATTCTTTGTATGGACTTAAGTATACATTGAATTTCGTCGAACTTGTCTTCTGTAAAAATGCTTCGTAGATTAGCGTAAAAGAAGCAAAGGGGTGATAATTGTAGGGGTACATCTGCGTAGCTTTAAGCGATATAGTAAGTTATTCTAGGTATTTCGTCGGTACTTATTAAACTACCTAATCGATTCTCTATTAGTTTTTTTGAATTAGGTTTGTTTTTTATAATTTTTGGCACTCCTCATATAATATTTTATAGTTTAGTCCTCCTATCCGATGTCTGTTGCGTTTTGATTTCTTGTTTTATTGTCTGCCAATGTTCTTTCTGTGCTCGAGTTTCGTCAGGATATTATCTTAACATTATCTGGCAAATCGGTTCTGTTCCGTAACAAAAGCTTCGGGGTGGCCGTTTCGATTAAAAAAAATTTTCACCATTAGAATCTTACATTATTTCTGATGAACAAAGGTTATATTTTATTCCCGTTTTCCCACGGAAACGGGAACTACGCGGGTAAAACCGCGGAGTGTACTATCAGATTCTCTGGCAGACAGCGTACAGCCTAAACCACTGATCATAGAGACTTGAAATTTTTAGGGTATGTTTGGCTTGATGCAAAACTCAGAAGGGAAATTCGAACTGTAAGGGGTTCAAAAGGGGTTTCAAAGTTGATCCTACTAATGTGCCATATCTCCAAAACTGTGCATGGTAGACGCTTGAAATTTTGAATGTAGACTCGTCGACTTCAAATTAAAGAAATTAAATGTTCAAGGATTTTCCAGTTTTTTTTAATTGTGAATCATTTCAGCCTTAGTACGTCCAATACTGGACACAGACCTCCCTCGTGGATTTGCAGTTATTGTGGTTAAAAGCCTGCGGTCTTCACCAGTTCGTCAGCCCTTCTAGTTTAAAATAAATAAAGCTACGTGCGTGCTAGGCCACGTGATGTACAGGGTTCCGTTGTTAATCTAAGACCTTGTACTTGTTGACTTTTTAGAAATTGATATGTATTTTTTACGTTTACTAATGATGACTTTTACCTCGACATAATAACATCCACGGGCTAGAGAGGAGGGAAAATATTCTACTGCCGGCATTAACGGGATCAAATACGTTAATAAGCGCAGGAAAATCCTGTGTATACAAGTACCATCCCGTCCGTGGTATATAAAACATTTTTAACATTCATTTCAAACGCTGCATTCAACTCAACCGTTCCTAAATCCTGCCCTAATTGGACAAATGGACATATCGAACTCCTAGAAATACGGATTATCGAAAACTGCTGAAACAAGGTTTTCGCACTGTCTTGTTAGTGGAACATTTGAGGGCATCGCCAGGAAAAGTATGGTTTGCTCCGCTAGTTAGTGCGATTGGTTTTTGGTTAAATTTTAGTTCTAAAATATATTATTTTTCGAAAAAATCTGTCTTCAAATGACGCAACAAGCCAAGCCTTCATTATTGACTTATTGCTGGAAATACCCAAATCGCTATATGTAGGTACGCTTATTATACTTAGTATGTATTTACCTCGGTTACCCAAGGATCCCATCATCACAACTAGACGTAAAAACAATCAAACATTATAGATGACACAAAAATCCAACCGCAAGCTTAAACTTAGGGTATGAAACTATGCCTAGCGCCGCGCCTAAAGCCGTGAAATGACGGCAGTAGAATGTTGCCCCTCCTCTCTTGCCCGTGGATGCAGTAAGAAACTGCCAAGGCATACCTCGGCAAGATGGGAGCAGCGTCTTTCCGTGTATCAACGTGCCGTACTGCGCTCGCCGACCCGCCTGCCAAGCGTGGTGAATATGGCAACAAACCCTTGATCAGTACTTGAATCTCTAAGTTTATGAAGGAGGCCTCTGTCCAGCAGTGGATATCCTACGGTTTTGATGATGATGACAATATGCCTTGTCCGGACTCTAAGTGACAGTGTCTACTACAGTTATTTAATTTCTCATGGATCTATGAAATCTATATAAGAATGAACTGAGTGAGCTCACTCATGGAAATAAGTCGCGAACCTGCCTGCCATGCGTGGTGATTATTGCAACTACTCCTTATGGAAATCCATGAGGAAGGCCTGTGATCAGTAGTGGACGTTTTACGGCAGGAATGATGATAGATAACATACTAGCCGCACTTTGCGGTTTCATCCACATAGTTCCCTTTTCCGGTAATACGGGAATAAAATATAGTATGTTATTTAGGGATAATTTTATCTTTCTAATGGTGAAATAATTTTTAAAATCGGTCCAATAGTTTTTAAGTTTATTCGTTACAAACATAGATAATAGAACACACATAATAAAATACAAATCTTTCCCCTCTATATTATTGTATTGCCATAGTTTTTAGTGTCAGGGCGCATCTAACGATTTTAATCTTTGAAGAATACCAGTTGCTGAGGCAATATAAATCATCCTTAAAATCAACAGTTTTCAATATCAAACACTGTGAAATTTAACCCCAATCATAGTTTACAGAGCTCGTTCTCATAATCATGTTTAACACACGTCTGCCCAGCTGAGATAACAGCTTCTAATTATACTATCAAATGCCATTAATCACTGACTCGCTCTGGTTGAGCTGTGAATGTACGATCACTGAACAAAACGTTGGAATTTTGTATTATCGACGCTTGCAACATCTCATTATAATCAATGATTGTTTTATTATATGAGATGTATTTTTGCATTGAGTTGCCGGCAGTATAATGTTGCCTCCACGCTCTTGCCTGTGTATGCAGTAAGAATCCGTCAGGGGATAGCTCCGGAAGATAGGCAGCAGCGTCTAGCCGTGTATCAACATCCAGTACTGCTCGCTAACACGCCTGTCAAACGTGGCCAATGTGGCAACAAACCCAGGTCTAATATGATTTATAGGGTTAACTATGCAATATAACTACTTTTTTATGGTAATCAAATTTGTTCTAAAATAATGCACTATTTGCGAAGGTATTATCCAAATAAATACGTTATTCATAAAACTTATACATTTAGAATAGAACATATTTATTTGCACCTTATTTTAGCATTTTGATTAGCATTGCGTTTTACACTATTTGAATTCAAGGAATATCAGTGTGTCTACCATGAGTTGTCACTGTTAGTTCGCCTGCCGTTACTACAGTGGTAATAGTAAGTTACTATGATATCTGTCAGATTTGTAACTCATGGTACCAAATTCTAAGCAAATGAAACCCAAATTAGTAGTGGATGTCCTCTCACGCGGACGAAGTTTTGGGCATTTACCCCTTACTGAGGTGCTGCATGTCCGCCCTTAGTTACTACTAAGGGGTCTGGGTGGGCCCATCTGGGCCGCGTGTCTGTGCCCGAGTAGTTTCGGGCTCGAAATCCAAACTGTGCCCAAACTACAGTCGCTGTAGTATTACAGTTTACTGCGTATTTTAGTACCAAACTATCCGCCAGAGTTCCTGTAATAGTTTTCATATTTTTAGGGTTCCGGACCAAAATGGTAAAAAGGAACCCTTATAGAATCACTCTGTCTGTCTGTCTGTCTGTCTGTCTGTCTGTCTGTCTGTCTGTCACAAATGGATATCTCGAGAACTACTAAAGCTATCGACTTGAAATTTAAAATGGGAAAAGACAACACCTTTTTACTAATATAGCATATATAAAAATGTTAAAAAATATTCTAATTTTGATTGCAGGGGGGCGGATAGGGGATCTCAAAAATTTTAAGTGAAGTTACTAGGCCGTGTGCGGTATCATATGAAAGGTATTCATTTGCACATTAATAAAGAGTTTTTAGTTTTTTTTTAAAACGTATCGTTTTTGAGTTATTTACAATAATGTTAAAAAAACGACCGTTCCCCCCCCTTATCTCCGAAGTTTGCAGAGATAAACCCGTGATACTTTTAAAGCTAATAGAAATGTATGTAAACTTTATAGGAAAATTATAGCGAACTCTCTAATTTGCGTAATTTTTTAGGCAAGGGGGGCGGAAGGGGGGTTTTCAAAAATTTTGTAAAGTAAATAGTTAATGTGGGGTATCATATGAAAGGTATTCATTTGCACATTAATAAACAGTTTTTAGTTTTTCTTAAAGCCGTATTGTTTTTGAGTTATTTACAAAAATGTTGAAAAAAATAGCGTTCCCCCCCCCCTTATCTCCGAAGTTTGCGAAGATAAACCTCTGAAACTTTTATTGCTATTAGAAATGTATGTAAAGATTAGAGGAAATTTATTACAATCTCTCTACTAACATACTTTTTTAGAAATCATCGAAAGTGTAAAAAATCTACATAAGTTCCGCTATCAGACAAGAGATGGCGCTGTCAAGGTTCTCCTACAAATATAAAACCGCCTTTGTCATATATTATATTGTATGCTCCTCACCTGCCCGTGGATACAGTAAGAATCTGCTAAGGGATATCTCCGGAAGATGGGCAGCAGCGTCTTTCCGTGCAAGAACATCCCGAACTGCGCTCACCAACCCGCCTGCCAAGCGCGGTGAGTATGGCAACAACCCTTCAAGCACTTGGATCTCTAAGTCAATGAGGGAGGCCTATGTCCAGCAGTGGATATCTTACGGCTGTAATGATGATGATGATATTGTATGACGGCACGGAACCCTCGGTGCGCGAGTCCGACTCGCTCTTGCCCGGTTTTATTTTTAACTACAGTCGCTATCTAGTATAGATTTTGAAAGCTCATGGTAGAACTACTGATGATATCACAGTTTAACCGCGCGCCCATTTTATTAAGCGGAATGGATGTGCACTGGTTGTCATGCACCTTAAAATTAGCTAACAAATACTTATTTGCCGTGAGGTGCCGGCAAAAGAATGTTACTCATGTACTAAAATAATAAAAATAACATTTTCTATAAAAGTTTAATGTCAACTTAAAACGTCTTATACAATTTTCATTATATAATAGCTTGTCACGAGATTTAAGCAGGAACGAATACATACCTGCTTTTTAGGGTTCCGGACCAAAATAGTAAAAAAGGAACCCTTACAGAATCACTCTGTCTGTCTGTCTGTCTGTCTGTCTATCACACATGGATATCTCGAGAACTACTGATGCTATCTACTTGAAATTTGAAATGGTGAAAGACAACACTTTTTTACTAATATAGCATATATGAAAATGTTAAAAAAAATCTTATTTTGATTGCAGGGGGGCGGATAGGGGATCTCAAAAAAATTTAGTATTAACAATAGAACGAAAGTAACCTTTATTAACGTTTATTAACGTTGTTAACCTTTTCTTACAATAATAAGGCAACAAATCATTTAGTTTCCATAGAACCTTTATACTTTGGGACTAGATGTGTATTGTATATGCATGCTGTGTTCACTGTTTGTTAGAAATAACAGCGGGATTGTGATACCTTAAGGAATTCTATTAATTATTTTTGTGTTTATTTCAAGTTGTGAACAAAATAATAAAAAAAGGTATATAAAAGCTTCACTCAACTGAAAGCTGTGTCCGTCCATATGCCGCGGTTTTCGTTGCAGGCTTCATGCACGGACGCGTGGCACGTGTTGGGAACTTTTTATTTTTACTTTCGTAAAGCGGAACTTGCACGTTAATGTATGCAGTTGCTGTTTGTTATTGTATAATGGCCGGAGATAAGAGGAAAAGAAGGATTTATGGTGTTGAGATTGAGATGGATTCCTGCGATGTTGTGGAAATTCATTAATTTGTAGTGTTAATTTAATGTTTGTCGAAGGTAAATTTGAATTTGATGATGATTTAACATGTTATTATTTGTACTATTTTATACAATTATTTATGTAATTCAGTGATTTTAACTATTATTATTATATTATTTTGTATTGTGTTATGAATATTATTATTAAACAGACCTGTAAACGTATATTTACCTATAAAATTGATGATTCTGATTATTCTGATTAAATATGTTAAGTTTACTCGTAGATTAGACTAGCTACAGTTATCTTCGAGTAAAATTGTTAACTGGTTAGGTTAGAAGTAATACGGTACGTACGGTTTCTGAACTTAGTAGTACAAGCTTTTCATAGTACAAGCTTGCTTGGTTTCGTACTAGATGGTGTTAGGTGAAGTGTCCAGCATGTCTGTACGATCTGCAGATATTTGTTCAGGGTGTTCTGGGTGTTTTTCTATATATAATAAAAATATCTATCTATGTAGTATAATGTATTAAGTATATCAGTCATCTAGTACCCATAACACAAGCTCTGCTTAGCTTGGGGCTAGATGATGCTGTGTGATTTGTCGAGCATTATTTATTTATTTATTATTTATATTTCTTTATCTTATAAACTTTCCCATCACAGTATTTCGTTTTCTCCAAATAGTAGAAAAATAATGATACTATCAATGCAATCATAGGCTAGATTTGAGGATTATTAGTGTAGTTTTAGCGTACGTTTGTTTTTACTCAGTTTTGTGTATAAATAAAATAAACACTTGAATTCAGTCTATACAATCCAACAAACGTTAAGTATGGGTATTTAGAAAACAAGTTACATTCTTCGTAGAGATACACGTTGTTTGCGATCTGAAATGCTCTCCATAACACTAGACTGCTTCAAAATGTAAAAAAAAAAAATTCCATTCTTATTTGATTTTTCGATAAAATCTACGAAATGAATTGAATAACTTAGGAAATAAATAAGCTCTCGAGTAACATTTTATGAATTTAACGATTCTCCATAGAAAACTGCCAAACAGATGAATTGCCGATGTGAATCAGGTAACGAATCATAATATGAATTCTCATTAAGTGACCATTTTATGATTTCGAATATCAATCGTATTAGGATCATAAATTATGATTCAGCTAAAGCGGCCTTTTCAGACCCCCTGACTTTTCACACTGCAGGATACAGGAAATTCCCTTCGGCCGCGTATGCAACTAGAGTTCTGTAGATAGATAGATAGATAGAAGATAGAAAATACTTTATTGCACACCTTAAAACTAAACATAATAACAAGAAACACTTAAAAACAAGGTGACAATTGGCGGCCATTGTAACCAGTTACATAAAAATAAAAAATTATCCTCATAGGATACTGGTATCCAAATTGTTTAAATCGGAATATATGTACCTCGACCCCAAAAAGTGAGGCATGTTTATGTGTATTAACAATAAAGCCGACGCACGCACACCGGTTTTGCCAATAAATCTAACTGTTATGTTACCATTTATTTTGCAATATGTTGCACGAACTTTCGTGAAAAATATACACACACCACGTCCGACTCTAACACTGTGTTTAAAAGTACACTGATTTCAAATTCGCGTGCTCACTCATTTCGTTTGGAAACAAAACCGTGCGGTCTCATTACCGTAAGGGCGTATCTAACGACTTAAATGTTTGCATACAGGCCTTTCTTTGGTTGTGTCATTTCTCACTCTGTCCTGTGCTAGCTTCGTTATTCTGACTAAATCAATTTAATTATGTACGAGTGTTCAGCATTCGTCTACAGAAACAGCACCCGTAAGTGGGATGTTTCCATTAACACTTAAAATTAGTTATTGAAAACAGTATTTTTTTTTAAACAAAAAAAATATGAAATCATTGCTTTGTTGCTAAAAATACCGGAACCGAAAACCGGAACTGAAAATTCAGCTATAAATGTTAACAGAAATACCCAGGATATCACATCTATTAAAATGTATTTTTTTTTCATCTTGCAATACATTTAGATTTATATTATGATTTAGATTTGTTTATTTCAAAGGACAAAGTTAACAGTTATGACACCACAACACTTACCTACTCTCTTAATTTACTTTAATGTACTAGAAGAGATCTAACAATACTAAACAACTAAATCGTGAAATATGTCAACCTGCTGGAACTTATGCACAGATGAGTTTATGAGTGCTTGTGCTCTGATCGTTGGCGCATTGCTTGCATGTTGGGTTCGGGAAGCAATGCCACCGAATATTTTGTGCTGTCGACATTTGAGGTTTATTATCAGGTAGGGGTACGATATTTGTTCATAACAAGCTAATATGTTAGTTATCTTTACCAGTCCATGAACGTTATAATTGCCATTACATCAACCAATTAACATGTATAATTTAGGAGTTAGCGCACAATTAAAACTATCACGCGACAAAATAAATCACCGCCGCAACTGGCAAGGTGCGGCAAAAAAATGAAGAATAACAGAAATAGTCATGAGGATATAGTATTGCAGCCGTGTTGGCCGAGTGGTATGTACCCCCGACTTTCAATCCGAAGGTCGTGGGTTCGATACTGGCCGTGCACCAATGGATTTTTCTTTCTTGAAAAATGTATGTGCACACTTAACACGAGCTTTAACGGTGAAGGAAACATCGTGAGGAAACCCGCCGCTTAGTTAGCTTCATACGTATTGACCTGTTCTTTCCTCTGAATAATAGCTGACTAAGCTGAGAGGATGGTATAGGTGCTGGGCAAGCCTAATCCATCTTACAATGTCCCAGGCACTGCAGCGTCCTGTACAGCATGATTACCAGTTGCTGACGCTGTATAAATCATCTATAAAAGATGCAAAGTCCTTACTTTTTATAGTATTATGCGTTACCATCCGCACTCAGTTTTACCCGCGCTTTTCCCGTTACTGTGGGAATAAGGGGATAAACAGCCTATGCTACTCAGGAATAACGTAGCATTCTAATTGTTAAAGAATTGTTTGAAAATTGATCCAGTAGTTTTTGAGTATTTTCGTTACAAAAAGTGATGAAGAATAACAGAAATATTAACTATAATATTATTATAGTTATGAGGATATAAGAATTATGAGATACTTGCTGCACTCCGCAGTTTCACCTGCATCGTTCCTGTTCCCGTGAAAATATGGGCATTTAAATAGCCTATGCTACTCAAGGATAATGTAGCATTCTAACTGTGAAATAATTTTGAAATTCGGTTCAGTAGTTTTTGAGTTTATTTGTTACAAACATACAAAATACAAATATTTCCTCTTTCCTATATAGAATTATTAGTAAATATGGAAGGTAACAAACGGAATCTCCATCTCATCCGCCTTAGCCAACCTTATCTGTATGAGGTGCACTCTGTGGAAGAAAAGTCTATGGTGAACGCCTAGTAGCATTTCTCGATGACACTTAAAATAGCGCCGTGGGATGCCGGCGTTACCCCCCTCTAATGCCGGTGGATGCAGTGAGAGCCTGCTAAGGGATACCTCCGGATTATGGGCAGCAGCATTTTATGTGTGCGTCGTTTCGTGTATCAACATTCTGCATTGCGCTCGCCAACCCGCTTGCCAAGCGTGGCGAGTATGGAAGAATGCTGCTGCCCATCTTACTTGTTTTATTTGGGTTTAACTGCTTAAACATTTTTGAAGATCCATGTAAAAAATCCCTAAAAATAATATATTCACATTAATAAATTATAAATAAATAACAATCAAACTGTGCGAGTGCTTATTCATTATATCTCGAAAACGAGCAAACAACTCACAAATTAACAGCTAGCTAGATAGCAAAAGCTAGCGATCTCTTACAAGCATTATACAACAGGAGCTAGCGTACTTTTTCCAGCATCATTAATCAGCCCGACCGAGACGGAACTCCGGGAAACAAGAAAACTTTGCTTTCACTCGAATTAAAATCTTGAACGGGATGACTTGAGTTTTTGTTTTTTTTTCGCTTACGTAACAGTGATAAAGTGTGAGACAGAGAAAAACTCGGACAAAACGCCAATGCACCGTTTGGTTTTGTTTGCTTTTGTTTTACTGTCCTCTACCTTGTGTGCTATATTCATTCGTATTTTTTACCTTAAAAGAAGAAACATATTGATGTAGCTGCCTGTAATTTTTTTTTTATTTATTTATAGGTACAAGAAGTTACAATTTTATTATACAGCATCTAAAACCACTAAGGTTTAACTAATTGCTGAAAATAGTCTTCACCAAAGATAAAGATAACAACAATATCTTAAAATAAGAATAATGGCTAAATAAACTTGAAAAAAATTAACAAGAATTTTATACCCATTTGTTATATAATTGGGAGAACACTAGCTCATGATTTTTATTGTTTTTACTTTTGTAATTTTTCTTTGTGTATCTTCTGTTGGTGGCTCAAATAAATAAATAATGATGGACTTCACAATTCCATATAGTCCCAAACTAAACGATGTTGCTACTATAGAAGTAAGATGATTGATGAATGCTTAAATACGCTTTTTTATTGTTAATCATCGTTTCAGCCGTAGGATGTCCACTTGCTGGACATGGCTTCCTTCACGATATTTGTCAGGGGTAGAATACTCACCAAGCTTGGTAGGCGGTTTGGTGAGCGCAGTACTGGATGTTGGTACACAAAAAAACGCTGCTGTCCATTTTCCGGAGGTATCCCTTGAAAGTTTGTTACTGCATCCACGGGTAAGAGAGCAGTTTTACTTTTTCAGCTTGAACCCAGAAAGTAATAAATAGTGTATTTTCCCCGAGGGTTTTATGTGAATTGGTAAAATTTTCAAAATGATATAATTTTCTTTATTGAAAGTTGTTTTAGTATTTTTCAGATTTCGTATTTCGGATCGCTTTAATCCTTTGACGTCCTCTCTGGACAGGAATTATATATCTAACAAGAGCACAGGCGATGCCCCGATCTGACGCAGTATAAAACATCTGTGTAGATGAAAGGCCAATTTTTCATAGGCCTCTCTCATTGATATCCAAATATTGATCTTGAGAGGATCTTGTTGCCAATTTCACCATGCTTTATCAGACCCTGAGAAATCCAAGGACTAGCCTACAATTGGCGCCCAAAGGAATAAAGCTCGCATCATTCTATAAACCTCTATTTGGACTCCGCCGTTTCTCCCAAAAGTTCACCATAATCCTTAATATATAAAACCTTGATATGGAACCTTGATGTAACCCTCATATATAAAACTTATTAAACCTTGACAACAGTCTGAAATTAACAGTATATATTGTTGCTTATATCCCAGGATCTACCACTGCTGGTTAATAGACCTTCATTTTGCCAGCCTCTATCTTGTGCCTCGTCCCAACGTGCTTTTGGACCCAACTTTAATTGCTTGACTTGGCCTACTACTCAGTTACATACAACCTTTGTCCCAACTCCACTTGATCCACATAAACACCAATAAATCACAAAGCAATTAGTTACATGTAAATGAATTACAAAATTCCTAAATGGTTTGTGGTTCCCTTGTTGCTCAGCACCTCACAAAAGACTGTAATTCGTCACTCAGGCTTATAATGTTCAAATGACGTGTATTCACTCTACGCACAAAGGCTGCACAGTTCATTGTTTTGTATATACTTGCGAGCATTTAAATGGTAACTTTCTAAACAAAAAAATCGTCTCTTTTTATTTGGGCCACAAGATATACATAATTATGAGGTATAAATAAAACAATCACTAGGGCTAGCCCTAAGGTTTGTTGGCACCTCTATGAGGGATAGTCATAACGTGCACACATTTAATCCTATATTCTTAAAACCATTCTTTTTCACAGAATATTTAATTTTTGACACTTGTAATTACAGGAAACAACTACTGCTACTGGCCGGTTTAACGTCATTATTCATGTATCCCCAAGATAAGCAGAGCTTTTGTTATGGGTACTGGATGACTATATACTTAATACAATATGTATTGGCCTCGCTACCCATCTAGCATACGCGCGCGCACGGAACTCTTTATTAAATCCTTGCCTTAGATCTCGGCAGCGTATTCTTAGAATACGGTCTTTTGCCGATCGCGACCGCGAGTGTTGTGTTGGTGAAGTGCGTGGAGTACCATGGAGCATGAGGACGTTGGCAGAAGATGGAATCCCCCGGACCTCGCCCGTCTGCCAAAGGTTCGCGCGTCGGTGTACGAACCCCGGCAAATAGCTGAAACACCTAGGACCCAGCGGCGACCTAAAATGTCGGACCGCAACAGTCGTTCGGGCCTACTCGCCCTTGAGGGACGAGCTACCCGATACGACACCACGAGCTCAGACAGCGAATGATTGCTATTAACACCAAGGACGTCCAAGAGGACCAACCCGCAGGCGCAGACGCCCTCAAAGGCGATGCCCCTCCAGCCCTACCCCCGGAGAAGCCGCCAACGGCTGCACGCTCGCTTTCTCCTAAGGCTGCGCACGACGTTGATATTAACGTCTATGCGCAGCTTACAAAACAGGGGATGCTTATCCCTGGCCTAGCCGAGACCTACTTACAGGGGCAAGAGAGGCAACTGCCCGGCACATCCTTGCCCGTGCCCGAGCCCCAGCCCACGGCATCGGCAATGGACCAGTCAAGACCCAACGCAGCACCACCAACCAACACATCAACCCAGAAAACCACAAAGGATCTACCGCGCCCCGCAACCACCACCACCACCACACCGACGACCCTCCAGCATGACCAGGCCTACCTGGAGGTGTTGGATGCAGCACTGCAGATCCTGCACGACGTCCTGCTAACGATCAGGCAGGAGACGAGCTAGATCCCGCTGATCCTCAGCGGTATAGCCACGCTCGTGCAGCCGCGGATGCGCTAGGGGTACCTGAAAAGGCCCTTAAGCCTCAACACGCCTGTGTCAACGCGGGCCCCAACAACAGGCTCAGCCGGGCCGACCTAAGGACCCCTTAGCATTAGCTAAGGGCGAACAGTAGTAAAGTAGTACGCGAGTTCCGGGCGTGAGCCCGAAACTTCCTGCTCACGCAGCTTCCAGCCGCGTGAGTAGATAACTCAGGTCTAATACATTATACTACATAGATATTTTTTATTATGTATAATATAAAAAAAACAGATTATCCTGAACAAATATCGGCAGATCGTACAGACATTGGTCCCGAAGCGAAAATCGAACCCGCAACCTCTTGCGTCATAGGCGGACCTTTGCCCGCTGTGCAACACAGAGTGCGAGTGCTTTTTAACAAGAAATTTCCCGTAAGAAAATTCTTCTTGGGTACATTGTTTTACCGTTTTCAGTAATAAATGACTTTTTTTATGTATACATGCAAAAAAAAACTTTTTATTTCATAAACAACACTTTTTCCATAATTATATCCATATTTCTTTAGAAACTTTAATAAGGTTTTTGTGTAGGTTAAACACACATAAATTGTATTAGGGTTTCTTTGATACCTAGTTAAATGTTCTTGTCTTTAAGTGTACAGGTGCCACCGCACAAAGCCTTGCCCCGCATAAACGGGGCAACTGAACGTATCACAAATTAATTTTATATAAAGTTTACTTGCCTCAGATGGGGATAAATTACGACGCTTTAAACGTATAATTACTAGTAGAGCCATTTTTATACGCAGAGTTAAACAAAAACCCGTAAAAAATCATACTAAAGAAGAGGTCTGTACTTAGTAAATGGAATAAGAGATGATGGTAAACCTACACCCCTAAACTCGGTGAGACCATTTCTCTTCTCTTCCAGCCATAGGACTGGATAAAGGCCTCCCTCATTGATCACTAAGTACTGATCATGAAGGTTTGTTGCCATACTCACCACGCTTGGCAGCCGGGTTGGCGAGTCCAGGATGTTGATACACGGAAAGACGCTGCTGCCCATCTTCCGGAGATCCCTTGGCAGATTCTTGAGACTACGCGGCAGAGCAGTAATTCGAATGAGGCTCAGAATTGGTTTAGCTGGAACGGATGGGGGAGAAATTCTGTTTTAAAACATTGAGTTGAAAAATAAGTTCCGCAAAACTCAGCCAGGCCTGGAATAAAAATGAAATTACCAGAATTTAATTTCATCAAATCTTCCTCGGTCAATAATTCTCGGCTCCAACAAACTGTTACAACTTCCGTTCAGTGGTTGCTGTAAAATTGTACGTGCTCGAAAAGTCAATTGTTATTTTAATATTCAAGCAATAATGCCATCAAATGGTAATGAGAGAATTCAGCTCGTAGAGCAAGGACATTTAACTCGGCATTACTAAGGTGAGGGAAAACGTAGTAGGATAAGCGGCTAAGTACTAGTAGTACTCTTCATTATATGTAAACTGATTTGTTTTTCTTCTGATTATAGCCAAGATAATGTATATATGCTGAGTAAGCTTTATGCATAAATAATGTGACTTCTAAAATAAGCATCTATGGGAAACTGTGTGCGGTTCTATAAAAAGTGTCCCTCTGAGAGTGAAAGATTTCTATGTGGCATTTGGGTCCGTATGAGAAAATGCTTTTTGACTTTGACGAATACATCTAACAATGTTACAGGCTCTACAGAATACCCTAATAAGAAGACGCAGACTTCCAAATGCTATCCCAGACGATTCGCTAGGTAAAGCGAAAAAACAATAAAAAAAAATCATAGATTTTTCAAGAAATTATGGATCAATGCTTACCAAGATGACTCATAATAAAAGGTAAAAAAAGCAGAAAAGAATAATGATTCCAAAATGCAAAGAAAGATAAGAAAATGTTGTTCATGAAATGTTTAAAATGAAGATGCCTTTTTAAAACCTGACCTTCATTCGTCCTAATCTGTTACTTTATATACGTAACAGTAGTTTCCGCACATGTCTTATAAAAATAGGGAAGTACGTAGCGGAATTTAAAATAAGAAGGTCGAATAAAAAGCCAGTGGTGTCGGCGGTAGAATAGCATAAAACCTGCTAAAGGATACCTCCGGAAGATGGGCCGCAGCGTCTTTCCATGTATCAACATCCCGTACTGCCAAGCGTAGTGAGTATGGTAATTACCACTTTAGAGATCCACAATCCCTCGTGGCCTGTGGCCTGTGTTCAGTATTGGTCGCTTTGCGGCTGTTATGATGTGATGATTATTTTTATTGTTAAAGTTCAAAAATTTGATAACACCAAGTTAAATTAAACTACTTTTTTAATTACTAACTGGCTACTTTTTATCATAATTGTTACTTAACTATTATATACCCACCTAACTTTTTTATTTTATTACTACTTTTGTATTTAACTACATATTGTTTGTAGTTCTATTAGTTTTTGTTTAAGATAATTATGTTATTATTAGATTGTTATCCAATGTAATTTCAATACCTAGTAGTTACCTTTAGTACCTATTTACAGCTTACCTTTAGTACCTATGCTATGGCCGCCTTTAATTGGGAGAGCACAAGGCCCTTAGTCCCTTAAATTTGAATTCTGTTGAATCTGTGTATATCTTGTTGGTGGTCCTAATAATAATAATAAAAAAAATAATAATAATAAGAGTTTGTTTGTGACGTTTTTGCGCCTAAACAAGTGAACCAATTTAAAAAAAAGATTTCACCAATAGAAAGCTACGTTATCAGCGATTTACCATCCTACTAATATTATAAAGCCGAAAGTTTGTTTGGATGGAGGTTTGTTATCTCTTCACGCAAAAACTAGGCTACGGATTAAGCTGAAACTTTGCACACGATTGATGTTGACCAGGATTAACACATAGGCTACTTTTTATTCTGGTACAACTCATGCGAAGCGGCGGGCATAAGCTAGTAAGCTATATTTTATCCCCGTATTCTCACGAGAACGGGAACATCACCAGGTAAAACCGCGGGGTGCTGCCAGTAACAAAATAAATACCATCTGTAAAAGTTACTATGTATTCTATGTGCTACAAATATTTTGTCCGTTTGCTTTGCAATCACAAGTGGTAGTAAATTATTATCTGTTTGAAGTGTTTTATTTTTTGCGATGTTGCAGAATGTAGGCAGTAGAATGTTCCTTCTTCTCTCTTTCCCGTGGATTCAGTAAGAATCTGCCAAGGGATACCTCCGGAGGATTGGCTGCAGCGTCTTTCCGTGTATTAACATTCCGTACAGTGCTAGCCTATCCGCCTGCCAAACGTGGTGAATATGGTAACAACCTTTCATAATCAGTACACGGAGATCAATGAGAGAGGCCTATCTCCAGTGGACGTCCTAGGGCTGTAATGATGATTATGACACGGGCGTTAAAAAATGTAGGTATGTTTGCTTTACGGGACATTTTGATAAATATTATATTTTTAACCACCGACAAAAATGAGCGGTGTTATATGTTTGACGTGTCTGTATGTATCTGTGTGACTGTGTAGCTCTTAAACTAGTGGACCGATTTGCATGCAGTTTTTTTATCGGTGGTTCTCAAACATGTTTTATAAAAATCGATTAAGAAGTTTACAAGATATGGGGTTGAAAGTAGAACATTATGTAAACAATAATGTTTCCAAATATACTCGAGTTTGGTATCAAATAAAAGGAAATGATGTGTAGAAACTGAAAGTACCATAGAAGTCGGTGGAGCCATCCATAAGATATGGGGGCTGAAAGTAGGGGTGACAATCAAACGTTTTCAAATATACCTTCCCAAGTGTCGTATAAAAAGAAAGATCATGATATGTAGATTGCAAGACTGTGAGTACGCATTACAAAAAAATAAGGTCACCTCCGAAACTAGGTAAGGTGTACATAAAAATTTTAATTTTATAAACTTGTTATTATATTATTAGCGTGTCGGCGTCAACGCGCGTATTTGGCCGGCGCTCTACGCTTCTATAAAAGCACGCACAGTTTCGCTCTGTGGTACCCAAAATTCAATAAATCAGCAACTCTGCAAATTATTGGGAATTATTTTACTGTTCATTTAGCATTATCTTTACTAATTGGCGCTACGTGGCGTAATACAATGTTTGTGAATTCGGGCTGAAGAAAGATCTAATCTTTAGTATAAATTAATTCGTTGTTTTAAAATTAATTCATTTGTTCCGCGTGTTACTGCACGTTTCTTTGTATAAAGGTTTAATGCAAATATTAATCAAAAATTTGTCAAAAATACTGGAGTACCTAGCTCATATAGCCTAAAAACAAGCATAGCTTGGGTTATGGTTCTTACTTAACATACAAAGTAATTCTTGAACTCTTTTATTTTTATTCAAGAACCCTTGACATTTATCTGACACGCGAATCGAATCTGCAAACTCCTGTGCTTTTGCGGGCTTTTGAACTACTGTGCTACGGAGGCCGTCAAGTCAACAAGAATATTCCTAACGCTACAAAATTTTGTATATTGTCCGTTTCAACGAATATTTTAATTAGACCCATTGTAAAAAAATCGGGCAAACTTGTTGTAAAGGATTTTTATTCATCTCAGCTATAGGACTGCTGTCAACGTCCACTGCTAGACATAGGTCTTCCTTGTGGATATCTACGATCATGTTGTTGCCATACTCTCTCTCTCTCTTGGTAGAGGCGGGTTGACGAGCAGTACGAGATATTGATTCACTGAAAGATGCTGCTGCTCATCTTTCTGAGGTAACCTTTAACAGTGCTCTTACTGCATTCGCAGGCATGAGAGGAGGGGTAAAATTCTACTGCCGGCACCCTACGGCCAATAATAATTACGAGTATTATTACTCTTTTACTAAAGCCAATAAAATAGCTAAACTATCAATTCTTTATTTGTAAACTGTTCAATGTCATTTTATTACAAACGGATATTTATTTAACAAACTCGACCTATTAAGTGGAAGCAATATGAAATAACAGAATAGCTGGTACACTCATTGGTGAAATACGAAGATTCATCATCATCATTTCAGCTGTAAAACGTCCACTACTGAACACAGGCCTCCCTCATGGATCTCTATAGGGGTAGTTGTTATACTCACCACGCTGGGCAGGCGGGTTGGCGAGCGCAGTACGGGATGTTGATACACGGAATGACGCTGCTGCCCATCTTCCGGAGATACATCTTAGCAGGCTCTTACTGCATCCACGGGCACGAGAGGAGGGGTAACATTCTACTGCCGGAACCTCACGACATACTCACGTATAATACGAGGATTACTCACGTAGAAAACGTCGAAGCTTATTCCGACAAGTTTTGATTTTAACCGACTTTAAAAATGAGGGGGTCCTATACGAATCATCCAGTGCTCTGCACCCTTTTATGCTGTGCATTATTTTTTAAGGTTATAGCTTACTAGAACCACTAGTGTCACAACATTAAAATGGTTTTAGTAAGCTATGCTTAAAAAATAATGCCATTGCTGACATATTTGTAGACATCTTAACGAAAGCATGTCCACCATTTTCATCTTAAAAGTTTTAGCAGGGTTTTCAATAATTATTTGCAGTTGGTTTGATTTTTTCGACATATTCAACAGTCAGAGTCAATTCAACCAATGTTTCAGAAACATTTTAAAACACAAAATCTTTGTTTTTTTTTATTGCAGGTAGACCTTAGTTTGACCACAATCTCACCTGATGGTAAGCGACGATGTGGATATAATACTTTCCTCTTCATCCACTCTGTCTATCGGTGAAAACCGTATGAAAATCCATCCGGTAGTTTTTGAGTAAAGCCGTAGAAATCGGAGACTAGTAACGCGTACATAATGTTTCCCGTCGTTTTTCGTGCATAAGATAAAAAAAAACACTTCAAAATTAATAACCAATTATTCGACTATTTGTTTTTTTTAACCTTAACAACATTAAACATAATATACTTACCGTTATTTATCAGGACCTTACATGATATATAAAAACTGTATTACGGCAAAGCATTGTCTCTCCAACTACACGCACATACATATATGTATGTAAATATACATTACAAAAGATCGTCCATATATTATACACATTAGAATAAAGGTGAAGAATGCGTTTATTTCTCACAAAACAATTACAAAAATCAACTCAGGTGTTACGCAGATAATGCAGAAGACTTGAGACTTTCCTTTTTTTGATGATGCTTAAAAAGCGATCTAGATCATCTATTTGCGCTGTGTCCTTCCCTTTATCAATGTAAACATTATTACCATGTATACGGGCAGCGCCGCCTATAAGTATATTAGTGTTATCACAGTTTTATCAGACGACAAATAACTAGACCGTGTTCACTTTCACAATGTTTTGGAAGATAGCTTGTTTCGTTTCAATTCTTGCCGTTGTGTTAGCAATGGCTCCAGAGAATTCAAATATTGAAATCGAATCTGGTATGTACATTTATATTCGGTATTGTAATTTTCTACTAATTAATCAAAGGGTTATTTGAAGGGGTTTGAAAATAAAAATTATATTCAGTCCGTCAGCTAAACAATACAAAAATAATAAACAGGTATTTTCTTCTTTTTATAATTTATGAATGTAGATAAAGCACATTGAACGTTAGTAGTGGGGCCCATGCCGTCACAGCATCGTCGTCAAAACACGTCGCCGCGTAACGTCACGATCATTTTTTTATCTATTTTATTTTATATATGATGTAGTTTAAGGATATATATGTATTAAGTTTATATGTTTATGATATATATCTTTGTATATGTGATTTATGTTTATCTACGTTATAAGTATGTGTCGGAAAGTTTGTATATATCTCTTTGTATCTTTTGTGCACTACCTTTAATCTAGTCCACATTACACACAGGTTAGCTGGAAGAGAATGCTACTTAGCATTAAGTTCGCCTATGTACAGTACTTTTAAGTTTGTGCTATAAAGAATTTTCTATCTATCTATCTATCCTTTTCGACATAAAATTCGTTCGTATCACCGTTATTTTTGGATTACGTTAAAAAATATGTGACCAATATAGTTAAGCCAAGATTTTTTTCATAATGTGTTATTGTTTGCAAAACAATATATTTATAATTAATATTTTAAAAACCAGTTTGTAGATGTCAAAAATAGGTTTTTGTCATTTTTCTTTTTATATTTACAAAAAGTTGTTTAATTTTAGCAGTATTTTTCTTTCTTTTTATATATTTTCTTCCCATATTTAAAGCCCTTTACAATTTGCTTTCTTCTTTTGGTTTATTTCGGCTTTTTTCCGTTTCCTTTTATATCCTTTTTTTGTATGACGAATCTAACTTGTCTATGCAATATGTATTTCGAACTGACTCATTCCTATTCTAGCGTATTTTTCTTGCATATGAATTTGTATGATCTCATGTGTTTGTTATCTCTCTATTCTGAATTATGGAAACTCTGGTTTCTTCTTAATACATCTATCCTGTACATTGTTACTACTGTTATTATTATTTTTTAATTCCATTTAAATTTTTGACTGTTTTCTTATTTGCCCCTTCTCTATTAATGGTGACTGTGTTATTACTATTTTGGAGTACCATGTATTTATCGCGTTACTACTTTTATTTTTATCTCGATCTCGCGACTGTGTTCTTTTTGCTCTTTCTCTTTTTTTGTGACTTTCTTCTCCTTTTCTTAGTATGACTGTTTTCTTCTTTGCGCCTCCTCTTCATACTGTGACTGTTCCGTCTTCTTTCTCATCTTATTTTTGTTCAATAATTTCGTCTGTTTTCAGGCTTTGTGCCTCCATCTGAACAAGAGTTGAAACAGGTGACTTTAGAATTTGAATTGCCATGTATGATCGTCGGTGGTAAATGCTTGCCCATCGCAAAATGCCCTAAAGACAAACAATATAGAACTAAAGGCCTTTGCCCGTTGAGGCAGAGCGAAGGAGTGGAGTGTTGTCATTTTTATTGAGATAATAAGGTGTGTTGATTTGTATTTTGGTTTACCGTAGTATTTTAAGTTGAAGATAAAATAAAAAATAAACGATCGTTTTAGTTAAGTTCTATGAAAGTTAGAGATGAGAATAGCTACTTTCATCTTCTCCACTGCTGAATGGACTGCCTCTCTCATGTACATATATCCAAGTACAAGTCATGTTGGAGTTGTTGCCATATTCACCACGCTTGGTAGACGGGTTTGCAAGCACAGTAAGGCATGTTAATACACGGAAAGACACTACTGCTTATCTTCCGGAGATTTGCCTTGGTGCATTCTTA
This sequence comes from Pasiphila rectangulata, assembly GCA_963082625.1. NCBI lineage: Eukaryota > Metazoa > Arthropoda > Insecta > Lepidoptera > Geometridae > Pasiphila > Pasiphila rectangulata. Next base: position 21,079,639 of record OY720239.1, read on the forward strand.
CTATTTATTTACAGGCAAGAAATAAGAGGCAATATCATCAATATGTGGAGACACTTTAATGGTAAATAGCTACTTTCATAGATAAGTTTTTTAGTTATTAAGTACTGTTTGTCTTCCAACAATATAAAAATAAAAATATATAAAAATATTTTACTGTCAGGGCCCACCGGCAAAGGCACGGTAATAAGATACAATAAGAAACTTTTTTTTGTTTTACAAATTCACAAAATAAATAAATAAATAATGCTGGACAATTTACATGGCATCATACAGCATACAATAAAATAATAAATTAAAATGACATTAAAAACGGGTGTCACTCAGTTATGCCGCTACTATAAAGCTGGTCTTCCGTGACATACTATCAATCTCCTTTGCATGAACACAGTAAGATGATTCTGCCCATATTCCGGAAGTATCCAGTGGCAGATTTTTACTGCATCCACGGGCATGGGAGGATAGCAATGCTTGATAACATAAACGATGTTGAATGTATGTAAACAAAAAGTCTCACTTATGATGGAATTTCTTCCTATGGGTTGGTTTTCTGACTGAGTTAATAGTAATTTATAATGAAAAGAGAGGTCACAAATATCCATTATTTGAGAAATATAAATAAAAACTATCAGAAATAGAGTTTTTTAATGACAGTTTGATTACAAACGTACATCGAATAGGTCTGAAGTATAGGGTCTGTTGTTTTTTTTTCTGGTAAAGTGTACTGATAATGCGGTATGGTACTTCATTGATGGGTTGACCTTAGTGCATTGCCATTGATAATGAACAACCACAGACTATTAAAATACGGTTTTAAAATGAAACCAATCGCACTTAAACTAAATTAATCGCACTAAGAAATAACGAATTATTAAATTAGTTTACTATTTAATTCGTTATTTCTAAGTTTTATTGTCGATATTTTTTAGTTACTAGCTGTCCCGGCGAACTTTGTACCGCCCAAAATTAACTACCTACTACCACATCTTCTAACTACTACTCCACCACTACTACTACTCTACTTCTACCCTACTTCTACCATACCCTAATTTTACTCTACTTCTACTCTATTACTACTCCACTTCTACCCTTCTTCTACACTACTACTACTCTACTTCTACGCTACAACTAATTAACAACCCCACGAGTTTACTTAACCCCACGAAATTTTCATACAAACATTGCTAAGGATTTTCGTTTTTTGTGAATACGAATTTTGTTTTAGTTTCAATAGTCGCGTAGTGGTGCGTAGACCTACGAAAAATTGATTCCCGAACTTTTCCACCTATTTGCGGAGATTTTCTTCACTTTTTCATTGACTTAGATTTGACCGAAAAACGTTGTTTTTCTTAAAATTCTTCCAAATTTACCGTCGTTTTTTGTCCTGCAACACCTCTACTGACCTCCCTGCATGTTCCTGGATTTAGAGAGACTTTTTTTATTTTTCGAATTAGTCCGCCATCTTGAGTATACCACCATGTTGGATTTAGAGTAATGTCATGCCTTTCATTTGATACCCATATTATAGGAGTGCATTAAGAATAACCAGTCCGCCATCTTGAATGTTCCGCCATGTTGGATATTCAGAGTGACGTTAATTCTTTTTTTGAGTTATTCTCAGCAAGCACTTTTATATGATACCCATATTATAGGCGTACATTAAAAATAAGAAGTCCGTCATCTTGGGTGTTCCGTCATGTTGAATTCAGAGTGACGTCTATTATTTTTTTTAATTATTATTAGCAAGCCCTTTCATTTGATAACCATATTATATGAGTACATTAAAAATAAGTAGTCCGCCATCTTAGGTATTCCGCCATGTTGGATTCAGAGTGATGTCACATAGCTGTCATCTAAGGAAAACAAGTATACAAAATTTCAACTAAATTGGTTGAAGATATCTTCTTCAAAATTGAGTTGCAAGATTCAGCGAACAAACATAGTTACATTCATACATACATACAGAGCAAGCTAAATAAAAGCTTGTAAGATAGTCATATTAATAAATTTCTAATGTAATAATTTTTTTGTTTTGTATTTATAATCATACCATATTCAGCATAATCATTAATCATGGAACTATCGATTCCATGTTCTATGAAAATAAAATCGATAATCGAATAGGTTCATTAACGATAATACACTACCCTATCCCTACTGTGAGGCGTCAAAATTATCATCCTAAGTTTGACAAACTATAGTGACTTTTGTCATCGTGACTGTTACGTCACTGTCACCGCGTTCATCATCACTAATGAATAAATGCGCGCAGTATTTGGATACATGACAATAAGAAATACTTTTTTGTCACGGTAACAAATTAGTCAGGGTTTTGTTACCGTGACAAAAAAGTACTTTAAAACAAAATTAAATATTTATTAAACGTCGCTTAGCCGTAAGGTGTCGAGAGTACAATCTTGCCTCCTCTCTTGCCCGTGGTTGCAGTAAGAATCTGCTAAGGTGTACCTCCGGAAGATGGGCAGAAAGGTCTTTCCGTGTATCCGGATCCCGTACAGCGCTTGCCAACCCTCCTGGCGAGTATGGCGACCCCCTTATGTTCTTGGAGATCCATGAGGGAGGCCTATGTCCAGCAGTGGACGTGGATATTATTTCTACCGTATAAGGTCCGCACTGTGGCCGTACACATAAGATGATAAATAATAAAGACGTTTTCAAAGATTTTAATCGTTAGATACGCTCGAACGGTAATAAGACTGCGCGCCCCGTTTTGATTCCACACTAAGTGAGATAGCTCGCTCGTGATAGCCGATAGCCGGACGTGTAGTGTGTTATTTTTTTTCACGGAAGTTCGTGAAATATGATTGCTCAATAAATGGTAACAATAACAGTTTGGCATGTTGAAAAAACGAGTGTGCGTGCGTCGGTATTATTGGTAGCACACATATAAAGATAATGCCACAGTTCTTGGTGTCAGTAAATCAGATTTAAATCTTTGGATATTGTTTAACCCCCGACAAAGAGAGGGGTGTTATACGTTTGAACGATATGTGTGTGTCTGTGTGCCTGTATGTTTGTGTGTCTGTCTGTGGCACCTTACCTCTTAAACAAGTGGACCGATTTGCATGTTGTTTTTTTTTATTCAAAAGCAGTTTTGTAGCGGTGGTTCTCAAACATGTTGTATCAAAATCGGTTAAAAAGTTTACAAGACAGGGTGAAAGAAAATAAAAAAAGTAATCGAATGTTTCCAAATATACCCGAGTTTGTTCCAAATAAAAAGAAAAATGTAATGGGGTCGATATCAAGGTTTACTTAATTTTTAAAATTTTATAAACTTATCTTTTTCAGACCCTCAACCGGCAGCTTGTGCATCAAAAGGCGGTATGTGCATGTCGAAAGATTGGATGTGTCCCGACAGAATCCATTTTGATAGAGCTACAGATTGCAAAGAAGATGAACATTGCTGCGTTTTGATAAGATAAAATATTTTTAAATTTTAAATCTTTTTTACATACCTTTACATCTATGACTTAACATTATTCATACGTTCATTTTGTAAAAACGGGAATTACTCACGTAGCGTGTCGTGTCGGCCCCACGCGCGGACGGGCATTCAATCCCATCATGATGATTTTCTTGAAAAATCGAAACGTGTCGGAATAATCTTCGACGTTACAATACTACGTGAGTAATTCCCGTTTTTACAAAATGAATAGTAATCTCACGTTAATTTTGAAAGTGAAATTATTCATACGTCAACAACCTGGTATTCATGTTGTACACGACGATGTGCTGTGACGAGTGCCTGGAACATTGTTAGGTATAATAGTTTGACGAGCTCTGTGGCGCAGCGGGCGAAGGTCCGCCTGCGACGCAAGGGGCTGCGGGTTCGATTCCCGCCTCGGGACAAATGTCTGTACGATCTGCAGATATTTGTTCAGGGTGTTCTGGGTGTTTTTCTATATATAATAAAAATATCTATCTATGTAGTATAATGTATTAAGTATATCAGTCATTTAGTACCCATAACACAAGCTCTGCTTAGCTTGGGGCTAGATGATGCTGTGTGATTTGTCCAGCATTAAAAAAAAATAGTCTTACTCAGCTCAGCACCCAAACCATACTCCCAGTTAATTCGCCTATTACTTAGAGAAAAAAATAAATGTCAATACGTCTGAAGCTGACTAAGCTGCGGGTTTCCTCACGATGTTTTCCCTCGCCGTTAATCACGTGTTAAAAGTAAACATACGTTTTTTCAAGAGAGAAAAATCAATTGGTTCATACCGTTCGGCTAAAACGACTATTTACATAAGTCCTTGTAAAAGCTGTAAGAATACTACCTCGCGAGCAATTGAAACGACTCAACAAAACGTAACTTTTTTTCAAAAATGATCTGAGTAATGATAATATTAATTGTCGATGTAAAATGAATCTGTTTAAAAAAAACTTATCAATTTTTCATAACTAACAGGCAGCAAATGATTCCTCACTTGCTATTTAAATTCTTTATAGCTAAGCATTTTGTGGGAGAAAGTGAGCAAGTAAAATATACTTATTGTTATGAAGCTTATTAAAAAAATTAAGACTATATTCCGATAAAAGTAGGATTTTATAAATATACATATAACTGGGTATTTGTCGCGTCAAATTACCTTTATTTTCGGACGTTTCGACTGGATTCCACCAGCCATGGTTCCGGAAAGACCGGTCATCCTAGACAATTTCAAATACCTATTTAAAACGCGAGACGTTATTCAAAATTCGTCATCCGAGGTACTCTGGAGAATGCATCAGAGCGTCCATCAAGAAGCGGTGGTGGCTCACTGTATCTTAAGAAATCAGTTAGGCCGCTTTTATACTGCGGCACATGATACTACCAAATTTGAAAAGTCACATCAGAACTCGCACTACACTTACTTATGACTAGATTCCAAGATGTTGAGCCTACACATTATAAGATAATTAATATTATTTCTTTTATTTGTTTCTCTTTGTGAAATTTATGTTATATGGTGAATGTACAATAAAGAGTTTATCTATCTATCTATTAGTTCATTAGATATTTCGAATGAAAAGTATATTTTTTTACTTTTATTTACTGAAACGTTTACGTTTGAAACGAATAGTTATTAAATGTCATCAAGTCATTAAAATCATGAAAACTTTGTTTTATTTACTGAAACAATGGTTACTAAATGTGATCAAGTCATTAAAATCATGAAAACTTCTTTTATTAGTTTAAATTAAAAGCCCCCAAAATTGTTAATTGTTTCGACGTAAGATTAGGTATAAAGGGGTACAGGGGAAGGTTATGTGTCTAGGGTTAAGAATATGGAACTAATCGCCGAGAGGGCTTCAAGAGAATGTTTTAACTATAAAAGTTTGATTGAAAGTGGACTCAATTTCATGAACAATTTCCCTGAGTGTACCATTTCCTTCCACGATAAAACACCTAACAAAAACACCCTCCCAACACACCGATATTTAAAACCTTATTTATTGCAAGATACGTTCAATTTACAACTATGCGAAGTATTTTAGAGGTTTTAACAATTTATTGGCTATCAGAGTAAGCGTTATCTTTTTATTTAGGTTCTTAATTAAAGTATCAATCATCATCATCATCATTATCACCGTCTCAGTCATATTTACCACGCTTGTCAGGCGGGTTGGCGAGCGCAGTACGAGCTTTTGATACACGGAAAGACGCTGGTGCCCATCTCCCAGATGTATCCCTTGGCAGATTCTTACTGAGAGTTGAAGTACATAATAAAACTTATTTTCAAGGAAATTTAAAACCTAAACAAATTTAGTCTTTTTTAAACTTTCGCGATCACAACACATTATTAAAATATGGGATTATCGGGTATTTATCGCGTAATTACCTTTATTTTATTCCCGACGTTTCGACCGGATTGCACCTGGTCGTGGTCGCGGGGAGACTGGCGTGCTGAAGTTAACCGCAGCAAAGCGAAGGCATCTTTTCAGACTACCCTCACTTGGTCTTCATAATTAGAAATTTGAGATTTAAGGCCGGTTCACACTGGGACAGCACACTACACTCACTGTATCAGCACACTTCGCTTTATTCACACGCCGAGTACACTTGGCTATCACTGGATTCCATGAGGCAGAGAGTCTGAAGCCGTCTTCACGATTAAAATTAGGATATTTCTTAATTTCAATCGCTTCCCGAACCATTCTCTTGTAGTAGTGCCTCTCGTTGGAAATAATCTTGGGATTGTGCAGTTCGATCCAGTGATTGGGTCCTGAGTCCACTACATGCTCCGCTATAGCTGACTTGTTTACTTGTCGATTTTTGACCGCTGCGATATGTTCCTTAACACGTTCGGCGACTGTGCGCTTCGTCTGGCCTATGTAAGAACGACCACAGCTGCAATCGACTTTGTAAACTCCAGGTACTTGCAAGGGTACTACATCCTTTGGTGATCGTAGACGCTTAGCCACTTTTGTGTGTGGACTGTAGACTGTCTTTATTGAAAACTTCTTAAGCAAGTTTCCAATTTTGTCAGTAACACCTTTCACGTACGGCAAGAAAGCTGTTTGTCTTGCAACTTCAGGGTGTTTTTCTTTGCGCTTACGAGTGGGATGCCATCTATTGGTCCTGTAGCCATTCCGTTTAAGAACCTCCTGAACATGATCTAGCTCTCCTGGTAGATGTTCAGGGTCACAGAGGTCATAAGCTCTGTTCATTAGTGACTTAACTACAGAATCCAGATGCGACGGATGATGGTGTGACGCAGCATTCAGGTATCGGTCGGTGTGTGTCGGCTTTCTGTACACGGTATGCGATAAGGACCCATCCGAATTCACAATTACTTTAATATCAAGGAAGGCTAGAGATCTATGCTCCTCCATCTCATAGGTGAACCTTATCTTAGGATGTATGGAGTTTAGATGTTCAGTCAGCTGATTGACTACCCCGCTGTCTCCGCTAATCACGCAGAAAACATCGTCAACGTATCTCTTCCATAGTTTTATACCGCAGGCTGTCAGATCTATCGAAGTTTCAAAGTGCTTCATCCAGATATTGGCAAGTACGGGGGCCACAGGACTTCCCATAGCTACACCGTCAATCTGGAGGTAATGTTGCCCTTGGTACAAAAAGAAATTTCCATCGAGACAGTTCTGAAGGTGAATAGCGTATTGGTCTGGAAGTTCATAATCGCTAAGTCTCTGCCTTACAACATCCAAGCAATCCTTGAGGGGAACATTGGTGAAAAGAGACTCGACGTCAAGGCTAACCAATATGTCTCCAGGTTCCAACTTCATGCCCTTGATGATGCTGATAAAATGGCGGGAATCCTTTACGAAAGATGACCCCTTTCCCGTTAATGGTTGCAGTATACCAGCAACGTGCTTTGCCAGGTGGTATGTCGGTGAGTCTATTTGACTCACTATCGGCCGTAGAGGCACGTCGGGTTTATGTACCTTAGGCAAACCATATAACTTGGGGGACTGCACAATAGCTGGTCTATGCAGTTTTTCGTAAACATAATCTGTGAATAGGTCCTTATACTCGTGTATCAGTGCCCTTATACGTTTCGTAACTCTAGCCGTAGGGTTGTATGAAACCGGCTTATACACCTTCTTGTTATTCAATAAATTCCGTATTTTAGAGTCGTATTCTTGCGTGTTCATAACTACGGTGGCATTTCCCTTGTCAGCTTTAAGTATGAGGATCTCCTCATTTTTGCTCAGGTCTTGAAGGGCTTTGCGCTCACCCGCAGTGACGTTTGATTTTGGAAGTCGACATTTTCGCAAAATAATTGAAACATCCTGTCTCAGCGTTTCCGCGTCATTCGTGGGTATTTTATTGCGAAGAATGGTCTCTTCAACGCTACTGACTATGTCTTCAAACGGAACTATTTTCGGCGTCAGAGCAAAGTTCAAACCCTTCTCAAGTATGCCGAGTGTGTCATCACTAAGATGGTTATCAGTTAAATTAATAACTGTCTTGGTTATTTGTGTAGCCGACTGTACCTTATTGCGTTGAAAATTTATGTCTCGAGCCAACAATCGTTCAAACTTCTTTTCATGCCGCTCGGTACAACACTCATAGGTCCGCTGTGCTTGGTTATACGTTACACGGTCACCCAAATCAAAATCACTTATTGACAACACAACACTACACTCCGAATGAAGGTAATACAGGTCACTTTGTATTTTACTAAGGTAGCACTGATCATTTCTAATAATCTGCTTAAGAAGGCGGACACTCGCGTTCCTTAGAATTTTGCTGGAATGTTCTATGTCACTACGCGGTTTTAGTCTACAACACGTAGGCAATAAGTCCCAATCACGACATTTTGTTAAAAATGCCAGTGACAGAGGCGGCTCTAGCCCTTGTGGCGCCAGTGTGCCACCAGTACCCTGGCGCCCCTAGTAGGAGTAGGGTCAAAATGGAATACTTACAGTTATATTTTCATACGAAAATTCGAATGCAAATAGTGCAATTTTAAATGATGTCCAGAAGCTTTTTAGAAAGAAAGGGGTTACAACAATAAAAAATCACAACTTTGTAGTTCTTTTAAAAATATTTAATTACTCTGTCTCCAGGTGTTCGTCTGAAGATGGACCGGGTTGAACAATAAACCTTTCAATAAAACTTGTATTCTTTTTCAGAGATTGTTCCTTCTCCAGCTTTCTTTTTCGGCTCTGTGTTTACAATTAACGAAATCTTATCTTTTATATAATTTTTATCAAAAGAAAAGCCGATTTACTTCATATTTACATGTTTACTCAAAGATGATGAGCTCTGTGGCGCAGCGGGCGAAGGTCCGCCTGCGACGCAAGGGGTTGCGGGTTCGATTCCCGCCTCGGGATAAATGTCTGTACGATCTGCAGATATTTGTTCAGGGTGTTCTGGGTGTTTTTCTATATATAATAAAAATATACATATATCTATGTAGTATAATGCATTAAGTATATCAGTCATCTAGTACCCATAACACAAGCTCTGCTTAGCTTGGGGCTAGATGATGCTGTGCGATCTGTCCAGCATTATTTATTTATTATTTATTTATGATACTTAATTCATTGCATCAAGGCTTATTTCGCACAACTACGGAGCAGCGGTAAAACAAAACTTGTGGCACGCGTACACAAAGCCTTTGAAAATAACCGCCGGCGCCGCAGCGTCCCTTGCAATTTGAATTTTAACTTTATGTCATTCTAATACAGCCGAGTTAGCAATGATGGTCGGCGTGTTTTCAAACGAATCAAAACAGGTGCCGTTAAATATAAAGATACGTTTATTTTGTCACACAATTTACAATTAATTCATAAACAATAATAAGGTTTAAAAAATAAAATAAAAATGTGACAAAAATGGTCATTACTCAGCATATGCTGTGGCAGAACGGGTCCGTACCACAGCGCTGGTCTTCCGTAGTGACCGAAGTGTGCGGATGGTGGCTACCGCGATACAAAAATGCAGTACGCTAAAATAAAATATAATCACAAAGTACCTATAAATATAAAAAAAACTAAACAATATGTAACTTTTTTGAATTAGATAACAATATTTATTCATGTAAATGAACTAACCAAAAATATATGAACTGAAACAATGAAAATAAAATAAAATAACAAGTAGAGAATTATTTACATTTATGTATTCAAAACTTACTTACACTTAGGTGTGGTTTGTCCGAGGCCCAGAACGACGGGTCATATTGACGAAGTTATATTAAGACTCTATTAATGACTTTTTTAGATTTTTTTTAAATGAATGAACTGTTTTACAATTTTTTTGTAATTGGAGGTGGAAGGTTATTCCAGCATTTCGTGGCCGCGTATTTAAAGCTGCCACGAAATTCAACCGTTGTGCTTCGGACATATCAACCGGGTGGATAGACGGACGTGGCGGTTTGAGAAATGATGTTTCTCAACTTGGCTGTTGGTTCCTGATGACACCAAAAAGCAGAGTGGCGAAATGGAGAGTTCGGCGGGACGACATATTGAGGAGACCATTAGCATTTATGTAAGGCGAGATGTAGACACGTCTAGGAATAGGATAACAAAAATGAATACAGGCGTTTTGTATTCGTTGAGCTATTTTTTTTTGTGCTAGTCAAAAAGCAGTCGCTAAACACGCAATCAGCAAAATTTAATTTGGACAGTATGAGTCGCATAGTTTTATCCTTAGGTCGACACTGATATATTCGCGCATACGGTACAACACGGATAGACGGTAAGAGCAAGTTTTTATCGTTTACAGAATAATAGTTTTCGAAACGTTACGCGCCTTTGGTAGTGATGCGACACTACGCCAATATATGTACTTAATCTTTAATTATCTGTTTTAAGGCAGATTTCACGTTGAAACAAAAGTAATTGTGTAGAGTAGGTAAAGACGCAGCTTGTGGTGGCGCGCCTTTGCTACCACGCGCCCGGCGGCATCGGCCGAAACACGCGCGCAGGGTCTTTGAGAGCGCCGGTGCCGTGAGCGACGCACGCATCTTTGGAGGTGTCGCATTAGAGGGCGCTCGGCGCCCCCTTAGACCCGGCGCCCGTGTGCGCCGCACACCCTGCACTATAGGTAAAGCCGCCTCTGGCCAGTGATGTAATCAGCCGAGCTCTTTTGTTCCGCAAGAATTCTAGGTGGCAAACTTTCTTCACTATTTCCGGCCCGTACCGGTTAGCAATAGTATTTTTTAAACTTTCGCGATCACAACACATTATTAAAATATGGGATTATCGGGTATTTATCGCGTAATTACCTTTATTTTATTCCCGACGTTTCGACCGGATTGCACCTGGTCGTGGTCGCGGGGAGACTGGCGTGCTGAAGTTAACCGCAGCAAAGCGAAGGCATCTTTTCAGACTACCCTCACTTGGTCTTCATAATTAGAAATTTGAGATTTAAGGCCGGTTCACACTGGGACAGCACACTACACTCACTGTATCAGCACACTTCGGTTTATTCACACGCCGAGTACACTTGGCTATCACTGGATTCCATGAGGCAGAGAGTCTGAAGCCGTCTTCACGATTAAAATTAGGATATTTCTTAATTTCAATCGCTTCCCGAACCATTCTCTTGTAGTAGTGCCTCTCGTTGGAAATAATCTTGGGATTGTGCAGTTCGATCCAGTGATTGGGTCCTGAGTCCACTACATGCTCCGCTATAGCTGACTTGTTTACTTGTCGATTTTTGACCGCTGCGATATGTTCCTTAACACGTTCGGCGACTGTGCGCTTCGTCTGGCCTATGTAAGAACGACCACAGCTGCAATCAACTTTGTAAACTCCAGGTACTTGCAAGGGTACTACATCCTTTGGTGACCGTAGACGCTTAGCCACTTTTGTGTGTGGACTGTAGACTGTCTTTATTGAAAACTTCTTAAGCAAGTTTCCAATTTTAAGAATAAAATAAGAATAAGAATATAAAATAATTTTAGGAATAAAATAAAGGTAATTACGCGATAAATACCCGATAATCCCATATTTTAATAATGTGTTGTGATCGCGAAAGTTTAAAAAATACTATTGCTAACCGGTACGGGCCGGAAATAGTGAAGAAAGTTTGCCACCTAGAATTCTTGCGGAACAAAAGAGCTCGGCTGATTACATCACTGGCATTTTTAACAAAATGTCGTGATTGGGACTTATTGCCTACGTGTTGTAGACTAAAACCGCGTAGTGACATAGAACATTCCAGCAAAATTCTAAGGAACGCGAGTGTCCGCCTTCTTAAGCAGATTATTAGAAATGATCAGTGCTACCTTAGTAAAATACAAAGTGACCTGTATTACCTTCATTCGGAGTGTAGTGTTGTGTTGTCAATAAGTGATTTTGATTTGGGTGACCGTGTAACGTATAACCAAGCACAGCGGACCTATGAGTGTTGTACCGAGCGGCATGAAAAGAAGTTTGAACGATTGTTGGCTCGAGACAGAAATTTTCAACGCAATAAGGTACAGTCGGCTACACAAATAACCAAGACAGTTATTAATTTAACTGATAACCATCTTAGTGATGACACACTCGGCATACTTGAGAAGGGTTTGAACTTTGCTCTGACGCCGAAAATAGTTCCGTTTGAAGACATAGTCAGTAGCGTTGAAGAGACCATTCTTCGCAATAAAATACCCACGAATGACGCGGAAACGCTGAGACAGGATGTTTCAATTATTTTGCGAAAATGTCGACTTCCAAAATCAAACATCACTGCGGGTGAGCGCAAAGCCCTTCAAGACCTGAGCAAAAATGAGGAGATCCTCATACTTAAAGCTGACAAGGGAAACGCCACCGTAGTTATGAACACGCAAGAATACGACTCTAAAATACGGAATTTATTGAATAACAAAAAGGTGTATAAGCCGGTTTCATACAACCCTACGGCTAGAGTTACGAAACGTATAAGGGCACTGATACACGAGTATAAGGACCTATTCACAGATTATGTTTACGAAAAACTGCATAGACTAGCTATTGTGCAGTCCCCCAAGTTATATGGTTTGCCTAAGGTACATAAACCCGACGTGCCTCTACGGCCGATAGTGAGTCAAATAGACTCGCCGACATACCACCTGGCAAAGCACGTTGCTGGTATACTGCAACCATTAACGGGAAAGGGGTCATCTTTCGTAAAGGATTCCCGCCATTTTATCAGCATCATCAAGGGCATGAAGTTGGAACCTGGAGACATATTGGTTAGCTTTGACGTCGAGTCTCATTTCACCAATGTTCCCCTCAAGGATTGCTTGGATGTTGTAAGGCAGAGACTTAGCGATTATGAACTTCCAGACCAATACGCTATTCTCCTTCAGAACTGTCTCGATGGAAATTTCTTTTTGTACCAAGGGCAACATTACCTCCAGATTGACGGTGTAGCTATGGGAAGTCCTGTGGCCCCCGTACTTGCCAATATCTGGATGGAGCACTTTGAAACTTCGAAAGATCTGACAGCCTGCGGTATAAAACTATGGAAGAGATACGTTGACGATGTTTTCTGCGTGATTAGCGGAGACAGCGGGGTAGTCAATCAGCTGACTGAACATCTAAACTCCATACACCCTAAGATAAGGTTCACCTATGAGATAGAGGAGCATAGATCTCTAGCCTTCCTTGATATTAAAGTAATCGTGAATTCGGATGGGTCCTTATCGCATACCGTGTACAGAAAGCCGACACACACCGACCGATACCTGAATGCTGCGTCACACCATCATCCGTCGCATCTGGATTCTGTAGTTAAGTCACTAATGAACAGAGCTTATGACCTCTGTTACCCTGAACATCTACCAGGAGAGCTAGATCATGTTCAGGAGGTTCTTAAACGGAATGGCTACAGGACCAATAGATGGCATCCCACTCGTAAGCGCAAAGAAAAACACCCTGAAGTTGCAAGACAAACAGCTTTCTTGCCGTACGTGAAAGGTGTTACTGACAAAATTGGAAACTTGCTTAAGAAGTTTTCAATAAAGACAGTCTACAGTCCACACACAAAAGTGGCTAAGCGTCTACGATCACCAAAGGATGTAGTACCCTTGCAAGTACCTGGAGTTTACAAAGTCGATTGCAGCTGTGGTCGTTCTTACATAGGCCAGACGAAGCGCACAGTCGCCGAACGTGTTAAGGAACATATCGCAGCGGTCAAAAATCGACAAGTAAACAAGTCAGCTATAGCGGAGCATGTAGTGGACTCAGGACCCAATCACTGGATCGAACTGCACAATCCCAAGATTATTTCCAACGAGAGGCACTACTACAAGGGAATGGTTCGGGAAGCGATTGAAATTAAGAAATATCCTAATTTTAATCGTGAAGACGGCTTCAGACTCTCTGCCTCATGGAATCCAGTGATAGCCAAGTGTACTCGGCGTGTGAATAAACCGAAGTGTGCTGATACAGTGAGTGTAGTGTGCTGTCCCAGTGTGAACCGGCCTTAAATCTCAAATTTCTAATTATGAAGACCAAGTGAGGGTAGTCTGAAAAGATGCCTTCGCTTTGCTGCGGTTAACTTCAGCACGCCAGTCTCCCCGCGACCACGACCAGGTGCAATCCGGTCGAAACGTCGGGAATAAAATAAAGGTAATTACGCTAAACAAATTTTACTTCTATTTAAAAAAAACGAATTTGATTTCAGCGGGCTACGAATCCGACTTTGAGTTGAAATTCTGATAAAAAATTCTGATAATATCGTTAATTTATTTATTCATTTGATTAGAACAACTTACACCACTTACACCAATCAATCAATATTAACAAAAAATAACATACAGTGGTCATGAAAAAATTATCCCTACAAACTAAAATCAATACTACAAAGTAAACATGTCAATAAAATTTTAAGTCAATATGAATTAGTTAGGTTACATAGGGTTACATTAATAAAATTTAAATACATACTATTTGAATTAAAACAAGGTTGAACACAAATTATATTATTTTTTACTCATATTATTATATTATTGTTATTTTATTTATCTTATTTATGAGCGTTCGCTGCGGCATGCATTTGAAATGGTTTTAAAAGACGAGTTTATTTATATTGGTTTAGTTTATTTCTATTTAAGTTGTAAAGTTAACTTTACAACTCTAGCTGAGTGAGAAAATAAATGCTATTTTACTCAGGTACTTTATCTAACAGATCGATGATAGATAACTCTTTATTGTACAACTCAATTCTAACACAATATAAAATACAATAATGGAAACAAACAAAATTTAAAAACAGAATCACAATGGGTGGCCTTATCACTGTAAGTAATCTCTTACAGGCAACCTTTGTATGGACAAAACCTAACAAGAAAACAACAGCGCGGATTGTAAAATGTAATAAATAAAATATACCTACACTACTTTGATGACGATAATGATTTCCTTTCAAGGAAGCTATGTCAACATTGGAACGCCTCAATTCCTCCGCACAAAGATGTTATCTCTGTAGTAAATTAGTGCGTGGAGCTAAAGGCCGTTTTATCTCAGGCCTTTATGCGAACGAATACGGGCCACATTAGACCCGCGTCTTAAGTTTGCGTGTGAAGACGTTTTGGTACCGGATTAGGATTAAGAACACGCTAAGAATACTACTAGGGCTTGATTAGATTGGTAAGGGCTTGTAGCTGCTAATTTTACGACCTGCATGGCTCAGCTATTCAGAGACGCAGCAGGTTGCGTGTTTGTCTCCTGTCGAAAGATAAATGTTTGATTTATCTATAGAAATTATTATCGAGGATGTGTGTTTCCTAGGGAATTAATAATCGAATGTTTTCGAATATACCCGAATTTGGTATCAAATGAAAGAAAATGATGTGTTGAATGCAAAACTTAATATAAATCGGTGAAGCTGTTCATGGGATATGGGGGTCGAAAGTAGGAGTGAACAATCGAACGTTCATTCATTCATTCATTTGATTCAGTATTTGTTAATCAGTATTATTATTTGTATTCAGTATTAGTTATTTTGAAATCAACACTTATGAGTGTTGATGAGTGTTGAGGCTACATTACAAAAAAAACCAGCCAACAGCGAGTCGAACTCGCGCACAGAGGGTATTTGATAAAGGCGGTTTATATTTGTTAAAAAGAACCATGACAGCGCCATTTCGTGTCTAATAGCGGAACTTATGTTGATTTTTTACACTTTCGATGATTTCTTTATTTAATTAGAATTTCTACAAAAAAATGTGCCATTATGAGATTTCGTTATAATTATCCTGTAATCTTCACATACACTTTTATTAGCTATTAAAGTTACAGGGGTGTTACTGCTTTAAAAAAAATTAAAATCTGTTTAGTAATATGCAAATGAATACCTTTCATATGATACCCCACATGACCAAGAAACTTCACTAAATTTTTTGCCGCCCCACTTGCAATCATAATAAGAATATTATCACCATTTTTATATATTCCATATTAGTGAAAGAGCGTTATCTTATACCATGTCAAATTTCAAGTCGATAGCATCAGTAGTTCTGAAGATATCCATTTGTGACAGACAGACAGACAGACGAAGTGATTCCATAAGAGTTCTTTGTGTATCACTTTGTCTGTCTGTTAGTCCGGAACCCTAATTAGGTAACCTCCGAGACCAGATAAAGTGTCGGGGGTTACTTAAATATTTATTTTTATAAACTTATTATATTTTAATTATTTAACACACATCAATTTGTATTCACCTCGATCAGACCATTATTATAATCACCTCGATTACACCAATATTATAATCAACTCGATCACTTCAATATTTTAACTGTAAACTTGTTGGTTATTGAGCAACCCATATCCTCATAATTGGGTTATGTGTATAACCCAATTATATATATTATAATTATATTATAGTTTAAGTGTTTAAACTTACATTTTGTCCGGAAGATCATAAACTTAAGGTGTACGAGAAAGTGTGTGAGATTACAATCCCGGCCATAACTCGCTGGATCGACCAATATTCACATATTCCGGTTTAATGTTACACCATTTCATTGTGGGCTTATCTCCGTAAGTTTAAATTGATGGGGTTTCTGTCCACTCATTTACTTGCAATTGTTGCGCCTAGTTCAACAAGGGTACATTTTTGTATAGCTCTTGATACCAAGTTGGTTGTTTGGTTTTACCTAATGGTTATAGCAAGAAGTTTAGTTTTTGTATGAAACTGGCAAGGATGGAAAACTATGAACGAAAACAGTTGGCTCAATGTTCAATACCTCGATGTCAATAACGACCCATCGACGAAACGTACCGTCGAGGGACATGGAGGTATTGAACATCGAGCCAACGTTTTTCGTGCTTGAGTGTGAAACCCGAAAACTATGGCTTGCTTTACCGTATCACTGAACGCTTTTCTCGACCGTTAACGGGTAGTCTCAACCAATCGTGTCGAATGGCGAGCGATGAGTCGAACTGAAATGTCATACGAGTTATAAAAGGCAAGCGATAAAATAACGCCCAGTACCGATCTTCTTTAATCCTTTAATTTTCGACGACTTCTGCATCTGCAGAAGTCGTAAAAAAGACACTAATAAAGTAGGTACACAAACATAATGGATTCCGTCGTGTTCTGCTTGCACTCCACAAGACTTGTCTAAAAATCGGCGTTTGCTCCTTGAGCATAATTTTACGCTAAGCCGTGACATTTTGACGTGTCAGCACACATTTATTATAATAATGATTATAATTAAAATGTAGTTTATGTGGTTCTAATTATTTTGTGTATACAGGGTGTATTATAATAATATAATAAGAAACTGCTGAAATTAAAAGCATCGTGGTCTTTATTTAATGAAAATCATCGAATCTTGAAAAGTCGTAGAACTAAAGTTGTTCTTTGAAAAATCACTATTTTTCGACACACATTATTTATGCACGTAGCGTGTTGGCCGAGTGGTATGTACCCCCGACTTTCAATCCGAAGGTCGTGGGTTCGATACCGGCCGTGCACCAATGGATTTTTCTTTCTTGAAAAATGTATGTGCACACTTAACACGAGCTTTAACGGTGAAGGAAACATCGTGAGGAAACCCGCGGCTGAGTTAGCTTCAGACGTATTGACCTGTTCTTTCCTCTGACTAATAGCTGACTAAGCTGAGAGGATGGTATAGGTGCTGGGCAAGCCTAATCCATCTTACAATGTCCCAGGCACTGCAGCGTCCCGTACAGCAGGATTACCAGTTGCTGACGCTGTATAAATCATCTATAATAGATGCAAAGGCCTTACTTTTTTTTTATTTATGCATCCTGTGTGTACAATGTTTAAGCTTGATCTGTTTGGTAGTTTTTGCTTAAGAGCTAACAGACATTCTTACAGACTTTTTCGGATTTATAACATTAGTGGGATTAACGTTTGGCATTATCATCACTTTTGTCTGTTTTAAACTTTCGCGATCATAACACATTATTATTTTATTGTAGATAATTTATGCAGTGTCAGCCACTGGTATTCATGCTGTACGGGGCGCTGCAGTGCCTGGACCACCGTTAGATACATATGGCCTGCCCAGCACCGCTACCATCCTCTTAGCTTAGTTGGCTATCAGAGAACAGGTCAATACGTCCGAAGCTGACTTAGGTGCCGTAGGGTGCCGGCAGTAGAATGTTACTACTCCTCTCATGCCCATGGATGCAGTAAGAGCCTGCTAAAGGATACCTCCGGAAGATGAGCAGCAGCGTCTTTCCGTGTATCAACATTCCATACTGCGCTCACCAAACTGCCTGCCAAGCGTGGTGAGTATGGCAACTACTAACAAACATCAGTGGTCGTTTTATGGCTGAAATGAATAATGATGACATACCATGGCTAAACACGACTTAGTTGGCTTTAAAAGGCTTTACCATTTCACTTGAAACTGCAAGTTGAACAACAAATAACATAATCTCGTCAAGCACAAACTGAACTTGGCTTATCAAAACTGTCGATTCTCAAATCCTTTCTAATCAATTTGTCCAACAAATCCCGAATAAGCTCCACAGAGCGTTCGAGTTGTGGAATTTAATCAGCCGTTATTTGATTGTCCTGTCACAAAGGATAATTATCTTTTGACATGTGACAGAAGCAGTAGGTTGGAGAAACGCCAACGCTAGTAAAACGCCAGTGGAATGGCCACTGGCGTTTTGCTGGCGTCGACGTTTCTCCAACGTCTGCGCAGCGACAGCGCTGGGCAAACGCGACGTTATCGTTCCTTACGATGTTTACCTTCACCTCTAACAAGAAACGTGAGACTTTGTTTAACTGTTTATGTATGAAGCATATTTAATGTGTTTAATTTGTTCTTCATTAACGCATCAGGTTATCATTAGAGATATGTAGATAGATAGATAAATCTTGATGTACACCACACATTGAAAGAATACAACAATAAATAAAAGTAAAATTTAGACAAAGGAGTACAAAGAGCGGCATTATCGCTATCTCTGCGATATCTATGAGAGATATCAAGTCTCTGTTATTATAGAGCGGGTATTGTTTAAGACCTTAATAGATATATTGTATCCTCTTAGAAGTAGAATATCAGTATTTACAAACACTGTTGCGCCCTCCCTGGGCACATGTTTGAATCACTAACATTTGTAAAACCATTGTGCAACAGGAACGCATTAAAACTTTGGACATTGGCGGTAAGGGCATCAGGGCTTTCAACTTATTTCAGCAGTTATAAAACATTCGGCATTTTCAGAATTTTTTAAGTTTGTTTACTTAAATTATTAGTTGGTTTACAACGGCTAGTAGACAACATAACAGAAAAAAAAGTGTAATTACCTTTATTTTATTCCCGACGTTTCGACCGGATTGCACCTAGTCTCCCCGCGACCACGACCAGGTGCAATCCAGAAAAAAAAGTGCTTTATAAAAAATTTGATTTTACCTTTACAGGTTAACGAAACCTATTTAGGCTTCGAGATTTTATGTATATAAGTCGAAGTCGATAAGAACGAAAATAACTGTATGGCGCTTCATCATCATCATCATTATCATCATTTCAGCCGTAGGACGTCCACTGCTGGACAAAGACCTCCCTCATTGATCTCCAAGTACTGCGGTTGGAAGCCGTCTGCATCCACCGCCGACCAGCAGTTCTCACCAAGTCGTCTGCCCATCTTGTAGGTGGACGTCCTACGCTGCGCTTGCCGATCCGTGGCCTCCATTCGAGAACTTTGCGGCCCCATCGGCCATCTGTTCTGCGCGCTATATGGCCTGCCCATTGCCACTTCAACGTGCTAATCCGTTTGGCTATGTCGGTGACCCGAGTTCTTCTACGTATCTCCTCATTTCTGATTCGATCCCGTAGTGAAACCCTCTCCATAGCACGTTGAGCGACTCTGAGCTTGTTCATAAGACCAATAGTGAAGGACCACGTTTCGGTTCCATATGTCATCACTGGTAACACACACTGGTTGTAGACTTTCGTCTTAAGGCACTGAGGTATGTTGGACGAAAAGAGTATGGCGCTTATGACTTTTTATTTCGAGCTGGCTGTTCGCGTCAGTTTGTATGCTGGTTGCCTCATCGGTTCGCGTAGTTTTTTTTCTATGCGCCGCCTTAACCTCTCGCTCTGTCCGCAGTCGACTGTGACGTCGCGGCGTCATATAACCTGTTCCCACAAAACGCGACGTTTCAAAGTCACAGTGCGAACGCTTACTACAAACGTTTGATTAACGCGAACGCTTGGAAAACGCCAGTGGGAGAGGTGCAAGTGTGATTGTGTGGTGCAAAACACCACATAGAAAGGGTAATTAATGGAGCGTGAAACGGGAATATAAGCTTTATTGCTAGCGATATAGGAGTCAAGCTTACATAGCGGTTTGTATTTCATTGACGTTGGTAATACGCAGTCAGGGTTTTAACATAATTTTAGATGGATTCGTTTATGTGATAAATGTTATTTTGTTGTATAGGATTAATTTTTAATTATTAACATAATCATGCAAATTTGTATTAAAATAATTAAGTATTTGTCGATACAGCACCATAGAGCTTATGTTAAAGGTTGATATAATAGTTAATACTTATGTATTATTACCTGAAGTTATTACCTAACTACCTTTACCACTACACTTAAGCCATTTTTGTGTTTAACATGTTTTTTGTATTTAAACTAATGAATGAACTAACTAAATTATTTTTAATCCGCCTAACCACGTCAATAATTATTTATATTTACATTAATTATAGTTCGTGTAACTTAGCCTGATTGCTGTGACACGGGATGGGACAGTGTTGTAGATCTAAAAGGGTTTATGATGCTTAACATGACTTATCGACATTGCCGTGGGGTGCCGGCAGTAGAATGTTACCCCTGCTCTCATGCCCGCGGATGCAATAAGAGCCTGCTAAGGGATACTACCGGAAGCTGAGCAGCAGCGTCTTTCATGTACCAACATCCCGTACTGCGCTCGCCTACCCGCCTGCCAAGCGAGGTGAGTATGGCAACTACCCCTCACGGATCTCCATGAGTGGAGGCCTGTGTTCAGTAGTGTACGTTTTATGGCCGTAATGATGATCGACATTACACATCACTATACCCATAAAGGACGAAGCTGGCACAGATCATTAGTACCGTTACGAAATTTAGACCTTGATGGGCGGGATATCCATGAGATAGAAAACTGTCGCGGTCAAACTTCTTTTAATTTTTTCAATAATTTAATTAACTATTAATAATTGTACCCGCCTCTTCGTATGCGTTGTACCCAAATAAAATGTAGCCTATGTGTTCATTCTCAACATCTATATTTGTGCAAAACCTTAGCTCAATCCGTCGGCTAGTTTTTGCGTGAAAGAATAACAAACGTCCATACATTCTCACAAACTTTCGCGCTTATAATATCAGAAGGATTATAAATTTATTGACGTTAACACCAAAACTGAGTCAACTTTACATATTTAAAGCTTTACTCCATCCAATAAACCACATTTTTATTTCCCATAAAACATCCTAACAAAATGATAATAAGAGATTCCGAAACAAAATCCCGAGACCCGCCCGGTCGGAAACTGAATAAGGGAATAAATCACAGTTTCCTTAGATATGCCGACGGGCGTATCTTGGGGGATAACTTCTTACGCCAGAGAAATTTCCTCGCTCACAGCTTTGTTCCCCATAACTGTGCTACATACAAGCTACATGCAGTTAAAAGTTAAGTAAGAAAATAGACCTTATTGTTGTGGTCGCAAAAGCCGTGTTGGCCGAGTGGTATGTACTCCCGACTTTCAATCCGAAGGTCTGGTTCGATACCGGCAGTGCACCAATGGATTTTTCTTTCTTGAAAAATGTATGTGCACACTTAACACGAGCTTTAACAGTGAAGGAAACATCGTGAGGAAACCCGTGGCTTTGTTAACTTCAGACGTATTGACCTGTTCTTTCCTCTGAATAATAGCTGACTAAGCTGAGAGGATGGTATAGGTGCTGGGCAAGCCTAATCCATCTAACAATGTCCCAGGCACTGCAGCATCCCGTACAGCATGATTACCAGTTGCTGACGCTGTATAAACCATCAATAATAGATGCAAAGGCCTTACTGTTGTGGTCGCATACAATAATTTAGGTAATTAAACCCTGTCTTTAGAATATGCATGGCAGTAGAATCTCCTCTCATGCCCGTTGATGCAGTAAGAGCCTGCTTAGGGGTACCTCCGGTATTTGGGTAGCAAGCAGCGTATTTCTGAGTATCAACATCTCGTACTACGCTCGCCAACCTGCTTCCCAAGCGTGGTGCCTCAATACCCCTCATTGAGATCCATGAGGGAGGTCTGTGTTCAGTAGTGGACATTTTACGGCTGAAATGAATGAGTGACAGATTTGTCTCCCATAACTAACTGTGCACATACAGTATTTTTTTGTACTGGTTTTACTTATTTAGAAATAAATAACCTTTTATCTATTACTGATGTGGGGTTAAGGAGGGTGCCCAATTTAAATAAATTTTACAAATATAGGGTCGAGCGGGGTAATTATAAGACAAATACAACAACTTTTGCGTTTACCGGCTTCTAAAAACAGTTAATTTAATTAATGAACTTGTTAATACTATCTACTGACATGCACTTACTCTGTATTATTATCAATTTTCCAATAATGATGCAAAATACTAGATGTTTTCCTTAATATATGTATGTATCTCATATTTTTCCGCCACTATGGGGTAAATATGAAACATCGTAGTCCAAATATAAGACTGCATACAATTCTTATGGTTTACATGTTATAATTGTGTGCGTTATTTTATTTGCACATCATGCAACGTACCTACTACGTACACTACTCAACAAAGTCTAGGGAACAAGCAATAATACTCCAACTTTTTTGTGAAAACTCGTAAAAAAGTACTGGTCACTAAAATTTATAAATTAAGGCTGGAAGAGGAATAAATCATTTGTTCGAAATTCAAAAAAATTAAACAAAAGTGCGGAAGCTTTTCAAAATAAGAAGGAAAAACCGAACTTGGTCGCAGAGTAAGGGGTTTGCTAGCATAAAATTGTTGTGATTTTTGTCGTGTATCTATTTTTTTTCTGGTGAAAAACCATTACCGCCAACTTTGACACTCCAAAAAATCTTAAAGTAGCGGATATTCTCTGGCTGAGATGACGATGATGTTGAGAACTTGTTTAAGCGACATCTATTCACTAATATAGACTTCTTGTTGGAAAACAGTAGGCTGAATACCTTTTGAGATTTCTGCTAGATGGCGCTGACTATAACCGATATGCTGTCAAAATTTTCGACGTGACGAATAGTGTTTCTGTAGCCAAACGGCAACGACAGCCCGCGTAAACGGTGTTCTGTATCGGAACATGCGGGTTCGAATCCCGACAGAATCGAAAATTTAGACTGCATTTTCATTTCAATACAAAAATAGTTTTAAACATAACACGCTAAAGACTAAATACCCTATGTCGTCTATAGCGTGTTACTATAATGTAACCCAGAATTTCTCACACAACATTATCACGTATAGTTGCTTAATAAATCTCCCTGAGTGTGCCGGAGAGACGTTTACGGCTGTATTTATGAACGTCTAAGGTCATAAATATTAAAGTTACAAAAATATTTAAACATTGTCTGATGTCGGTTGTGAAGACTATTATTCCCGTTGAAAAGTCCGAAGCTTTCATTGGATTTTTTTTTATAAATAACACAGCACCATTGATCCTATAAGTAAGCAGAGCTGGTCATTTAGCGAATTTTATGGTTAATAGCATATACATAATTTGGTCTGGGTATTACTTATGTATGATAAGTATGTATTTTTATATACATACTTACAAAATCATCACTTCAGCCGTAAAACGTCTACTGACGACGAGCTCTGTGGCGCAGCGGACGAAGGTCCGCCTTCGACGCAAGGGGTTGCGGGTTCGATTCCCGCCTCGGGACAAATGTCTGTACGATCTGCAGATATTTGTTCAGGGTGTTTTTCTATATATAATAAAAATATCTATGTATGTAGTATAATGTGTTAAGTATTTATATCAGTCATCTAGTACCCATAACACAAGCTCTGCTTAGCTTGGGGCTAGATGATGCTGTGTGATTTGTCCAGCATTATTTATTTATTATTTTATTTATGAACAAAGGCCACCCTCATGGATCTCCATGAGGGGTAGTTGACATACTCATTACGCTTGGCAGGCGGGTTGGCGAGCGCAGTACGGGATGTTGATACACGGACAGACGCTGCTGCCCATGTTCCAGAGGTATCCCTTAGCAGGCTCTTACTGCATCCACGGGTATGAGAGAAGGGGTAACATTCTACTGCCGGCACCCCACGGCACGTAACTTACAAAATACTACATAATTATGTATTTACAAAATACATGACTATCATACATACATAGTTCATCATACACAGCCTGCCGAGTCGCAGGAGGTTGCGGGTTCGATCTCCGCCGGAGTACAAAATGTCTGCAGAATAATTAAATTGTCGGGGACAAATGTCGGTCAAAAAGGTCTGCGTATTATTAGGTAACTAGCTTCAGCCCGCCGCTTCGCATGCGTTGTACCCAAATAAAATATATGTGTTAATCCTGGTCAACATCAATACGTGTGCAAAGTTTCAGCTCAATCCGTGGCCTAGTTTTGCGTGAAGAGGTAACAAGCCTCCATCCAAACAAACTTTCGGCTTTATAATATTAATGAGATACCCAGACAAAATTACGTATCTTTGCCAAATAACGAATTTTTACCAAATGTCGTATAAGTTGTTCCCCGGTGGAGATAGAACCCGCAACCTTCGTCTCAGCCGGCTATTAAACCAAAAGCGCGTTTTGTGTTCCAATAGATTTATAACTCATCCATCACACTAATAATATGATAAATCCGAAAGTTTGTATAGATGCATGGATGTTTGTTACCTCTTCACGCAAAAACTACCAAAGGGATTGAGCTGAAATTTTGCTCAAATTATAGATGTGGACTAGGAATAACACAATACTCTTTTTGTCCCAAAATTGAGTTCCCAAGGACAGATATGACGTGAACAGTCTTTTTTGTACGGAAATTTGACTTTGTTACATCTTTACGCAAAAACTACGCTACGGATTGAGCTCAAACTTTGCACATGGATAGATATAGCACAAGAACAACATAAATTGAATTAAATAATTTTGATTTCAGGCAACAAACTTAGTTAATTACAAGATTATTACCTAAACAATGGCCCATATAAATATAAACCTACACTCTGATTCAGAAACCAAGATAATTTTTGTAAACAAAGGTGATATCATATCGTAAAAATTGTTTCGAAATAGAAATTTATAGAAGATTACTTAATTTTTATAAATACTTATGGTAAAGTGTATTTTGTAATCAATATCCATAGAATGGAAAATAGCATTTGTTCTCAGCTATATATTATATTTTATTTCATTTTATTACCAAAAATATAAAATCATGAAGAATATTAGCAGAAAATATTTTACGACACTGGTATCACTGGAGTAAAATGGGAGCGAATGACAGTAGTTCAAAACAATTTTTGCATTTTGACAATGTTTTTTTCGCTGCTCGTGTGCAATCGTGCGTTGTTGAGTTTGGTTTTGTTTTCGTTTTTAAAATATCGTTGTCTGTTATTGTTATCAGTTTGTGACAAGTTTTCAACCTTGTTCTTGTTGTGTTTGTATTTTAACCTACATGGAACCAAAACCCACGCCATCCGGTGGAGATGCCAGGTCTACTATCGCCACAAAAAATACGCTCAAAGAAATATAATGTGTGTCACAGAATAACTCATGGTGATGATTGTTAACAAAAATACTTACAAAATATGGCCAGAGGGTGAAATTTGATTACTTGGAGCTTGTGCAAAAAAAAAACGGCCGGGATGTTGAGGCTCTCTGCAGTAACTGTGCAAAGAATCTTAAAAGAACGCAAAACAAGTGGCACTTTCAGTTCTCCCAAAAAAGCTGGTCCAAAAACGAACTTCATACCAAAAATGGACGAATATACGTACTCGGCAATAAAAAGGATTGTTCACCAGTTTTAGTAAAAACATTGCCTTCGTAGAAACAATAAAGGCTCAATTAATTAAAATTGTAAGAGAAAATATTTTTTTTAAGCAATAAGAAAATAAAATAAACCCCAAACGCATGTCGGCCGCGCGGACGACCCAGGAGGTGATGGCGGGATGAGCTGGACACTCATATGAGCACGTGGCCTGTCACAGCGTTAAATCGCGAAGAGTGGAAGAAGGGAAGGGAGGCCTTTGCCCTGCAGTGGGACAGTGGAGGCTAAATAATAAAAAAAAAAATAAGAAAATATAATTGTGTAAAAAAAAATATTGTTTTATTTGTATTTTCTTATGGACGACACAGGGAAACGAGGCCGCGATATTTGCAATGCCTTCGATATTTTAGAAGGTACCTACTTTTCAGCGTTCTGAAGTTTGGTTAGAAAATATTTAAGGTGGTATCTATTGCACCAGTAAAACCGCGCGCCATTACTACTAATAAGTGATTTATGGTAAAAAAAAATTCTTACCCTGACTTGTCATTATGACAGTGACACATAATCATGACATTTCTTTGTTTACAAAAATTATCTTGGTTTCTGAGTCAGAGTATAGGAGACTAACATACATAAAATTAAATCTTAATGAGGCGTTTTCATTAAAAAGTAAAAACTTCAAAAATAGTTACCTTCTACCTTATAGATGGCGTTAATTTTCTTTTACTGGTAGGCACAATTTGACAATGACAGGATTAATCACAAACTTACTTACTCCGCTTGCCAGCTCCATCTGTTAAGTTTAGTAGAAAACTCTTTTTGTTTTGTTACTGAAAACGGCTCATTACTAGACAATACTAGAGACGAGTGACGCAGACACGTTGTCTCATTCCGTCGCTGCGCAGGATCGCGTTGTAGCCGTCCCGCGAATCGACGGAACTTGACGACCTTCGGCCAAAATTCCGAATTTAAAAGGTTTAAAAGATAGCTTTTCAGTCGGAACTCTCACCTCAAACGAGTTAAAACTCACATTATGACGAGAATCCAACTTTTTGAATCTTCAAAGCCACATTGTAATAGATGTAAAGCCTTTTTTCAATCCATCCTCATCTTAGGCTCATCATTTCAGCCGTAAAACGTCCACTAGTGAACACAGGCTTCCCTCATGGATCTTCATGAGGCGTAGTTGCCATACTCACTACGCTTGGCAGGCAGGTTGGCGAGCGCAGTACGGGATGTTGATACACGGAAAGACGCTGCTGCCCATCTTCCGGAGGTATCCCTAAGCAGGCTCTTACTGCATCCATGGGTATGATATTAGGAGGAACTCTACTGCCGGTGCCCCACGGCTTGTCATTGTAAAGATAATTGGAATCGAGTAAATAATAATTGCTTGTCAAGTGTTGAAAGGAATGGAACGTTTAGCGTCACAAGGAGATGTGCATTATAATAAGGCATAATGTAAATCTCTTTGTGACGCTAAACGCTTCTTTCCTCAACACTTGACAAGCAATCATTATTCCCTCCATTCCAATTATCCTTTCACTGATCTGTCCCGGAACTGACTGACAGGCCTAATTCATAATACATTTTCATTCAATTGCATAAGCCATCTGCTAAATATTTATCCGGAGTCGTGTCAGATGCAAATACAGTTCGTTAATGAGGGTGTGCTCATATCCGATTTATAACTTTATTGAAAGTGACGTCACAATTAACATCCAAACCACATAGGAATGTAATTACCGTTGGATGCCGGCTGTAGAATGTTACCCCTCCTCTCATCCCCGTGGATGCAGTAAGAGCCTGCTGAAGGATACCTTCGGAAGATAGGCAGCAGCGTCTTTACGTGTATCAATATTCCGTACTGCGCTCGCCAAACCGCCTGCCAAGCGTGGTGAGAATGGCAACTACCACACATGGAGATCTATGAGAGAGGCTTGTGTTCAGTAGTGGACGTTTTACGGCTGAAATTATTAAGAATGTAATGCAAAGTGAGATGTGGGCAATGGTAGTCTTGGAGTCGCGGCCTGATCCAGCGAGAAGGCGAGAAGGCAGACTTCGGTCTGTCTGTCGAAGCGCAGATGGCGGGACGAACTCGATCAGAACATGGTAGAGTGGAGGGAAGTGGCTCAGGATCGGGATGTATGGAGGAATTTGGTGGAGGCATTTGTCCAGCAGTGGGACCCAAATGGCTCTTTATAATAATAAAAATGTAGTGTCTGTGTGTAATGACGAAGATTAGGGCTTATACTTCCGAAACCTCCAATTCTGCCGTTATGGTCGAAATTAATATTCAGATTAATTTATTGCGAAAATGGGAAAAGAGACTGTAAATAATTGACAAGTATCTTTCTTCTTCTTCTCAGCAGCAGGCCTGCTGTCCTCATCCACTGCTGGACAAAAGTCTTCCTCATGGATCTCATGAGGGGGTTCTTGTAATACTCGCCACGTCGCAAGCGGGTTGGAGAGCGCAGTACGGTATGTTGATACACGGAATGACGCTGCTGCCCATCTTCCGGAGTAATCCTTTGGCAGATTCTTACTGCATTCACGGGCTAGAGAGGAGAGGCAAGATTCTACGTACGCCACCGTCTTTATATATTGTTTAATCTTTCCTGTCCATGCAAAAGTTGCCTGGAAGAGATCGCTCTTAGCGATAAGACCGCCCATTGTGCATTTGTGTTTATTATAAGTTTTCGTACTGTATTTAATTTTTGTTTTGGTGTACAATAAAGTTATATTCATTCATTCATTCATTCATTCTGCAGCCGGCACCCAACGGCTATGGCAAGTTAATTTCCTCTTAATCGGGCACATTGTGGTCAACGCTTAACAATCGCAATCGCGTGAAATTAATTTTGCGTTGACAGATTTCAACGTAAATCAATAACTAAATTAGTGATTTCATAAAGAGCTCTGTTGACTGAGTGGCGTTAAAATGGTGACGTGAAAGGCTAAATGAGTGATCAATTAATTATTTGCGAATTACTCGTAACATTAGTTAGTCGCTATGATTAAATTGAACTTTATCATTTCTAAGCGAACTTAATCATTCGACGAGCTCTGTGGCGCAGCGGGCGAAGGTCCGCCTGCGACGCAAGGGGTTGCGGGTTCGATTCCCGCCTCGGGACAAATGTCTGTACGATCTGCAGATATTTGTTCAGGGTGTTCTGGGTGTTTTTATATATATAATAAAAATATCTATATATTCACACAGCATCATCTAGCCCCAAGCTAAGCAGAGCTTGTGTTATGGGTACTAGATGACTGACATACTTAATACATTATACTACATAGATAGATATTTTTTATTATATGTATATAGAAAAACACCCAGAACACCCTGAACAAATATCTGCAGATCATCCTGCATTGTTTTTATTTTTATTTATTGAAATCAAGGCATGAAGATACCTTTTATTTAGCAGTGCACCGTTATTGGCTGTAAATTGTAATTTTGCTTCGATCACGTGGCTTTGTCCTCGACCCATAGCAAATTCAGACGTGACATCTCATTCGTTTACATAACACATAGCGTTATAAAGCGTTCATAGAACTACGTCATGAATATTAACTTGTATCAAGTCATGGGCATGAAAACGTCGAAGAGATTACGTGGGCATTCGACAATTTAAAATTGTTTTGGCATCAGTTTATATTTTTATTCGACGGGATGGATTTTAATGGTAATCGATGATTGAACGGCAGAAGTAATTTATTTGGAATGTGATGCCGTAAAAGGGTATACTGTTTTTCATAATTTCAGCTATAAAACGTCCACTACTAAACGCAGACCTCCCTCATGGAGCTCCATAAGGGGCAGTTGCCATACTCACCACGCTTGGCAGGCGGGTTGGCGAGCGCAGTACGGGATGTTGATACACGGAATGACGCTGCTGCCCATCTTCCGGAGGTATCCCTTAGCAGGCTCTTACTGCATCCACGGGCAAGATAGGAGGGACAACATTCTACTGCTGGCACCCCACGGCATAGGCATACTGTTTTTAATGTTCCGTAATAAAGCAATGAACCCTTATAATTCGCTTTGTCTGTTTCTATGTCTGTCTGTCTCACTGCAGCTTTACTTATTTACTTATATACCATTAGTCCTAGAAAGCTGTAATTTTGCATGGACATATAAAATAATGGCGCAGAGATAAACGGTATAAAAAATGTAATAAAAATATTAAATTGTAGTAAAAATATACTTTTTTTCTTCATTTTCCCATCATGTGGGGTAATAATTGTATGAATTTGGCTGGACACGCTACCGCGTGTCTTAATAGGTATTAAAATAACATCTAGAGACATTTTTTTTCGATTAAGGGTTCCGTTTGCAAAATTTTCAAGTTTTAAACAAGTTTTTGAGCGTTTCCCGCCGACCAAACCGGAATATGGCAATGTTTGGTAAACGTAAAAAAAACATACTAACAGCTTCTAACAACAGATCTACAGGTAACTACAGAACCCTACACAGCGCGTGGACCGACACGCACCTGACCTAACTTGTTTTAAACTACAATTGCCTACAGTTAGGTGTCAGTTCTTTAGAATCACGAACACATCTTTTTACTTTAGTGTCACCGCCGTGAATATTGCCTCTCCTCTCCTACCCGTGGATGCAGTATTAATCTTCCGGAGATAGGAAGCAGCGTCTTTTCGTATATCTATATCCCGTATAACGCTCGCCAACCCCTTCATGATCAGTACTTTGAAATCCAAGAGTATATTTCCATTGCTGCAGTGGATGTCCTACTGTTGAGATGATGGAGATGACTCATCTATACTATAATAATTATTATTACGAGTATAAAGAGGAAAGATTTGTATTTTGTATGTTTGTAACGAATAAAAACTAATGGAGCTATTTTCAAAATGCACCATTAAAACGCTTCATTATCTCTTAGTAACTTAGGCTATATTTTAGCCCCGAATTCCCACGGAAACGGGAACTGCCCATGTGAAGCCGCAGAGTGCAGCTAGTCTATTATATATGTTACGGGTAAAGCTAGAAGATTGAGTAAAACCTAGGTTTACCCAAGGAGTTTGGTTAAAGTCCGTATTATCATTATATTATGTTATTAATTAATGCAAGAGCGAGCTAATAATTACAATATCAATAACATTATGTATTTTATAGGTTGTAGGTCAACTTAAGT
Organism: Pasiphila rectangulata; assembly: GCA_963082625.1. Lineage (NCBI taxonomy): Eukaryota > Metazoa > Arthropoda > Insecta > Lepidoptera > Geometridae > Pasiphila > Pasiphila rectangulata. The sequence continues at coordinate 21,110,672 of OY720239.1, forward strand.
ATACAAAAGTAAATTAAAAACTTAACATCGGAGCAAAAGGATTTTTTTTAAATAAAACGCCCATAGCTCCCTCTTGCATTAATTAATAACATAATTCGACGAGCTCTGTGGCGCAGCGGGCGAAGGTCCGCCTGCGACGCAAGAGGTTAGGGGTTCGATTCTCGCCTCGGGACAAATGTCTGTATGATCTGCAGATATTTGTTCAGGGTGCTCTGGGTGTTTTTCTATATATAATAAAAATATCTATCTATGTAGTATAATGTATTAAGTATATCAGTCATCTAATAACCATAACACAAGCTCTGCTTAGCTTGGGGCTAGATGATGCTGTGTGATTTGTCCAGCATTATTTATTTATTTATTATAATATAATTATAATTCGGACTTTACCCAAACTCCTTGGGTAAACCTAGGTTTACCCAATCTTCTAGCATTACCCGTAACATATACATAGATATACATAGATGATTTATACTGGAAGTCTGTTCTCTGTCCATTCTTCTTATTAAGAGCTGACTAAGCTGGGAGTATGGTATAGTGCTGGGCTAATCCTATCTATCTAACAATGTCCCAGGCACACAGCGTTTCGTACACCATGAACTCCAAATGCTGACTTCTGTACAAGCTAATCTGACCCTTAATCTCAAACACATAACGAGGCACTATACTATCCCCTCTCCATACTCGCGCTGGTAAGTGAAGTAATATATTATTGTCAACAGTCATGCTTATGGCTCCAGGGCTATAACCAGTTAAAAGGTTCCATATTTTACTCTCTAGAGGTCGCCACAGAATACCGAAGAATAATGACACGATTACCATGATGTCAACACAAAACTGTCATATTTACGAATCCGGATAAAATAACTATTTTGTGCTGACGAATGAGCCCACGGTGGTTTGGGATACGGAATGCTTAGAGATGATTTTTGAGAAACTTTGAACGCACATTATTAACATTACATATATAACCGGGTATTTATGGGAGCACGATGGGCGCAATCCTGTCGAAACGTCGGCTTATATTAATAGGTAAATAACACGATAAATACCCGGTTAAATATGTGTTAATAATGAGTCGTGATCGCGAAAGTTTATAAGAGACTTTTGAACGCATGGTTTTTTTTTGTCTCACTACACACAACACCATCTAGTCCCAGACTAAGCAAAGCTTGTACTAAGAAATAGTAGAATATTTTTTTTTTTTGTCATAACATACCTATCCGTACTATGCCGTGGGGTGCCGGCAGTAGAATGTTAACCCGCCTCTCATGCCCGTGGATGTAGTAAGAGCCTGCTAAGGGATACCTCCGGTAGATGGGCAGCAGCGTCTTTCTTTGTATCAACATCCCGAACTGCGCTCGCCAACCCACCTGCCAAGCGTGGTGAGTATGAAAATTACCCCTCATGGAGATCTATGGGGGAGGCTTATGTCCAGTAGTGGACGTTTTGCGGCTGAAATGATGACATATATGTACTTATCACACAAAAAAATATCTGGAGAACAATTGACATTTCTCCTGCGTCTCAGTCGGCTATTAGATTACTGGTCTACGGAGGCATATGAAAGCTTAAGCGGAACAGAGATGCGTGACGCGTAGCGTGAGCGTCAGCCGCGTGGCTTATTGGGTACCACAGGTATCTAAATGCTTTGTTCTAGAAAAATAAAACTCCATACATTGATTCTCAAAGTATCCATGACTTCTCAGGCGGTGGACTCTTGCTGTGGTCGTAGGCTAGTTTTTGCGTGAACAGGCAACAAACATCCATCCATACATCTATACAAATAAACTTTTCGCATTATATTATTTGTGAGATTAATAAAATTGTGATCGCGAAAATTTATGAAAAACTTTTTGTAATATTTTATAACTCGGTAAATGGAGTATTTGGATGGATATTATCTCAAAATAGAGACATAGGATCCTTCCGTATAATTGCTATTTTAAATCACGTCCGCCGGCCGTCTCCACTTAGCTAGCAAAAACCAAAATAGCACAAAAAACACAATTAGAAGCACTGAACAAATGTTGCCCGGTCCAATTTACGGCCACAATGGAATTATTCTTAATTAAACTTCAGCTTGGTCATAGCTTACTGTGAAATAACCTGTACGATTAGTTGTGGTGCCTTTTTATATAGGGTGTGCAACGGATATCCGGAAATAATCAGCCGGCTAATAGTTTGGATTAAAATAAACACATTATAAAGAAAAACAAAATTGGGACATAAAAAAAAATCTGAGAAAATCGACTAAGTTTAAGTGCCCAATTTGTCGAAAAAAGTATTTTTCATTTCTCATACTCGGAAAGTAGTGTTGTTTTGATCTGATTATTGGGTGGAAAATGCTGCTTCCCTCCATAGGGAGGGAAAAACACATACAAATTATTTCCCACCTAAGGGCCGGAATGAATTTTAAAAATAGAACTGCTGTCAGCTATGAAGAGTTTTATGTAACATGTGACTTCCTAAACAGCCAGTGTGAACTTAGCGCAAAATTCTTTGAGCGAAATAAGCCGCAACAATTACGCGGTGGGTTCCATATTTGAAATTTAAAAAGACGACATAAATTGGCGGGATAGTAATCTGTTATGTATCTGTGACGGAATTTAAAAAAATAGGTCCTAATTTGACAATTAATTTTAAATAGGTAAGTACTAGATAAGTATAGTGTGGTAAGTAAATAGCCGTGGGGTGTCGGCAGAAGAATGTTAGCCCTCCTCTCATGCTCGTGGATGCAGTAAGAGCCTGCTAAGAAATACCTCCGGAAGATGGGCCGCTACGTCTTTCCATGTATCAACATCTCATACTGCGCTCGCCAACCCGCCTGCCAAGCGTGGTGAGTATGGCAACAACCCCTCATGGAGATCTTTGAGGGAGGCTTGAGTTCAGTAGTGGATGTTTTACGGCTGACATGATGAAGTACTACTATTATTATTATTATTATATATTATCCATAAATAGTTTAGATAAACAACTAGTTTTATTTTCCTTATATTCGAAATGAAAAGTAGAGTGTTTAACACGGGTAAAAGAATCAATTCCTACTCGGACTATAGCCGCCCGAGCGCATGTCGTTTTTCTCAGATTTTTTTTATGTAACAATTTATTTTTACTTTAATGTGTTTATTTCAATCCAAACTATTAACCGGCCGATTATTTCCGGTTACCTTTGCAAACCCTGTATAGTAGGCTAACAAAAATTAAAAGTCGCCGAAATATGGCACAGAATAACCTAGCAAAGTAACTAGCACAAAAAAAAATATTCCGCCGTTTATTGGCTTCTTTTGAATTCTGGCTATGTTTAACCATCGACAAAAATATACGTTACTAATTAGCAATTTTTTTATTTATTCCTTTATAGACATGCGCCTCGTTTTTTTGTCGAATTGACTGTTGTTGCCCGCAGATGGCCATGACAACGTTACTGGACTATTACCGGACTATGAAATTAAATTTCCACTGCATTTTATAATTTAAATGAAATTTAACAAGGCATACAAGACATAATATAAAGATGCGTCTAATACACGACAAACCGTGTGGACGAAGCGACAGTCTAGTAAAAGTGTAAAATCTAAATCAAGCAAAAATTAGTACGGACGATAATATTGTCGGTAGTACCTAGAGGACAAAACCACTTGGGACGGAATCTGCTCCAACTCCGTCAAACGTAACATAAGACAAAATAAAATTGTTAAATGATGACTATAACGACCGAGTTAGGTTCTTCTGTTCACTTCTTTTCCTAACTCGCGTGTCATCTGAAGTGAACAGATTCAATATGTGCTTTATTCTATTTATTTGTGTTGTTTTATTTTGTAATTTGTGACGCGTCAATAAGGTCCATGCGGCCGCACTGAATAAAGTATTTTTTGATTCTTGATTCTTGAGTTTTTTTAACCGGCTTAAAAAAGGAGAAGGTTTACAAGTGCCTTTTTAGGGTTCCGTAAACAAGACCCTGTTTTTTGTTAATTGTTACCTCAGAACTCCGTCTTTTACGAACTGAGATGAAAAATAATATTTTATTTTGAGAAATTCCTAATAGATCCCCATGAGGAAAGACAATTAAGGATGAACGAGTCGCTCTCTTTCCATACAAACGTGGAAGGGTAACTACTCCACTGTTTGACGTTGACAATCCAACATTAAGGATTATAAAAATTTATCTCGTCATAATCTATGTTTGTATACACCCCGAACCGTAAAAAAGTATTTATTCAAAAATACAAGCTTCTAAACTTTCGTATTTCAACACTGATTTTAGCCCAACTTTGAACGAAACTAAATAATAAAAGGAGAAAGAAAACTCAAAAATAAACGCCGTTCCGACAAAGTTATTCAAAAGTTAAAATAAATGTTATTTTGAAAAGATTACACTCAAGTTTTTCTATAATAACCCTTGTGCTAAAAGTCTATTCACATATTTTTGCGCGGTCGGTTTAGAATTAATCATTGTGCATTTTATTCTAGCGCGCGGGTAAAAACACTATGTCACGTGAGATAGCATACATTTAGGCCGCGCTCACTGACGACTTTGCCTCCGCGACTAGTTGGACCTTAAGACCAAAAAATTTTCTATGATAGTCTCATCGAGTGATCTGGCTAACATCACTTTGGCCTATGGTTCCACTGCGGTGGATAGATAAATGCCAAAAATGTAGTTCGTCGTCCCCGAAGAAATAATGAACAACTTTTTAACGGGCAGATGTTTAATTAAGGTTTTGGTTACACTGTAACTGCTATGAAATTTAATTGTAGTTTTGCTTTGTTGACACTTGTAAGCAGATACATGCCTTAGGATGTGTGTGTTAGAGGCTATTTTAACATTAAGGTATTCATCGTCACAGTCAAATGTATTTATATTTCGACACAGCCTACATGCCGTGCCGGCAGCAGAATGTTACCCCTCCTCATCAACATGGCTACAGTAAGAGCCTACTGAGGGATACCCCCGGAAAATGGGCAGCAGCGTCTTTTCGTGTATCTACATCCCGTACTGCCCTCGCCAACCCGCCTGCCAAGCGTGGTGAGTATGGCAACTACCCCTCATGGAGATCCATGAGGGAGGCCTGTGTTCAGTAGTGGACGTTTTACGGTTGAAATGATGATGATGATAGCCTTCATAGAAATGTCCACTTACAAAGTATAACAGAACACATTGAAATTGAATAACCAGTATCCACACCATATTAGCAAACCTCCTCTATTAGTATGGACAGATGTAAAAAGGCCTAACTACTCCTCTAAAGCTAATTTAGTTCAGTTTATACAGCATGTCCTTATAATATACATAGGGGATCCTCGTGCAATGGCTACACACGTATTTTCATTACCTTTGTATTGTTATGAGCTCATAACGTTGCATTATAAAGAAATGCTACTGTTGTGGTGGCAAGGGTGAGTAGAGTATGCGGTAACAGGTTCCGTTGAATCTTAAATGTACCTTAGCGAACTCTCCGCTCTTGCCCGTCGATGCGGTAAGAGCCTGCTAAGGGATACCTTTAGAGGATAGGCAGCAGCGTCTTTCCGTTTATCAATATCCTGTACTCGCCAACCCGCCTGCCAAGCGTGGTGAGTATGGCAACTACTCCTCATGGAGATCCATGAGAAAGGCCTGTGTTCAGTAGTGTACGGTTTACGGCTGTAATGTTAATGATGATGAATCCCATAAAACTTTTAGTTCCGACGTATGCATTACACGTCGTACAGGGGTTCGTTTCGTTACGGAACTCTGAAAATTAAGTTTAGTGTCCCCTGTTAAGACTTTTACGAGAAAACTGGCTTACTCGCAACACTGTAGAACTATATTCTTGTTAACTTTATTTTTATAGACTACAATAACCCAACCAGATAGAGGTAAGGCCTTTGTTATTAAGTAGAAATTATCCTCCTCTTTCCCGTGGATGTAGTAAGAATCTGTCAAGGGATACCTAAATAAGATGGGCAGCAGCGTCTTTCCGTGTATCAACATCTCTGCGCTCACCAACCCGCCTACCAAGCGTGGCGAGTATGGCAACCTGGTACCTGAAAACCAGCGGTAATCCTTATATTTAAGGATTAGCATTATGCTAAGCCAAGGTAAACCTAGACATAACTTTAAACCTGACGTACGAACTGTGAAATAACAAAGAATTTCTTCTACTACTTCATCACTACTACTTCAAGGAAATATAAAAATAGAATATTTTTATTGACACACAGATAAAAGAACAGGAATACATAAAGATTTACATCATTCCAGCCTAACGTCCACTACTGAACACAGGCCTCCCTCATGGATCTCCATGAGGGGTAGTTGCCATACTCACCACGCTTGGCAGACGGGTTGGCGAGCGCAGTTTGTGATGTTGATACACGGAACGACGCTGCTGCCCATCTTTCGAAAGTATCCCTTAGCAGGCTCTTACTGCATCCACGGGCATGAGAGGAGGGATAACATTCTACTGCCGGCACCCCACGGCTAAAGATTTACATGCACTAAACTAAAATAATGAAACAAATTTTAAAAATAAGTATCTCCTAACCTTACTAGCCTCGGCTATTTCTTTTGTAATGTGTTGTACCCTCAGTTTTGCATTTTGCACATTTTCTTTCATTGGATACCAAACTCGGGTATATTTGGAAACAATCGACTATGCATCCCCTCCTTCACTCTTCTTCACATCTTATAAACTAAAAAAAGTACTTTAAAAGTATGAAAAATATTTTATTATGTTTTTAGTGTTTGTTTTTATAGCGGCAGTTGAGAAACATGATTTGTGAAAGTTTCAACTGTCTAGCTATCACGGTTCATGAGACACAGCCTGGTGACAGACAAACAGACTGGCGGGCAGCGGGGTCTTAATGGTCCCGTTTTTACCCTTTGTGTACGAAACCTTTATAAACCGTAATATTTAAAGAAATTGAAAATGTTTGATAAGGTTTTTTCATTTGCTTGAAACTATGCCTAAGTGTGTTATAACTTATATATAAATAACACTATCACAGCAAATTATCCATACTACTTGTGTCTGTAGAGATTAGCAAACAAGAACAATTCAAAGCTGTAAGTGGCCTGCTCGCTACCGAAATAGGCCACAACGTGACGCAACCTGCGATTATCTTGGCATTATCTGTAACGCGCCGTTACCGTTACGCCGTTAGCGCCGTTAAGGGTTACAGGCTGTGTAAATGGCACTTCGGTGCGGCTGTCTAACTTGAGGTATAGCATGGTTTTTAGGTCTATCGATTTGTTCAGTTGTTGTGAACTGAAAGTTGACTTTTAAAAGCATAAGAACATTTTTATGTTTTTACTACGAAAGTAAGCTATTTTGGGTTATGACGTTTATTATTTAATTTTGCATAAATCATTTTAAAAACATTTAACTGCCGTGAGCTGGCGGCAGAAGAATGTTTTCTTCTGCTCTCGCCCGTGAATGCAGTAAGAATCTGTCAAGCCTTTGGAAGATGGGTGGCAGCGTCTTTCCGTGTATCAACACCCCGTACTGTGCTCGCCAGCCCGCCTGCCAAGCGTGGTGAGTATCTTTCGTACGTATCCCTTAGCAGGCTAGTAATTGCATTCAGCATGAGAGGAGGGGTAACATTCTACTTCCGGCACCCCACGGCCTGCCGAGCATGCTACGTCTAAATCTTAATATATCTGTGAATTATTTCCAAAGCAATTTCCGAAATCGCGGACAAATCTGACAATACATTTGTCTATCAAAAGCAAACGGCCTTCCGTAGAAAGGCAGTTGATCTGAGGAACCGCCATCCATCACTTATCTGGCTGCTGATTCACCGCATGATTTGATATTGATGCGTGACGTGTTTGTGTAGATGTTGGGCTGGTACGCAGGTAATGCTGGTCATTAATACAGCACCATGTAGCCTCGAAATTAACAACACCTATTATGATTAACCCTGTATTACAAGGGGGGCAACACATATTACGATACAGCCTGTATAACACAGGGGGAAACAATAACTATGGACGAGATATGAGGAAGGTATAAAATTCCTGGTAATTTTACACAGCAGAACCACATGAGGGATATCTTTATCATCAATATTATAAAACACTTTCGTTACTGACTGAGTGACTGACAGACAACGCTAGACCTAGAGACTTGAAATTTTGCACACATATATATACCTTGAGTATCCTAGAGGTGCACTAAGAAGAGATTTTTCGAAATTCCTACGAGAACGGGAACTACGTGGGTGAAACTGCGGGGTGCGGCTAGTATGGCTATAAAATTGAAAAGAGGAGACTACGAACCACATGGATAATAAAGTTCAAAAGGGAAAATAAAGTGTAAAATACCGGAGCAGAATGTTGCCCCTCCTCTCATGCCCGTAAATGCAAAATTTGCAGTGTCCCGTACAGCGCTTGTCAACCCTCTCGCCAGCTCCTTGATGAGGGAGGCCTATGTCCAGCCGAGGACCTCCTACGGCTGTGATGATGATGATGAGTAAAGCAATTGGTCGTTCGAGAAAAACAGCGTAAAGTCACCGCAATTGGGAAAGCCAACCATCATTAAGGCTTCAAATATGAAAAAAAATGCCAAGATATTCCAAATTAGCCTATTTTTGATTCTGAAACGATCGAATATCCTTTGATTTGATCAGAAAAAAATATATGTTATAGTTGAATAAACGTTTTTGAATTTTTAACGGCTCAAAACACGATATTTTTCACATCACCTGATAATAAAAAAATACGAAGGAAGCTTTAGATCGTTTTTATGGTTGTTCTAGTGTATCAGTCATCACTACAGACGTAAAACTTCCACTACTGAACACAGGCCTCCCCGTGGAACTCCATGAGGGGTAGTTGCCATACTCACCACGCTTGGCAGGCGGGTTGGCGAGCACAATATGGGATGTTGATACACGGAAAGACTGCTTCCCATGTTCCGGAGGTATCCCTTAGCAGGCTCTTACTGCATACACCGGCATGAGAGGAGGGGTAACATTCTACCCCACAGTGTATAAGTGTTATAGTTTAAAAATATCTCAGAAATAGGCAATGACGCTTAGAAGATTATTTAACGGTTACGTTTTCTGAAAACCTAATAAAAAATTAAAACAAATTTATAAAGAATTTCAGAAGGCCGCGCCTGCACGCACTCCTTCAGTAGCCCGCCGCTGGAATAACCTGGCCTTATTCTTTCTACGTTCTGTGGTAACAGGTTGACACCTATAATCTAGGTCTTCATTTATGTAATCACTTTTTTTATTTATAAGTAAAATAAATTTAACAGATTCCCTATCTATATACATATATAAAATTCAAAGTCCTGACTGACTCACTGACTGACTGATATATCAACGCACAGCCTAAACCACTGAACCTAAAGACTTGAAATTTGGCACACATATACCTTGAGTATTCATCGTGCACTAAGAAGGGATTTTTCTAAATTCCTACGGGATAGGGAATAAGTGAAATATATATTTTCGAATCAAAGTGGCTCTGCGTGAAAAAGGGGATTTTACGTTTTATGACTTCCACGCGGACGAAGTCGCGAGAAAAAGCTAGTATTATTATATAACTTGTTACTATAGAACGTGGAGAGACTAAGACCAGCTTATTCCAGCGGTGGGCAAACGAGCAAAAACTCCTCAAGTCTGCAATCAAGACCGTCTCAAAACTTTCGCTCACTGGCTTGGCTTGGCTTTGACATTTTCGCCATACAACAACAGCAAAAATGTCTATGTCGTAAAAAGCCTGTAAAATTGTGAACTTTCTACAAAACTCTCAGCTTATTTTGCAGCAAAAAATAATTACCAACTACGGCAGTTCTATTTTCATCAAAAAGAGTTATATTTTCGCTAAGCGCACACGGAGAACATCCACATTTTGCTATTACAGTAAATACAGAGACTGTTTAGCTCTTTCCCGGAGCCACTGTTATATACGAATTGATGTACACGTCACGAAGAACGTGGGAAAATGTAAAAAAACTTACGCGGCTAGTGCTGGGGTAAGGAGTAAAGGTTTTTTTCGATATCGATAAGTACGAGTAACATTCGATATTGACTTTTGTGTTATTTTAATGCATGTTTGGTTTGCTCTGATGTCGAGATGTGGTAACGAAATAATAAACCATACTAATGAAGAATGCAATCAAAATTTTGTCTCCGACGGGATTCGAACCCGTAACGTTCAGACGAACACCTTTAACCCAGGCTGCCTTTACCATTCGGCTATGGAGCAATTAACCGACGGGTCGAAAATCTTGACTGCCTTTATCGGTTTCGAACCGAGTGGCGACATTTAACAGAAATCTTTAGAGATATTCTTCCCCACTGTCCGACAACAATTAGTCAGTAGCAGTGAAAAGATGTCGCTTTAGTTAATTTTATAAGCTATTTTTGTATTTAAAGTGTTAACCCACACTAAGGTATCATTTATAGAAATGAAAAATGCAATAAAATTTTGTCTCCGACGGGACTCGAACCCGTAACGTTCAGACGAACACTTTTAACGGAGGCTGCCTTTACCATTCGGCTACGGAGCAATTAACCGACGGGTCGAAAATCTTGACTGCCTTTATCGGTTTCGAACCGAGTGTCGCCACTAGCAGAAATCTTTAGAGATATTCTGCTAGATGTCGCCACATTGTGGGTTTACACTTTAAATAAAAAAATAGCTTATAAACCATACTGTTCATTATTTATTTACGGGCGGAGTGCAGTATAGCCGTGGTCACGTGCTTAATGAATGTGATTAACGCGGTATTGGAGTTGTTATAGGAAGAGATTATCGCTTAACATCAGGTGGGCCTAGGGCTTGTCTTGTCATTTCAAATAATAAATAAAACCGGATAAGTGCGAGCTGGACCCGCCCATCGAGTGTTCCGTAGGTATGTAGGAACATAATAAATTTTAATAAAAGCTTTAAAAATGCATAAAAAGATTCGGTCACCCATCCAATTTATGACCGCGCGTAGGGTTAACCTTGATGAATGATTACGTACTTTTTTAAGCACGATTTATTTTATGATTTCATTGCGAATGTATAGTTTTTTGGATTTAGCTTTGTATTTACAGTTTAAGACGATTTACTTTGCCGAATTTCATAGTTCTAGGTTTACGGGAAGTAGGTACCCTATGAATTTTGATTCCTTTGAAAATGTCGAATCATGCATTTTTGCGGCATAAACGGCCGTACCTTTTTAGGATAAATTAGAATATTGTTTTTTTTACAGCTAAAACAAGTTGTAGATTTGAGTATATGGTTATAATTTCATCTGGATACCGTTACACGTTTGCGAAACAAAGGGTCTTAACACACCGACAGACGGACAGACAGATCGAAGGATATCATTATAGGAACAAAGTGATCCGTTTTTTCTTTTTGAGGTAGGGAACCCTAAAAAATTAAATAAAAAGAAACATGCAAACTTATGCGCGTTGGTTTTTACTATAGATCAAGGATTGAAAAAATATTTATATACGGTGATATAGTTTTGTTGTAAGATTTGTGTTGTGACACTAAACTTAACATTTACATAAATTGTCCCGTGGCATAAATCGAACACCGTGAGATGCCGGCAGAAGAATGTTACCCCTACTCTCATGCCCGTGTATGCAGTAAGAGGGATACCTCCGATGGCATGGAGATCTTTGAGGTTATATATAATTATGATGATGATAAATCGAACAGTGATTGTAGCATACAGTTACCGTAAAAAGGTCAGCTGCAGCGTCTTTTAATGTATAAACATCCCATACTGCGTTCGTCAACCCGCATACCAAGTGTCGCGGTTATGACAACAACCCCTCCGTTGATTGAGATGGTGAAAATTAAATTTTCTTAATACATTTTGCACATTTCACATCTATAACTCAAGTTATATCTGCAGGTCCAAAGCGGAGCCATTCATTGTAATCTAGACAAGTAGCGTGTGGAGTTTAGGTCAAAATTCGTTTGAGAGTACAATTCTTGGCAAACAGTTTCAATTCCCGTGAGTGTGCTAAATTACTGAGATACAGAGATACGTATCGCGTGGGTTGGTATCCTTAGAATGTCACGTGATTATATGAATTCCTGGGGCTTGAGAGGTATGTCATCGTTTATCGATATTGAAGACGAATTCGGAAATTCGAGAACAATCGAAGCTTGTTATGTAAATGGATGCATGAACAGTACGTTTAAGATTTTTTGCCAAAAATACCGTTAAATAATAATGCGCAAATTATGAGTATCTTGAGTTGGCACAAAAGAAAATAAAAAAAATATATAAAAATTATATAATGAAAATCTAGCTCAGCAGCGATATCCTGCAGCAGGAACAAACTACCATCGTCTGTGTTTCCAACCACTAATTTTAATATACATATGTATATAATTTTTTTATACCATTAAACACTATGCGTTTTTATTCATTTATTATTTTATTAGACTTAATTATTATTTTCTATCTTTTTGTTTAGCTTAGTTAGTTTGTAAGGATTTTTTTTTCTTTTGTAAAATATGTTTGTGTTTTTTGGTATGAATTAAATACATTTTTAATCTTTTTTTTAATCTAATGACCCGATTACGTTTAAGAAAAGAGTTAATAGGCATTTTCTAGGGAAGCTCGCTCCATCGTCGATCTCATTCTTGCGATAGCAAGGATGAAATCAAGAGCTAACCTTTCTAACATAAAAAAAATGATGGTTGAGTGGTATGTTCCCCCGGTGTTCGATTCAAAAGTCGCAGTGCATCGTACAACAATTTCACTTCATTTGATAAAAGTTGGCGCACATCAAATGTGCGCTAAAGAAAAGTATTGTGAGGAAGCCCGTTGCTTACTCAGCTTAGTTTTCTTATATCTTTTGAAAACGCCATTAAATTAAGAGACAGATATTAGGTGCCGAAGAGTAGTGTCACCGTCTATTAAACTTGATATATCACAAGTTTATAAAATTTAAGATAACTTCTAACACTTTACCTATACACATCATATATAACCCTTTTAATTGATACCACACTTGGGTAAATTTAAAAACATTGGATTAAGAAAGTGAGTATTAACTTTTACCCTATGTTTAATAAATAGCTCAACCGTTTTCAGTGTAGCTTTTAGTTTTGTATTCTACACACTAATAAACTTTCATTTGATACCAAAGTTGGATATATTTGGAAAACATTACATCACTCAACCTCTCTTTTACATGTCATGTCTTACAAACGTCTCCACCGATTTGATTAAACATATTTAAAAACCACAGCTAGAAAATGTGCGTTTAAATGAAACAAACTACATTCAAATCGGTCCTAACGGTCAAACTTACAACACTCCTCTTTTTTGTAGCGTGTTATAAAATTATTGACAAAAAAACATACACACACTCCCCTCCCTACATCTTAAGGAGACATTCTCTGTAATCCGTATTTATTTTATTTAGTAGCTAAGTAGGAGTAATGGGTTTTAGGAGCCGAGCGTTGTATAGGATTATTTCTACTCGGAGTCTACGCACGAGTTTTACGGATAAAGGCGAGAGGTGAAATCAGCTGAAGGAAGGTTTGGGCGAAGTAAGTTTTGTGACTTACGATCCGCACGCGATCTCGTGTGGTATAGTTTCCTGCAATTATCATCATCTCAGCTGACGTCCACTACTGGACATAGGCCTCCCCCATGAATCTCTTATTTCTAACCATGAAGGGTTGTTGACCGCTACGCTTTGCAGGCGGGTAGGCGAGCGCAGTACGGGATGTCGATACAAGGAAAGTCGCTGCTGCCCATCTACGGATGTATCCCAGATGATTTAAACAGCGTCAGCAATTAGTATTCATGCTGTGCGGGACTGTGCAGTGCCTGAGATATTTTACGATGGAGTAGGCTTACATATATACCCAGCACCTATATCATCCTCCCAGCTTAGTCAGAGGAGAGATCAGGTTTATTTTTCTGAAGCTGACTACGCCGCAGGTTTCCTCGCGATGTTTTAAATAAATTAACTCTTGAGTTTTGACATAACTATTAACGAGCAAAATTTTTGACCCGTTCTGACGCTTTCACGACGCTTTCAGTCGCATTCAGATAATATGTTGTTAAAACAAATATAAAAATATAACTAATATAATATAACTGTGTAGATGTACTCGCAATTCTAAAAACATTTTAAGCTTTCGCGAAATAGTTTAATTTTATGCGTTTTAAGGAAACAAATTATATATTCTCACCTTCTTTATTCATCTGAAGTAAATATTTTGCAAAAAACTCTGTATTACGAGCGCTTTAAACCCAAGAAAAATATTTTCAAAGGAAATGCATTAGTATAGTCTTTTAAACTTACGCCATCACGACACCTGATTAATTAAGCTGATTTGAATATTAGCTATTTATATATTATTTAACCTGATTTTTATCGCGCTATTTTATTTATTTGAGAGACGTGTTGGCCGAGCAGTATGTACCCCCAACTTTCAATACGTAAGTTGTGTGTTCGATACCGGCTGATCCTATAGAATTTCCTTTCGAAACATGTGCACTTTAATACGTGCTTTAATGGCGAAGAAAGCTGGCAGATTAGTCAATATAGAATTTACCGTCGGTTCTGGTTGACGTTGTGAGTGATAGAACTTCAGGTTTAACTATGTGTTTATGGGATGGAGGCGCGATGAGTTCTATTCGAGTATACAGTCATTAGATTCTAGATTAATATGCTATGGTCTTATCAAGAATGTGCTGATGTTACGCTAACACTATATCAGCTTTAAACGTGTTCTTTCATCTGATTAACAGCAGAATAAGCTGAGAAGGGTATGTGTTAATTTATATTATATCTTAAAAACTATATTTTCTTTTATTTTAAACTCAAATAATATTGTATTCTATAGGTACTTTCAAAATAGGTAACTTTTTTTTAGATGACTGTACATGAATACGTCGGATATGTACGATCACGCGTCTTGACGACAATAAAAATAGGTAAAATCAGAAGGTGCCAACTCGCGGATTCCCGCGGGTTTCAAATCCGCGAGATGACGAATAAGTCATGGTATATGAGCTGAGCAAGCCTTATCTATCTAACAATTTCCCAGGCACTGCAGCATGCTCGTACAGCACGATTACCAGTTGCTGACGCTGTATACATCATCTATAGTAGATATAAAAAGCCTTTTAAATATCGCTGTGCATACCTGTATTATCAGTATTATGCCGACGTTTAAAAAGGATTAAGATTACTTACGCGATAAATACTTAGTTGAATATGTGTTAACATTCGTGCTGCAGTAGGAGATACAGAGTTTGTTTTGCAAGGCGAAAATAATGTTTGCACTGCTGTTATGAGATTTTGATTTATGTATTTATTTGGTACACTTATCAGAATGCGGTCAATACAATGAAATTTACTTTACTTGTTCGTGAAGAAGACCATAACCAGTTAAACCTACGGTTGATTTGCATACCTACTCGTATTTCTACCGCCAAGCAGCAATGTCTGCATTGCCGTGTTTAGGGTAAGGGTTGGGAAATTACGGGCACATGAGACCTTACGACTCAATGCCTCATGGTGACGGGCGCATTGGCATGCAGCGTTGGTCACATGCTTAGTGAATATGATCACCGCGGCATTGCCGTAACTGTTGTAATAGGTAGAGGTTGCTTGGCATAAGATGGGCTTTTGGTTAGTCTTGTCAAATTAATCGTATAAAAAAAACCTAGATAAGAACTCGAGAGAAGACATCTTAAAAAATACCAATAAAGTTTGTCTTCAGCTCCGTTGCAATTTTCATTTACACCACCGCAATTTTGGAATGTTACACAAGCTTAAATAAATAAGCTTTCCGCCGCACATTCTACGGAACTAATATCTCTGCTATGCACACAAGCAGTCACAAGAAATGCTGAAATTGCACGGCGATACTTTTGCACGGAAGTGTACATGCGCGCGTGAGTTGTAGCGGAGAGCGGGTAAGCCTCGGAGTTTATTAATCATCATCATTATCAACATCATCAATCTAAACCGTAAAACGTGAGCTCGTCAACGGGCAAGCCGAGAACGTGTCTCGGTCGACACGTACGACACTACTTAACTCAGGTCTCATGGCTCTCCATGAGGAGATGCCATACTCACCACGCTTGTCAGGCGGGTTGGCGAGCGCAGTGCGAGATGTTGATACACGGAAAGACGCTGCACGCTCTTACTGCTTCCACGGGCATGAAAGGAGGGGTAACATTCTACTGCACCCCACGGCAAATAAATAAATAATGCTGGACAATTCACACAGCAATCTAGCCCAAAGCTAAGCAGATATTGTGTTATGGGTACCAGATGACTGAAACTTAATACGTAATACTACATAGATATATATTTTTATTATACAACAGAACATCCTAAACAAATATCTGCAAATAGTACAGACATTTGCCCCGAGGCGGGAATCGAACCCTTTTGCATCGCAAGCGGACCTTCGCCCGCTGCGCCACACAGATCACATGAACTCACTGTTACCCTTACCCGCTTGCAGTAAAACCACACCCATTGAAGATGTTCGTCTTGGCTTGGTTTTTAACTTTGAATTTTTAAGGTTCTGCGACGTAAATTATGCAACTAGCAAATAGTTGCATGCCGTGAGAAGGACTTTTGCTAGTGAATTTCCGTTAGTTGTGCGTTTCTCGTGCTTTTGGAAGAAAAACTTTTTTGATATAAATCATCTTTTGCCGTAAAACCGATAGGAGGTAATGCGTAACGCTTGGAGATCTGCGAGTTAGTACTAGGGCGACTGCCCTCCGTCCACCGTGTTGACTGTGGCGACTGGGGCGATTGTGGCGACTATGGCAACTGGGTCTACTGTAGCGACTGTGGCGACTTTGGTTAAAAATGTTTTACTTCTGCCAGTCGTCCCGTGACGGCTCAAATTTTAGAGGGCGAAGCCCCCTACTATGCATAGCGCTATCTGTTTGTCTGTCTGTCTGTGTATTTGACGATTACAACCATCACATGAAACATTTTTTGTTAGCACCGTCTTAATAAGAGAAGGTGATTGATTGATTTTGGTGACCCCAGGGTCACAGGGACCGGAGTCATTGTGACCTCAAAATGTCATCAAAATAATAAAAGTCTTCGAATGGCCGAAAACGTCCAAAAACCCAAAAATTACATTTTTGACTTTTGCTGACCTTTTGAGGCCTTTGTCCCCTTTTTTTGATACCTCCGTACCAATGCTTGTTTTTTATAGTTTTGGTACATTACACTCAGCGTCATTTTAGCCTAATCTCTGTAGAATTTCCACTGCTGGACAAAGGCCATAAGAGGTTCTTGCTATAACACGCTTGGCAGGCGGGTTGGCGTGCGGAATATGTAAAATATTGATACACTGAAAGACGCTGCTGCCCATCTCCTGGAGGTATACCTTGGCAGATTTTACTGCACGGGCAAGAGAGAGGTGCAACATTCTACTGCCGGCACCCCACGGCAACGTGATTAAGTCTCACTAAGATTGTTTGTTCTTTGATTTAAAAGCCGCGTTGGCTAAGTGGTATTGTACCCCGCAACTTCTATCCGAAGGTCGTAGGTTTGACGATACCGGTCGTAAACCAATGAATTTTTCTTTCTTGAAAAGTGTAAGTCTACATTTGACACGTGCTAAACGGTGAAGAGGTAACAGTGCCGTCACCCCACGGCACTGTTACCCCTTCAAATGCTGCCCCTCTGGGCAGCAGCGTCTTTCTGTGTATCATCAACCTGTACTACGCTCGCCAACCCGCCTGCCAAGCGTGGTGAGTATGGCAACAAACCCTCATGATCAGTACTCGGCCATGAGGGAATCCTCCCTCATGACCTCCAGCAGTGTACGTTTTGCGGCTGAGATGATGATGATGAAACGGTGAAGGAAACATCGTGAGGAAACCAGCGGTTTAGTTAGCTTAAGACGTATTGACCTATTCAGCTTTCCTCTGACCAACAGCTGACTAAACTGAGAGGATAGTATATGTGCTGGGCAAGCCTATACCATCAAAGAATGTCCCAGGCACTACAGCGTCCCGCACAATATGATTATTAGTGGATGACGCTGCATAAATCATCTATAATAGATGCAAAGGCATTTCTATAAAGATGCAGTTACAATTTTTCTAATTTCTTAAGTCAGTATAGGCGGCAAAAATGTAAAACAGAGCTTGTGTTATGGTTACTAGATGACTGATATACTTAATACATTACACTACATAGATAGATATTTTTTATTATATACCTAGTCTTGCCATAAATACTGAAACAAAGAAAAACATATTTTTCTCTTGCAAATAACATTTATTACTTTTACAGTGTGTTAGTATAATACATAAATATAAAACAATTTAAAATATAAAAAGCTTATTCGAAGTGGTCTCCATTGGCTGCAATGCAGTCCTTTAAACTTTGAGGCCAATTATCAATAGAAGCACGCACTCTTTCCATGGGAAAATTCTTCACTGCCAATCGTACGGATTATTTTAGGGACTCCAAATTATCATGGCGTTTAGAGCAAGCCGTACTCTCTAAAACTGACCATAAATCATAATCCAGCGGATTAAGATCGGGACTAGACGACGGCCAGTCTTCAGCTCTCATGAAGTCCGAAATGTTCGTTTCCAACCAAGACTGCGTAGACCGAGCTTTATAACCCGTTGCCGAGTCTTGCTGGAAGGACTATTCTTAGTTATTGAACATGGTGTTGTTAAGGAGCTTCACTACCTTCTCAAGAATGGTATCTTGATACACTTGTGCCGATGTTTTAATACCTTTTTCACAAAAGTATGGCTCAGTTATTCCTTCATAGCTAATACCCCACCAAACCATCTCTGAAGTCAGATAGTGCCCACGTTGCACTCTGTTGACTAATTGGGAAGCTTACTTAGAGCTTTGAGCATAAATAAGGTCATTTTGTTTGTTAAAATGTTGCTCAATTGTAAAAAAATTCTCATTCATAAACAAAATTTTTCTGTGACCTCCCATTGCGTACCGCTTCAGTAATTGTTTCGATTTTACCACCCTATTCTTTTTTAAATTATCAGTTAAGAAATGACCAGTACGTCTCTTATAGGCTGCAAGTTCTAAGTCATCTTTTAAAATACGCGACATGGTTCTAGGTGCTATCTTCATCTCCCGAGATAAAATCTTTTGCTTTCGGACAGGATTTCTTCGAATTCTTCCCCTTACTGCTTTGACCACCTTTTTCGTACGAACACTACGTGGACGGCCAGATTTTTTTCTGTCACAAACAGAGGAGGTCTCATTGTACCTATTAATAGCCCGGTACACAAACATTAATCTAATACCAAGCGTATGGAGAGTTTTGAAAATTGCATTTGGCTCCATACCTACTTTGTGTAATGCAATCACAGCGATTCGGTTCTCTTAATCATCCCACTCCATTTTATTATGGCAAAATATTGTACAATTTATTGGCGCCAAAATGAGAAAACTCAATGAACAATTATATAAAAATAACAAGTTCCAAATTCAAATGTAATATTTTGTTTATTTTTAATTGTAACAGTATTTATGGCCAGACTAAGTATATGGAAAAACACCCAGAACACCCTGAACAAATATATGTATATATAGTTAGTACTTGATACTAAATTACTTTCTATATCAATTTTGCTGGCTTATTCCCAGAGGTCCATGTCTCGTTTATATTTTGCCTCCCGACGGGTCCACACCATTTAATAATTTCTTTCCCGACGGGTCCATAAAATTGTTTGGTTTATATAGGTATTAATGTGTTCCCCTCCTTTCATGCCCGTGGATGCAGTAAGAGCCTGCTAAGGGATACCTTCGGAAGATGGGCAGCAGCGTCTTCCCGTGTATCAACATGCGCTCGCCAACCCGCCTGCCAAGCGTGGTGAGTATGGCAACTACCCCTCATAGCCCTCATGGAGATCCATGAGGGAGGCCTGTGTTTAGTAGTGGACGTATTACGGCCGAAGTGATTAATGTGAATAAAAACTATTTCTACTATAGATGGTCGTGACGTGACCTACCTTTGGCCTGCACTGAAAACCAGCGCCGGGTAGGCACACTACTCTGTCTACCCAGCACAATGCTGAGGGCAGAACATATTTGCCCTAAATTCTGCTACACACAAAAAAATTATAGTTAACCCTAAGGATTAATTTAGTGTCTTAAGATATTGTTAAATTTAGTCTCCTAAGTTATTGTATTGTGTAGTAGATTTAAGGTAAATAAAATTATTTTTCATTTCAAATCCGCCCATGCTGGTGGGCGTCTTACATAGCGCTTGTTAGTGAATTTCCAAGACCTGGAGACCGATTCTCGTTAATCGATATTTGGTTCTTCGACTTATCGCACATTTCAGTGTCTACTCCGATCTTGTCACATTACTAAAAGTCTACT
This sequence comes from Pasiphila rectangulata, assembly GCA_963082625.1. Classification (NCBI taxonomy): domain Eukaryota; kingdom Metazoa; phylum Arthropoda; class Insecta; order Lepidoptera; family Geometridae; genus Pasiphila; species Pasiphila rectangulata. Next base: position 21,130,997 of record OY720239.1, read on the forward strand.
ATCATCTCAATAGCCACTCTTTACCAGTGCATTACGGTCGGTTTGCAATAGAAATCTAGTTATCGTGGGCTATCATGGGATTACGAGGACTCAGACAGTTCTTTATAATAGATAATAGAGATTTTTTGTGAAATTTATCGACTTTGAACGTCCATCACTTCGATCACAGTGCACGAGAATTGGCTTCCTGTATCTACATCGAACCTTCCTGTAAATGAGTTTTATGGTTAATTAATAATAAGTTAGGAAACGTTATTTTAACAACGTTTAACAGGCGTGGATGTAATTTGTAACTTACGAATAAGGGCAGGTTATTTGAAGCCAATTTTCGTTTTTTTTTAAGCGATGAGATTTGTTACAAGCTTGCCCTGTATGTATGTATGTATGTATTTATGTTTGTATGTATTTATTTATGTATGTAAAAATGTTTGTTCGCGGAATTTCGCAACTCAATTTTGTCTCTCGCAGCATCCTGACTAACATAAATACCAGTTGCTTCATCATCGTCATTACAGCCGTAAAATGTCCACTACTGAACACAGGCCATCCATGAGGGGCTGTTGCCATACTCACCGCGCTTAGCAGGCGGGTCGACGAGCGCAGTACGGGATATTGATACACGAAAAGACGCTGCTGCCCATCTTCCGGAGGTGTCCTTTAGCAGGCTCTGCATCCGCGGGCAAGAGAGGAGGGGTAACATTCATCTGCTAATTCATCTATAATAGATGTAACGGCCTTACTTACTTCAGATATATCTATTATTTAAAGGAGAAATAGTTTGTTCGTTGAGACAGAACATTAGTTGGTCCGTTTCAGTTGGCCCATTTAGTTAATCAGAGTGGAACACTACGATATAAGTACCTAAGCTCGCACGGGGAGGGAGGAAGCGCTTAAAGCTTACTGCACTAGAACAACTAGGAGTCCAATTCTCAGGAAGATGATAAAATATCACCATAGATAATTGTCAAATATGTTTTGATTCCAACGTTATTTTGACAGCTAAAACGATATTTATCTGTTGTGATATTTTATCACCTTCGCGAGAATTGGGCACCTGGCCTTAATACACGAAGTTGTCTACAAGTTAAGGGCAGGGTAACGAGCAACAACCGACCTCCGGGACTTACCTATCTGTTTTTAAATCAAATTACTTTTTGGCTCTTAACAAATATTTGTTCTTCTCAAGTTATGGCGTATTTATATAGAAATACGGTTTAAAGTTATAGTTCATAGTTCATAGTTCTTTATTAATAACTTATACACGTTACAGGTCACTTAATCATAAATATGTTAACAAAACATTAATAATTATTACATTCAAATTAAACAAAAAAACATAAATTATTAAATTAAAATTAATCACTTTATAATTAAACATCATCATAATCAAATCACACATTTTAAATTCATAAACTCATTAACATGATAAATAGATCGCGTAATCAGCCACGTTCTTAACTTAAGTTTAAAAGACTGAGTAGATTGTGCGCTGGTGATAGAAGTTGGAATACGGTTGTAAACAGCCGTCCCCATCACGTGTGGCAACTTGGACGTCTTCGCTAGTCGTCGTGGAAGAGCTTTTAGTCTGTGCGCGTGCCTCGTATTGTATCTATGACCGTCCCCGCACCTTGCATATTCTTCCAAGTTGTTACGCACACAAAGCGCGGACTGGTATATCACAAGGGCGGGCACGGTCAAGGTCCCTAAGGACTCAAAATACGGCCGCGCAGACTCATCTTGAGGTATTCTCACTATCGCCCTTATCGCTCGCTTTTGGAGTCTGAAGGCACGCTCCCAATCGGATGTACGCCCCCAAAACTCCACACCATACAGAAGGAGCGAATGGACGCTAGCAAAGTAGATACCTCGCACCATAGCCCTGTCTAAGGTATCTGAGAGGCGCCACAGAGCAAAGCATGATCGGCCTATCTTCTTACATAGTTTGTCTATGTGCGCCTCCCACGTGAGACTTTTATCCAACGTGAACCCCAGAAAGGTAGCCATGTGGACTTGGTTGACTACTTCGCCTCCCAGGCTAACCGCCATCGGCATACAGTAGTGTCCAGCAAGGTTAAAATGCATGAAGTTGGTTTTGGCTACATTTAGAATGAGGCCATTTTGATGAAACCACATCTGCACTTCACGTGCAACGTTATTTAATTTTTGTTGCAAAGCATCATGTGCTGAAGCTTGTACGATGGCCGCAACCTCATCCGCGTACATGACTATGTGTGCATCTCTAATGCAGTCGGGGAGGTCGTTCATAAGGAGGGAGAAAAGTATGTTTGACACCGAGGACCCCTGTGCCACGCCAATAGTTGTTGACATCGGATTCGATCTGACCATCCCTCCTCTGCCTGTGACAATTTGCGTGCGGCTGGTCATGGAGCTGAGCAGCAGTCGCAGAGCTGGTCCAACTATCCCATAATGAGCCAGTTTCGCAGCAAGGACGGCATGATCCACGACGTCAAACGCTTTCGACAAGTCACAGAACATGACCGCCACCTGCACCCTTCGCTCCTTGGCCTGCATTACATGACATACGATCTCTCTTGCAACATCAGTCGTGGATCTCCTTGCTCGATAGGCGTATTGCCGGTTGGACAGAGACTCCGTGTTGGACAGATGCGCCGTCAGTCTGGTGCTTAGCCCGCGCTCGAATATCTTTCCGATGACTGGGATTATTGACACCGGCCGGTAGTTATTGACGTCGTCCTTACTACCCTTTCCCTTGAATAGTGGGGATACTCTGACGTTTTTTAGAGCCTGCGGGTAGTACGGTTTAGTATTATTAGATACTTTTTCACGTTATTACCTTGTTTTATTATTTCCGACGTTTCGAGTGCCTTGCAGCCCTCGTGGTCACGGGTAGACTTATGTACTAGAGCTACGGGCCCGAGTCGAGAGTAAAATCCGCGACTACGTCGGAATCGATAGTCAACGACACAACCGAAAGACGCTGCTGCCGATCTTTCGGAGGTCTTACGGAGGATTCTTATGCACCCATAGGCAAGAAAGGGCAGCATTCTTATGCCGGCACCAAAGCCGGCCAAAAATACAACAGTGATAAAAGTGGTGGGCGTGGGTGCCGACAGTAGAATTTAACTCTCCTCTCTTGCCCGTGGATGCTGTCAGAATCAAAGGCTATCTCTGGAAAATGGGCAGTTGCGTCTTATGTGTATCAACCTTCGGTTACTGCACTGGCCAACCCACCTGTCAAGCGTGGCGAGTATGGCTCACGATCTTAGAGATACACGAAGGAGGTATATGTCCAGCAGTGAAAACAGATATTCCGTAGCGTTATATAAAATCAAACCCGCTCTCTTCAAGTCCTCAGCTCCAGCGCTGCACCGCGGAAGTAACAAATCTATATTAAGCGATAAAGTCAGTCAAACTACACCAACCGGAAATCTCCTCAGGTAACCTAAACTGAAACTGCGTGCCGTAACCGACTGAGATTTATTTGAAAGCTATTTGACAGGGCGGGTATCTGCAGTGTTACCAACATAAACTGGGAATACAACATAACGTCAAACTTTACTGTGTTTTGCGATAGGTTTGTATAGCCATAGTAGGTAAATGTCATCATCATTTCAGCCGTAAAATTTCCACTACTGAACACAGGCCATACTGACATACTCACCACGCTTGGCAGGCGGGATGGCGAGTGCAGTACGGGATGTTACACGGAAAGATGCTGCTGCCCATCTTCCGTAGGTATCCCTTAGCAGGCTCTTACTGCATCCACGGGCATAAAAGGAGGGGCAACATTTGCCGGTACCCCACAGCAGATGGGTTAATGTTAACAAAGTTAAATGGAAACGCATTGAATAATTTCCTTAATTTTGATGAAGAACATCTTTTGCGGAGGGTAAAACCGATCGGACGAGAGGTGACGCATGAAGCTTGAATATGTGCGAGTTAGTACTAAGGCGACCGCCGTTCGTCCATCGTGCCCATCATGTGGTGACTGTGGTGACTATGGCAACTATGGTGAAAATGTTTCACATCTACCAGGCGTCCCGTGACGACTCAATTTTTTATTATCTCTGAATCAGATAATTCTAAGTGACGGCCATTTTGAACTTTAAGTGTCCGAGGTCAGAAAACAGGCGGTTGATGTGTTTGTTTTATATATGCAAAATCCATTGAAATACAGTTTGCACGTGGTGGTGAAAATGTCCTTTCCTCCGTCGACCGAGACACATACTCGGCTTGTCGGTTGACGAATTCACCGCCGCTAACCCGGAGGTGACGTCAACCCACATTAGCTGTTAGAAACACATTTAATAAACGATCCCGCCGGCGGGGTCGAAGAATACACTATTCCGTCTTGAGGTTCAATTTTGCATATAGACGTTAACTACATATAAAAAATCTGGCAACTGTTCAAGCCGTGGTACGTACTTAAGTGGTGCCCTTGGGCTTGTTGCCCCATCATAACTTTTGTGACTGGGCGCCCTCTGCGCTCGCCATAGTCCGGTAACGTCGTCATGGCCATCTGCGCTCAACAACAACAAAAGGCAAATCGAAAAAAAAATAAGGGATATATCTAAACATGTATCAAAACATAAAATATTTGTGGTAGAAGGTTATAACATGGTTTTTTTTTACGTAACTTATCCCTGAGGTCTCTGAAAACAAGAAGTACACCACATCATCAAATTTTTAAGAAAGTAACATTACTAAAACCTGTAAGTATTATAAAATCTGTGTAAATTTACCCACATTGACCCTATAAGAGACGTAAACCTCGTGATCATTACTGTCAAATGTCAATTCCTTGCGATGATTGCGAGATTTACGCCTCTTGCAAACCTGTCGCGAAATACGTAATCACCCTGCTAAAACAAAAACTGGTTACTATATAAAGCCATGTACATACTAGCGAGCCGTAACCGTTGCATATAAAGTTACCAAAAAACGTAGTGTATTCATGAACCGTAAACTTGCTCCGCGTGCGGCTAGCAGTCATTCGACGATAACAAGGTACTCATTTCTGCAACTGTAACGTTGCACGTAACCGTTACCGTTCCTGTCACCAAAAACATTATGTGCGATTCGCGAGCTTGCAACCAGCGGTACACGAGCGATTCTCAGCGAGCTGACGATTCGGTTTTTGCCGCGAACCAAAGGGTTATACAGCTCCCAAAATGAGTACACTCGGCGAAGGCATTCGGGTGACGTCACAAGCCTAAATTGTAGCAAGCGTACACACTAGAACCTCGTTACTGTATCACGCAAGGATAAAGCTTGTCAACGGGTATCCAGCTTGAAATGTTAATTGTGCCAACACAAACGTACAAATTTAAGCACATTCTGCCGTGTAGGTACGAACATACAAAAGGCACTGTGTCAAAGTCAAAGAAAAAGATTAGGATTATATGGTTACTCCTACTCTTAGTCTAGTCAAAATAAACGCATTTTGTAGATAATTTGACGATCTACAAATTAATAGCAATTGGTAATTACGTATTTATGACTTGTACAAAATACAGCTTGTTGGGAATTAATACAAACTAGAATGTCTATTTTGCTATCTATCCGGTTATTGTTGTGCCGTAGGGTGCCGGCTGTAGAATGTAACCACTACTCTTGCCCGTGGATGCAGTAAGAACCTGCCAAGGGATACCTCCGGAAGATGGGTAACACCGTCTATCCTGTATCAACATCCCGTACTGCGCTTGCCAACCCACCTGCCAAGCGTGACAAGTAAGGCCAAAACCCCTGCTTATCTTGGAGTCCTATATCTAGCTCATCTTGGAGTCCTATATGTAGCAGTCGACGTGGACAGCAGTCCTACGGTGAGATGTCGATATATTCTGTTAGTTACCTCAATAACTCGTATACTTCAGTGCACTGTAAAGTGCAACGCAAAGCGCCTGAACAATCGACGGTGCACCTGAGATTCGCGCGCAGAATCCCAACGATGTCTCGTACTCGCCCCGCACCGAATAGTAATGCCGAATTTACTTGCGCCTAGGGCTGTCACTAGTTTTAAAAAAACATAAACATTTTAAAGGAAGTTTTGAAGTGATAACTTCTTATGGGAGGGTAAACCGCTTCGTTACGCAACGCGTTACCGCAATAGTCTGTCTGGCTTCCTTTCCTTTCATGCTTACGGCATCGATAGGCAAGCTCCTCCTCTCTCACTCTTACCCGCAGCGCTAGCCGTATTTAGAGAGGCATTCCCCTTTTTACGCTGACGCTTTTCCTCTAAATATTTGAGGGGGAGATAACGTGATTTTTGCAATTTTTTGCTTAATATAATAACGGCAAAGGGTAGGTGCTTGAAATATTCACAGAATATTTAGTTGTATGTTCATTTTAAAAATAAAGAATGAAATAAAATAAAATAAATATTTAAGGGGAGCTCCCATACAACAAACGTGATTTTAATGCCGTTTCTTGCTCGATATTATTAACGGCAACAGGTAGACGCTTGAAATATGAACAAATTAATGGTGCGAAACACTTCGTGCGCGAGTCCGACTCGCACTTAGCCGATTTTTTATGAATGTTTCATAAAATATTTTTAATACTAATTCTTAATATAATTTTACCTGACATTACAGTATAATAATAAAAATATAGTTTAGACATTGCATACCATATAACAGTAGGAATAGAAAGTTTCTTAATTTGTGAGTTTGTATGTTTGTTATCTTTCATGCAAAAACTAGCCTACGGCGTTCCGTATTATTTTTAAGCTCATTAGCTTAAATTTTGCACACGTATTTAAATATGTTGACTAAGATTTCATATATCCTTATACATTTTACTCGGGCACAATGCATGCGAAGCGGCGGGCATCAGCAAGTAGTAACATGAAACACGTCTAATGTACACCATGGTATTTGAAGCAATAAATAATACTTTAATCATCTCAAGCTCGGCTATTTACATTTACGTGACAGCCCTAACTGCATTCAGTTTTATTGCATCTAAGCGTACAGTTGTGTTTTGTGTATATTTTGAGTTAGGAACTACCGACACCAGCGGTCGTTCTAACTCTAACAATATTATATTCTAACGAAACGAAATGCGAACTAAATACGAAAGAATTTCGTTTCGTAACGAAATAACTTTCATTACAGCCGAACGTGGACAGAACTGCTGTCCACGCCCACACCTGGACATTGGCCTCCCTTATAAATCTCCAAGATCATGAGGGTATTGTTGCCATACTCGCCACGCTTGGCAGGGGGATTGGCGAGCACAGTACGGGATGTTGATATACGGAAAGACTCTGCTGCCCATCTTCCGAAGTTATCCCTTAGCAGGCTCTTGGTGCAGCCACGGGCATGAGAGGAGGAGTGATATTCTACTCCCGGTACCCCTAGCTTTAATATACTTCGTCATTTTTCATTTTAGACCAAAGTCGTCAAGCTCGCGATACAACGCGCAGCAGCGCACAAAAGCTAGTATAGCATATAAAGGCCTATGTTCCATGGAGATACACTTTAGGTTCAAACAAATTCAATTCTGGTTGTTAGACTCCATCCAATCCTTTCACCACAAATTGTCTTCACAAACCATTTGTCCCAAAACAAAAATCTCGCGTTTCGTTTTGTGTTGTGCTGGCAGGCTTTGCTTCAGGGCATAAACGTCAAAAATATGGATGTGGCATACACCGACGACCTCCGTGGCGCTCTTAGCGGAGTTGACTTCCAGAATAAAACAGGTTGCCTGCCTAAACAAGAAACCTGTTTGTGTAATTTCAAGTACTAGTGTCACTCGTTTAGAATACAGTTGCTAGAATTTCTACAATGAGCAAAGCAAAGCTGGTTTAAGCCAACTATTTTTAACTCCCAACAAAAAATAGGGGTTTTATAAGTTTGACCAGTATGTATATGTATATGTATGTATGTCTGTGATTCTGACAAAAGCACCTGTGTGTACCCTATTTTTTGCAATCATCATGCTCTTTTATTTGATATCACACTCTATTTGTTAACATTCGTTTCTTCATCCCCACTCTCACCCACCATGTCTTTTAAGTATCTCAACAGACTTCCTTATTACTTTCAGTATTCTACACACCCATTCTCTTTCATTTGAAACTAAACGCGGGTATATTTGGAAACATTTAAATATTCATCCCCAATTTTACTCTCTATATAATTATTGTAAACGTCTTAACCGATTTTAATTCACCAAGTTTAAGAACCGGCGCTTGAAAACCTGCTTTTGACTAAAACAAAAATTGCATCCAAATCAGTCAACTCGTTCAAAAGCTACGGTGCCACAGACATACACACAAATCACACACCCATAGCGGTCTAACTTATATAACCACATTATTTTGACGCGGGTTAAAAATCAACGCTATTGCAAGAGTTTCGAGAAATAGAATTATAAAAAGTTTATTTTGTGTCACAATATTTGTTACATAATTTACAAGAATAGACAATTATAATTAAAGATGAACGAGTCGCTCATATTTCCATACAAACGTGGAAGGGTAACCACTCCACTGTTTGACGTTAACCATCCAACACTAAGGATTATATCAATTTATCTCGTCATAATCTATGTTTGTACCCCAAACCGTAAAAAAGTATTTATTTCAAAAATACAAGCTTCTAAACTTTTGTATTTCAATACTGATTTTAGCCTAACTTTGGACGAAACTAAATATATACTATGGGTGTGTAATATAAGGAGAAAGGAAACTCAAAAATAAATGCCGTTCCGACATAGTTTAATTATTCAAAAGTTGAAATAAATGTTATTTTGAAAATATTACACTCAAGTTTTTCTATAATAACACTTGTGCTAAAAGTCTATTCACATATTTTTGCGCGGTCTTTTAGGAATGAATCATTGTGTATTTAATTCTAGCGCGCGGGTAAACATGTGAAGGTGTAGGAGTGGTTTAATAAATAAATAAACACACTATGTCAAAAAGCAGCAAGCCTAAAGTGGAACTGGGCCGGACACGTTTGCCGCATGCCCGACGATTTTTGGGCGAAAATAACCACAGAGTGGACCCCAAACGCATGTCGGCCGCGCGGACGACCCAGGAGGAGATGGCGGGATGAGCTGGACACTCATATGAGCACGTGGCCTGTCACAGCATTAAATCGCGAAGAGTGGAAGAAGGGAAGGGAGGCCTTTGCCCTGCAGTGGGACAGTGGAGGCTAAATAATAATAATAATAAATAATAACTATGTCAGGTTAGATAGCATACATTTAGGCCGCGCTCACTGACGACTTTGCCTCCGCGACTAGTTGGACCTTAAATGACAACACGATAGGTCGTCACTCAGTTACTTCAATAATAGTTACAAGGCACTATTATTGCGTTGGTTTTAAGTGGTGCCTGTGTGCGCAGCAGCGTGGCACAATGAATGAGTCAATATACGTACACTATACTTATTACGCATGCGATATAAACTTAACAATATTTGTCAAAAAACAAATATTACCATTAATAACATATTTCAATGTAAAAGGAATTGTCCAAAGTCGTAAGGCATGTAATACAAACACTTCAATATTGTTTGAAACAATAAAGAAAGATTAATGCCTTATCTAAACTTTCCTACACCTCGTACCCAAGTACTGAAGTTCGCCGACATGATTTAACCCTTGCCTCTGGCACGTTATAAAATTTGTCCCCGTTATGCAATACCTTGTCTTCAGTCGGAGGGTTTTCAGAGAGCTCTAAGAAAGTAAGGCGTTATACATCGACTAGCTTTTGCCCGCGACTTCGGCCACGTGGAAGTCATAAAACGTAAAATCCCCTTTTTCACGCAGAACCATTATTCGAATATTTGAGCCACATTTGATTCGAAAATACATATAAATCCCATTTATTCCCCATCCCGTGGGAATTTCGATAAATCCCTTCTTAGTGCACCTCTAGGATACTCAAGATATGTATATGTGTGCCAAATTTCAAGTCTTTAGGTCCAGTCGTTTAGGCTGTGCGTTGGTATATCAGTCAGTCAGTGAGTCAGTCAAGACTTTAAATTTTAAATAATTATAGATACATCGATTAATTATAGAAGATTTTTAAAGCGTCAGCAAATATACTCATACTCACCCACACATACTCACCACGCTTGGCAGGCGGGTTGGCGAGCTCAGTACGGGATCCGAGGTATCCCTTAGCAGGCTCTTACTGCATCCACGGGCATGAGAGGAGGGGTAACATTCTGCAGCCGGCACCCCACGGCAAACACAGCTCACTACTAGGTACTATTTAAATCAATTTAATATAATACAATGTATTATTATCTTGCCGCGAGATTCCAGATATGAAATAAAGCCTCTCCTTTCGTGCTCGTGGGTGCAGTAAGAATCTGCTAATTACCTCCAGAAGATGGGCAGCAGCGTCTTTTCGTTATCCTTACTGCGCTCGCCAACACGCTTGCCAAGCGTGACGAGTATGGTAATAACCCCCTAAAGCTTAATACGTGCAGCCTGCAAGTACTATGTCAAGTAGTGGACTACCTACGGCTGCAATAACTACTATGTCAGTTCATCATTTCAGCTTCCCTCATGGACTTGCAAGTATTCCGGCTGGATGCGGCCTGCATCCACCGCCGACCTGCATACCTTACCAGATCGTCTGCTCATCTAGTTACTGGACGTCCTACGCTGCGCTTGCCGGTCCGTGGCCTCCACTCAAGAACTTTTCGGCCCCATCGGCCATCTGTTCTTCGAGCTACATGGCTTGCCTATTGTCACTTCAGAGTGCTTATCCTTTTGGCTAATTCGGTGTATTAGTAGTAGCATGTCAATTACTACAAATATAATACTATATTATATAGCTGCCAGGATAGGTTGCGTAGGATATAGCTGCCTGCTAGGATATAGGGGACCACGGCATACATTACACTACGCTAATGGAGTAACTGCACAATAGAATACAATCACGTTAAGTGCCTATACGAGACTCACAATGTATTTAGGAGCATGCCTGAAACCTTTCAGCGGTTCTATTACTGTCTTTTGAATACCTGAAAGGCGTAGAAAGCATGTGATGTAGTAATTGTGTATTTTTTCTATGAGTTTTGGAGAAGCGAATCAACAGTTCAAACAGTTCGATGATTCAATTTAATCACTTTTACTCTATTTTCTGGGACCCAAAGTGAGTCTCGGCCTCCAATACGAAAACTTTGAACTCATTCTACTTCTAACCAAAAGCCTCTCTCCTCAGCTATATCAATTATTACTACATTTATACTATCACGTGCTAGGATATACTACAGAAATTATTAATTATAAATATTATTAATTATATATGCTACAGAAATTATTCCTCCTTCAATACCGTACAATAGCGTCCAATTACGTTAAGTGCCTATACGAGACTCTAATGTATCTAGAAGCATGCATTGAACCTTTCAGCGGGTCTATTACTTGTTATTTGAATACCTAAAAGGCATAAGTAGGTATGTGTTTAATAAAGTAACTAATAGAGACATAAGAGAGAGTCGCGCGCGGTAAAACCGTGATAATATCATATATTCTAAGATATTCCTAGGACTGGATACGGAAAGAGAAGCATATTATACGACGGTACTCAGCTGTATAAAAACTTACTTGATATTGAAAACTGTTTATCAAGCACACTTAAAAAACGGCAAAAACAACACATAGATAGTTTCTTAAGAAAGAAACTAAAATCCGGTAGCCACATGACACCTACTTGAGATACTTTTACGACTAAGCTAGATTAGGTTAGTTTAGCTAGTTATACGTTTTATGTACCTACCTAACTCATTTTAGTAAAACTTGTTCTTTATGAGAAATAATTGCTCGTTCAACCCATTTAAATGGTGTAAGAGGCTTTGTTTAAAATTAAATACTTATGATTAATGCAATATTTTTTTTAAATCAGAACAAGCTCCGGAGACTAACGCGTTCATCCAAACAAACGAACAAACTCTTCAGCTTTATAATATAACACATTAATAACATACATACATATAACCGGGTATTTATCGCGTAAATTACCTATATTATACAGTCTTCCCGGGACCATGCTTGGTGCAATCTAAGCGAAACGTCGGGAAATAATAAGGGTAATTTACGCGATAAATACCCGGTTATATGCATGTTAATAATTTGTAATATAGGTATGTGTTTTTATAAATTTGTACAACCAAGTCTTAAAAATATTTTTATAATTACGACTTAACAATTAAGTATCGTATAAAACTTAAATTAAAACAATGACTACAACATTTCTTAATTAAACTAATCTCTGTTTTGTTATCAAAAAAAATGTAATTCATAATTATAGACGTAATTTTCCCAATATCACAAATATTCACAAAGATTTAAATTGTAAGATACGCCCTTACCGTTATGAGACTGCGCCGTTTTGTTTCCACACGAAATAAGTGAGCACGCTCATTTGGAATCAGTGTACCTCTTAACCCTAAAATTCGTACAATATGATTGCTCAATAAATGGTAACAAAAACAGTTTGGTTTCATGGCATATCATCATCATCATTTCAGCCGTAGGACGTCCACTGCTGGACATAGGCCTCCCTCATGGATTCATGGCATAGGTACCTAGTATTTGTGTCGGTATTATTGTTAACACTTTAAAGACTATGCAACAGTTTATGGTGTCAGGGCGCATGTTAAGATTTAAATCTTTGTTATTTAATTACTTATTTCACACCTTGGAATATAAAGTTTTTATACGAAAACTTAAATCCTGACATCAGACACACTCAGATAAGATACAATACTAGCCGGGAAATGGATATTTCTCAAGTGTAACAACTGCGCAACCGCAATCTGGCTCTGTACCGCTGACACCGTGGAATAAATGAAATATTTCCTGAGTTTAACTTATTCGATTCCGAGAGAGCCAGATCAGCAAGTCGATCCATAAGGTGTTTTAAACATAGATGCATTTCAGGATTTTATAGATGTCGAACCCAAAAAGCTACTTTCATTTGTTTTTCTTATATGGACTATGTGTGTGATAGTCCTACATCTCTCATCTCTCATTATCATAACAAAGTATTAATTCATTAAAATTCATAAAGGGTTGTGGGTTATGTTTTTGGGAGGGTTATTTTTATATCTTCGAATGAAGTGACTCATATAATAGCGATCGAACTTCACTTCGTTAGTTCGTTTGATATAAAAATATACTACAAAATTGACCATTAACAGCGATGATACACATGCGCCTATTGCAAACCTGATGCGAGATACGTAACCACACTTCGGGTCAGCTTTGGTAAGCTTCTCCAGCTGATTGTTTTCATATACATAGGTTATAGGACGACTGATTTTTGTTTGTATTTAAATATTTTTGCAGGCTATTTTGGAAATTATTCCCATGATACAGACAAGCGTGGTAAGTATGGACTCTTTCTTTTTCTTTCATGGAGATCCATGAGGGAGGCCTTATTTCAGTAGTGGACGTTTTACGGCTGAAATGATGATGAACCTATAAATATGTGTTTTATTTTACATGGTATAAAACTATTTATTTTTCTATTTTCCCGAGTCATCTCCCCATGTATTATTCAGTTCTGGCAAATGCCTTACACTTTACATAAAGAAAACACTCTTAAGATCGATGAACATCTTAGATCGAATTTCCATTTATATGTATAAGATAAGACGGATTTCTTGAACTTTTCACGTGTCATGAATTAATTTTAATTTGTTGTCGTCCAAATAACTTATCATCATCATTAGCTCTACCCGTATGAGAGTACGTAATGAGAGGACCAGTACTCTTTAGCCTTATCGGAGATCATCACCAAGACCATTTCACCAAATATTGAATGAAATGAAACTTGTATTTACCTCATATCTAGTACACAACTCAAGCATTTAAAAAACGAAATACATCTTAGGCTTACCTTATATTTTTATATTCAGGTAACTGCCTTGATTTTAAGCGATCAAGAGAACACATCCACATCTAAAAACATCTTAGATCGGACCCCCATTTATCTGAGACAAGCCCGGATTTGTATTGCTTGAACTTTTCACATGTCAACGGAATGAACCTATATATTTCGTGTCGTATTTCGTTTGTCTTTCTTTTTTCAGAGTTTTGCAGCAAGTTGGACGTGCATAGCTAATCTGATTCTGTGCCCATTTTGGATAACGTTAAGTTTTATTGAACCTCTACTGTTATTATGTAATTTTTACAATGCTTTTTTATAAGGTTTTCATAATTCTTTCTTTCATTTTAATTATGGAACTGGAATCCCCATACCAGATCTGCTTTGACGTCCCGCATTGGAATGTACTATGCAACATTTACGTCTTTCATCATTTCAGCCGTAAAACGTCCACTACTGAACACAGGCCTCAGAGGGGTAGTTGCCATACTCACCACGCTTGGCAGGCGGGTTGGCGAGCGCAGTATGGGAAGTTGATGCACGGAAAGACGCTTCTGACCATCTTCCGGAGGTATCCCTTGGCGGATCCTTACTGCATCGACGGGAGGAGGGGTAACATTCTACTGCCGGCACCCCACGACATACGTCAGTATGACATTGAAAATTATATTAATTGTATTTTTTGTATAATTATATTTGATTTTGTCGCTTAATGACCACATCATCTTTATCAAATAGTGAATAAGAAAAACAAACAAAAAAAATATAATCAAAAACTGAAGGGTCAAATAAAATACTGTTTATACGAGTAAAACCGTTCCTCACGATGTATGATGATGATTATGATGAAAACATCGCGAGGAAACCCGTGGCTTAGTTAGCTTCAGACGTATTGACATGTTCTTACCTCTGACTAATAGCTGACTAAGCTGAGAGGATAGGTGCTGGGCAAGCCTAATCCATCTAACAATGTCCCAGGCACTGCAGCGTCCCGTACAGCATGATTACCAGTTGACGACGCTGTATAAATCATCTTTAATAGATGAAAAGGCCTTACTCTTTATACCTACATCTAGTTGACGGATCTTATCAACACAGGTGTTAAATAGTTTTCAAAATGTTCAAATTACTTCATAAAATTTTATTTGAATAAATTTAGACGAGATGATTCAACCTTAAAAATTAAGTTGAGACATTCTATACATTTTTTTAATACGTAGTATGAATATTCCCATGATAAAGATAAAGAAACGTTTATTTTGTCACATTTTTACAATCAAATATAAAAAATCATCAATTCGGTTTTAAAACTAGTGACAAAAATGGTCACTACTCAGCATGTGCTGTGGCAGAACGAGTCGTACCACAGCGCTGGTCTTCCGTAGTAACCATGATGTGCGGTTGGTGCTACTGCAATGCACGGTAATTGTATATTTATTAGGTACACATTAAAATCGAATGAAAAAGAAATACAAAATAAATAAATAAATGATGATTTTCTTAAAAAAATTCACTTGTCGAAATAAACTAAAAATGCTGTTTAAGTTCGATTCCCGCCTCGGGACAAATGTCTGTACGATCTGCAGACATTTGTTCAGGGTGTTCTGGGTGTTTTTCTATATATAATAAAAATATCTATCTATGTCGTATAATGTATTAAGTTTAACAGTCATCTAGTACCCATAACACAAGCTCTGCTTAGCTTGGGGCTAGATGATGCTGTGTGATTTGTCCAGCATTATTTATTTATTAAGTAACACTTTACCTAGTCTCGGATGTTACCTAAGTGTTTTTTCCTGTGTTTCCTCAGTTTCTCATGTTACAAATAATTTCCTTTCATTTGATATCAAACTCGGATATATTTGTAAACGTTCGATTATTGATCCCCTCTTTCATCCCATATCTTGTTAAATATACTTCATCGATTTTGATAAAACTTGTTTAAAAAGTACCGCCGGAAAAATTGCTCGTTTAAGAGTTACGGTGCCACAGACAGACAGACACACAGAAACACACACATAGCGGTCAAACTTATGACACCCCTCTTTTGGTCTGGGGTTAAATATGAGATAATCATTTTCATCATCATCCACATCCACAAAGACATCCACTGCTGGACATAGACCTCCCTCATTGACTTAGAGATCTAAGTGAAGATATCCCTTAGCAGATTCTTACTGCATCCACGGGCAGAAGAGGAGGGGTGACATTCTACTGCCGGAATCCTATGGCATATATGAGATAATACGTCACTGTTATCATGGAAAATTAATTGCTAACTACAGCGTTACGATACGTATATTTTTTTGTATAAAACATTATTTTCACGTTACGTGGTCACGGCCAAGCCTTTGCCCAAGAATGACTTTGGCTGACAATAACTATTTATACCTAGAAGTTTGAAATATAACTGTAATTTTTCAACATAAGCGTTTTAGCGGTACTCGTTTAAATGCATTTAAACGCAAAATAACGTCCCTTCACTAATATGGTACAGTCAACGTGAAATATAAGCCACTACTTAATTTTAATGATGATGATAAAGATTAAGTCACTATGTATTGTCTGTTTAAACATTATCTCAAGATACTATTTTTAACTTAAATCGACAAAAGATATAAACTTAATAAACCATTTATGTTCTTAGCAGAATATACTTGAAAAAAAAAGAACTATCCTTTGAACTTGTTTAATAGGGCTCAATAAAGAATAGCGTATAAAAGAGGGAATTTAATTTAAATTTCGCTGCTAGCTACTTTGCAGTACAAACGGGTATACCCCGCGGACATTGATTGAACCGGCACATTCGTCCTAGTGTCGAACCTTCATGATATCCGGTTTATTAGCCAGTACGATCTTTTATCCCGTTATAATTAGCTTTTGTGAACGTGTTTTGTTTCCGATCTAGGGATCATGAGTTATAATGTTTCTTCCTTTTCTAAGGACTATTCGTAACTCAGTCATAAGTCTAAAGTTGTATACGAGTACTTATGGACCTCTTTGGTTCACTATATAATTTGTCGTAGGATGATTTGAGAATTCGAATTATCGCGAAAATTCTAGAGACTGCGAAAACACGGAGACAATTGTGATAACATTTAAAGCTAATAATCTACTGTCTGTGCGTGTCAAAGCGTGGTGAGTAAAGCAACAACCTCTTATGATCAGTATAAAGATTAACTTGGGAGGCGAATGTCCAGCAGTGGATTTCCTACGGCTGAGATGATGATGATACAAGATCTGAACATACCAAGAACCTTGAACTATCCAATCAAACTATGGCATTTGAAGTTAAAAAGCTTGACTCACTAATAGTTCCATTGTGCAAGTCACTATTTGTGGCACTTACTGGATCGTTTTAGCTTTACTTGTATGGAGTATATTACAATACTTAATGCCCACGTTACACAATCCAACTATTCTGAACGATGAATCTACTGATCGGGCCGTATACTTTACGATATTTTTCCTAAATTATACTTAATAAGTAAGATAATATCTTTCTACTTTGTAACCCATTTGCTTGAATATTTTTGGACAGTTTTGTTATTTAAAAAAATATGCTCTTAATAAAATATATATGTTCAAATTTTGAAACCTGCTTCTATTTTCGTTGGTTAAAAAATAGCATTGTAATGTAAAGACAAACTTTAAAAGAAAGAAATTTTATTTTAGAAATTTTAAAACAAAATTTAAAAGTTAATGCATTTTATACACAATGCAACGACTAAGCTGTTGGGCCTGGAATGTACATGAAATAAAATACTTAGGTGCTACTATTGTAGAAAACAAGGTACCTATCTATTGAGAATCGCAGTTTCAAGGAATTAATTGATTCAGGCGTGACTTTGCGGAAATCCATTTTAATATCTAAATGAACAAGTATGTATATAGTAAAAAATTCGCTAACTGTACAACAAAAACGCGCAAAAATAATTCAAAACGTGTTTTGCCTCTACAAGGCTCCGTCATCAGAAATTGGATCTCCTTTCGTCATAGATTACACAAGATACAACGAAGACACAGAGGTAGTTTCTCAGCAACGAACAACACCACCAATCTCTGGACGTGTTGCATCTTCGTCCGCCGAACAGAATTCTACTTGAGTGTTTAGAGATATATAGAGTAACTAGCTGCTGCCCGCGGCTTCGCCCGCGTTTTTAAAGGATGTAAATCAGCATTTTTTTTGGGACTCATATGCAAAGTGGATAAGGTACTAAGTAGATGAAATCTATAATATGTGTCTGGTCACTATAGAAGAGTTTGTATTAACTTAACATTAGAAGGACAAAACCTACTACCTACGCTAAGGGTTGCCTCAGCCTCAAAGTTCTGAAAGTTTACACAACCGGTACTACCTACTGGGAAATAAGTTCAAAAAAAAAAGTCAAAGCGTGTGTGATTTCGCGGCCTTATTTGTGGCCATCAGTGACTAAACTTAGTCTTACAAAAAAACTTGACAGTCCTACACCTAACCTCTTAACATGAGAGCCTCTGCCCACGGCTTTTCCCGCGTGATGCCACAACCAAAAATAGCTTATATACCTGCTTATATAGCTTTATTTACAATAGCTTAAGGGCACCACTTAGGTTCGAACCACGGTTTGGATTGTTGCCAGATTTTTATATCTAATGATAGTTAACGTCCAGGTGCAAAAGTGCACCTTAAGACGGAAGAGTATATTCTTCGGCCTCGTTGGCGAGACCGGTTATTAAATGTGTACCTAGCAGCTAAAGTAGGACGGGTTGACCTCAAGTATAGCGGCAGTGATCTCGTCAACGGGCAAGCCGAGAACGTGTCTCGGTCGACGGAGAAAATAACTCGTGGGCAATGGCTCTATCTAGTAGTCGGAGGGTAATCCCGAGATTAACGGATTGGGGTGTTCCGCCGCCACTTCATAAAAACGTTTTGAAGCAGTTTTAATAAAGTGTTCGATGGACTCGAGTTTGAGATCTCGGTGGAGGTCTTCATTGAGCATGTACCATGGGCAGCCCGTGGCCCATGATATCTCAGTCAGTCAGTCAGTCAGTCAGGACTTTGAATTTTATATGTATGGATTACAAACTTTTCTAGCCGGAAGCTGAATAAGGTACTTTGGCAGAAGCTGCGGTAGCTGGAAATTTTTATGACTCATCTTGCAAATTTTACCTACTGGTAACTGAAAACGGTGCTTTGGCAGACGCTGCAGTAGCTGGAATTTTTTATGACTCATCTTGCAAATTTTACCTAATGGGGACTGAAAACGGTGCTTTGGCAGACGCTGCGGTAGCTGGAATTTTTTTATGACCCATCTCGCGAACTTTTGTTGATGGAAGCCAAATAGTTGTAGTTGTAAAACTTTTTGTGAAGAGTTCATCCGGGGAAATACTACAATCGTACTTCGTAATTTCTACAACCAAGCAGTAATGTCTGCATTACTTTGTTCCGTTTTAAAGGGTAAGAGGGCCAGTAAAATTGTAGGCACATGAGACCTTAGGACTCTATCTCAGGGTGACAGGCGCAATACATTATTAACACATATTTAAACGGGTATTTATCGCGCTATTTACCTTTATTATTGCCCGACGTTTCGACAGGATTGCACCCATCGTGGTCCCGGGAAGACTGACATGTCATTCTCAAGCGGAATGGCTACATGACTCATAGATGGAATCCTAGTCGTAGGCGCAAAGATAAGCAAACGGAAGTCGAGAGACAGTCAGCCTTCTTGCCGTACGTGAAAGGTGTAACGGACAAAATTGGAAACTTACTTAAGAAGTTTTCAATAAAGTCAATCTACACCCCACACACTAAAGTAGCTAAGCGTCTACGTAC
Source organism: Pasiphila rectangulata (assembly GCA_963082625.1). Classification (NCBI taxonomy): domain Eukaryota; kingdom Metazoa; phylum Arthropoda; class Insecta; order Lepidoptera; family Geometridae; genus Pasiphila; species Pasiphila rectangulata. The sequence goes on from OY720239.1 coordinate 21,150,652, forward strand.
ACCTAAGGATGTAGTACCCTTGCAAGTTCCTGGTGTTTACAAAATCGATTGCAGCTGTGGACTTTCCTACATAGGCCAAACGAAGCGCACAGTCGCTGAACGTGTAAAGGAACACATAGCAGCGGTGAAAAATCGACAAGTAACCAGGTCTGCTATAGCTGAGCATGTAGTGGACTCAGGACCCAATCACTGGATTGAACTCCACAATCCCAAAGTTATAGCCAACGAGAGGCACTATTACAAGAGAATGGTTCGGGAAGCAATTGAAATTAAGAAGTATCCTAATTTCAATCGTGAAGACGGCTTCAGACTCTCTGCCTCATGGAATCCAGTGATAGCCAAGTGTACTCGACGTGTGAATCAACCTAAGTGTGCTGATACAGTTAGTGTAGTGTGCTGTCCCAGTGTGAAACAGCCTTAATCTCAAGTTTTTATATTTATGAAGACCAAGTGAGGGTAGTCTGAAAAGACGCCTTCGCTTTGCTGCGGTCACCTCTAACATGTCAGTCTTCCCGGGACCACGATGGGTGCAATCCTGTCGAAACGTCGGGCAATAATAAAGGTAAATAGCGCGATAAATACCCGTTTAAATATGTGTTAATAATGTGTCGTGATCGCGAAAGTTTAAAAAAGACTAGGCGCAATACAATGCAGCATTGGTCACTTAGTCACAGGCTTCGTGACCATGATCACCGCGGTATTGCAGTTGTAATAGAGGTTACCGCTTTACATAAGATGGGCCATCGGCTTGTCTCGCCGATAAGTCGTAGATAAAGGTACTTTGGCAGAAGCTGCGGTAGCTGGACATTTTTATGACGCAGCTCTCAAATTTTACCTAACGGGAGCTGAATACGGTACTTTGACAAACGCTGCGGTAGCTGGTTTTTTTTTATGACGTATCTCTCAAACTTTTCTAGATGGAAGCTGAATAAGGTTCTTTGGCAAAAGCTGCGGTAGCAGGAAATTTGTGACTCATCTTGCAAAATTAACGTAATGCGAGCTGAAAACGGTGCTTTGACAGATGCTGCGGTAGCGGTAGGTTTTTTATTACGAATCTCTAAAGCTATTAGTGACAGACCTTATTAGGGAGAGAAGGTGATACATCTATCTAGGATAACTCCTAGGTAGCGAGCTGACCTAACCCAAGGGATGGGTTGATCGAAGAGGAGGAGAGGCTGGGGCAAGAGGGGACTCCAAGTAAAGTGCACTGCTGCACTTTTCGTCGGGTTCACCTCGTTGTGCGCCACTTTCTGAACCAAACACCTAAAGTGTCTAGTGCATGAGCGCGCGTGGACTTAGCCGGTTCTATTTATACTCCCGGCTGCCGCGACCGCACCGCGGCGGTGGATATTTTACTTTTTTATGTTTAAATTAAAGTTTATGTAGATGTTAGTGCATAAATAACTATAATAGGTATAAGCTCAATCAGTTTAATAAAGAATACCTAAGTATATATAAAGTTTATATTTTAAACAGAAACAAACACGTTTTTTACTTGTACACTAACATGTTTAGTACTTGGCCGGTTTTTATAATTCATGGTTGGTATATCTTTAAAGTAAGTACTATTTTCACACCAAGTTTGATATAGGAAGGCCTTACCGTTTGTACGACAGAGCTCAAATAACAGTTTATAAAACGCTGCTTGTATAAAGACCCCCCTTTTGTTTTAATTTTTTGAATATTTTATTTTCTCTGTAAATTTCAACCTGCTACCGGTTACAGTTCAAAAGATGTAGCTCTTTAAAGGTTTTTTCCATAAACAATGGACCTCCTACCCTTTAATTCTGAAAATTAAAAAAAAAAAACATAAACACGCCATTGCTTATTTCATTGCAGAAATCTACATACGAATTTTCAAATGTCTATCGTGAACGGTCACGTAGATATGTCATATTTTACTCTGAACTTTGAACCCAATTTTGAAGCCCTTGGCGTGCGATTTTTCAAAATTCCTTTCTTAGTGAGCGCCTACATACCAAGACAAACATACAAATTTCAAGTCTGTGCGATCAGCGGTTTAGGCTGTGCGTTGATATCTCAGTTAGTCAGTCAGTCAGTCAGTCAGGACTTTGAATTTTATATGTATAGATTAGCGGATTTGAACAATATATTTGTTGTTCATTTAGATATGCTCACAATTTCGGTGTCATCCTGGTCGGTTTTTGCTACGGCGGCTTTATTTCTGCTTTTGAGTGTGGATGATTTCTAACTTGACTTCATCATCATCATCATCATTTCAACCGTAGGCCGTCCACCACTGGAAATAGGCCTCACTCATGGATTTCCATTTATTGCGGTTGGAAGTGACCTGCATCCACCGTCAACCTGCGGTCTCTACCAGGTTGTCAGCCCATCTTGATGGCGGACGTTTTACGCTGCGCTTGCCAGTCCGTGGCATACACTCGTGTACTTTTAGGCCCCATCGGCAATCTGTGCGAGCTACATGGCCTGCCCATTGTCACTTCAACGTGCTAATCCGTTTGGCTTTGTCGGTGATCGGAGTTCTTCTAGGTATCTCCTCATTCTTATTCGATCCTGTAAAGAAACCCCGATCATAGCCCTCTCCATAGCTCGTTAAGCGATTAACTTGATTTATGTAGCCAAAATAGCAGTAACTGACAACAGACCTTTACAAGCAAGCTAGACGACAGAAAATATCATCTCAAAAACAAACTAGCTCCAAACATCCGCTACAACTTTGTGAATAACATGGATGTTTTAAGGAAATTAAAAACCTTATTAAAAATTTACCCGTGGGTTCCAATGGGTTCCGTAGCTTAGTGGTTAAAGCACTTCCGGCTTTAACCATTAAGCTCCAGAACCCATATTGGAACTCAATCCGGCTTTAGAAAGCGTCAAGGATTCATTTGACGGACGTGGGTTCAAATCCCACCGGAATCGTATATTTTGATAAAGTTTTTCATTTCCTTGAAATCGTCTACCTAAGTGTGGTTAAACACTATAAAAATTACAAACTATGAATGTTTTACTTTGTAAATAAAATGTAACTATGCCGTGGGGTGCCAGCGGCAGCAATTTTGCCTCTCCGCTCTTGCCTGTGGATGCCTTTGAATCTGCCAAAGGATCCCCCCGAAATAATGGCAGTAGCGTCTTTAAGTTTATTAACATCCCGTACTGCGCTCGTCAACCCTGCCAAGAGTAAAGATTATTGACACCGTACCATCTTGGAGAATCTATAAGGGAAGCATATGTCCAGCAGTCTTACGACCGTGATGATGACGATGATGAATCCACTGTAATCATTTTAATTTCAAGTAATATAGAGACTAAGCAGGTACGCTAAATAGTAAAAGTTAAATAACTTTTAACGTTGCATTTGAAAGACGATCCTGAGTCAACTTGGTGGGGTCGTAAAATCTACTCACGTAATATCCCCGTTACACTTGATACTTGCATACAATTTCCAGGAACACAATAGTTTTCTAAGCCCCATGCAAGACCACAATATAAGGCGATAATGGCCCAAGCACGACCTTAGTTTGCCTGAATAAATCTTTTGTACGACTTTTCAATAGGTTTGTAGTGTGAACCAATCTTGATACTTGGATTTCAAGAATGCTTTGGAGCTTTCTTGCCTGAAAATAATGACATGATCAATTATTTTCCTTGATTCTTTCATAATGTTGGCAAAAACCTAAATTCGTTCAGACTCTGTATTCATAAAACGATTTCAAAAAAGTTAAAACTCTCAAGTTGCCTGTATTCATCATCATCATCGTCTCAATCATAGAACAACCACTGTTGGATATGGGCCTTCCTCATGGATCTCTAATTGCCATACTCACCACGCTTTGAGGTATCCCATGGTAGATTTTTACTGTATTTACGGGCAAGAGAGGATGGGCAACATTCTACCGCCGGCACCCCACAGCACTCTACGTTATTTAACTATTGATTAACATTAAGAAGTCAATATCCTTGTTTATTCAAAAGAGTAAAATACTAAAGCGGTACGTTAAGATCTATTATTACAAGAGAATGGTTAGGGAAGCAATTGAAATTAAGAAGTATCCAAATTTCAATCGTGAAGACGGCTTCAGACTCTCTGCCTCATGGAATCCAGTGATAGCCAAGTGTACTCGACGTGTGAATCAACCTAAGTGTGCTGATACAGTTAGTGTAGTGTGCTGTCCCAGTGTGAAACAGCCTTAATCTCAAGTTTTTATATTTATGAAGACCAAGTGAGGGTAGTCTGAAAAGACGCCTTCGCTTTGCTGCGGTCACCTCTAACATGTCAGTCTTCCCGGGACCACGATGGGTGCAATCCTGTCGAAACGTCGGGCAATAATAAAGGTAAATAGCGCGATAAGTACCCGTTTAAATATGTGTTAATAAAGATCTATTTATACAAATGATTCGGTACAGCACAGCGTCTCTATGTGAAAACTATAAAAAAATACAAAAATTGAAGATTCAGTTAAGTTTTGGGCAAAACTTTGATGACTGTGAATAAACGCTGAGAAAGGACACCAATCTGTCCAATAAAAATGACTTTATTGTAAAGGCCTCTATGCGGTCTTATCATTTCAGCTGTAGAACGTCCACTGCTGGACATAGGCGTTTTTCCATGAGGGGTTGTTGCCATAATATAACTGCGGGATGTTGATACACGGAAAGACGCTGCCCATCTTCCCAAGCTATCCCTTTACAGATTCTTACTGCATCCACGGGCAAGAGAGGAGGGGCAATCCGCGGCACGCAGTCTTAGCACCAGCATACCTATCTTTACGATTATTTCATACCAAAGTATCAAGACATAAAACGCCGGTAAATGTACAAAAGCGAAAATAAAATAATTTACACTTTCAACACCACACTTCGGGCATACCTCGCTGTGATTCGACGCCTTCCATTTAAATGCTACAGGCACTTAAAACTTTTTTATGCAGGACTTAAATGGTACATCAAAAATGAAGAGTGGCAGCCGCTGGAAAAGCCTGAAAATGAATTTGGCGGGGAAGAAAAAGGAGGACGCTTCCCCGGTCTTGAAGAAAGTACTGAATATTTCCAGAGATAAAGGTATGTGCGACTTTTATTGAAAGGTTTCCGTCTTGTACAGTCGCGATCAGAGAGAACGAACCATAGCTAATGATTACAACTTTTATGACTTCAAACTGTTTCAGTTTTTTGTTCGATGACGTACTAGGCAACGTCTGGCGGATATTATACCCGTTTAACAATCCAAAGGTGCCAGGTTTAAATCTCATGAGATTTATTTTGATTTAAGTTTTTAGCTCTCAATATTAAAAACGTATTCTTAACAAAACTTAAGTAATTAATATTATAGATATACGATATATATAGAACAAATGTCTGTACGATCTGCAGATATTTGTTCAGGGTGTTCTGGATGTTTTTCTATATATAATAAAAATATCTATCTATGTAGTATAATGTATTAAGTATATCAGTCATCTAGTACCCATAACACAAGCTCTGCTTAGCTTGGGGCTAGATGATGCTGTGTGAAGATTATAGATATAGATATAATAAGATATATGTATGTATATACATATTAAAGAACATTGCCGTGGGGTGCTGGCAGTAGAATGTTACCCCTCCTGTCATACCCGTGGATGCAGTAAGAGCCTGCTAAGGGATACCTCTGGAAGATGGGCAGCAGCGTCTTTCCGTGTATCAACATCCCGTACTGCGCTCGCCAACTTGCCTGCCAAGCGTGGTGAGTATGGCAACGTCCCCTCATGGACATCCATGAGGGGGGCCTGTGTTCAGTAGTGGACGCATTATGGCTGAAATGATGATGATGATGATTTAAGTACGTATGAGGTTTTTAAGAAAGTTTGTGTAAACGTCATTTCATATAGTATCTGAACTCAATTGAAAACAACATCCTTCGTGAGGTTTAGAAAGTTATGTATACATTTGACAGTATTTCTTTTATAGTTTGAAAGTATTAAAATTATACCCTCACTCACATTTAAATAAAAGAGGTGAATAATCATAGTCAAATTCTTTCTGAAGTAAAATTACGGTATTGGGAACAAAAATTATGTTTCATATAATGCGCATCCCTTAGAACCAAATACTAGAGTGAATTTTCCTTTGTAAATAATTTTATTTAATGTTATTATACAATGAATAATTTAACCTTATACGATTATTAATATTTAAGTTTTTATTATTGAAATTTCATTTTGTTTGTTTAATTTTAACTTTATTTGGAATTTTGTGTTGAATGGTCCTTTGTTTCATGCTTGATAATTTTTATGTTGTGTATGTTTCAGAATTTAGTCTAGTTTAATATCTATAAAAGTTCTAATTATTATAATATGAAATGTATTTGATTAATTTCTGTTTTGTATGCCATCAATAAATATAATAAATTAAAACCAAGTGGCCCACCCACCATCACCATACCCAGCTACCCTCATACCCACGTCTACAACCTGCGACGCTAAGCGACATTGGACATTCGGAACTAAGTGGTCTAGCAGGGAAGTTCCAAGCATAGCGCGCGCTATTTTCCGTTAATCAAATGCTTGTTAACCAAAATATAATTAAATATAATTTTGACTTTCAATCCGAAGGTCGTGGGTTCGATACCGGCAGTGCACCAATGGATTTTTCTTTCTTGAAAAATGTACATATGTGCACACTTAACATGTGCTTTAACGGTGAAGAAAACATCGTGAGGAAACCCGCGGCTTAGTTAGCTTCAGACGTATTGACCTGTTCTTTCCTCTGAATAATAGCTGACTAAGCTGAGAGGATGGCTGGGCAAGTCTAATCCATCTAACAATGTCCCAGGCACGGCAGCGTCCCGTACAGCATAAATACTAGTTGCTGACGCTGTATAAATCATCTATAATAGATGCAAAGGCCTTACTTACTTTTAATTAAATTACTTGAAATTTTTTTATGTATACTAAGAACTTACATTTATAAGTCGTAGAACTTTTTGTAAAGAGTTTATCCGGGGAAATACTACCATCATATCTATTTATGCCGCCAAGCAGTAGTTATCTGCATCGCTGTGTTTCGGTTTAGGGTAGGACCGGGAAAATTACGGGCACATGATACATTACAACTATATGTCTCATAGTGACGGGCGCAATGCTATCCGCGGTATTGCAGTTGTAAAAGGTTTCCGCTCAACATTTGGTGGGACCTCGGCTTTTCTCGTCATTAATACGACTAAAAAAAAACATACTATACATATTGAACACACAGACCCTAAATACCTAGAAGTACTTCTTAATACTCATCATCATCATCATATCAGCCGTAGGACGTCCACTGCTGAACAAAGGCCTCCCTCATTGATCTCCAAGTACTGCGGTTGGAAGCCGTCTGCATCCACCGCCAACCAGCGGTTCTCACCAAGTCGTCTGCCCATCTTGTAGGTAGACATCCTACGCTGCGCTTGTCGGTCCGTGGCCTCCATTCGAGAACTTTGCGGCCCCATCGGCCATCTGTTCTGCGCGCTATATGGCCTGCCCATTGCCACTTCAACGTGCTAATTTGTTTGGCTATGTCGGTGACCCAAGTTCTACTACGTATCTCCTCTTTTCTGATTCGATCCCGTAGAGAAACCCCGAGCATAGCCCTCTCCATAGCTCTTTGAGCGACTCTGAGCTTATTCATAAGGTCAACAGTGAAGGACCACGGCTCGGATCCACACGTCATCACTGGTAACACACACTGATTGTAGACTTTCGTCCTAAGGCACTGATACTAAAACTATTAAATAGAACAATAAAAAACATTTTATTAACAATGCATCAATTTCGCTACACTAAAATTTTATTACCCAAATGAGTGTTAGCGTTCGTGTCTAGACGTTGCTTTTACATTTTTATTGCCTGCTGACTAGTTCGTGCCTCTGGCTTACCTTAAATCATTTAAATAATAACAAAAAAAGCAGTGCGGCACATTATAGGTTATCCGAAAAAAAATGCTGGACATTTGACACAGCACCACATGACCTCACAGTAAGCAGAGCTTGTGTTATGGGTACAAAATGTTTGATGAATAATTAAAAAAAACTATTTCACCTATAAAATTAACGTGACATTATACTATTCATTTTGTAAAAACGGGAATTACTCACGTAGTGTTGTAACGTCGAAGATTATTCTGTAAACTGACGAAAATGTATACGTTCAATTGTAACTACTTAAACTTATGCTAACTTACAAAAATGTAAGTTAGTGTAAGTTTCCAAACTGCATAGCAGTTTGTTGGCAGCTGCCTATTAACGTTACCTACAGATTAACCTATCTTTTTTACTCTACCAGTATTATCTATAAGAAACTCTCTCAGTCTTTTATAGATATAATACTGCATTACATTATTTGTGTATTAGACGTAAGTCACCGTTAGTTTGTACAAACAGCTCGTTTAAAAAATCTTACTAGTCTGATTATAAGCTTCCGATAATTGTACATGGAAAGAGTTTACAATTAAACGTATCCATTTTTGTCAGTTTATAAACTTACCATTAAAATCGGACATTATTGTACTTCTGTGAATACCGCGGACCTAATTAACTTATGTCGTTGTGCCTTGTGTCAAGGTAGTTCTTAATTACTTTTTTGGGGATGCACTGCGGGTCCAGCATCACAGCTAGCACAGGCGGCGCCTGACCCTTGTAACGGCTGGCGGAGGCTGTACTCTCTTCCTTCCTTCGCACCTCTGGCTTATTAAATACACTCTTGGGGCGCCACAAACAAAACCACTAGAAAGAGTCGGGGTGCTCTGTGTCGGATCTGTTACTCAAATAGAACCTCAACTCTCAAACGACCAATCAAATAAACGTACTGAGAGAAAGTACAGTAATAAAGGATTTCCATCGTAGATTTGTAAACTGACGAAAATTTATATGATAAATTGTAAACCTTTTCTTTTCTTGTGTACAATTTATCGAGAGTAATTATTATTATCGAGAGTTATATTATGATCTGACTAGTTAGTTTGTAAATTATCGGTTCTTATAATCTTTCGGTTACAATGCATGCATAAGCATAAAATAAGGAAAAGACTTGGGGTGCCGGCAGAAAAACTGCTCTCTTGTTGATGCAGTAAGAATCTGTGAAGATTCCGGAAGATGGGAAACAGCGCCTTTCCATGTATCGATTACCATGTAAGGTTTTCATTTTCTTGAAATAAGTAGGTTTTTACCGACAAACTGTCTGTTCTTTGCCTATTGGATAATAAATTAGGTGTAAAAGTTTTGCTAGCTGTTAAGGGTTTTGCTTTATTAAGTCTCAAAATACCAAAGCGGCTTCACATACAAGAGCTTTTAAAAATAGTGCTTTAAAACTAATATTAACTTGTTAGGTGTCAAACATTTTGACTTAAAAGTATTTTCTGCTTGAAGATAAAAGACAGTGGTTATTGTTAGGTTTTACGACTTAAATTCCAAAAACTGTTTTGAAAACTAATTTCAGTTTCATATTTCTTCGTTTTTTCTATCAATATTTTTTTATCAATAGTTTTTTTTGTATTTTTTTAAACTTTCGCGATCACGACACATTATTAACACAATATTTGACCAGGTATTTATCGCGTTATTTACCATTATTATCTGTAGAGTCTTCCCGAGACCACGATAGGTGCAATCCCACAGTGCAATCCTGTCGAAACGTGAGGCAATAACAAAGGTAAATAACGCGATAAATACCCGGTCAAATATGTGTTAATATAGTATTTTCTTTTTCAAAGTATTTTAAACTTAAAAAGTGTTAAAAATATTCCGTAAATTTCCTTGTTTTTAATGAAATTTATGAAACGGAAGTGATTGTTAAATTTTCGCGCCATGAGCTCTGTCGAAGCACGCAATGAGCGGGGAAAAGTGTTTTTGTCCCCAATCGCTAACAAAAAAAGTGATAGCGTATATAATGGTAAGTAAAATAAATCTTCAAACATATATAATTGCTGTGGGGCACCGGCAGTAGAATGTTGCCTCTCTTCTATTGCCCGTGTATGCGGTAAGAATCTGTCTATCCCTGGGCAGAAGCGTCTTTTGTTGTATCAACATCGCGTGCTGCGCTCGCCAACCCGCTTGCCAAGCGTGCTAAGTGTGACATCAGCCCCCTCATGATCAGTAATTTGAGATGCACAAGGGCGGCCTATTTCCAGCAGTGAACATTCTACACCTGAGACGATGATGAAGACATAATAAATCGAAGTAAATAAGTTAAATGTAGTTGAAAACATTATATATTCCGAATATATAATTATATCACGTTGGAGTTTAGTGGGTATTCGGCGTCGGGTCTTCCAGTCGGCCTTTTGGTGGGGGACTTCTTTGTTAAAACCATTGATACCTGCATCTCTCACCAGTGGCTCCACGTAGCTGTTTGCACGCAGCGGCCACACCCTGGTAACCACGTCGACTCGTGGGCCAAACCTGGTCGTAGGGGTTTGTGTGTCTCGGCATTCAAGCCTTGCGGATGCCCCCCGTATAATGCACAGGGTCTGCCTTGGCTGTTATAGCAAACCAGCTCTGGTGGCGAGGCAGCTAGGCAAGTGTGGATTGCCTGAAGGGTAGCGATAGGGGCATTCTATCGTCACTCAGACACTGCAGCCTGATTCCTCTCCGATCGTAGCGGCTATCCGTTCCATTGGGCCAAGGGGGCTAAGGCAGAGAGGGTGCGTCTGTGTTTGCGCGAACACTTACGCACCATAATATATCCTGCGCAACGGACTGTTTCTGGATAATGGACCTTGAGACTTAAATTCCTGTGGCGATACTAAAGTAGAGAGGTCTGGCTTTGCAAGTTGGGCTTTGTCCGAGGTCTGCACACAGGTGGCATTGGGAGAGTTGTCGTTTTTGTACTGCACTGGAATAACAGCGCAAATTGGGCAGCACCCTTTGTAGTCAGCCCTATTTAGGGAGGCACTGCTTTCCTCGCTCAGCCGAAGAACGAGCTAGAAAAGGTGCTCCAAAAATTGCTTGTTCTAACTTAACTGGGAGGTAGTAGCTACGGCTGTCTTGGCAACCCTTTTTGGCGTGGTCAAAATACACAGAAAAACGTTAGAACTATAATAAAACCTAAAACATCAAATACGATTTTTGGTGCATGGAATGTACGCACTCTACAAGGATAAATCCTGGACCCTCTTCTTTTTCTTATTTATGTAAACGATGTATATTTAGTATCTAAGGAAGTTGACATGATATTATTTGCTGATAACACTAGTTTAATTGTTGAGGAAAAGAATTACGAAGCTGTGAGTGAAAAAATTTTAAAAGTTTATACCTGACTTATAAGAATTGTTCTCTGCTGACAATTTAGTACTAAATATTAATAAAACACATGTCCTAAAACATTGTTTAGGATCTTCAAATAAATTGCCTTCATAAACGAGACTAGTTAAAAACGTAAAAGTTTTAAGAGCTTATCTATAAAAAATTATAATAAAATACCTCTAGAATTTAGAATAACATCTTACATTAAATTATTTAAATTTAATAAAAATTATTTGTTGATGAGTTATTTACCTATTGACGAAGCTTTGGCTGATAAAAATATATTTTTAATGAGGTTAGTGTAAGATAGCTGTTAGATTTCGTTTCTTGTATTTTGCATACCTAATTAGAATATTTTATTGTTTTGTTGACTTACCTAAGTACATGTAAATGTGAAAAGATACATAAATGAATGCGAATCTGAAAGGTTGTGTAGATTTAAAAACTAAGACAAAAAAAGTAACTTAAAATTAGGTAACCTTCGAGACCAGGAAAAGTGTGGGGTTTACTTAATTTTTTTATTTTTATAAACTTGTTAATTTATTATTGGTATCTTTACAGCAACTGTTTGCGGAGTTCAATAAAACTATCAAGAATCAGATTGCGTTTAGGTTTTTATTTTTATACTATTGAATATTTAAACATTCTTGTTCTTTTCTGAAATGAAAATCACCGTATCCTGAAAAGTCGTGCATACAAATAAACTTACTTTGAGGTGTTCAGAATCACCCCCTTTCGCATACACATATTATAATACACCCTGTATATTAAACCTATAGAGAAACAGGTAGCGTATATGTTTATATGTTTGTTTTGTATGGTTATATAACACGTGCGATATGAAAGCTTGGCACACTTCGTGGTACGGCCCAATTACAAATCATTCTAATTTTAAACGTTGCAACTTGCGCTCAACATGTTTTGGTACTTTTATTTTGTTGGCAGAGATGCAAGTTGTTAACCAAATTAAGATAGTACTTTAGGATTTTTATAACAAAAAAACAGTAAACATGAAACTGAAAACTATTTTAAACTTTGCTTAAAATTAAATTAAACTCATTTATTAAATCAGACAACATTAAAGTCCATTATAAAAGGAGCCAAAATAAATTAAAATTGGTAAAGTCTTGTTTCCCTTAGGTGCTATTACCAAATATTACCTAAATATTTTTTTTATGGTTACGGACCAAATAGGTAAAAAGGAACGCTTATAATTTATTACTAATATTGGATTATCGGGTATTTATCGCGTATATATTACATTTATTTTATTCCCGACATAATCAGTCTCCCGGCGACCACAACCAGTTGCAACCTGGTCGAAACTTCGGGGTTAAAATAGAGGTAATTACGCGATAAATACCCGATAATACAATATGATAGTATTAATATTGTGTTGTGATCGCAAAAGTTTTAAAAAGAGTAACACACCTTATGGTGTTACTTTTTCTGTATGTGTGCCCATGGATATCTTGAGAACTACTGATGCTATCGACTTGAAATTTTAAATGTTTAAAATAACGCTTTTTCACTTATGAAGCATATATAAAAAAATATCTTAATTCGCACCTACGTTGATACAAGGGCTCAACTGGACTTTTTGTAATTTTACAAGAGAGCCTTTTTAAAGTTTTTTTTGCATTCCGAGTCGTATTATTTGTCCTTGTATTGCTTCAAATTGTTTGTTCTTTGCATAAAATATGGCCCATTTATTTGTGAATATGGCCATGTACTTTGTAGGTGTCAAATATTTTTTGTTAATTGTTATTAATATTTTTTAAGGTGTACATTTATGCCTTTGTTCCACCAACATTTAAATCATTTTGTAATTATGGCCATATTTATCGTTCGTGTTTTAACCGCTCGCTTGATTTCGCGCCACCGGAAAATATGATATTTCATTCCATATTTGCAAACACCAAGACGACTATACCGCAGTTTCCAACCGTCACTGTCAAACGCTCGCGGCGATAAGCGCGCAATGCAGGTGTTCACTTTACATACAAATGGAAATGTTTAGTACATACTAATTATAAATTCAATTAATGATAATCTCTTGTTTGCCATTTTCATTTGTTACTTTGGTCTGTGTATTCTATTTTATTATCGGTTGGATAAATAGCACAGAATAGATAGTGATTAAAAAAACACGCTGATTTGTCAAACTTCGTACCGCATGAGATTAAGCTACTCATTTATCTCAGCCGTAGAACGGCTGTCCACGTCCACTGATAGGCCTTTCCCATGGATATTGACTTTGACTTTGATTGCTGGGTCGTCATGGTGGTTGGCTGTGCTGCGGCGGGTTTCAGCTGGTCCATTGCTGGTGCCGAGGGCTGGGGCGTTCGCAACTTATTATTTGTGCTTAGGCAGATTATATACACATACCTCTCTTTATCTTACTTGCCACCAAGTAGGTTGGTTGTCAAAACCTGCACTATATAACAATACCTTTTATGATGATAACGATGATTTACCTATTCCTACCTTTGTTTCTTATTTACTCGAACTTACTAGCTGCATTTATGGAGGCACTAGAAACTTCTAGGCTGATTTGGTACACATTCCTTTGGTAAAAGGCGTTCGTGAAACAGCAAACTGAATATAACGGTCGTAAGGTATTTTTTTGTCAAATAATCAATCCGATTTATTCAAAGAACCCAGGTTTTATTTTGGCTTCTACGCGCTATGCATATTGCTACAAATTGCGTAGGTATTGTCTAAAACTTTTGAAAAACTTACTTTAAATATAATATATATTTATATATATATAATATACGTATAAACACAATCATTTAGATAAAATGTTGTACAACTTAGAGTAATTTGTACAAAAGTTTTACCAAATATTGATTTTAAACTAAGATAAAGACCTATGTTTTAAGCTTATACTTATAAGGTTTATGGGGCGTGTGTTTATATAAAATTCTGCAAATGTAAATCGCAAATCTGTTTAGATTTTAGTTATTTAAATTATTATTATAATTTAAAATTAAACGTAGAGTCGGCGCCAAAGACTAACGGCAAAAAAGGGAACAAAAGTCTACGGTACAGTCTGTTTTCCATACCTGCAGGGGGCCAATTCTCATAAATCGTGATTTTGCATGATACATCGTCTCAACTCACTTCTCAGTATCTACTCGCTCACTCGCAAACTCGACACATCACGCGAGTCTTTTAGCGATTAATAGACTTAAATCAGTCGTTGCATCGCGATTGGTTTGCAATAGTTATTCTGTTGTGAGATGACGAGAATGAAGACAGTTTGTTTTAATAGATTGTGAAAGTTTTTGTGAAAATTATTGATTTTAAGCGTTTCCCATGAATCACGAACAAGAATTGTACCCCAGAAAACAGACGAGGTCTATCATACGATTACTACGCAGTACTAGTGTATTATAATAACTTGATGATAGCAGTGCCGCATCTATCAGACTAGAGTCAGGCACCGACTCGAGTCTGATAGTGTAACACCGACCACTAAAGTCTAACGGCAGAAACGGGATTCAATAGCCTTATACAAAAATTTTGACTTATAAATATGAATCTTAACATAACATTTTACGATTAAAACAATACTTAGAAGTTCTCTGGATTATGTAACTGTCGTTTTGCGGTGCGCAATGTTGTCTGGGTTACAGAATACTAAACCTACCGTTATAAAACGCCGACCGCTTAACTAAACACCCCAACACAAAACCAAGTATTCGCCTTCACACCTCGCATGTCTACTACATTACAAAACTATTTACCTCATGCAATTTACATTTTCAATTTAAGGCGCATTGAACGCTTAAGGGTTCATTTTGGCGTGTTGCGTCGTCAGTTCGTGATGTGGCTCTGTTGTGGTCACACCAAGAAGTTGACATCCTTCAAAAGTTTCAAAACAGTGTGAGCGTAGACTTGTTGACTAGTCACATGACAGTTCTCGTATTAAAATCTATAAGAGCCGTCTTGTCTTGTCTTTTTATTTTATGGCCTTTTGTGTTTGGTTTAACACAATTCCGCCAGTGTCAAGTTAATTTATAAATTCGTAAGTTATTTGGCCAGCCATGTTGGCGGCCATCAGTAGACATCTATAAGAGCCGTTTTCAGTAGTTCTACTGAACCTAACCGATGGAGCTAGCGCGCGACTAAGATAACGATAGCCACGTCACTGTCATTTGCTTTTATTAAAAAAATACAGAACCTACGCAACCTATTAATCATTTCGTCAATCATTTTGCTATAAAAGTCGTCAAATCGGCAAGTCTACGCTTCCACTGCTATAAAAACATAAAAAGCAATAAACTATTATAACACAATATCCTTAAACTTTCAGCGCATTAAAAACATCAAGTTTTATAGTCTTTATAGCCTTCAGTATAAGGTACAAAATGGATCAACTAACGCGGTTCCTCGTATACAACACAACGCCTACAACAGCAATGGACTACGAAGCCCTAGCTGCGCATAGAAAAGAAATGAAGGAGATGAAGGCAGGAGACGCTGATAGGAGACTTTTATTACTGTCTCCTGACTTCGGAAATAATTACGGTAAGATTTTTAACCCAAAGGCTTAGCAGACAAGATTGAAATTTATACATAAATAGGTTTAATAAAATATACATAAAAAAATATATACATAAAAATAAATTTATACATAAGAAATAATTTAAGAAAAGCCAATGTAAAAACATTTTTGAAACTTTTTCCGGTATTTACCAGGAAAACACAAAGAGATTTGAATCATAAGGCTTTTCAGACAAGGTCCATGTTACTCAAGCACTCCAGCAATTATGAAAACAAAGCAACGCTGAAGACGACTTTTGTTCATGTTTCCTGACTTCGCCAGAAACACGGTACGGTACGAAGTTTTTTGCGAAGGCTTTGCAGACAAGGTTAAAACTATAATGAATCTCAAAACGACGAGAACATGACAAAAAACGCTGATAATTTTTGCTGCTTCTTGACTTAAATATAAGATAAAGAATGCATTTATTGAACACAATATTACAAAAACAACTAACTTGTTAAGCTTTCACGATTTGTTAACATATTTTTTAGTTTTAAAATTACAGGATTTTATCGCGTACCTTTTTTATTATTTTCCCGACGTTTCGAACACATTTTGGCATTCTTGTCGCGGGAGGACTGAATTGAAATGTGTTCGAAACGTCGGGAAAATAATAAAAAAGGTACGCGATAAAATCCTGTAATTTTAAAACAAAACCAAGAAGTAATTAATTTACTACATATATAAAAAAAAATACTTTTGTGCTAAAAAGGCGTTCAGCTTAGCATAAATGTTGGGTGCTTTGATGCAGCTCAACGCTGATTTTCAGTTGAAACCTCAGTAAAGAGGGTTGTACAGCAGCGACGTATTTATTAATAAACCAGTTCAACAAAAATAATTTACAAAACGTTATCAATAAACACAGAAAGTTGAAAATAAAAGTAAACTCTTAGTATCTAAACAGATGTCACCAATATCATCATTTTACATAAAGTAGTGATACATACATACATAAATAAATTCTATAGATGGATGTTGTTAATGACTTCGGAAGAAATTATGAAACGAATTATGAATTCTTAGGCTGTGCGGAGAAGGTTGAAAATAATCAAAGTTAATAAAAACCATCCTTGAAAAACGCTTTATATGCTGTCTCCTGAATCCGCTCACATTTTTTGCTGATTCTTGACTTCGGGGAAATTATAGAAAGAGATATCAAAGATTTAAATAAGTATACTTCTAAATTAAAATTTATTTCCAAGACTGACTTGCGCAAATCGGGTGCATATTAAAGGTAAAGTTTAAATCGGCGCGTGGCGTGAAGTAAATCCGAAGAAAGCTATAATTGGTAGACAATGTGGTAGCTTCCATGTGTTCGACCTTCAGCTTTCGAGGTCACCTCGTTACTCCGAAATGCATCAAGTCAGTAAATTAGTCTTGATACTTGGTGCTAAATGTAACGGTTTTTTAAAATGCGGCTAAATCGATAAAAAATCGGCAGTTATGTAAGGATCATACGTATTAGTTATCTATACCCGCTAAAAAAAAATATGAAAAGTTGTACAGCGCCTCTAGCGGATAGTCTGATACGCAGTAAACTATATATTCTACAGCGACTGTAGTTTGGGCTTCATTTGCTTAGAATTTCGTACCATGAAACACAAATCTGACAGATGTCATAGTAACGTACTATTTCTCTGTAGTAACATCAGGAGATCTTTTATAGTGACACACAGATACTTCATATACCTTCCACGTATCATCACTTAGCCACGGAGGCAGTAAAACTCATTGAGTTTATTCTCTGATATGAGCTCTGATCCAATGAAAAAATCCACAAGTGGATAATTTTCTACATTTTATTTAACTATTATCCAGTGATGGAACAGTTTTTACTTTTTGTTTCACTATAGATCAACCACAGATTAGTTTACTATTTTTTATTTTACTCGCCTTGTTTTGGCAAAGATAAAGTTAATAATAGAAGGTAATCGAATAAGAATTATTCATTCAAAGTAACTTTTTTTGCTATCCTATGTCGTTCCACTGCTGGGCAAAGGTCTTCCATTTTATTATAAACTAATATAAATTATTATACAGTGAAAACTAGTACGGGGAGAAGTCGACCTGACTATATAGACTGGATTGTTTATTCGGCTTGCTTGGCTAGCGTAATATTAATGTATCTGTATAATAAACTACATTCTCTGTCAAAATTAACGTGAGATATACTATTTATTTTGTAAAAACGGGAATTACTCACGTAGTATTGTAACGTCGAAGTTTATTCCGACACGATTTCCAATCGATTTTCCAAAAAAATCATCATCATGGGATTGAATGCCCGTCCGCGCGTGGGGCCGACACGACACTGGCCCTAAGTGTTTTTGTGATTTTCTTGAAAAATCGAAACGTGTCGGAATAATCTTCGACGTTACAATACTACGTGAGTAATTCCCGTTTTTACAAAATGAAACTACATTCTACCCAGGATATCGGTTTTTTGTTTGAAGTGCTTAATTTAATTTAGTCTTTATTTGTATAAGGTAGGTTAAGTAGCTTTTGAAACCTCTTTTTTTCGTCTTTACGAATTTTTTATTACGAACTTACTGTGCTCGCAACTTCGTCCGCATGGACTAAGATGGTAGTAAGCCTACTTAAGACCGTAAATAAGCCGTATAATAGATAAACGGCTTATTTGTCTTAAGAAGTACTTGTATAGTGACCGTAATAATTTAATGTTCAAAATTTGTATTAAACCGAACGGGGGGGACTAACCGAAGAAACAATTTTAGTTCTACGACTTTTCAGGATATGGTGATTTTCATTCATGAAAAGACCACGAAAGTTATAACTATAACAGTTGATTATACGATAATGGCAAACTAAACGCCAGCTGAGTCCTAACAGCTTAAATAAAAATACCTTATTAGAATACTAAAACCAGAGGGACGTTTTGTTTTATAATGAACATGTAAAGAAACCGTTTATGACTTCAGGATCATCTTCACATCACACCAACTAGTAAAATCGAAAGTAAAGGTGATTAAAATTACGAAAATGATATCTTTTCCTTTCCATAACTACTTGTTTTCGTGGACTCAAAACCCTCTCTTGGGTTAGTTAGGCCTTTGCATCTATTAAGATGATTTATACAGCGTCAGCAACTTGTGATCATGCTGTACGGGACGCTGCATTGCCTGGGACATTGTTAGATAGATTAGGCTTGCCCAGCACCTATACCATCTTCTCAGCTTAGTCAGCTATTATTCAGAGGAAAGAACAGGTCAATACGTCTGAAGCTAACTAAGCCGCGGGTTTCCTCACGATGTTTCCTTCACCGTTTAAGCACGTGTTAAGTGTGCACATACATATATATTGGGTTAGTACACAATATATAATACAGCCTGTATTTATAATATCTTGTGAAATACATAGTAACAAGGCTGAACAAAGCATCCCATCAATAGCAAGAAGATGTTCTTGCTTTTCGAAACAGAAAGCAACTTAAGCGTTTACTGAGCGCAAACAAAACAGAAAACTAAAACTATACCTACGCTAAACTTAACAAGCTCAAGATACCTTGTAAGGAGTAAGAGCTTATCTTGTCGATTAGTTTGATGAATGCACAACTACACAGTTGCGCGGGTGGAAGCAAAGAGAGGCATAAGAATAAGCGTTTGAATCCCACTATCCCATTTATATTTTACTAATAGTACAACTTTTTGTGAAGAGTTCATCCGGGGAAGTACTACTACCATAGTTATTTCAGCTGCCAAGCAGTCTGCATTGCTGTGTTCCGGTTTAAAGGGTAAGGGGGCCGGTGAAATTACGGGCACATGAGACCTTACAACTCATGTCTCAGGGTCACGGGCGTAACGCAATGCAGCTTTGGTCACGTGCTTCGTGAACGTGACCACTGCGGTATTGCAATTGATATAGGTAGAGGTTACCGCTTAAAACCAAATTTTTTGCATGTAAACGGAAAATAAATTTAAAGTTTGTTTGGTATGGATGTATGTTACCACTTCATGAAAAAACCACACAACGGATTGTGCTGAAACTTTGCACATGTATAAACGTTGACCAGGATTAAATCATAGGCTTCTTTTTATCTGTGTGCTGCATGCGAAGTGGGGCGGACAGAGGCTAGTTATGAATATATTGACAACCTCAGTGGTTTAATTCGTCTAATAGCCTAATAATAGACCCGAGGTCCCTCCTGTGAAGATCCCAGGAAGATTCTGCGCTTCTGGTCGAAGTTGGGCTGGCTATGCTAGCCAGACACCTCACGCATAATGGACCAACTTCTAGTCTAAATGCGGAAAACGGAGTCACACAGACACACACAGCCTAATAAAAGAATAATAAAACCCACCAAAATATTTAAGTAAAATATTGTCAAGACGTGACCGCATACACTGTCAAAAAGTTAACAGATCTCAAGCGGAGCCAAGCTTCTAAAACTCAAGTCTAAAATCTTTACAAAATTCTACCTACACCTTAGTCAAAGTATATGGATGCCTATATTCGGACATCGTTTTTTTCTGTTTAGAAGTTTGGACGATAATACTTTGTGGAACGCTGCACTGCATGGCACGTATCTGCAATGATGCACACCACAGGTATTTGAACTTCGAGACTCCTTTGTACACCGCAATCATGTCCAATATCCAGAACCGCTAAGCACGAGTGTTTTTTTAACCGTCTTCAATAAAGAACGAGGTTCTACGTCCGACTGTATATATTTTTATTATGTATGTTCACCGATTTCTCCGTCAGTTATGGACCGATTTTCAAAATTATTTTTTTATTGAATTTTTTATGAATGTACTTTCGTGGTAGTATCATTGGAACCAAGTCAGATATCAAGTCAATGGTGGAATCCAGGGAAATTTATAATTTGAAAGTGGTTTTATGTTTTTGAAAAATTTATTATACATGGATGTACTTGAGGTTGTGCTTCTGTTTATAGCAAGCTGTTTGACCTGCAATTTGTTATGCCTGAGCAGAGTTACCTGCACAGGATGAGGTAATTAAGTGGAGGTCATGCACAAACCGATATTTTGTGTTGTTTCTTTAACTCAACTACAACGTTTCATGACTTTTTCTAAGACGTTTTAGAGTGAGAAAAGTTAAACAGCAGCGGTGACAGGGCTTCTTCTTGCTTAAGGCCGTTTATAACCTCAAAGTCATCAGTCATTAGTTTATCAGGTACGCTAAAATTTCTGACAATAGTAAAAAGGTTTTTAAGTTGTCGATGCAATCATAGGCTTTTGCTAAATCTGCTAAGAAAATGTGCATGCTCTGCGCATATTCCCATATTTCTCCATAAGCTGTTTTTAAAGCGGTTTCTAATACGTCGTTCCGCGTTTTTCCGAAAAACAATGATAGTCATCAATGACTAGTTCCGTGTAGGGTTCCAACCGCTTGAGAAGTATTTAGGATAAGATCTTACAGGCTGTTGTTATAAGGGAATTCCCTCTGTACTTTTCGCATTTCTTTTGGCAATCATTCTGATGCACAGGGCATGTGACGTAAGTGTGTCTCAGAAGCCCTTATAGTTCAAGTACTTTCTTTACATTATACTTCAAAACTTCTGACTAAAGGCCATCGACGCCAGCAGCTTTACTATATTTAAGGCGCATCATCACATTTCTTACACAGAGGAGAGCTTTTCAACGTTTGTGTCAATATCGATTGATGTGTCTACAGGTTTAGAGCTGTTCAGAAGGCCTTTAAAACAGTTTATCTACTTATCCTTACCGTTTTATAAGTTTTCCAAACTCATCTTCTAATGTCTGAACTATTGTAGGTTGGTGGTCTTTACTTCCTGGTGAAACTTCCTTGTGTTATTACATCTGATTGCAGTTTCGAGGCCTTGTATGACGTTATCTAGGTCATTTTTAGGCGTCTTTTTTGCGATACGGATGATGGTTTGGTGGTTTGATGGTTTGATGGTTGATGAGGGTTTGGATTTGTAGTTGTTTTTAATTAGCATTTCGGGTAGTTTTTGTGTTGCACGTGTTTTATGTTCTCAGCGCTGTTCCACGACGGAACAAAAAATGTCAATTTCGTTTTAAGTGTCTTTTTCCTTACGAAAAATTTAAAAAAATATATAGATGACTCAAGTGCCTTTTCCTTATGTTAAAGTCAGTTGAAAAGAGTATTTGTAGCCTTCGCTCAGCGATAAAGCAAGCTATTTAAAATGGTACAAAAGCTCGTAGCTTAGACTTAACTCCTTATAATTTGGCTGCTAAGTTATCGGTATAATGATTACTCAAGAAAGCTGATTCATTCGCAAAATTTCCTTTGTGGTTGTGAGAGCATGGAGAAACATGTTAAAAGATCGAAAGGTAAACGATTTCGCTTTGTCGTTGTAATTACTTCTCAGAACTCTGAGCTTTGATATATATACAGCATGGGTATAATTTGGGTCCCTGAGGGCAGCAGTAAAGTGTTCCCTGTGGTAATGGATAAAATGTAAGTGGTAAAGTGGTAATGTATGTAAAATGTATGTAATTTTTTGTAAAACCTTAATAAATTCGGCAAGTTACTATGGATAAAGTGGTGTTCACAGTTGAAAATAGTGTTGATCAAGATCAACACTTTTTTTTGAAGTTTTTTTTGGCTTAAAGTTCAAATATCTAAAATTGGTTTATTCTTTTTTAATATTTTTAATAATATTTTTGGCTTAAAGTTCAAATATCTAAAATTGGTTTATTCTTTTTTAATATTAACTATAAAATAAAAGGTCCTCAAAAAAACAAGCTAAAATTTCGGCCCGCCCTGTATACAAACAATAAATTTGATAAACCTTTTCTTTTAATTTGTCCCCTTTTGTTTTGTTATAACGTTATCTGGGGCTCCAAGTCTGCCATCAAAATAGCTTCAAAATGGGCGATAGTTTTTACATTCATTGTATAGCAAATCTGTCAAAATCAAGCACATCATCGGTCATATAAACGCCATCATAATACTATACCTAAGCCCCAGCAGTGGCTTTATAAACACGTTTTAAAAATAATGATCATTATCATTATAAAGTCTCAGAGTGATGGACGCAATGCAACGCAGCGTTAGTCACGTGCTTAGTAAACGTGATCACCACGGTATTGCAGTTGTAATAGGTAGAGGTTACCGCTTAAAATCAGGTGGACCTTCGGCTTGTATCGTCATTTAGTAGTATAAAAAAATCATCATTTTAAAATGAGCCTGTTGACACACGCTTGGGACTTGGACTTGGGCTCCTTTTAATAAAGTATAAAGTATTTATTGTGGAACAAAAACACATCGGTACAGATAATGATGAACGTTGGCACTGCAAAAGTTTAATAACTGTGTAGCAGTGTCAGCGCCCGGTTTTTTTAATATACATACTTAAACGCTCTTAGCCTAGCTAACGCGATAAAATGTATTTTGAAACTTATTAATATGTTAACAAATCGCTAAAATTTAAAAAGTTCTACAGGTGGCTTTGACCTGTAAAGATTTATATTTTTACTGAAACAAAGTTTTGGTATGCGACCTTAGCCACCTTAGACTTAACGGAAACGGAAAAGCTTTGTGAAAATTATGGTGCTTAACTAATCGTGAAGATAATTGTGTGAAATGTTATTTAAATCTTATTTCTAAAAGAAGATAATATATTAAATAGAACGCTTTTACTTTCAAATATAAACACAAAGGGATCGGAATAAACAACACAGTAAAACAGGGTGAGTGAAATGAAATGAACTATTTCATCATCATTATCATCTCAACCGCAGGACGTCCACTTACTAGGCACATGCTATGGTTGTAGCCGTACTCACCACCCTTGGATGGCGGGTTGGCAAGCGTAGTACGATTTATTATTACACGGAATGATGCTGCTGCCCATCTTACGGATGTAAGTCCTGGCAGATTTTTTACAACATCTACGGGCAAGAGAGAACGGCCAACATTCTAATGCCTGCCGGCATGATACGGCAGATTATCTTCATCATTTCAGCCGTAAAACGTCCACTGCTGAACACATGTCTCCTTCATGGATCGCCTTGAGCGGTAGTTGCCACGCTTGGCAGGCAGTTGGCGAGCGCAGTTCGAGATTTTAATACACGGAAATATGCTGCTGCCTATCTTCCTGACGTATTCCTTAGCAGGCTCTTACTGCATCCACGGGCATGAAACGAAGGGTAACATTCTACTGCGGGCATCCCATGGCATGAACGAATGTCAAAATTAGTATTATACACATTTTGGCACCTTAGATATTGATGTTCAGTGCAATCTAGACGTAGTATCGTTAATCCCAGTTCTTTTTACAATATTATAAAATAAAATATCTACAGTACAGCTCAAAAATCAAACAAACGAACCAAAGTTCAATCACATACATCACACCAAAAACAATACAACAAAATAACGGTTTTAAAAATCGAACACGCCGCCATTTTAAAATATGGCTGCCACACATTATTGCATCTGTGCACGAACCCTCACACGGTGTCGGCTAAAAATAAAAGATTAATTTCCTATAGCTGGCACGACTTTAATCTAGCCTACGTGATTGAACGTCGCAATTGAAAAGCTTCGAAAACAAGGAACAGAATTGCTTAAGAATAAGATTTATTTCCAATCTGTTCTTGAACTTTATAATTAACACTACAAAATGGCGGAAGTTTTTCAAGTTGGACTTTGTTAATTATTTTCTTTGAACCCGATAAATTTATTCTTTGTTTACCCAAATCTATATTTTAATTAATGACACACTAGAAAATGGCGAGAGTTTATCAAAATGGCGAACTATTATTTTCCTCACTCTGCATTATTGCGATAAAACATAATTATTCTTTGTTTACCTATACCAACATCCCTGAGCAGAGCTGGCAGAAGAATGTTGCCCATGCTCTCTTACCCGTGGATGCAGTCAGATGCAGTCAGAATCAGCTAATTGATACTACAGGAAGATGGCCAGCAGTATTTTTCAACATCCCGTACTGCGCTCGCCAGCTTGTATGGCAACAACTCCACATGATCAGTACTAGGAGATACATGAGGGAGGTATGTGTCCAGCGGATATTCTTAGGCTGTTATGATGTTGATGATTAATGCACTTTAGAATGTTGCGTCATGCGTGAACTACAATGTTATTTTATAGTAAACCTTTGATAGGTTGTAAATCGAGATTGGTATAATATAAAACATCTAAAAATGTTTGCTCCTAT
This sequence comes from Pasiphila rectangulata, assembly GCA_963082625.1. Lineage (NCBI taxonomy): Eukaryota > Metazoa > Arthropoda > Insecta > Lepidoptera > Geometridae > Pasiphila > Pasiphila rectangulata. The sequence continues at coordinate 21,175,595 of OY720239.1, forward strand.
TTCAGTTGACAACTTTGTCTTAAACTTTTATAGTTTCCTTAACATTTATGTTACATTTTATTAGACGGATATTAATAAAAATAAATTATGGACTTTTTGCACATCACCATCTAGCCCCAAAATAAGCAGAGCTTGTTAAGTGACTTCACATGCTATGTGAAATTCTGAAGATGAAACCGTTGAAAATGTCACTGCGTAGTTCAAAGCAAATAAATATACATATTTGGTTCAAAGTACATTATTGTCACTGAACTAGAAACATTGAGTTTAATATGTATAATTGACTTATGGTTGTTTACCTACTTAGAACGAACAAATAACTGCAAAAACGCAATACTTTTCCCCACAACGGGAATCAAACGAAAAACCTCCTGCGTTTAAGCCGACTATAAACTAACTTAACCACCGAGTTTGACAATGTTTGACTTTTGAAATCGAGTACTTGAATTTTTTGGATAGTGAAAAGTGAAGTTCCTTTGTTCCGTCTAGATGGCTCCGTGTTGTGTTAATATTAAGTCGGTTTTAACTGACATAATTGAGTGGTATTTGTAATTAGCATACCAAAACGGCATACGAAAACAATCCGCTAAGAGTTTGGTAAGCTATTAAAGCAATGAAAACACATGCTACAAGAATACAATCACATCAAGTTTTGGGTAACTCACAGACTTCAAACGCAATGAAGAATTTTCACTTAAAAGTAATAACTTTAAAAGTAGTTCCCTCAAACCTCTGATAGATGGCGTTAATTTTTTAACGGGTACGAAACGCAGTTTGACAATGACAGCAATTGTGATTAATCTCAAACTTGCTTTAAATTTTTCTTATATTCAGCTTTCGTAATTAAACTTCAAAGAAAGAAATCTGATTTATCTATTCATTGTCTATTAGACAAATATTTCCCATATCATTAGAAACCTTTATTGTTTAAAGATTGATTTTCTTCACAAACGCACATACAGAGAGTCAAAAGGGAAGAACATAAAACAGGTATAAAATAAAATACACAACAAAACAAGTCATTGGTGTTTTCCCAATCGCGCGGCTGAACAGGTTCAGTCTTAGCCAAATGTCGCTACCGCACCGAGGACGATACCGACGCTGATTTTAAGTCTGAACCTCAAACTATAAAAAACTAAAACGAATCAAATTTAATTTAATAATAATAATAATAAATAAATGATTATGAAAGTCCAAAATGTATTTAAATTAATATTGAAAACCAAAAATAAATAAGCAATTAAGTAAAAAATAATTTATAGATTAAGGACAAATAAAAGGTTTAATATGATAATTTAAATATGTAGGTTGTCAATAGGTATATCATTGTAAATTGTATTTGTTGGCATGCAACAATAATAGTGAAAGCGAAGATAACATATTGTACTCGTATCTGCTTTTTATTTATCAATAAATTATATATAAATTTATGCAGGGATCGGCTTTTCCTAGGATTTTTTTGTTGTATTAAAAATATACTTATGCCTAGTTTACTGTACCAAACAATTCTATGGACCCGTTGGGAATCAAAGTATAAACGGGACGTGGACCTCTGGGAAAAAGCTCTTTCTCCATCCATCCCCATCGCTTCGTCCGTCTGTTACATTTAGAAGAAATGTCTATTTTATTTTTACTAAAAATGCCTTATTACCTACGTACCTTACGTCTTACAAAACAATATTTATTTCCTATTTAAATGAAAAACTAGCTAGATTATTTACGAACGGCCGCTGGCTGAAGACAGGGTGACATAATATCCACCAGAGGTCTAATACAGGCCGATGATGACGGTGATTGAAGATTATACTAAGCTTATGAAGAATTTCAGTAAGATTTTTTGTAAAAATACCTCCTCCAAAATTTATACAACTTGCATGTTTGTCTACCTGTGTTTCCCCAACACCCCGAGTCATTTACGGCGATGCACCACAACCATTTCAAAACAATCACCTTTGCAAGACTGACGTGAATATTGCTCTGTCACATAGTGCTTATTACAAAGTGTAAAGAGTGATTTTCGAGGTGAGTTTTGATTGACATGTTCGATTATAGAAGTGATTGGATATGATTTGCGTAGGCTGTTCGATTAAGTCGTATTGTTGGGAGTGAATTCAATAATTCAATTTCGTTCTGCTTTTCTTCTTTTGATTGAAGATGTTATGAGTTGCATGCTTGGTTTTCATAAACTTGTTCTAAAAAAATAATTAAATGAAAGTGGGACATTCCTATTGTGATATTCTGATATTTCATTCTTTAGAATCTCTCTTGTAGATTATACTTTTTTAAAGGCTTTAATTCAATTCAAACTGAGTAACCTGTAGACTGTTGTAACTGAGGCGCCAAAGATTCTCCAAAACCTCTCGGCAGACCGCCTGCTACGATAAAGTTGGCGTTCAGGGTAAGACTTAGATGCAAAAGGCTCAATTAATAACTGTTTCGCGTTTGGGAAAGGAGGCTTATGCCAGGTTGATACAAACTGACAATGATGATGATGAAACCTTATATTGAATACCATATTAGTTGGACTTTTATATTTTAAGATATTGTAATTTACTTGTAACTTCTTTTCCCGTCAAAGTGTTGATCGTAGTTACAGGTCAATTCAATGTCTTGGTTTTAGATTTATCTTCGCAATGCTACGGGGTAAACAAGAAACCACACCAACAAAAGTAGAAGGTACGGTCTAACAATACTAAAAGGTAGATTTTATTTAAGTACATTCATTCAAATTCTGAAGGTTAATTTTTGCATCGAGCTAATAGTACAATGGAACTGGAATCAAAAATACAAATTATTCATCATAATCTCATCATCTTATCTCACCTTCTGATATCCACGTCCACTGTTGAACAAAGACCACTCGCATGAATATCCAAGATCTTGAGGGGGTGGTTGCCATACACGCTACGCGGGTTGGCGAGCGTAATACGGGATGTTGATACACGGAAAGAAGTTGCTGCCTATCTTCGCAGCTATCCTTGGTAGAATCTTACTGTATTCATGGTCAAGAGAAGACAGGCAACATTCTACTGCCTGCAACCCACGGTACAAATTATTAATTCTATTTATTTTCAGCCACTAGTTGTCCAGCATTAGGACATGCTGGGCAAAAGCCCCCATTTAAATGTGACACCTCAGCTATAGAAGTAAAATTACAAAATAACGGATATTTATCAGGAACATAAAACCATATTCGTATATTTAAATCCTGATAAATCGTATTGAAATATAAGGCTCAATCCGAGGCTTTATTTCCCAGAACATTTTTTATGATTCAATTTCAATTTAATCATTTATTCTTAAATGTAAACCATATTGCTTGTGCCCGCCGCTTCGCATGCGTTATACCCGGATAAAACGTAGCCTAAGTGGTAATCCTGGTCGCTTTACATACAATTATTTTGATGTTACATAAAGTAATTTTGATTTTGGAAGAGCGGGAGCCCTTTTTAAGTAAAGAAAAACCTGTGTTAGAGCACAGGTATTTCTTTACTCAAAAAGGGCACAAAAGGGTTCTCATTAGCATTTATAGATAAATTTGATGAAATAAATTATTTGTATTTGTATTGGTCAACATCTAGAGGTTGTATTGTAACATTGTACTAACCTGAAAGGGTTTCAGCGGAAAAAATCGGGAACTCGTATAGATTATTTTTTTTTTAAATTTTTTTTTTCAATTTTACTGGTAGGATTTATGTAAAAATAATCCTAGGGTCAAAATTGATTTTTTTTATTTTTAAGAAAAAAAAAACATTATGTGGTTATAGGTATTTTCATTTATACCTGTACCGGTAATTATTTGTGGAGTTCAATGACCCTGACAAGAACCAGATGGCGTTTAGGTAGTCATTATCGCATAATCAGCTGTAGAAGTTAAAAATTTCGTAGTCTTTTCTTGAATGTAAATCACTGAACTATAAAAAGTCGTAGAACATAAGTTGGTTCCTTGGGATGGTCAGAATAACCTCCTCTCGGCTTAGTACACATGTTATAATACACCCTGTATACTTGTAAAAAATTTCAGCTCAATTTGTAGGCCGCTTCGCATCCGTTGTACCCGGATATAACGCCTAAATGTTAATCCTAGTCAACGTGTGCAATCAGCTGAATCAGTAGGCTAGTTTTTGCGTGAAAGAGTAACAAACATACATATTTTTTAGTTCTAAAATTACAGGATTTTATCTCAGCGTTCTTCAGTCCTCCCGCGACCAAGAACGCTGAAATAAGTTCGAAACATCGGGAAAATAATAAATAAGGTACGCGATAAAATCCTGTAATTTTAAAACTAAAAAATATGTTAACAAATCGCGGAAGCTTAACAAGTTATATATAACAAGATATATATAACAAACATACATACTCACAAATTTTTGAATTTTTAATATAAGTAGGATTATCGTGAGACCATCTGATCTATTTCAGGCTTTGAGATAATAATATTAATTTTAATACACGCAATGGAATACATTCATAAATTCATAATTATTTTCCCAAGAGCTGGCTTTAACGATAATAAAATCTTATTTCACAGTCCATTGTGGATTACCTGCAGATAAAATAATACTTACTGATCCGTTGATTACTTTTAACTCCGAAAATAATGATTGAATATAATTTAGACTTTGTAATAATATTATATTTAATTTATGGTATAATGCCATACTGTCACCATTGTATTTACGATGAATAATTGCTAAGCAAGGTCTTTGATCGGTTCATCTTTAGTCCAGTCTCAAGGCCAGCCAAGCTTAGGTCTTCAAGCATTGACTGCAGCTCTCTCGTCCAACTCGTCACATGGGGCTTGATCCACAATAATTTTAATAATGGTTTGATTCTTCTTCGCGTTTTATTTCCATTTTTAATTTGATTTTGTTTGAGTCTAACTGTGTGTCATGTATGCTAATAAATGTATTTACTTACTTACTTTGCTATAAAATAAATATTGATTACATAATTATAAACTTATAACAATGTTATAGATTTTGAAGTTTTTAGTAATACCTCATGCAATTAACGCACCATATTATAGTTATAAGTATATAGGTAATTAATTAATCAATATTTACTTTTTTATACTTTTATTTTATAGCAAAGTAAGTAAACACATTTATTTATTTTGGGAGCTATCCCAAAATTAAAAATGTTTTACATCTAGGCGTTCCAAGGTGGCTCATTTTTTTACTAAAATTGCAGGTGTAATTGAACATTAGAATATATAAATTGTGGTGAATTTATCTAAATTATAATTAAAATTTTCTATTCAGATGCGTACATCAGCGTGATGCTGTATCTCTTAAGGCGCGTCATTACTGTGGCGCAATTCTTCTAAAATTATAACTTTTTCTAAGCTTCGTTAAACGAAATCAAAACAAACAAATTACTAAATTACTATTTAGTTTAAAATTTTATTGTTATATATTAACTAGTGCGGTTTCACACATTATTCGGGTCACACTAGCTGTTAACGCGGTAACGCCTTGCTCAGTGTTTATAACTATCTTCCACAATAACTGGGCATCCCAAAACGGCTCAATAGTTTGATTTTTTACTCAGAAAACTTCTATGAATCCAACATTTATTAAACCTTTGCACAACTTCGGAGAGACCTCCGACTTCGCTTTTACCCCATCCCTAGGCTGTAATTATCTTCACCCACGAAGCGCAAATAGCAATGCTATTGCACCATTTCCCATTCGCTTTCATTGTGAAGTTCAATTCATTTTGCGCTTGGCTTTCTTCATTTTGTACTTGGCTTTCTGTGAGTCTTCATTGTCTTTGAAAGTGTTAATAAGGACTTCTGTTTCACTGGAAATAGTCTCGACAGTGTAAACTTTAAAATTTACCTTAAATTAGTTTTTTAAATAACTTACATAAATACGGGATATTTACAAAGTTTTGAGTCTTTTTGAGTTTATTTCGACGCAGTAACAACAACGATGATAGTTTTCATTAGAAATTTAAGTATCTCTTACTAATTTTATAGTTTATTTTCATACGTGCTTAAATCATAAGTCTGTATTTCTGCTATTGGACGAAAACACATATAAAAGCCACAATAGCTATCATCATCATCATCATCTCAGCCGTAGGACTGCTGCCCACATCCACTATACTGCTGGACCTCTCTCATGGATCTTCAAGATCATGAAGTAGTTGTTGCCATACTCGCCACGCTTGGCAGGCCGGTAGCTATAGCTTTGATTTTTGGAAAGCGACAAAATATTTTGGGCTATATTTTGTTACTCCTACCAAATATTTCATAGTTTACTTCTTGTTTACTATCGTACAAGTTTATAAGATTAAAGTCAAATCTGGTTTTCCATTTATACCAAAAAGCCACGTAGAAATGTGAAAATTTAGAAACGAAAAACAAAACATATTTAAATTAAATTTAAAGCTCATGATTAAATTCGTTTGTTTAATAAATATAATATGACTTTCACACCTTAACCCCTTAAATTGTAATGAGTCGTGAGGACCAATAATTGGCTTTTCATGGTATCTACATATATAGAAGTGTAATATTGTGTTAGATATAAGCTGTCGGTCTTCCTTAACAATAAAAAATAAATAACAATTGGCATACTCGCCACGCTTGAAAGACTCCGCTGTCCATCTTCCGGAGGTATCCCTTGGCAGATTCTTACTGCATCCATGGCCCCCCTCGCTAAATCCTCGTCACTTGTGTCGTCCGCAGCGTTAGGCTAGATACACGAATGCTCATGAAGAAGGGCCTTTAAATGGACTTCGAAACGTTAGCTATATAATAAGTTAGGTACGTGAAACGGTAAAAGCCCTATTATATTTAATAAATGATGTCAAGCCAAGATACTTTCAATTCAGTAAATTCGTTTGATTCAGAATACTTTTCATTCTCTTTCACTTCCATTCATTAGTATAACTTTTGTATCAATATTAAGCTAAATGTAATTTTGCACTGCCGTGGGTTTCCGGCAGTAGAATGTTGCCTCTCCTCTCTTGCCCGTGGATGCAGTAAGAATCTGACAAAGGGTACCTCCGGAAGATGGGCAGCGGAGTCTTTCCGTGTATCAACATCCCATACTGCCCTCGCCAACTCGCCTGCCAAGCGTGGCGAGTATGGCAATACTTATTTATTTATTTATTTTTATTTATTGTTAAGGAAGACCGACAGCTTATAATTATCTAACACAATATTACACTTCGATAAAGATAACATGAAAGGCCAATTATTGGTCCTCACGACTAATTATTTTTATATTTGACGAGCTCTGTGGCGCAGCGGGCGCAGGTCCGCCTGCGACGCAAGGGGTTGCAGTGGGTTCGCTTCCCGCCTCGAGATAAATGTCTGTACGATCTGCAGATATTTGTTCAGGGTGTTCTGGGTGTTTTTCTATATATAATAAAAATATCTATCTATGTAGTATAATGTATTAAGTATATCAGTTATCTAGCACCCATAACACAAGCTCTGCTTAGCTTGGGGCTAGATGATGTTGTGTGATTTGTCCAGCATTATTTATTTATTTATTTAATTACAATTTAAGGGGTTGAGATGAAAATTAAACATAAAAAATATCATGCTCTTATAAACCCGTGAGGGCCTATGTCCAGCAGTGGACGTGGACTACAGTCTTACGGCTGAGATAGAAGTATATTGGATACGTCAAAAGTGCACTCCGTTGAGAAAGAGTCACCAGAATACCGACTCATTGAGCTCTTGTTTATTTACAAAACACAGTATTTTCAAGCGTCCAACTAAAATTTGAACAGGCCCTCGTATTTGACAAATGATACAAGTAGTGAGTAACGATGCTGAAGGGCACTTGAGGTAACAAGACGGGACTTGAAATGGACAGGTCAAGGGGATTCGGACTTTCGTGTGTTTTAGACATTTCTGGGTGGAAATATGTTTAACGGTGCACTCTTTTGTCCTTTTCTGTGAAAGCCGTGCTGACCCATTGGGAAGTGTCTACTCACACGCTAGTTTCAAATTATGATACGAATAGAAAATATCCGAATGACGCAATGGTAAATAATTATTTAATGGTAAAACACTGTGGGGGGCCGCTTGCATACAAACTCATGCAAAAAACTAGCTTAAATTGAAAATTCGTAAGCGCTATTACAGTTATTTTCGTTTAAAATATAAATAATTGGTAATTTTGTAAAATACAAACCAGAGTTTTGAAGAGTGTATAGATTTGCTTGTTTAAAAATAAAGAAAGAAAGAAAGCATTAAAATCATTTATTGATCCACAGTACATAAATTGAATACTAACTTAATATTGTAATATATTAATTCTAACACAAGTAGGATTTGTGGACCATAATTTAGAAAGTTTAGAAAATTTAGGGCCTAGGTTTCGTTCACCTGTAAAGTTGAAATGTATGATTTTTTATATCCGATGTAATAGTTGTGGTCGCGTAGGTGTGTGTGTGTGTGTAATATATATATGTAAGGTGATGTCGGTATTGCATTATTTATATTATTATTAATAATATTCACACAAAGCCGATATAAACTGGTACATAAAATTGAGCAAAATGCAATAGTAAGCTAAAAATTCCTGCAATGTTTTTTTTTTTTTAAACTAAATAAATCAAAGCTGAAACCTTTTACATTTATTCTAACAAAATTGGTTTTCAAAAAAATAAGTGCATTGTTGTTTGAACACTGTTATCGAAAATTTGTAATCTCTCTCGGAAAACCAAAAATATCTGTTTGATTTTGTTTTGATCATAATTTTTGCTAAAACTTTAATGTTTTATTTGACCTTTATATAATAAACTAGCTTTTACCCGCCGCTTCGCCCGCGCAAAGTTAATTTGACATATTTCTTCCAAGTCCAGACATCCAACCCTGAGAGACTGTCAGACCGTAGTCGAACATTGTAACGACTTATACTTGACTTACCTGACGTGACGGAAGGAAGGATTTGGCAGAGGCTGCTGAACCATTTATTTATGACTTGTCTCTTTAACTGTATCTGACATAACCTGAAAAACAGGAACTTTTACTTTGACTTCTCCAGACGATGGGACAGCTAGAAATTTTCATGATTAATTTCTCAAATTTTACCATAACAGTAGCTCATTACGTTACATTGGCAGCTGTACATTTATCACAACGCATCTGTCAAACTTTAAATGACGAGAGTGTACTATGGTACTCTGGCAGACGCTGCAGTAGCTTAATTTTTTTTGACTATAAGTTTTCCTGACACAATCTGAATACAGTACTTTGGCAGACGTTGCGGTAGCTGGAATTTGACATCTTTAGAACTTTTGTTGATATAATCCATATATGGTATTTTGGCAGAAGCTGCGGTAGCTGGAAATATTTATGACACAACTTGCAAATTTTATCTAATAGGAACTGAAAACAGTACTTTGGCAGACCCTGCGGTAGCTATAATTTTTTATGACGTATCTTTTAAACTTTTCTAGACGAATGCTAAATAAGGTTCATTGACAGAAGCTGCGGCAGCTGGAAAAGTTTATGACTCACCTGCAAATTTTACCTACTGGGAACTAGACGGTGCTTTGGCAGACGCTGCGGTAGCTGAATTTGTTTTATGACGCATCTCCCGAAGTTTTGTTGATGGATACCATTTATTAAAGTATCATTTTGATTCAAAGAAACCATAACAACACTTTTCATCAAAACTTTATATTATTGTGATCGTGTAACTTAAACAATTATTATATCGACATGAAGAAAAACACTCTTGGCACATCTAAGGAGGAACTGTTTGGTACGTTATCATTTTATAAATCAGCATCATCATCATCCTAGAGCTGTCCACGTCCACTGCTAGACAAAGGCCTTCGTCATGGATCTCCAAAATCATGCGGGGGTTGTTGTTATACTTGCTACACTTGGCAGGCAACATCCACGAAAAGACGTTGCTGCCAATTTTTTGAAAATATCCCTTGGCAGATTCTTACTGAATCTAGAGGCAAGCGTGGAGGGCATTTCTATCACCAGCATCTCACCGCTACCACGGCCACACTTTGTATAGCATCCTGTAAGGAACATCATCCAAATCGCAAACGCATTCAACAAAAACTGGACATAGGCCCCCGTCATGGATCTACAAGACCATACGGGAGTTATTACTATACTCGTTACACTTAGCAGGTGGGTCGGCAAGCGGTACGGGGTGTTGATCCACGAAAAGACGCTGCTGCTGTAGCTGTCACTAAAGTCTCTTTTTATTTAATGCTGATGTCGCTGTCTTCAAAGTCTCTTTTCATTAAATGCTGATGTCGTTGTCACTAAAGAGTCTTTTCTAAACTTTCGGTGGGCAATAATAAAGGTAAATAGCGCGATAAATACCCGGTTAAATATGTGTTAGTAATGTGTCGTGATCGCGAAAGTTTAAAGAAGACTAGACACTTTAGTGACCACGACATCAGCATTTAATGAAAAGAGACTTTGAAGACAGCGACATCTCCGGGAAGACTCTCTTCCCGGGACCACGATGGGTGTAATCCTGTCGAAACGTCGGGCAATAATAAAGGTAAATAGCGCAATAAATACTCGGTTAAATATGTGTTACTAAAGTGTCTTTTCATTTAATGCTGATATCGCTGTCACCAAAGTCTCTTTTTGTCGCGCCAAAGTGTTCATTTAGCCGTGTGTGCGCCGGCACCTTACCGCTACCACGGCCACACTTTGTATAACCATTCAGTAAGGAATATCATCCAAAATCGCAGACGCATTCAACAACTTAAAAACCCAATAAAATAAACCTTCAACCATTGAAATAACGGTCGGCTGTAATTGGAATGTATTGTGATCCCACAATGTGGGTCTAACAGGATTCCAAGGGCCATTTATGAGATTGCCGGGATTCGGAAATGAGGTAGTGCTTGTAATGTGAATGCGAATCTTGTATAGACTTTGATTTCAAAGGGATATTTGGTTTTATTTCATGGACCATAAGATTCATTTTAGGGTTTATTGGTTATAGTAAATGGTTGAAGCCGTGTTGGCCGAGTGATATGTAACACTGGCTTTCAATCTGAAGTTCGTGGGTTAAGGTTAAACGCGTGCTTAACGGTGAAGGAAAACATCGTGAGGAAACCCGCAGCTTAGTAAGCTTCAGACGTATTAACCTGTTCTTTTCTCTGGAACTTATGACCCTGTATGTTTTATTTATAATACTCGTATACGGGATGTATTAATATGTGTACTTAGCCAGGAGGGGGTAATTCTGACCACTCTATGAAACAACTTTAGTTTTACGACTTTACGGTTATTATTACCTGAATGCCAGCTAATTATTGACAAGGTAACTGACGTATCTGAAGAGTTCCCTAGAGCTAGAATTAAATAAATTCCTTTTTTAACTAAAACCATTTGTCTTTATGGACTGAAACCTCCCCATAGAATGCACATATTACAATAAAGCCTGTACCTATATATAAGTTCAATTTTTAGTTTACTGGGAGGCAGTATAAAATTAGTGTATTATATTTTAGCGCGAATAGTGTCGCTGCTACCTAAAGTTTATATAAATTCAAATTCTTTTCAGAACGGGTGCTCTACGCTCGGACGAAGTTGCTTACTGGCGCTCGACCCGCTGTGGTCGGCGGTGACCCTATAACGGAGGCTGTTGCTGTGGTAAGCTTATTGCCTAATTAAGGTCTCTTCATCAAGAAGTTGTGTAGACGTAGGTTTTGGATGTAATGAGTTTAATAGTTTAATATTAAAGTTTACTGGCTTCTAAAATCAGAGCCTAACCCAACTAACATTGTCCCAGGCATTGCAGGGTCCCACAGGCACACCATAAATGGCAGTTGCTGACACTATATGAATCATCTTTAATGTAAAGGCCTTAATTTTTTAAGATTCATCATATCAGCCTTAGGACTGCTGTCTACGCTGTCTACGTCCACTGCTGGACGTCTGCAGGCCTCTCTCATTAATCTTCATGATCATGAGGGGTTTGTTGCCATGCTCGTCACGGTTGGCAGGCAGGGTGGCGACCGCAGTATGGGATGTTGATACTCGGAAAGACGCTGCTGTCCATCTTCCGGAGGTATCCCTTAGCAGGCTCTTACTGCATCCACGGGTATGAGATGAGGTTATTTATTAATTGCTATTTTTAAACTCACTTCCTTTTATTTTTTATGAAAAATAGATACGGAAACGTTTTACGGTAATTTTATACGGTAATGTTTTTAACATAACTTGGATTTTTAAGACTGCATAATATTAAGAAAGAATTTAGTTATATAAACTACGCCATGATAAAACCTTCTACGCTGTAGAGGCTCTACAGCTTAGCAAAAATGCCTACGCTCTTAGCACTTCGCACTTCGTATCCGTTCAAACTGTTTAAATTAAACCGTTTACCGGAAGTTACCCGGTGGGGGCAAAGCCTAAACTTATTAATTAATTTGATAAGATTCGGAAGGCCCTTTATTAGTCGCGTCGATAATTTTGTTAAAATGATTAATTTTATTGGGAGCGTTGATATTTGAAATGGAACTATAACATTGTAATACTTACACCACGTACCTAAGTTATTATCATCTTGCTGACGTTTCGTAGACCATTTAGAGGTCTTTCTTCATGGGCATCGTTCGTGGCCGACTCCGAGGGCTGCGAGACGAGAACTGACGGACTGAACGGTGTAAGCCGTATTATATTTATTAAATTATGTCAAGCCCCGATAATTTCAATTCAGTGATTTTAATCATTTGTGGTATAATTCACTACAAAATCTATGTAGTTGCTTTCGTTTTAACCCCCGACACCTGTGTGTCTGTCTGTGGTATCGTAAATCCCAAAGGGATGAACCGATTTTCGTTTAGTTTTTTGTGTCATAGATAATTTTACCCCAAGTGTCAGTGGACGGTCTTTTTCTGAGATGATGACGATAAACAAATACTCATAAATCTAAAATACAAATAAATTATTTGTCCAGGATCTTCGAAACACAGCATTCGGGACAGCTTGCTGCCCGCCACGAGGAGAATGGGTGCGGACTCCGCTCATCATGAGACCACCAGATCAGCCACTAGGCTACGGTCTAGCTGCTCCGAGGAATGGTGCTAGGTAACTTCAGATTCTTTTTTCAGATATTTTTTGTTAAAGTCTATTTAGTTTTTGTTAAGATAGGTTTATATTAGGTCTTTACCTATGAAATTGCCGTTTTGTATGGAATAAATGAAAGTACTTTTTTTCCAAACTTTTTTATTTCTATTACTCAAAGTAACACCCCATGCAATCGACGCATCTTTGCCAACGCATTGGCAGTTTATTGATGCCCTTCTTGTAAAAATCAGCTGCACGGGAGGCAACAAACTCTTCAAAGGCATTTTGTACTGCCCCTCGGGAATTGAATTTTTTACCTACTAAAAAGTTATCTAAATTTTGAAAAAAGTAATAGTCGGTAGGTGCAAGGTATGGTGAGTATGGCGGATGAGGGAGAGCTTCCAACCCCAGCTCTTGCAGCTTGGAAACTGGTCTGTTGTGCAGTATGGGGTCGTGCGTTGTCGCGAAGGAGCAGTGGGGACGACCGATTGACCAAAGCTGGTTGCAGATGTGCAAGCTTCTCCATCATTGTCTCCAGTTCTTTACAGTACACATCTGCAGTAATGCTCATGCCGTTTTAAAAAAAAACTGTGGTGTTTTTTTGGTGGTCTACCACCAAACAGTGACCATCACCTTTTTAGAGGTCATTTTTGGTTTAGGGCATTGCTTTGGTGCTGAACCAGGATCTAACCAACTTGTTGAGCGCTTTCGATTGTCGAACAGAATCCATTTTTTATCGCACGTAACAATTCGGTTCAAAATTCCTTCATTTCTTTGTCTGTTGAGCAGCGCGAGACAGGTCTCAACGCGTACGTTGCGCTCGCCAGCACTAAGTTGGTGGGGTACCCATCTATCAAGCTTTTTTACCTTGCCAATTTTTCGCAAATGAATCAATATTGTTTTGATGCTAACATCAAAAGCTGCTGCTGGCTCAGCTGTAGATTGAGTTTCGTCAGCTTCCACAATCGCCTTTAATTCATCATTGTTGACTATAGTCTTCGGACAGCCACGAGCTTCATTTTTCAAGTCAAAATTTTCAGAACGGAACCGGGAAAACCTATAACGGGTTCTGCGTTCGTTTGTACAGTTCTCTCCGTAAACGTTTTTGATGTTACGTGCCGTTTGTGTCGCATTGGTGCCACGACGGAACTCATATTCCATAATTACACGATTTTTTAAGGTACCCATTATGACGAAAAATTTTCAAATGTAATGAAAATACAACGCTAATCAATAAACAAAAGACTGAGTTTGTAAAAAGAATGTCATGTTTTTAAAACAAAAGTAATTTGAATTTGAAATACCAAGCCATGTCAATTTTTTTTTATTTGAAATTACCAGTACTGAAGAACGGCAATTTCATAGGTAAAGACCTATTATTTGTTGGAGAACCTTGACAGCGACATCTCTTGTCTGATAGCGGAACTTTTAAAACTTGAAGGTTTCTTTATAACAATTTTTTTCAGCATTTTAGTGAATAATTGTTATCTTATACCATTTCAAAGTGCCAAAGTCGCATTTCCCAAGGTATTTGTCTGTGACGAACAGACAGACAAAGTCACACTATATGGGTTCCTTTTTACCATTTTGGTCCGGAAACCTAAAAACTAACGACAACCAGGGAGCAGGTATAATAGTATGACATATATTTTACACATGCACATTACACACAGCGGAAACACATTAGCGGAAACGTTTTAATATGTTTGTAGGTATACCTACCTTATGGACAAGCTTTTATAGCTTGTTTTCTTATTTAACTTTTCCTTAGGTCAAGATACATCATACAAGAACTTTGTTTGTACGAAACATAACTAACAATTTTATTATGGTTTGAAATTAAAATGAGTTCAGCTTTGTCTTACCGATGATAGTCATAAAAACATTACTTTGTATATAAATAACATGCTGACTATAAAATTAAGAAAAAGCCTATTAAACTGTGTCGCATGCAATCAAACCACATTACAATAACTAAACAATAATTAATGGAACAATATCAGGGTGAGGTAAGTAATCTTTTTAGACCAAGGCTAGTTTGTCAGTTAGACATTCTTGTTTGTTATAATACGCTTTGTCTGTCAATAATATTTTAACCCTACTTTAACATAAATGCAAATTTTTTGATACATTTAGGCAATATATTATTATTAACATACATATTAATATTATAACCGGGTATTTATCGCGTAAATTACCTTTATTATTTCCCGACGTAATTTGCGCGATAAATACCCGGTTATAATGTATGTTAATAATGTGTTGTGATCGCGAAAGTTTAAAAAAGACAATATATTATATAATCTAGGCCCCATGGTCTAGGTTTAATAACAGTTACTATTTTTAAAGGTCCTTGCTGTCTGGACTGCAGGCACACATCATCAAATGGCTGCTTTTCGACTCCAGACCATTGACTAAAGATAATAAATCCGTGGTACCTCCGGAGACGTAAGTATTAAGAAGACTTAAATCATGGTAAATATCCCGTAAATATTGCATAATTGTAATTGAAAAGGGGTTTAATTTGGGGTGGATTTTTGGTGTTTCCCCAAACTACCTTTTACGATTATGGTTATGTGGTTAAGTGAAAGTCACTGGTTGGCTGCGGACTTATATATTCACAAAACACACGTTATTCTACTTATATTAATGGTATTAACTAATGGTAATTCTAATGGTGAAAAATAATGGTTATTTTTATGGTAATTGGTATGAACTCGCGACGAAGGCGGTCGAACGCGAACTGGTTTAGTTTCGGGAACCCGCGAGCAAAATGTGCACTAAATTGCAAGCGCGCAAAAGTGCAAATCTGCTGCGTGTTCGGTTTTACCCGAACATATTCCCGACAACAAGATGAGGATGGTACGGTCTGGTGAATGATGGTGATACATAACATCTACATCTTATAAAATTACAAAATAAGTACAAGAAAGTGTATCAGATGATGAACCAGTCACCAAACCAGAGGAAACTAGAAGAAGATCCGGCTCGAAGGACCATGAAAAGGGGTTTAATTTGGGGTGGATTTTTGGTGTTTCCCCAAACTACCTTTTACGATTATGGTTATGTGGTTAAGTGAAAGTCACTGGTTGGCTGCGGACTTATATATTCACAAAACACACGTTATTCTACTTATATTAATGGTATTAACTAATGGTAATTCTAATGGTGAAAAATAATGGTTATTTTTATGGTAATTGGTATGAACTCGCGACGAAGGCGGTCGAACGCGAACTGGTTTAGTTTCGGGAACCCGCGAGCAAAATGTGCACTAAATTGCAAGCGCGCAAAAGTGCAAATCTGCTGCGTGTTCGGTTTTACCCGAACAGTAATATAATTATAATGTTGAAAATTAAACTACTGCAGGCATTATCAAACTCCTTTATTTATCTTGTAATCACTCTGTACTATGTCAAGAAATAAATAAATTAGCAAATTATCAATTATGAACCATGATACATTTAGAAGTTACGTAACTTAGTATTATTTGAACTGTTAGACGGCTTTTTTGCAAAAATGGCGCATGTGTTGTGCAAATCGAAATCACAAATCAATGACATATCGATCTTCAAAGCAAAGTCCACAGATGCGTGTTTTTTGACATCAAGCTTCTTAAGATCAATCAACATGATCTGATATCTGATATCTGAGATCTGATATCATCATCTGATAAAGCCATTTTTTATGGAATATTTATGGACCCAGAATTTTTTTTCTGGTCATTTTTGCAAAAAGACTTCTAACAGTTCAAGTAATACTAACGTTTTATAACTTTTGAAGGTATTATGGTTCATACATAATTGATAAACAAGAAACACTTAGGTATAGTTTACCGTAAAATCTTAGCTCAAAGCTTTACAAATCTGCAAATTATCATGAATGTAACTGTAACCGTGAACTTTGTAGAAAAACTATAAAAGTTAGTATAACTTTTTTAGTTTTGGAGTATAAACATACCGGAATACTTTAAACCAAAAATTCATTTAACTCCTGTTAATATGTTTTGATAAACGTAAAAATATACACCAACTTCTAACAACAGGTCTACGGTTAACAAAAGACATAGCGCGTGGACAAAGACGCACGTGGCCCAATTTATTTTTTGTATTTGGGTTATTTGTTTTTGTATTTGTATATGCAATTAGGACACTGGAGGCATAGTTTCTTGCCCAAAAAATTAAACTATCGGTTGGGTTTTTGTTATTCTTTTATATAGCTGATTGTTTTTACAACCAGTTCTAATGATGGAATCTGTGATAAATCGAGGTAAATTCTCAAATATAATTAGAATAAATATAACAGTTTGCCTATTTTCCGTAACATTTAAGTTTATAATAATATCATTGAAGTCATTCAAATCAGGTTTTTTTGTTAAAAATTAAAGACTTTTCTGTACTCGGAGTGTTCACAAAAGTGGGAACATTATATCTAATCAGCCTGTAGGATCCCACTGCTGGGCAAAGGCCTCCCTTCCCTCTCTCCATACTTCCCGGTCCAAGGCGTTGGTCGACCAGTCAGCACAGTACATGTCCAGCTCATCCCGCCATCTGCGCCTGGGCCGGCCGCGCGGTCGTTGTACCGCATGTGGGACCCACTCGGTGGCTATCTTTGCCCACATTTCTTCCGACATGCGACACACATGTCCGGCCCAGTCCCACTTCAGTTTAGCTGATTTATTGACAGCATCGACGATTTTTGTCATGGAGCGCAGTGTGGTGTTTCTTATGCGATCTGTTAATTTAACACCTAGAATACTGCGCTCCATCGCCCTTTGGCAGACTCCGAGCTTTGAGCGCTGAAGAGATGTCAAAGACCAGGTTTGTGCACCATAAGTTAAGATAGGAAGAATGCATACGTCCATGAGTTTGCGTTTGAGGCAAATTGGAAGGCTACCCTTCATTAATTCCTTCATGGCCCAGTAGCTTTTCCAGGCGTTGTCTGTTCGACGGATGATCTCTTTTTCTTGTCTTGCCTGGAAAGAGGCTATCTGGCCGAGGTAAATATACTCATCGACGTATGCAATCTCCCCACCCTGTGCGCAGATCTTATGTTTGGTGCTATTAGTCATAACCTTGGTCTTTGACTGATTCATTGATAAGCCGATTGAAAGGCTCGCGTTACTCAGGTCTACCAGCATCTGTTGTAGTTGATGCGATGTTGTTGAGAACAAAACGATGTCGTCGGCGAAACGAAGGTTGGTAAGTCTGTTTGCGCCAACGACAATTCCCTTTCCTATCCACTGATCAGCCAAGCTTCTGAAGATTTCTTCAAGGGTGGCTGTAAATAATTTAGGGGACAATGGGTCTCCCTGTTTGACACCTTTGCTTATTGGAAAAGACGGACCAGTGGTGTGTGTCTTGACGGCGGCTGTACTTTTAAGGTAAATATTCATAATTAACTTGACGTACGTGGATCCGATGCCTTGATCGGTCAGTGCTTGAAATAACGATTCGTGAGAAATGCTATCGAATGCCTTCGAATAGTCCACGAACGCCAAGTATAGGGGCTGTTTATATTCTGTATGCTTTTCGATTATCTGATTAAGGGTTTGCAAGTGGTCTGTGACGGAAAAACCTGGACGGAATCCAGCTTGTTCGGGAGGTTGATTCGAATTTAACTGGGCCGAAATTCGGACATTATAATATTAGTTAAAATAAATGTAATTTATATGAACAAGCAATGGACCGCGATAAGTGGAGAAAGGAAAGGGCGACCTTTGCCTAGCAGTGGGACTACGTAGGATAATTAAAAAAAAAGCTATAAGTAAATGAATTAAGTTACAGTAAAATAATTATTAGTGTTACAAGAAGCTTAAATTAAAAAGTAATAGAAAAGTAAATGTAACTTTATTGCTGAAATAGATGTAAAAATAATATTTATCTACCATTGGTAACAATTTATTCTGCCGAGATTGGCGTGCAACGTCTTCATACAAAAATTAATATACCCTATTTTATTGATTGAATTAAAACACAAGTCATATACATAATTATTACAGATTACGGTCACAAATCATGATGTCAGCTGATATTAAAGTTAAATTTTAAATTTTATTACATTGCCTACTCCATATTTTTATCGTTTACAAAATCATTGAAATTATAATAACACTTGAGAGAAAGTAAGGTTTTTAATTTTCCCTGGAACATTGAAAATTGCAGTTCTCCAATGTCTTTAGATAGTTTGGTGTAAACAAAAGGAGTTTTATTAAAAAGGCTTTTCCGCATTAAACTTGTACAAGTTAAGTCCTAAAAAGGAAACATAAGGTTGTTCATCATAGTTCTATTCTTTAAAAGCTGCTCGATACGAAGCCACATAACTTCACCCTCGTGTTTTGGCATAAATCTAAACTATACTCCACTGGCCAATATTTTAGGCTTAATGGACGAGTTTATGGTCTAAGCGTTTCTGGGCGTTTATTTTAAACTGCTCTGTATATCGACCGTTTAGATGCTGTATTTCATTTGATCGAAAGAGATGTTGCATGAGTTTTGATTTATTTTGTGCTTGCTTCGAGTTAGGTTTGGTTGGTAAACGCTTTGAGATATGTTAACTGTTTTTGGTGTTGATGATGATGATGATGACATGCTTTACATATAGCATCATAGAAAGCCTGTCTTATAGCTACTATATGGTTTATAGAAGAAGAAGAAGAAGAAGAAGAAGAAAATACATTTATTTACCACACACACAATGCAATTCTTCAACGGCAGAGTTAATTATGATCATTATGTACATATGTATCCTTATTTAGTTACCTCCGCCCATCCGAGGAGCGCCAAGAGGAAGCTCTCTGGCGAGCCTGCAGCGAGATAATCTGGCGCTGTGCTGGCGGGTATACTCCGGGCACAGAGGCTACTGCTGTGGTAGTGCTGCCTTCTGAACAAGTGTACGTGCAGCATGGCAGTCTGTATTACCAGGACGGGGTTACTGAAAAGGTATGTTGGTTTCCTTGGCTAGTCCATACACTAGTCGCACTCCGCAGTTTCACCCGCGTAGTTCCCGTTTTCGTGGGAATACGGAAATAAAATATAGCCTATGTTACTCAGGGATAATGTAGCAAGCGAATGGTGAAAGAAATTGAAAATCGGTCTCTCCCAAGATCATGAGATAATTGTTGCCATACTTGCCACGCTTGGGGTTGGCGAGCGCAGTTCAGGTTGCTGAGACACAGAAGACCCTGCTGCCATCTTCCAGAGGTATCCATTGGCAGATTCATACTTTAATCACGGGCAAGAAAGAAGCAACATTCTACTGCCGGCACCCCACGGCTTAATAAAAATGGTAATTTATTAAAGCAGTTTCACTGAATTTTGAATTTATAATTCCCTTATATTTTTCATCATACTTTTATATCTCGAGTTCCAGATTTTCTCTTAACGAAGGTTTTGAATTTCAAGCTGCATTTATTCGAGTTCAAAAGCTTGGAGGATCTGCAGATATTCTTGAAACGATATCTGTACTTGGTAAGTACCTGCCTGAATCCCTACTAACTATTGAATTTTACTATAGAGGGCGTCCGACGGTTATGACCTATGGAGGGGAAAAAAACCTAAATATTGTAGATAGAAAACTTTACTGGAAGTAGACTTTATTATTAGAGGATAATTAGAGTATAATTAGAGGATAATTTGAATTGCATTTAAGGTTTTTTTCAGTAATTGCCTGTTTGAACCGGAAGTCAAACCCGCCATATAATGTAGTAATGCAGTTCAAATTGTTTTTATATTAAATAAATAAGGCCAGTGCGTGTCGGGCCAAGCGCTAGTTAGGGTTTCATAGTTAACTATATACTTGATGTTACAAGTATATGTATGTTTTTTTTTACGTTTACCAAATCATATTACCAGGAATTCATTGAGTTTTCGGTTAAAAGTAATCCGGTTTGCTTGGGAAACGGCATCACTAATATGAGCAAATATTTCTCCAAAACTAAAACATATAGCCATAACCCTTATAGCTTTCTTCGAAATTTCATGCATAAAACTATATTCATGTAGCGAAACTATTAGGGTTTCTTGTTTTACTAAGAATCCCCAAAAATAAGTCTACTTTTATAGAGATTTTCTACAAAAAATATTATAAGGTGCGTCTCCTTGAGACATAGACGTGAGACGCCTATAATGTATGTATAAATGTATAAATAAGGAATTCTTATTTGCTGTCATAAAATTAAAAGTAGTACGAAATACATATATTAAATGATTCCATTTTTAAATACCGGGATTTATCATGTAATAATTTGAAGTCGATTTCGAGGAAACCATCTTCAGGGCAAATGCGCACCTTTGAAAAATTTTGCGAGTTTTTACGTAAGGTCTGACTCACGTTCGTTTTTAAAAGGAGATGATGACATTATTTATTTGGAGTGTTAAATATTATTTTTATTTTTCAGTTTCAAACTGAAGAGTGTTCTGGTGCCCTGCTCCTTCTGTACTCCTGCATGTTGTCTCGAGGCTTAGATAAGTAAGTAAATAATGTATAAAAACATCCAGCTCTATCCTATAACCATCACTTCAGTCGTAAAACGTCCACTACTGAACACAAGCCTGGATCTCCATGAGCGGTAATTGCCATACTCACGAACCCACGACCTTCGGATTAAAAGTCGGAGGTACATACATACCACTCGACCAACACGGCTAAACTAACAGTGCTATGGCTGACATGATAAACCTTTATGTTAAATCAGTAAATGAAGTTTACCAATAAATGTAGAACCTTAAACAAATCTATATTTACTCAACTTGCATCTTGTTTAAAAATATTTCCACAAATTCAGTCCAGTCAAACATACAACTAAATAAAAAAATCGATACCCACAATTTAATAAATAAAAACAAACTCCAACTTAATAAAGTACGTACAAACTACGGGCGGAAAACAATAGTTTTCGAGGGAGTGCAATTATATAAAACAACCGAACGATATTAAAGAATGCGATAATATTAGTATCTTCAAGTAAAAACTCAAAAAATATATTTACACATAAATTTAGTCGTTAGTAGATTTTGCACGGATTTATTTTTTACTACATTATATACCTATGATAATCAGTCCCAGAGGCATAACGATAGTTTTAAGTATTAAGCATATGTAAGTAAATTGAATGGAAATAATTAAATATATTTCTTATGATTTAGATATGTACATTTGTTTCTATTATTTTTTTTTTCATAGTAAATTGTTAGGTTTTGAATACTAGTTTTCTTAAACTATTTTAATATATACTTTTTAACTAGATTTATTTTCACCCTAAGTACTTTTGTTTTGATTTTTAACATTAATATATGTTTGCTTTAACTGTCTGCTTAATTTTTTTCTTATATATAATGTAAATCCGTTATTGGTCGTAGGATATAATATGTAATTTAGGATAATGTAGATTTAGGACTGTGGATTCGCACCCACTAAACTAATAATAATATGTTATCTAGAATTTTGACTTGACTAGTGAGGGTTTGTTGAGCGGTTTAAAAGTTATAAAAAAAGTCAATTTCGCCTACGCAGATTCGAACTCCGCCAAAATTCGTATTAATTTTCCCCATTTGTACGGTTTGATAAGCACTTGCCTATTTCCTGTTTGTAACCCCGACCCAAAAAGAGGGGTTATTATAAGTTTGATCGTTGTCTGTCGGTCTTGGCACCGTGACTCATAAACGGGCGGACGAATTTTAATGCAGGTTGCTTTCGTTTAGAAAACTGCATTTTTGTTCTAAAATAGCTCCCATAAAAGATTGATTGGGTTCCATTTTACGCACTATCTAGTTACTAAGACTAATTATTTAATTAATTAACTTACTAATCAATCATAACAAAAAATTAAAATAAATAAGCACTGTTTGTATTTCATTTTAATAAATATATATACATAAATATATATAAGAAGTGAACAATTGTTTTTATGAGAATAAATGTCTTTATACCGTAGTTAAACTGTTAAAAATGTTTCAGCGTGAAAAAGGACTTGGACGGTAAGCTGACGCACCTAGTGTCAGCCCACGTGGAGGGTTCCATCAACGTGGCGACACTGGTTCTAACAGGACGAGCCACCCCCTACCTGCATAACGGGGTTCTGTATGTGGGAGACGAGGATCATTATGTGAGAAGCCTTAGAGTTCCTTTTTTCATGTATATGTGACGTTATCCGAAGCTGAGCGTTTAAACGGCTGTAATGAATTCAGGATTTTCGATGTTTTTTTTTAAATTTTCGTACATAAAGGGCTAAAACAGGACCTTATTACTAAGACCCCGCTGTCTGTCTGTCTGTCAAAGCTGTATCTCATTAACCGTGATAGCTAGACAGTGAAATGTTCACAGATGACGTATTTCTGTGGCCGCTATAAAAAAAAAGTTTATATAAATAATAATGTTACGGAACCCTTCATGCTCAGGTCAAACTTGCACTTTTATAATATATAAATTTGAAGATTTCAAAGGCAATTATTTTTTCTATAACCGATCTCATTTAGATATTGTCATGGATTTCGGCAAAGTCACGGCTGAATTAATTTCAATGTACACCGACCATAGCCGGCCTAACTCTTTGATTTAAAGAAGAAGGCCTCAGATCCGCTAGCATTTCATGAGCATCCCTAAAATATATCCAGTTCTTGTAGAACAAGGGCATGACTCTATAAGCTCGTAAGAAGATTTTTAAATCAAGGAAATAATGAACCTTATCCAAATTTAAGATTTCTGCGCTGTTCGCACCCACTAAACTAATAATAATATGTTATCTAGAATTTTGACTTGACTAGTGAGGGTTTCGTAGCTGAGCGGTTTAAAAGTTATAAAAAAAAGTAAATATGGCCTACGCAGATTCGAACTCCGCCGAGAATCGTATTAATTTTCCCCATTTGTACGGTTTGATAAGCACTTGCCTATTTCCTGTTTGTAACCCCGACCCAAAAAGAGGGGTATAAGTTTGATCGTTGTCTGTCGGTCTTGGCACCGTGACTCATAAACGGGCGGACGAATTTTAATGCAGGTTGCTTTCGTTTAGAAAACTGCATTTTTGTTATAAAATAGCTCCCATAAAAGATTGATTGGGTTCCATTTTACGCACTATCTAGTTACTAAGACTAATTATTTAATTAATTAACTTACTAATCAATCATAACAAAAAATTAAAATAAATGTTAACATTACAATATAATAGTTATACACAGAAATTTCGCAGGATTCATCATAAATGAATCTGTGGCAAAGTTCTCGAATGGAGGCCACGGATCGGCAAGCGCAGCGTAGGACGTCCACCTACAAGATGGGCAGACGACTTGGTGAGAACTGCTGGTCGGCGGTGGATGCAGACGGCTTCCAACCGCAGTACTTGGAGATCAATGAGGGAGGCCTTTGTCCAGCAGTGGACGTCCTACGGCTGAAATGATGATGATGATGATGAATCTGTGGTTGCCGTAGGGGTAGTAGTAGAATGTTGCCAATCATCTCTTGCCCGTGGATGGAGTAATAACTTGCTAAGGCATACCTTCAGAAGATGGGCAGCAGCGTCTATCCTTATTTTAACATCTCATACTGCGCTTGCTAACCCGCCTGCCATGCGTAGTGCATATAGCAACTACCCCTCAAGTCATGGAGATCCATGAGAGAGGCCTGTGTTTAGTATTGGACGTTTTACTGCTGAAATGATGACGACGAATATGATTATAGTAGTTTAGCATTCTTGTGGTAGTTTTATCTGAATCAGTTTAGCCGTTTAGAAATTATTGAAGGTTAAAAAAATTATTAAATAAATTATTGTAGGTGGTTAACTAACATGTAGCTCGCAGTACAGATGACCGATGGGGCCGAAAATTTCTCGAGTGGAGGCCACGGACCGGTAAGCGCAGCGTAGGATGTCCACCAACAAGATGGGACCTGGTAAAGACCGCAGGTCGACGGTGGATGCAGATCACTTCCAACCGCAATAATTGGAAATCCATGAGGGAGGCCTATGTCCAGCAGTGGACGTCCTACGGCTGAAATGATTGATGATGATGATGATACGTTGGTTAACAATTTCAATTTTTACTTTTTAAATAACAAATCAAGATGTTATTTATAAAATTAAAATAATCACGGTTTTTTTAGGCTTTACCGCAGTTCGGAGTCCTATCTCGCAGTCCAGTGGGGTTACTTGTCTGGTACGGAGGAGAGGAGAATAATAAGGTGGACCACACCAGGCAGTACCCCGGGTCTAGGCTGAAGACTCCTGCCCTGCCTATTTGGGTAATGTACCTTAAATCCTATATTACAGGCTTAGCCTAGTTTAGACTAGGATAAGCCTGTTTTAAAGGATTTTAGCACCTATATTAATATTTTTTTTTTAATACTGTATTTTTTTTAGATTATTTATTATGTACAGTACACACTTTTGCCTCTCTTGCTTCCATATTTCTTTCCATCCAAAGGTTGTCTGGAAGAAATCGCTTCTAAGCGACAAGACCGCCCATTGTACCAATCTTGTTTGTAAGTTTTTTTTTCTGTATTATTTTGTTAAGGTGTGCAATAAAATGTTTTGTGTTGTATTGTATTATTATTTATTTGTTATTTTTAACTTGCAACTTTTCAATAAATCCACCATATTGTAATGGGACTGGCCCGAACACGTGTATTTCTGTGACTATTTCTCGGGGCCGAGACGAATGGAGAAAAAGAAGGGAGGCCTTTGTCCAGCAGTGGGATACGATGGGCTATTAAGATTAGTTTAGAAACTTCGTAACGCCTCAGAATCATCTACCTACTAATACAGCTTTAAAGTACTACTCTATTGCTACTATTTACTACTTCTATACTACTGCTCTATTATTTCTCTACTACTGCTTCTTCTACTGCTCTACTGCTGCTCTACTACTGTTCTACTACTGCTCTACGACTGCTCTACTATTGCTCTACTACTGCTCTATTACTGATCTGCTACTGCTCTACTACTGCTCTACTACTACTTTACTACTGCTCTACTACTGCTCTACTACGGCTCTAATACTACTGCTAGGCGTAGTATCTAGTATTTTTTTTTATTATCATCTCAGACTTAGGACAGCGGTCTACGTTCACTGCTGCAGATAGGCCTCCAATGTATCATGAGGGGTTATTTGCTGTACTCACCACACTTTTGGTAAGCGGATGAGAGAGTGCAGTGCGATATGTTTATACACGAAAAAACGCTGCTGGATCATCTTCCGGAGGTATCCCATGGCAGATTCTTAATGCAAATAGAAACAAAAAAACACCTGAAATAATGCTTATTAAAACCATCAGTGGACAAAACTCAAACAATATAATAACTTGAATTTATGATGCCTTATATGTCTCTACTGCTAGAAATATTGTACGCACTTAATTACAATTATTAAAGCTGGCGGAATACAACGCAAGCGCCGACTTAATTAGCAAAACTACAATCATCTGGTTACGGACGGATTCTAATATAAAGTTAGTATTCATTATGCCGTAGAATAGGAATATAATGTAACCCCTCCTGTCATTCCCGTGGATCCAGTAAGAGTCTGCGAAGGGAAACATACAAAAGATGGGCATTAGCGTCTTTCTGTGTATCATCCCGTACTGCGCTCGTTAACCCGCCTGCCAAGTGTGGATTATGGCAACTACCCCTCATGGAGGTCATGGGATGCAGCCGGCTTCAAACCCTAGTACTTGGAGATCAACCAGGGAGGCCTGTGTCCAGCAGTGGAACTCCTACGGCTGATATGATTATGATGATATCAGTTACCTTGTACCCATAACACAAGCACTGCTTAGCTAGGGGCTAGATGATGCTGTCTCAATTGACCAGCCTTAAAATAAAACAGTTTTTTTTGAACGCGCTAATCTCAAAACTAAACCGAATTAAAAAAAATATTTAATTGATAATGATAGCTCAATTATTGAGGAAGGCTATAGGCTATAAAACATCACGCTTTGACCAAACGTAGCGGAGCATCATTGGAAAATGTTGCATGAACGGTGAAAATTTATTCCTTTAAATAGCTTTTGTTGCGTGCACTGCGTAGTCGGTTAATGTTGGGCAGGACGATACGCTATCGCCAAAGCTGTTTACCACAACTTTAGAGGATGTATTCAAATTGATAGACTGGTAGGTGGCCAGGTTGAAGTGGAGATGGGCGGGCCACATGAGACAAAGATGCACGATGGACCCTTAACATTGCCAAGTGATGACCTTTAACTGGAAAAGGATGTAGGGAGGCAGCTTATGCGCTGGACAGACTATATCACCAAGATTGTGGGCAAGAACTGGATGCGTATTAAGAAAAATTGGGCTGAATAAAGAAACCATCAAGAGGCATTTACCCAACTATGGGTGAAACCGATCTGAAGAAGAAGAAGAATAAGACGCAGTTATCATCTTTTTCTCATTTAGAGATCTAAAATAATGTCTGCAATAATATATGTCTACCTTTTAAGGTTGACCTACTATAACCTTTTATATGGTAATAAAATATACCTTAATACAATGCATAATTACTATAGTATCAATCCTTATCCAAATCATTAAAAAATTACGTTATTCATCATAAGTATTTAACATAATTTGAACATTTTACGCTATTTGAATTCAAGGAATATCTTAGAAGATAACAGTTTTACCGCGCGCGCATTTTAATTATAGGTGACCACGAACTACTCTCTCTCTTATGTGACAGCAGCCCAGCTATCCCGCGCAACTTCGTTTGCGGCATTAATTTATTTTTACGTTATATTTTAGGACTTAATTAGTATCAAAATATCAGTTTTTTTCTATTATTATTCATATTCAAAAGTATAAACGTCAATAAAACGACATTAACCAAAATCAGCTAACCGCTGAAACGGCAAGACCGATTTTTTCAGGACTTTTACTGGCAGATAGCGGTTGTTTAAAGAAGTAACTAACTAACCAGCTAACTAACTAACCAATGAGTAATATTTTAGCAAAATAGGCAGGTAGTCTTTGCTTATATTAAAAAAAGGAAAGGCTTGTATGTTGTATATTTGCAACGCAGCAGAATTTTACCCCTTCTCTAATGCCTGTGGATGCAGTGAGAGCTTGCTACGGGATCAATCCAGATGGGCAGCAGCGTCATTCCGTGTATCAACATCCCGTACTGCGCTCGCCAACCCGCCTGGCAAGCGTGGTGACTATGGCAACTACCACTCATGGAGATCCTGACGGAGGCCTGTGTTCAGTAGTGGACGTTTTATGGTTGAAATGACGATACCCACGGGAACTGAAACTAAGAGGGTGAAACCGAGGTGTGCGGCTAGTACGTAATATATTTTGAAGTCTTCATCTTATTTGTCGCAGGTTACAAGCTGCTCCGGTCACTATGGGGTTTTGTTCAATACAAACCGAGAACTACTGAGGAACTACCATGCCGAAAGAAGGTAATAGTCAAATTGTTGGCATTTACGTACGCAGCGTTAGCTGTCTGTTTGTGTTCATGATTTTAAACGATCTTTTCATCATTTCAGCCGTTGCACGTCCACTACTTAACTGAACACAGACCACCACATGGATCCCCATGAGGGGTAGTTTCCATACTGACCACGCTTGGCAGACGGGTTGGCAAGCGCAGTAAGGGATGTTGATACACGGAATTACGCTGCTGCCGATCTTCCGGAGGTATCCCTTAGCAGGCTCTTACTGCATCCACGGAAATGAGATGAGGGGTAACATGCTACTGCCCCCACGCGGCACCCCACAACACGGTTATATTAAAAGATCTAAAAAATCTATTTTATTTTAAAGAAAGCTGTGGTAAGCTGTATGATTTACTTATGAGATACCATGATTTGAGTATTTTTAAGTTTCCTTGTAAATATTGCTTAAATGTTCACTTCTTTTTTGTTCACTTATATTTTTATTTTGGTAAAGAATAATGCTTCACTTATTGCTAAAAACAACCAAAGAACTTTTTATTTTAAAGGCTTATTAAATTTGGGTATTTTCTTCGATTTATTATAGATCATCACTGGATTTATTTTACATCCAATAATGCAAACAAACTTTATAAAATAAAACAAAAAACTTATTGACCCGTTCTTTCCTCAGCCTAATAGCTGACTAAGCTGAGTGGGTGGTATAGGTGCTGGGCATGCCTAATCCATCTAACAATGTCCCAGGCACAGCAGTATCCCATATAGTATGATTACCAGATGCCGACATTGTATAAATCATCTAAAATAGATGCAAAGGCCTTACTTTTTTTTGTCTTAATGTTTTTTTTATAATCATTTTTTCATAAAAAATATTTGTGAAGTCTGTTAAAAAGAAATAAAAAAATAATATAATGCAAATATTTTCTTAAGTGCTGTGGGGTGCCAGCAGTAAAATGTTACCCTTCTCATGCCTGTAGATGCAGTAAGCGCCTGCTACGAGCTACCTCCGACAGATTCGCAGCAGCGTCTTTCTGTGTATCAACATCCCGAACTGCGCTCTCCAACCCGCCTGCCAAGCGTGGTGAGTATGGCTAATACCCCTCATGAAGATCTGAGGGAGGTCTGTGTTCAGTAGTGGACATTTTACGGCTGAAATGATGATTTCTGAAACTGTTTTCCTATAAGCAATTTTTTATTTAAAGTGTAAACCCACACTAAGGTATCATTATAGAGATGAAAAATGCAATCAAAATTTTGTCTCCGACGGGACTCGAACCCGTAACGTTACGGGCTACTGACTACTTGTTGTCGGACAGTGGGCTAGAATATCTCTAAGAATTTCAGCTAGATGTCGCCACTCGGTTCGAAACCGATAAAGGCAGTCAAGATTTTCGACCCGACGGTTAATTGCTCCGTGGCCGAACGGTTAAGGCAGTCTGCGTTGAAGGTGTTTTCCTATGTTTAAGGTTCGACATCCATTATTACACGTGCGGTGGATGCCATGTTCTCTTGAACGTGGACACTCGCGCACACGATGATGCGGTTGGCACCTTGAGAAATGATGACATTAACGCAACGCCGCTTGAAAAGCTTATACATACCAAGTAGGTCTCTTTTCTATTTAAGTTTACATATTTCTGTGCAGTTTACGACCTCTGTGGCGCAGCGGGCGAAGGTCCGCCTGCGACGCAAGTGGTTGCGGGTTCGATTCCCGCCTTGGAACAAATGTCTGTATGATCTGCAGATATTTGTTCAGGATGTTCTGGGTGTTTTTCTATATATAATAAAAAATATCTATCTATGTAGTATAATGTATTAAGTATGTCAGTCATCTAGTACCCATAACACAAGCTCTGCTTAGCTTGGGGCTAGATGATGCTATGTGAATTGTCCAGCATTATTATTATTATAATAGTATCTTCGTGAAGTCAATAAACGATTTTCATTTATTCAAATTTGATCAGGCATTATAAACAAAAATGTGACTTTAACAAAAGTATATTAACATTTTCAGATGGCAAGACGCAAAAATCACCTGGACTGGATCCACCCCGTACCTTGGAGAGACCCCAAAATGAACATCAATTCTATAATAATTTAAAGCTAGTCAATAATTTAAAGCTAGGGATTGTTACTGCTTCTTTCAAAGTAGAATATTTAAGTTTGTGTTAACTATAAAATTCTGTAATTTTTTTGTTTTATGCAAAGTGCATTAAGCCATTAATGCCATTAGTAGACAAAATTCAAACAGAATAATAACTTAAATTTACGATGCTTTAATTCTTAACAGATACCATAAAATATTATAATAATAATTGCCTCAATGTTTACTTAATAATTAATTCCGATTGCTAATGCTTCTTTTAGAGTAGAAAAGTTAAAATTTGTGTTTGGTTATAGAGCCTTAAGAGTACCGCTTCTTTGAAGAGATTTAATGCAGCGTTTAAAATTAACTCTACCCTTGTTTTGATACATCGTATTTAGCATCACAGTTAGCTATAGCTTATGATCAGACCAAAATATACATATATAAATATTTTTTTATAAGGATATAAAAACCTCATTATGATTTTCCTTGACCCTTCCTACAGCCGGTACACTTTCGACTTTAGTGTCAAAGATCGATATAACCCACGTGGGTTCGATGAAAATTTTGAAAATGTTTCTCATTCATTAACAACATTTTTGTCGAACGAGTGAGTTTTTGTAAACCAATCTCTACTATATTTTCAAAACATGTGCTATGGCTCTATTTTGAATCGCTAAGCTTAATGTAAATCGTCAATTCGTTTGTAACAATTTACATTCGGAATTAGGAATCTCGACTAGGAATTCTAGGGATACGCGAGTGATACAAAATAAATCCACGGCACAATAATAAAAAGCAAATAAAAACAGAATAAATTTAATAACGCACGTTCGTAATTTTATGAACGTAAGGAATGGACCAGGGTATTGAAACATTGTTAAACGATTGATTAAATAGATTTTAATACATAAATCTTTCGTTTAATTTTCATCATCACCATCATCATTCCAGCCGTAAAAGTCCACTACTGAACAGGCCTCCCTCATGGTTCTCCATGAGGGGTAGTTGCCATACTCACCACGCTTGGCAGGCTGATTGGCGAGCGCAGTACGGGATGTTGATACACGGAAAGACGGTGCTGCCCATCTTCCGGAGGTATCCCTTAGCAGGCTCTTACTGCATCCACGGGCATGAAAGATAACATTCTACTGCCGGCACCCCACGGCTTAATTTTGTTCAATTTTCCCTTCTAGTAATTAATGTCTTACGTAATATCATCACGTATTTGTTCGAAACACGTGGCTTCGCACGTGTTAACATCTGTTAAATAATGCTGACACACAGCCTTATCTCGAGCCGCAAAGAAAGCTATGAGTGAATTTAAAGATTACAGGAAAATTATAAAAACTCTCTTATTAGCATAGGTTTTTAAAAATCATTGAAAGTGTATAACATCTAGAAAACTTCCGCTATGAGACAAGAGATCGCTGTCAAAGTTCTCCAACAAATATAATCCGCCTTTATTATTTAATTATATTGATGACACGAAAACATACGCTTATTTTTTATTAATTTCGCTGTTAGAAGTATCATCATCATTTCAGTCGTAAAACGGTGGGGGTAAAAATCCATGAGGGGTAGTTGCCATACTTACCACGCTTGGCAAGCGGGTTGGCGAGCGCAGTACGAGATGTTGTTACACGTAAAGACGCTGCTGCCCATCTTCCGGAGGTATCCCTTAGCAGGTTCTTACTGCATCTACGGGCATGAGAGGAGGGGTAACATTCTACTGCCGGCACCCCACGGTATGTTAGAAGTATATTTAAAGATAAAAATAATTACCTTTATTATATACTATTGGCCACGTCGACGACCCGGATGGACCTGGAGGCCAATTCTCATGACTTGCGATTTCGCATTATACTCCGTCTCATATCACTCAGTGTCTACTCCGAACTTGTCACATCACTCTTAAAGTCTACTAACAACTCTGTTGGCGCGCTCTACCTGTCGATGCATCACGATCAGTTTACAATTAACATTTGTTTATGGTGAGATCACGACAATGCAAAAAACAAATGTGTGTTGCAAACTGATCGTGAACTGACAGTTTTTGTGACATTTACCGATTTTAAGCGTTTATCACTTGTAATTACCTCAGAATTGGACCCCATATTACGTGGCCTGACACAGCGTTAAAACTCACATATTACTTTTAAACAACTTACTACTTATATTTAATTTTACTTATAATGTTTGTTTTTATGTTAAATATCTCGAACCTTTTTATTTTATGTTAAAATATTAGGTGTTATTTGTGTAAGAAAGTTAAGCAAATTTGCAAAAAAAAGTTAGAAAGTTTAGTAACAGTCATACTGTTAGTAAACTTTCGCAGCTGTCAACGTTCGTTTTGTTCATGTTCCATTGTGTTTCTTGCATTAATAATCATATCTGATATATAAGAAAAAAAGCAGGGAGGCCTTTGCAGTGGGACAGTGGAGGCCAAACAAAATAACTATCAAACCATCTACATCAAAATTATTATTATTACACTAAACTATGACTATTATTACTATAACTATATAACTATTATAGGCCATGCTAGGCATCCACCTCGTAGACCGTATACCAAACATAGAAAATCGACGCCGCACGAAGGTCGAAGATGTTGGTGTACGGATTGCTAGGCTTAAAGTCCAACTAGTCGCGGAAGCAAAGTCTTTACGAAATAACATTTATTTCAACTTTTGAATAATTAAACTATGTCGGAACGGCTTTTATTTTTGAGTTTTCTTTCTCCTTATATTATTTTGTTTCGTCCAAAGTTAGGCTAAAATCAGTGTTGAAATACAAATGTTTAGAAGCTTGTATTTTTGAAATAAATACTTTTTTTACGGTTTGGGGTGTATACAAACATAGATTATGACGAGATAAATTGATATAATCCTTAGTGTTGGATGGTTAACGTCAAACAGTGGAGTAGTTATCCTTCCACGTTTGTATGGAAAGATGGGCGACTCGTTCATCCTTAAGTGGAGATGGGCGGGACACTTGGCGCGGCAGGAAGATCAAAGATGGACCAAAACATTCACCGAGTGGAGGCGAAGAGCAATGCGGCGGCCTCGGGGCAGACCACCTGCTCGCTGGTCGGATGATATTGTAAAGGCAGTGGAGGAACAGTGGATCCGGCTGGCACAAGACCGCCAGGAGTGGCGTATCAGAGAAGAGGCTTTTACTCAGCAGTGGGTGTTACCAGCTGATTAGATAGATAGATATAAACTCAAATAAATTAAATCGTCTACTTCACTCGATATTTTAGATGAATCGCCGTCTGATGTGCAAAAAGCCGAGATGGTTCGAGATGGTTCGAGATGATCGATGGATTGACAAATCCGGCACTAAAAGTAATTTATCAAATTTAAGTCTCCAGAGAGGTGAAACTGAGAATGTGCGAAATTATTTTCGCATTTCATTTTAGGATATTGATAAGGTGAAAAAAGACTTAAAAATAACGGTAAAGCCTCGTGATGCCTTGGAGTAGAATGTTGCCTCTCCTATCTTACACGCGGATGTAGTAAGGATCTGCCAAGGGATACCTCTGGAAGATGGGCAGCAGCGTCCTTCCGCGTATTAACATCTCGTACTGCGCTCGCCAACCCGCCTGCCAAGCGTGGTGAGTATGGCAACTACCCCTCATGGAGATCCATGAGTGTTCATAGTGGACGTTTTACGGCTGAAATGATGATGACGATGAAGACTCGAAAAACAGGCAAATAAACCATGTTATAGCATAAGCAAGTTCAAAGGAAAATTCAGGTAACATCATAATTTTGTTCTATTAAATGTAGGAAATATTATCACCTTGATAGATGCAATAACGAACCTTACTCAAACGTAATAGGACACCCAAAAACAGGCCCTATTTACACCCAATTATAACAGAGCAGCGTGGTTGAATTTGAACCCTATATCTTTGCAATAGGGTTGAGTCTATCGTTTTGTTCATACGCGTATTTTATGGTAATCATAACTCGTGTGGACAATGAACGCCAACAACGAACTGCTATTGTAAATCAGAGGAATTCCGTTGGTTGTGATTCCTTTGGTGATAAATGGTATCAAGGTATTGTATGTACGTACCTAGTAAAGAGAATACAGAAGTGTTTTACGTCTGAGATAATAATTATTCATTATTAACATACATATAGCTGTAAGGTGCCGGCAGTAGAATGATACCCTTCCTCTCATGCCTATGGATGCAGTAAGAGCCTGCTAAGGGATACCTCCGGAAGATGGGCAGCAGCGTCTATCCGTGTATTAACATCCCATACTGCGCTCACTAACCCGCCTGCCAAGCGTGGTGAGAATGGCAACTACCCCTCATGGAAATCCATGAGGCCTGTATTCATCAGTGGACGTTTTATGGCTGAAATGATGATGATGTACATACATATAACCGGGTATTTATCGCGTAAATTACCTTTATTATTTCTATTATATGTACATATGTTAATAATGTGTTGTGATCGCGAAAGTTTAAAAAAGACAATAATTATTCATTTATTTCAGCCGTAAAAAGTCCACTACTGAACACAGGCCGCCCTCATGGATCTCCATGAGGGCTAGTTGCCATACTCACTACGCTTGGCAGGCGGGTTGGTGGATGCAGTATGGGGTTTTGATACACGAAAAGGCGCTTCCGCTCATCTTCCGGAGATATCCCATGGCAGATTCTTACCACATCCACGTAGAGCGGTTACATTCTACTGCCAGCACCCCGCGGCAACGATTTAATATGTACGATGTTACATATTTATGTAACATCGTACATATGAACATGTACATAACGTGTACATACTAACTAAATTAGTATGTAAATACATTTTTTTACATCTTAAGTAGAATGTATTAACTTACTAATGAAGTTTATACTATGTAACATAAATATGTTTTTTCGATGTAATTTACTCCTTATTGGTGTGCAACATTTTACATACAGATACCTATGTATAGTGCCGTGGGGTGCCGGCAGTAGAATGTTGCCCCTGCTATCATGCCCGTGGATGCAGTAGATGGGCAGCAGCGTCTTTCCGTGTATCAGCATAGAGTACTGCGTTCGCCAACCCGCCTGCCAAGCGTGGTGAGTATGGCAACTTCCCCTCATAGAGATCATGAGGGAGACCTGTGTTCCATAGTGGACGTTTTACGACTGAAATTAAAATGATGATGATGTTCCGTCCATGTTTTCGCAAAATCTCTAGAATTTTCGCAATAATTCGAATTATGAAATCATTCTACGACATATTGTACATCAACATCATTTTAATTTACGACATATAGAAACAAAATCAAGAGAAACATCACAAGAAACTGTTTGAGACAATGCTTTCTAAATCCGAAGAAACATACAGTTCTTGTACTTGAAAATTAAGTTTAATTAATTAATGGTGTTGGTTCCCCAAACATATTTGTTCTGCTCTTGGAACATTTTGAACAAGCCGCAAACATTCCATAGTACACAACGTATATTAGATGTTCCGCTAATTAGAGCAATTGTTTGGGGTACTATTGAAATTCAACATAAAAATCTTTACAAACACAAAGGAGAATGGGCAAAATCGTATGGCGCTTGGTCTATCAGCGGCCAGGAACAATTTTTTTTGTGTGTTTTGGTCCTACAATAATTACTCTCAAGTTTTAAATCTGTGGTGTAATTATTAATGGAATTAAATATATTTATTTTTGATACGTCAGCCTGAGTGGTTTGGTGTATTGTAACTAAAATAAGGAAATAAAATAAAATAACTTAAAGACTTCTTTGTAATAAATACATTTATTACTATGAAAGCCGTGGGGCGCCGGCAGTAGAATGGGCACCATTCTCTCTTTCCCATGGTTGCAGTAAGAATCTGCTAAGTGATACCTCCGAAGGATTTGCAGCAGCATCTTTCCATGTATCAAAATCCTGTACTGTGCTCGCCAACTCGCTTGCCAAACGTGGTGAGTATGGCAACAACCATCTCAATATCAGTTCTTGGAGATGAGACTGGCCTATTTTTAGCAGTGGACGTCCAACGGCCGAGATGCTGATGATACTTTGAGAAATACGTAACTGCTATTTTTAGCTGTTTAAAAAATCACCATCATCTCAGATGTGAGACGGATCTCCAAATACTGGTTATGAGGGATTGTTGCCATGCTCACCACGCTTAGCAGGCGCTGAGTAGGCAAGCGCTGTAAGAAATGTTGACACACAGAATGACGCTGCTGCCCATTCACCGGAGTTATCCCTTAGCAGTTCGTTACTCCTACCTTAATCCAAATAGCGATTCCCTTATCGTATAATGATCAAATGCAAAGAACAAACGGTGTTTACCAATTTACTTATCGTAGTTCCAGCAAGAATTTCAAACAGACAGTCTAAATTCATAGTAACATAACTATTTTCAGGACTTCAACAACAAGTTGATTTCTCCTGGGAACTCTCGTGCTTGAAGTTTAATTTAATTTTAAGCTTCATAATGTTACATGCGCTGTTTTCCAAAAGGCTATTGTCGAGGAAAATACTTCACACAGTTACAAACGCTATGTAGTTAATTTCAGCACCTGGTGAATTTCTCATGCAATTCCAACAAAAGCGTTTGTCTAGCAAAGGAATACGTCATTTCTGTCGTAAAAGGTCCATTACTGAACACAGATCATGAGGGATCTTGGAAATCCATGAGGGGTAGTTGCCATACCCACAACGCTTGGCAGGCGGGTTGGCGAGCGCAGTACGGGATGTTGATACACGGAAAAACGCTGCTACACAGATGTGTCGACATGACAGATGTGTCGTGTCGACTGGAAGATTCCAGAAGTATCTCTTAGCGGGTTCTTACTGCATCCACGGGCATGAAAGGAAGGACAACATTCTACTGCCGGCACCCCGCGGCTCCACGGCACAGGAATTATTAGTGTTATTTCTAAATACATACATAAAATACCAATTCATTTATTTGACACAAGTAAGGCCTTTGCATCTATAGATTATTTATACAGCGTGAGCAACTGGTAATCATGCTGAACGGAACGCTGCAGTGCCTGGGACATCGTTAGATGGACTAGGCTTTGCCTAGCACCTATACCATCCTCTCAGCTTATTATAGTATCTGTGGCTTAGTCAGCTATTAGTCAGAGGAAAGCACACGTCAAAACGTCTGAAGCTGTCAAAGCACGTGCACATAAATTCAAGAAAGAAAAATCCATTGGTGCTCGGCCGGTATCGAACTCACGACATTCGGATTGATAAGGCGGGGGTATATACCATTCGGCCAACACGGCTCAATTCTATATATGATAAAAATAGATGCTAACAATAATAATATTATTTCGTTCTCAATTTCTCCTAACTAGTTTTAGTAGAACTTTTTGTGAAGAGTTCAGAAAAACCTTACCTACTTCTGCTGCCCAACAGTAATGTCTGCATTGCTGCGTTCCAGTTTGAAGGGTAAGGGGGCCAGTGAAATCCCGGACACATGAGACCTTACAACTCTATGTCTCAGGGTGACGGGCGCAATGAAATCAAGCGTTGGTCACGTGATAAGTGATAAGGTTAGGTTGAGGTTACTACTTAACCTGCGGCTCGTCTCATTATTTAGTCGAATAAAAAAAATGTTTGACTCAAATGCTAACTACAATTATATAATTTTGATCTCAATGGCTCCGAACTCATGGATAAAGGGATTGTTTAACGGAGAGAAGATACAAGTATCACTATCACTGAATTGAAATTATCGTGGCTAGACATCATTTAATAACTTTGTTCTCGTCTCGCGGCCCTCGGAGTCGGCCACGAACGGTGCTCATGAAGAAGGGCCTCTAAATGGTCTACGAAACGTCAGCAAGATGATAATAAGTTAGTTACGTGGTGTAAGCCGTATTATATTTATTAAAAGTATCATTATTATAATCAGAAAAAATGCAATAACTCTGACTGTCAAAATATGTATTGTGTATGTGTATGTATGTGACTCCATTTTCCGCATTTGGACTCTTAAGAGAAAAGGTTGCGGGCTCGAGCCCCGCTGGAAGACAAATGTTTGCTTTTCTGCATCTCAGATCGCACTGATGTCCACGTCCACGTCTGGACATAGACCTCCATCAGGGATCTCCTAAATCATGAGGGGGTTGTTGCCATAGTTGCCACGCTTGGCAGGCGGGTAAGCGAGCGCAGTTAGGCTTTATGATTCACATGACAGATGCTCCTGCACATCTGTCGCAGTTCATTATTGGCTTGGATTCGTACATTAAGACAAAGGCCTTCCCTTTATGTTCTGGGGGCCTCCCTCATGGATCTCAAAGTACTGATCCTGAGGGAATTTCAATCAGTATCATCATCCCCAGTCGTAGCATGTCCAAGAAGTACCAAGTACTAATCATGGGGGAATGGTTCCCATACTCACCACGCTTGGCAGGCGGGTTAGCGAGTGCAGTGCGGGATACGCTGCTACTCATCTGCCGCAGCTATCCCTTGTAAGATTCATACTGAATCCACGGGCAAGAGAGAAGATTCAACTTTCTACTGCCGGCATCCCACTTTGTAACACAAAGTCGTGCATTTAAACGCTAAAAGGTCGCATAAGACCGCATCAATTTAGTCCGTCTGACTGTAAATCGCTCGCGAACAAGGTTGTATACCAACTTTCGCAATTACGTTAGTCCGGATTAAAGTTGGGTTTGCAACTTTCAAAATGGGACGGATGGTTAGATGGCGGGACACAGCGCGCGGGGAGTTGCGAAACAGTTGTAAGTGGATGTTTGATCGGTGTTGTTTTGACGATAATGAATATCGTCATCATCAACATTTTTTCCCCCTCCTGACCTCCTACAAGTCAGATGTTTACCTGAAAAGGCTCTTTGATTTTTTGTCGTAATAATTAGAAATGTCTACTAAATCTTTAGAAAGTGCTGTACGCGAGATAACTAAGACTGTGCTCGACCTACAGAATTTTTTATTTTTTTATTTTATTTAATATAGAATAAATATATAAGAATAAAGTGTTGTCACTGGAAAAGCTATTAATTGACCAAAATAGCACAATTAAAAAGTTGGTTGAAGATAAGGAGACAGTTTAACTATTCGCGGAAGAGGGTACGCAGGCTAAAACCGCAACGACGTCAACACAGCGACCAGTGCGACAAGCAAGACTTCGGGCTAGTTCGGCCATCACCGCTGCGAGCCTGAAGACTAAAGCGGGACGGAATCTATCTCCGTTCGCTTCCACTGCGCTTGCATCGGTGACAGTTGACGCGACTACGTCATCAAGCCGAAGCGCATCGATCACACCGCAACCACTCATAGTCGAGAGCGATCTAATGTCAGCCAATGCGGATGAACCAGTGAAAAGCGACGCGGCGAGTTGGACCGAAGTAAAGTCACGGCGCACTCGCCGACCAATCGAAAATGTGACCCAGGGTATTGCTGTGCCAGGATCAACTGCGTTATTAGCCGCTGAACGAAAAACATTTCTACACTTGTTTTATGTCAAAACAGGAACGACGGAAGACCAAGTGGCTGAATATATGCGTAGTATTTGCCCTGACGATAGGTGTTCAGTCGAGGCGCTCAAGCCCAGGGGAGATTACGCTTCGTTTAAATTATCCGTGCTTACAAAATACGTCCATAAATATCTGACACCTGAGCACTGGGCTGAAGATGTGCTTATCAAACCTTGGCGGAATGGGTTTCGCAAGCCATCACAGCAAGCCGAATAATAATGTATCGAAGTTTAAATCGTTCTCACTATTCTACCAGAATGAACGAGGCCTACGATCAAAGCTAGATGAATGCAGAAAAGGAATTTATAATGAGTTATCCGACATTTATGCATTAACTGAAACGTTTTTGGTCAGCAGTATCGGTGATGGGGAGGTGTTCCCCCCCCGGATTCACTGTATTACGCCAAGATCGTCCCTATGACTCGGGATGGGGTGGTGTATTGCTGGCTGTCAGAGATCGGTATAAAGTTCAGCAAATATCAGATATTGAAGGATATTCTCAGGACATCGAAATAGTTATGGCTATAGTGACGCTTAGATATAAGAAAGTGCTGTGCTGTGTTGTGTATGTGCCATCGGGCGCAAATGATGAGAAATATTTGAATACTTTTGTAGTGTTAGAAAACGTAGTATCTAAATATTCAAAATTGGATGTACTTATTGTGGGTGACTTCAATCTAAATATATATACTAGTCAAAATGTGAATATGCTTTACCAATGTATGCTAACATTCTGTAAACTGAAGCAGTTTAGTGATGTGTCAAATAAGCACGGTAATATGTTAGACCTGGTTCTGAGCAATATGAGTACTAAGTGTGTGAGTGTGTGCGGTGATGTGGATCCCGTGGTGAAGGAAGACGGGCATCATCCAGCGCTCCGCGTGACCCTAAAGATCCCGCGACCGCCCCCGCCAGCGGCGGCAGTGCAGCGCGCGCCGCCGCCAACTCCCGACGGCGACGCCCCCATGCAATGGAACTTCCGTAAGGCAAATTTTCACCATCTTTACTCTTCTATATATGAGATAGATTGGCATGAAATTTTCCTATGCAATAATGTAGACGAGGCCGTCGACCTATTTTATGATAAATTAAATATTTCCTTGAATAATTATGTCCCAATAAAACAGATTAAGTCTAAGGCGCATTGCCAGTACCCTATTTGGTTTACGTCAGAAATTAAAACTAACTTACAAAATAAGTATTACCATTTGAGAATATTTAAAAAACAAGGAAATTACTTTAATCGTGAAATGTTTAAATACTACAGAGGTCGTTCAAAGCAACTCATAGATTGTGCCTATAATAACTACATAAAATTAACTGAAAATAATATATGTCAAGACCCAAATAGTTTCTGGAAGTTTGTAAAGGAGCAGCAATCGTCCAGAAAATCTTGTGATGAGTTTGATTTTGAAGGGAAACTAGTTACAGGAGGCGATGCTGCTAACGCATTTGCAACCTACTTCGAATCTGTTTTTTCCATTGAAGTGCCAATCTTATCGTCTGAATCCGCTGAGCAAGCTGCCGCAAGCCCGTTCTGCTCATCACGCATAGCCCTCGATAGCATTGCTTCTACTGACGTGTTCCATCATCAGTGAAACGCCTGAAAGCCCGTTCATCAAATGGGCCCGATGGAATACCACCTTTTGTTATAAAGGACTGTTACCGCGCTATGGAATCACCATTGTTATATATTTTTAATCTTGCGCTGAAAACAGCAACTTATCCAGCCGCCTGGAAAGTATCTCGAGTTACACCTTTACCCAAGGGTGGGGTCAAGTCGAAGGTTGAGAACTATAGGCCCATAGCCGTTCTCTCAGCATTTGGTAAAGTATTTGAAGCTACTCTAAATCGCCGGATCACGAATCAAATCCGACCATTCTTAAATGACAAC
The DNA here is from genome assembly GCA_963082625.1 of Pasiphila rectangulata. Classification (NCBI taxonomy): domain Eukaryota; kingdom Metazoa; phylum Arthropoda; class Insecta; order Lepidoptera; family Geometridae; genus Pasiphila; species Pasiphila rectangulata. The sequence goes on from OY720239.1 coordinate 21,217,466, forward strand.
CAACATGGTTTTTTGGCTGGCAAGTCGACCGCCACAAATCATGTCAATTTTGTTGACTACGCTGTAGCCGAGATGGACCGGAAGAGACAAGTAGATGCGGCATATTTTGACTTTCAAAAAGCTTTTGATCGGGTACATAATGACGTTTTACTAAAAAAGTTTGCAGCTATAGGATTTACTCCTAGCCTGCTCTAGTTTTTTTCCAACTACTTTTCCGATCGTTATCAGTATGTACAACTTTCTGGGTATAGATCTGACCTATATTTGACGTTGTCTGGAGTGAGTCAAGGAAGTACACTGGGACCGACCCAGTTTTTAATCATGATCAATGACCTACCAAATGTTGTTAAGACGGCTGAGTGCCTGTTGTTCGCCGACGACTTGAAACTATTCATGGGTATAGACAATGACGCAGACTGCCAGGCGCTCCAGCGTGATATTGATAATGTTGTGGCGTGGAGTGAACGGAACCTATTACAATTTAATACTTCCAAATGTAAAACCATAACATTTACGAGATCCCGTTCACCCCACGTATACCCATACCGCATATTCGGCGTCCCTGTAGAGCGCGTCACACAAATCCGTGATCTGGGCCTGACTTTGGATCGTGAACTTACTTTTAATACACATATAAGTAATACTTGCACTAGTGCCTTCAAGTCCTTGGGTTTCGTGATGAGGACCGCTATCGTGACACTTTTCTATGCTTTTGTAAGATCTAGACTTAATTATATATAATGCTATCATATGGGATCCTCACGAGGAAAAGTATAAGTTGATGCTAGAACGGGTGCAAAGGAAATTTGCAAGATACCTTTATAAAAAACTTTATGGATATTATCCCTACTTATACCCATCCCTATTTGTTAGTGGTATGGTCGACCTCTATACGCTGGAATTCCGACGTAAGTGCTCGCTGATGATACACTACCTGGCCATTCTACAAGGTAGAATAGATAACCCTACTGCCCTCTCAGCATGCACGCTATACGTGCCCGACCAGTATCTGCGCGCGCGGTCGCGGCGTCTGTTCGCGCCAGCCCTGCACCGCACCGACACCGCGCGGTATGCGCCTACTGCGAACGCACTCACATTACTTAATGCCATAATTGCTCAGAAACCTGAAGTAGATGTGTTTCACATGAAGCTTCAGGTATTTTTTAAATTATGTATAGATTTCTTAACTTAATAATTTGTTGTATGTTCACTAGCTCTAAAACATTTTGGCTTATGCTGTAAGTTTGTGAGACTGTTTATTAAATAAATAAATAAACATAGTCCCAGCCATAGGACTGGTAGCAGCCGTCTACTATTGAACATAGGCCTCCCTCATGGATCTCCAAGTGATCATGATTGATGGTGCCATAGTTACCACGTTTACCAGGCGCGTTGTTAAACGCAGTCGTCATTTCAGCCATAAAACGTCTAATACTAAACATAGGCTACTATTAGAAAATGCTAGGTTAACCAAAATGTTTAAACGTTATTGGTACAAAAGTACCAAGGAATGCCAAGGATAGGGCAGGAGCGTCTTTCCTTGTATTAACATCACGTACTGCGTTCAACCGTGGTATACCGTGGGGATCCGGCAGTAGAATGTTACCCCTCCATTTTTTATTGTTGCTCCAGTTGCTGACGCTGTCTGTACAAATCATCTCATGCACGTGGATGCAGTAAGAGCCTGAAAAGGAATACCTCCGGAAGATAGAAGCAGCGTCTTTCCGTGTATCGCTCGCCAAGTCGCCAGGCGTGGTGAGTATGGCTACAACCTCTTCATAGAACTTAATTAAACTATCGCGATTTGTTAACATATATATACAGGGTGTAAAAGGACGACTAACGAAAACTTCGGGAGGTCAATGTACTCATCAATATGAACAACTTTTATTGAGGAACTTTCGCTGTAAAAAAAAATATTGTCCTTTTACACCTTGTATATTTACTTTAATATTAAATACAAGCTTCTGCCCGCCACTTCGCATGCGTTGTACCTGAATAAAAAGTAAGCCTATGTGTTAATCCTGGTCAACATCAAATACGTGTGCAAAATTTCAGCTCAGTCCGTACCCTAGTTTTTGCGTGAAGAGGTAACAAACCTCCATCCAAACAATTTTTCGGCTTTATAATATTAGTAGGATCAGTGTCATAATAGAGGAAATATTTTTATTTTGTATGTTTGTAAGGAAAAATTCTCAAAAACGAATGGACGATTTTTCTAAATTCTTTCACCATTATAATGCTTTATCCCTGAGTGACATAGCGTTTTATTCTCGTTTTCTCACGGGAACGGGAACTACGTGGGTAAAACCTCGTTTAAATTACAGGATTTAATCGCGTACTACGCCGAAACTTTGCGAAAATAATAAAAAAGGCATATGTTCAAATCCTGTATGTAAGGTCTTACACCTTTTAAAATAATAGGATGTTGATAGTTGATAAATAGATTCTATTCCAAAACACTCTATGAGCTAAATGATGATAATGATTATGACAATGAGCCACGCGCCCGGTAGGAGAGGCTGACATGAACTCTGCTAACTAAATGATATTCATAATGACATTAATAATAAATAATAATAATAAATAATGCTGGACAAATCACACAGCATCAACTAGCCCCAAGCTAAGCAAAGCTTGTGTTATGGGTACTAGATGACTGATATACTTAATACATTATACTACATATGTATATAGATATTTTTATTATATATATAGAAAAATACCCAGAACACCCTGAACAAATATCTGCAGATCGTACAGATATTTGTCCCGAGGCGGGAATCGAACCCGCAACCCCTTGCGTCGCAGGCGGACCTTCGCCCGCTGCGCCACAGAGCTCGTCATGCTCGTCACACATTGAGACACGCGCCCGATAGGAGAGGCTGACATGAACTGACGAGAGCGCGGCCGTTGATATTACGACTGTAAACACAAAATGCTGACGCGAGAGGATAGTGCGGTTAGACCGTACACTGTATAAACCTTCAACCTCCAAGACCTTCTCATGGTCTTGGAGGAAGGCCTTTGTTCGGATGTGGATGTGCATAGCAGTCCTACAGCTTCGACGATGATAATGATGATGAAATATTACTAACATGACTTCATCATCATCATTTCAGCCGTAAAACGGCTACTACTGAACACAAGTGTCATTTGAAGTGAACAGATTCAATTATGTGCTTTATTCTATTTATTTGTGTTGTTTTATTTTGTAATTTGTGACGCGTCAATAAGGTCATGCGGCCGCACTGAATAAAGTATTTTTTGATTCTTGATTCTCAAGCCTCCCTCGTAGAACTCCATGAGGGGTAGTTGCCATACTCACCACGCTTGGCAGACGGGTTGGCGAGCGCTGTATTTTGATACATGGAAAGACGCTGCTACGCATCTTTCGGTGGTATCCCTTAGCAGGCTCGTACTGCAACCACGGGCATGAGAGGATGGGTAACATTCTACCACCGGCACCCCACGGCTATGGGTGTGTTACATTACTTGATTATTATTTTTAATACGAAACAATTTATCCAATATTTAGTTACTTATTAATGTACTTCAATATAGATAAATCAAATTGACGACATTCTTCGACTTTCAACTTTATTGTTTACTTTATTAAAATTACCAAATTGTTCTCAAACTTACAGCAGTCTGTGAAGTTTTCTAATTATTTAAATTACAATATAATTTACTCGGAGTATTAATTTCAAAATTTTTGAGTAGAAAAATGTTCATTTATGTTTTGATTTCGATTTACAACAAACTTTACTAAATAAGCTCAATCAATTATTGGTGGTAATTTCTGATTAACTAATTTTATTTTTAGGCCATATTCCAAATTAGCCAATTTTCGATTAAATTTAAAACGATCAAATATCCTTTGTTTTGATCGGAAGAAATATAGGTTATACTTAATAAACGTTTTTGAATATACAGCGTGTCCCGTAATTGGGGTACTAAGCCGAAAGGGGGGTTTTCTACCCCCCCTGGCAAACAACGTTTGTTCTACGACTACGTTCTACGACAACATACGTAATACATATGTTTATTTCCAAAAAAACTGATTAACAAACTTCTAACTACTAGGCACATATGATTAAGTAATATATTTGTAACTTATAATAGTAGAAAAAAATATAAAAAAGCCGTGTTGGCTGAATGGTATGTACCCCCGACTTTCAATCCGAAGGTCGTGGGTGCGATACCGGCCGTGAACCAATGGATTTTTCTTTCTTGAAAAGTGTAAGTTCACATTTAGCACGTGCTTAACGGTGAAGGAAACATCGTGAGGAAACCCGCGGCTTAGTTAGCTTCAGACGTTGACCTGTTCTTTCCTCTGACTAACAGCTGACTAAGCTGAGATAATGGTAAAGGTGCTGGGCAAGCCTAATCCATCAAACAATGTCCTAGGCACTGCAGCGTCCCGTACAACATTATTACCAGTTGCTGACGCTGTATAAATCTTCTATAATAGATGCAAAGGCCTTACTATAATAGTAGAGAGAAGATAGAAAAATAACACAAGCTAGTATATATTGAAGGAAGCATAGTTTTTGTAGTTGTACAAGTGAATCAATGTTATACTCTCAAAAAACATCTCAGAAGATAGAAAATGATGTTTAAAAGAATATTCAATGGTTAGTTTTTCTGAAAACCTATTTAAAGTTTTTGAAAGGATTTTTTATAAAATTTACATAGGCCGCGCCCGCGCGCTCTCCTTCAGAAACCCACCGCTGAAATAATTTGGCCTTAACAATAAATAATACAGTGTTTCTACTATAACAATCTCACTAATATCATAAAGCCGAAAGTTTGTATGTATAGAGGTTTGTTACCTCTTAACGCAAAAACTACCCAACGGATTGAGCTGAAAATTTGCATGCGTATAGATGTTGACCAGGATTAACACATAGGCTACTTATTAATCTTATCATATATTTATCTGGGTACAACGCATGCGAAGCGGCGGGCTAAAGCTAGTTGAAATATTTTATTTATTTATTTTATTTTATTTTACACATTTTAGGGAAACTAACAGCTAGCCTTAAAAACTAATAGATAAATTAATACATGTAGCCGGTACAACCAGCACATGCGCACTGATGGCCAATTATAAGTTTCCACTTATAGGAAGAAGAATATTACATAATATATCATTCATCTTAGCCGTAGGGTTGATCTCCATGTCCACAGCTGGACAAAGGATGAAGCTTCAAGATCATAAGACCGCCTCATGATCATCTTGATCATGATCATCTTGTTGCCATACGCGCCACGCTTGGCAGGTGGGTTGGCGAGCGCAGTACGAGATGTTGATACACGGAAAGACGCTGCTGTTCATCTTATAAAGACCTTAGCAGAATCTTACTGTACGGGCGAGAGAGGAGAGGCAACATATACTACTAAAGGATACGTTTATTTTCGTTTTACGAGGATTCGTGACAATAGGAACAAACAATGCCTTCATATCATTGATTTAGTACTTTGTAAACTAATTTTAATTGATTTTGTAATTTTTTACACATTTTTTTATTTGTTTAGCGTTTAAATGCTGAGTAAAAGCTAGTAATAATACTACTAGCTTTTACCCACCGCTTCGTCCGCGCTAAGCAGCACCTAGCGGCTATTAATACGTTGTTTTTGTTAAATAAACGTTATTATTAATATTATTATCATCATTTCAGCCATAAAACGTCCACTAATTAACAAAGGGTAGTTGCCATACTCACCACGCTTGGCAGGCGGGTTGGCGAGCGCAGTATGGGATGTTGATATATGGAAAGACGCTGCTGCCCATCTTTCTGAGATATCCCTTAGCAGGCTTTTACATCCACAGGCATGAGAGGAGGGGCAACATTCTACTGCCGGCGCCCCACGGCAATATTATTATATCAGAGTTAGATGGACTGTAAAACTGAAAAAGCTTTTATCAATCAACACCTCTTTCATCCTTCCAGTTGATTTATTTCATCATCATCATTTCAGCCGTAAAACGTCCACTACTGAACTAAGGCCTCTCTCATAGATCTCCATGAGGGGTAGTTGCCATACTAACCACGCTTGGCAGGCGTGTTGGTGAGCGCAGTTCGGGATGTTGATACACGGAAGACGCTGCTGCCCATCTACCGAAAGTATCCCTTAGCAGGCTCTTACTGCATCCATATGCATGAGAGGAGGGGCAACATTCTACTGCCGGCGCCCCACGGCAATATTATTATATCAGAGTTAGATGGACTGTAAAACTGAAAAAGCTTTTATCAATCAACACCTCTTTCATCCTTCCAGTTGATTTAATTACATTAAATTAATTTAGAGAGTTAAATGCCTGTCGCTTGGTTAGTTGTTCAATGAACTATTATATCAGCGTAGTCAAGCGTAGACGCAAAACTAAAACAATGACAACAGTTGGCCATTATTTAGCCGCTTTTGTAAATGTTACCATAACCATCATCATCATCATCATGTCAACTATAGGACTGCTTTTCACGTCCACTGCTGGACATAACCCTCCCTCAGTGAACTCCTACAGATCATGAGGGGTTGTTGCCGTACTCACCACGCTTGACAGGCGGGTTGGCGAGCGCAGTGTGGGATGTTGATACACGGAATGAGGCTGCTGCCCATCTTCTGGTGGTGGTAGCTCTTAGCAGGCTCTTACTGCATCCACGGGCAAGAGAGGAGGGGCAACATTCTACTGCCGGCACCCCACGGCAATATATAGCCTATCATCATCATCATTTCAGCCATAAAACGTCCACTGATGAACACAGGCCTCCCTCATGGATCTCCATGAGGGGTAGTTGCCATTATCACCACGCTTGGCAGGCGGGTTGGTAAGCGCAGTATGGGATGTTGATACACGGATAGACGCTGCTGCCCATCTTCCGGAGGCGTCCCTTAGCAGGCTCTTACTGCATCCACGGGTAGGAGAGGAAGGGTAACATTCTTCTGCTGGCACCCCACGGCAATATATAGCCTATGCGTCGTCTTAATTATAGTCTAATGAATATAACGTCGGGGAAGGCCGAGGAAGCGATGGCGGGAGGACCTCGATTCGTTTTACAGTGATTGGTTTCATATTTCTAATTAGAGAGATGTCTGGAGGAGTTTGGGGTAGACCTTTGCCAAGCAGTGGGACAAAACAGGTCAATTAAAATGAAACAAAAAGTTCACTGCTGGACACAGGTCTCTCTTCTGCAATGTCAAAGTCACTGACAACAACTGTTTATTTAATAGAGCAAAAAGCTACATAGAGATATATTGAATTATGGTATGTCCGCCAACATGGCCAGCCAAATAACATAATAATTTATCAATTAACTTGACACTGGCGGGATAGTGTAAAACTAAACACAAAAAGCCATAAAATAAAAAGACAAAGACAAGCTACATAGAATAGTCATTTTGTTTTTTTTTACCTTTATATCTTGCATCCATATTTCTCTCCATTCAAAGATTGTCTGGAAGAAATCGCTTCTAAGCGATAAGACCGCCCATTGTACCAATCTTGTATTTAAGTTTTTTTTCTGTATTATTTTTCAAGGTATGCAATAAAGTATTTTGTAATGTATTGTATCTTCCAATCTTTCGTTATTAGTATACGCCAATTATAACAAGAACCTCCACAAATTACTGGAGATGATTATCATAAAACATTGCGGATGCCCCCGGGAATGACCCTAAGCGTTCGAAGGGAGCTTTACCTTATTCTGTTTCCGTTGGGCTAAGGTACAAGAGGTTCGCGCCGTGGGGTGCCGGCAGTAGAACGTTACCTCTCATGTCCGTGGATGCAGTAAAAGCATGCTAAGGGATACCTCCGAATGGAAAGTAGCGTATTTCCGTGTATCAAGTATCAACATCCCGTACTGCGCCCGCCGACCAGTGGAGACCCATGAGGGAGGGAGGCTTGTGTTCAGTAGTGGACGTTTATCGGCTGAAATGATGATGATGATGATAAGGATTTTAATTTGTGGATGCTTATATACTTCTGCCGTGAGTTTCGGCAGTCGAATGTTGCCTCTCCTTTCTTGCCTGTGGAGTTAGTAACAATCTGCGACACCTCTGTAAGATGGGCAGCGTCTCTCCGTGTATCAGCATCCTGTACTTAGCTGCGCTCGTTAACCCGCCTGCCAATTGTGGCGAGTATGGAGCAACTTCCACATAATCTTGGAGATCCATGAGGGAGGCCTGCGACTGAAAAGATGATGTTGATGCTTTTAAGGAAACATATTTACGTATTTGAGTCATTAGTATTATACATAAATTAGGGCTTTAGTTCGTTTCAGCCGTAAAACGTCCACTACTGAACACAGGCTTCGCTCATGGATTTCCATGAGGGGTAGTTGCCATACTCACCACGCTTGGCAGGCGGGTTGGCGAGCGCAGTACGAGATGTTGGTACACGAAAAGACTCTGCTGCCCATCTTCCGGAGGTATCCCTTAGCAGGCTCTTACTGCATACATGGGTATGAGAGGAGGGATAACATTCTACTGCCGGCACCCCACGGCGTTAAGGGCTTTAGTATTATACATGAACTCCTTTGGGTGTGTAAACTACGGAAAGTTAAAAAGGAGACATACAAATTATAACATACAATGGGTAATTGCCTTTTAGGGGTTCTGTGCCTCAATATGCAAAATCACTGACTGCTACGCTGACTGCTGCGCTAACTGCTATGCTGAGTGCTACGCTGACTGCTACGCTGACTGCTATGATGACTGCTACGCTGACTGCTACGCTGACTGCTACGTTAACTGCTACGCTGACTGCTATGCTAACTGCTACGCTGACTGCTATGCTAACTGCTACGCTGACTGCTATGCTAACTGCTACGCTGACTGCTGCGCTAACTGCTATGCTGACTGCTACGATGACTGCTACGCTGACTGCTGCGCTAACTGCTATGCTGACTGCCACGCTGACTGCTACGCTGACTGCTGCGCTAACTGCTACGCTGACTGCTATTCTGACTGCTACGCTGGTTTCAGTTATAGCTTTAGCCCATGACTTGCACTAAACTTTGTTTATCTCCAACATAACAATGAAGATATATATTCCCAGGAGAGGAGTCTACTAATTCGGTTTCAGAATAACGTCCACAGAAGCTGTTATGGTCAAGTGTTTTTATTGCTGTCTTCATGTCCCTTAATTGTTTAAGAAAGCGTGAAGCTGCTTACAACCATCTTGTAGGATTTGAAAATTATTTTTTCTTAAGGTGCGCTTACACGGGAGCTATAATTGTTCGGTAAAAAGAATGTATCAATCTGTAGCAGTATCTAAGTCGAGCAATATGCTGCAATATACGTCAATATTGCTTCTAATTGCTTTATATGTTCCATTTTGCTCAATGCCACTGAACTGAATCGCTCGTGTAAGACAGTATTGTCTAGTTTCTTGGAGTTGCTCCTTATCGCTCTATATTAATGTTGCAACGCATTTTGTAAAATTGATGCTTGTTGCTGTTGCCGTAAATTGCTCGTTATTTTGTCACGTAGCAATCGACCATTATTGCTAAGGGTCAAGCAATATTTTCATTAGTGCGCTTTTTTTGTCAGCTGTTAGCTTAAATAATAATTAATTCATTGTAAATAGTTTGCAATCATGACATTATTAACCATGAATTTCTACATTATCTTTTGTTATTGCGGTTTTAATTTTTAGATGTCACTTTTATACTGGCACTGTAATAATACTGGCAGTAAAATCATTATAAATGTTTACGATTTTATAATTTAATTTATTTTAGTATTCCGTATATTATCATATATTTACTAGGAATAGCTAACAGAAGAATGATCTTGAAACGTCTGCCCCAAATTTGATATAAAATGACAAACCACCTATAGAAACCCGCGTTTAAAACGATTAAGCCGTCCAGACAGACACATAATGACACGCACATACACACGCACACTCACATACATACATACACACACACACACACACATACTTTTTGAGTCGGGAGTTGAAAACTATTTGTCGCAAGCCTAAAAAACCTTATGAAAATAAAAAAAGTTCCGTTAAAACTAAAAATTTACATAATCCTTATCCTGCATAAGCAGGTGTACACGATATATTGGCCTGTTTCCAACCCTTTTTCACATTCACACTCTATAAATAATAAATAACTACCCTGCATTTACCAGTTTCATGCTACCTACATAACTTAGCATATTTATGGAGGGTTCACTTTCAATGATCGGAATATTTGATTTTGTCACGTTTTTTTTGTTTCAATAATGTTAGATAGTAGAATGTTACCCCTCCTCTCATGCGCTTGGATGCAGTAAGAGCCTGCTAAGGGACACCGCCGGAATATGGGCAGCAGATTCTTTCCGTGTATCAACATCCCATACTGCGCTCGCCAGTCCACCTGCCAAGGCGTAGTGATTATGGCAACTACCCTTCATGGAAATCCATGAGGAAAGGCCTGTGTTCAGTAGTGAACGTTTTACGGCTGAAATAAATAGTATTTAACATGTCCTCTTTTGGAAAATGTAAAGATATTTAAATATGTGTTAATCTCAAACTTTTTAACTTTATAGCGTCGACAGCGGTGGTCAACGGGTAAAACACAGTTCTTTTCAATTACCCGTAGTTCCATTTTGGTGCTGTGGGTCTACGGGGTAAAAAAATTACCCGTGGTCCCCCGTGGTACAAAAGCCGTGGTGCCACGGTTAAAACACGGTTATTACCTTGTTTTATTATTTCCCGAAGTTTGAAGTGCCTTGAAAAGTCGCCGTAGGACTGCTGTTCTTGTCCACTGCTGGACATGGACCTCCCTCTCCTGGCTCTCCAAGATCATGAGGTGGTTATTGCCATAATCGCCACGCAGGCGGGTTGGCGAGCGCAGCATGGGTTTTTACAAGGAAAGACGCTGCTGACCATCTTCCAGGGGTATCCTTTGGCAGATTCTTATAAAAAGATGCTGCCGACCATCTTCCGGGCGTATCTGTTAACAGATTCTTACTGAATCCTCTTGTAAGAAGAGATACTCTCTTGCCGGTACCCCACGACCGAGATGAATGAAAATAATTATCTTTACATTCGCATATTACAAAAATTAAAGCAAACAACGCTAAATCAAACCTTTATTCCTGATTTCATTAGTTGATTCTCGCAGGAGCAATTTATCGGAAACCTAAAGAAACTCAATTTAAAAACTTAATTACACAAACGATACATAAAACTTGATAGCTGCTCCCTCTCGCTCACTACAGCGGAGTGGGAGCGAGATAGATGTCAATTAATTATTCAAAATGGCCTGATCTTGATAGGTTTTTGCTGAGAGATCAAATATTACGTAAAGATTTTACATGTGTCCTGCCGTGGGGTGCCGTAAGAGCCTCCGGAAGATGGGCAGCAGCGTCTTTCCGTGTATCAACATCCCGTACTGCGCTCGCCAACCCGCCTGCCAACCGTGGTGAGTATGGCAACTACTTCTCATGGAGATCCGTGACGGAGGCCCGTGTTCAGTAGTGGATGTTTTACGGCTGATGAAAATGATATACATGTCTGAACCTTTTTTGAATGTACCTAATTATTCATACTTCGGATGTAACAGATTAACTCTGTGGGACAGTAAATGTTACCCCTCCTCTCTTCCCCGCGTACGCAGTAAGAATCTGCCAAGGGATACCTCCGGAAGAAGGGCAGCAGCGTCTTGCAGTGTAAGAACATCCCGTACTGCGCTTGACAACCCGCCTGCCAAGCGTGGTGATAATTTGTCCCGAGGCGGGAATTGAACCCGCAATCTATTGCGTCGCAGGCAGACCTTCGCCCGCTGCGCCACAGAGGTGTTCAAACCCACGGGAACGGGAATGGGAAATACGCGGTTGAAACTGCGGAGTGCGGTGCATCTATAATATTATTATATCCGTTATCCGTTTACTCAAAGTGATGAATTTTTTTTTATTGTAATGACCATTTTTGAGTCGCCTATCTGCTTGCAACTAAGCGAGATAAAGGGCAACATTCCTCTTTGCGTATTTATCATTATCTTAACCCCGTACTATGCTTGTCAGCTCAACACATTACCTGCCAGGTATTGCGTGGGGCAACATGGCTGTGACGCGCGGTGTGTCGGCAACAACACATAATCAGAACTTTGAGATCCATGACAGCAGTAAACGTCTTAACTGAAATGATGAGGATGACCCGTATGCAACTAATCGCCATGTATTAAAAATAATAAGAATAAAATCATCTTTATTTAGAGCATCAAATTTTTTTTACAAACTTAGAACTAGACGTTAATATGACAAACTGAGAGTTACAATAATGAATAAGACAAAAAAATAAAATAAAACAAGATGCTTCAAATTGGTGTCCAACTCAGCATAAATGTTGTGTAAATCTAAGATTATCACAACGCTGATCTTCCGTCAGAAACCAACCTGGGCTGTCACGCATGAGATAAACTATTACTTAAAAATAACTACACTACATAAATACGGGTCTAAAACATAAATAACGACGTGATGTACACTACTTTATTTGGCATAAACTATGAATAATCCTAATTATACTAAGATCATTAAAACGAAGAGAAATACAAACAAAGAAATATTATTAATAACACTGACGAGCACAAAGAATAATAAAATAGTAATGGCAAGAAAAAAAATTGTAAGGTACGAATAATAATAAATGTTCTAAGGGGGTTGTTACCATACTCGCCACTTCACAACCAATATAATATTTACACAAAATATCAAACACGAGTGGTTTTCCTGAACTTTCATAAGTGTGAAGTAAGAATATTACTTCCCCTAAAATCACCAATCGTGAAGAGCTAATTAATCTCATATTCATTGGTTTCCGAACTGACAAGGATAAGTGGAGGTCTCTAAGCCGGGTACTCATTATCAAGATTGAACCGTAACTTGTGATGCTGGCAGACGAATGTTGCCCTTTCTATCATGCTGTAGATGCAGTAGTCTCCCAAGGCATAACTTTAGAATATAAATAGCAGCGTCTTTCGGCCATGTAACAATGCTTAAGGAAACGTCAAGTATCGATTTGACGGACGTGGGTTCGAATCCCACCGCAACCGTAAAATTTATTATTAATTTTAAGGTTATTCATTTCTTTGAAAATGTTCTACCTAAGTGTGGTTAAAATAACAAACTACAGAATAAGATATAGCGACATCTCTAGTCATTGCTACCAAATGCAACTTCAGACAATGAACAGGAGAACTCTAGTAGTTACTTGTAGATGGCGCTCTTCGGTTGCTCAAACCGACATCACCTTATCAAGAATTTTAGCGGGTCCCGACATGGGTTCTGTAGCTTAGCGGTCAGAGCACTTCCGGCTTAAGGAAGCGTCAAGTATCGATTTGACGGACGTGGGTTCGAATTCCACCGGAACCGTAAAATTTTTGATAAGGTTATTTCTTTGAAAACAGACACACTTTTGGTAACAGTATATGCATCGCCGTGAGGTGCCGGCAGTAGAATGTTACCCCTCCTCTCATAGCCATGGATGCAGTAAAAGCCTGCTAAGGGATACCTTCGGAAGATGGGCAGCAGCGTCTTTCCGTGTACCAACATCCCGTACTGCGCTCGCCAACCCGCCTGCCAAGCGTGGTGAGTATGGCAACTACCCCTCATGGAGATCCATGAGCGAGGCCTGTGTTCAGTAGTGGACGTTTTACGGCTGAAACGATATGCATAGCTTCTAGTCTCACTCGTACTGCTCGCAGCAGGCTCGTGAACTACATACATACTTTTAGAAACAGTATATGCATAGCTTCTAGCCTCAGGCGTATTGATCGAAGCAGGCTCGTGAACTATATACACACTTTTAGAAACAGTATATGCATATCTTCTAGGCTCAGGCGTATTGATCGAAGCAGGCTCGTGAACTATATACACACTTTTATAAACAGTAATGCATAGCTTCTAGACTTCTAGACTCAGGCGTATTGTTCGCAGCAGGCTCGTAAACTACATACACACTTTTAGAAACAGTATACAGGGTGAATTTTTGAGACGGGACAGTAAGGGCAGGTGCCTTAACCGTTATAGTTACAGGAAAACGTTTTTAGAAGACTATCCATAATTGTTTAAGATATTCTGAACTGCATTTACAGATTTTGGAAAAAATGTACAGTTAGCAAGAAAATGGTCATTTTACACAAAAACTTTTTTTGATGCCAATCAATCCTCTTTCTTATTAGGATCAAAAAACTCTACTGGACCGACTGAGGTTTGAGTACTAGAAATGTCAGAAATTGCAAAAAACTTTTTCCATACATTTCGGTAAAAGAGTCAAACTTCTAAATTAGCCAAACTTTTTGTTATGGGTAGATACGCTATAATCCGCTATTTAGAAGACTCGCTGAAGAAAGTAGGTACTCGAGTAAAAAAAATTTTAAATTTCAAACTTCAAATTCGATTCGAATTCTTGGGTTATTTCAGATTATTCTTATGTTTGTGCTGAGAAAATTCAAGATTAGACTTCTTGTTAAAAAATGTCTTTAAATCGCAAACGTTTGGACTTAATTGAAGCGTATTTTGTAAATAATAGGAACACGGATGTACCACACCAATGCAGATGCATTGGTGTGGTACACGAATTAGTACCCATTGCGACAAGTACCATCAAGAAAGGTAATTAATAACCTTTTGAGTGAACTTATGTATTTGTGAAAACAGCGGTCATTTTGAGCCATTTATTTCGTAGATCATATTAATGCAAGTTATTTTTGTCTGTGTCTGAAATACACATTAAAATGATTATTGAGGGTAGGCGTAACCCTGACAACACTGTTTACTTTTGCTATTTTACAATTTATTTAATTAAAAATAGATCTGTACCATAAAAGTTTTAAAATAAGTCATAAAAGTAAAGGAATTACTACTCTTTGTATAATAAGTAGTATACATTTTTCTAAAGTGACTTTGTGAATGTGTATGTGGCAGTGAACACTTTGCACTTACCTGCTGGCATAACCCTATTTTCGAAAATGTCCAAAATGCAGGAATTATTATTGGCTCAACAAACCATTGAGGCTTCCCTTTCATCACGGATGGATGCATATGAGAAGTCACTAAAGTTGGCTGCTGTAAGTGAAAATAACAAGCCTGGTTTAGAGGAATTGTCCCGGGACTTCCATGATTTCCGTGACATAGCCTGGTCACTACTACAGGCAATGCGCTCCCAGATCCAGTCTCTCATGTCACAAGTGGATGATATTGACTCCTACAGTAGAAGAAATGCTCTGCTATTCAATGGCATTCCTGAAGCAGACAGTGAGGACTGCATGGTAACTATACTCAATGCTATAAATACCACTTTGAGCCTTGCTTATGTCAACTCAGACCACATTCAGCTATGCCATCGCTTGGGTACCAGAAAGGAAACTGGTTGCCGCCCAATACTAGTACGTTTCACCAATATCCGAATCCGAAACACTGTCTGGTTGGAAAAGAAAAAGCTGAAGTCGTCACCTACGGTTATAAGTGAATTTCTGACTAAATCCAGGCAAGCAGTTTTTTCTGCCGCTAGATCACTGTTTGGCGTTAGAGGTTGTTGGACCCGCGACGGGGCCGTTTTTGTGAAACTCCCAAATAACGATCGCAAGCGCATTGCGTCACGGGATGAACTTGAAGCGCTGAGGAAAAAATATCAAGCTGCACCGACGATCTCACAGGCATCATCGCCTAGTACAGCATTGGGGTCGACCCTGCAAGCACAAGCCGGACCATCATCGGCAGCGCCAGCGGCCTCCCTGGCCGGGCGCGTGCATACACGCAGAACGGCAACTGCAAGCCGCGCCAAGCAGCTCAACAAGTAGCAGCAACCGCTAGAGCGCCCCTACCACTTATTTCCTTAGTGCATCCAATAACAATAGATTGCTTTGTAAAATCACCCACAATAACTTCCTTTTTTTTTCATTTCTTTGTCACATTTTCACAACGTCATTCTTTGTTGTTGTTAAAAGATCATTCTTCTTCTTTATTTAATGGCGTGTGATTAAAAGATCATCAATCATAACATTGCAATTCGTAGGAGCTGTCACTGTCAGTCACGTCATAGTATATTTCAATACGTCATCGCAAATGACAGACTCGCAATAGTTTACGAAGCATATTACAAATAATGTAAAACAGATCTACCATATGGTGATGGACCGTTTACGAAGACCTTTATAATTAAATTTTCCACTGGTTGCGGTTGGCATGAAGTGCGTGGGGTACCTAATACTATTTTTTATTTTTATGTGTTCTTTTTTCCGAACTTGAAATGTTATTTCTTTTTTGGTTTGTTTAAATTGTTTTTCTAAGTAAATAAGAAACCTAACTGTTTGCCATGAAGAAACTTTTTCCGATATTTGATTTTCGCTTGTTTTTAGTATTTTAGTTTTATTTTTTTTTGTTTTAAGCCGGCAGGATGTGCAAAAATATGCTGCTAGTACTGTTAATTTTACCCTTGTAGCTATTAGATTTAATTTTTATTTTATTAGGTATATTTATACTATATCTATATTTTATTTTGCTTAAACATATTAGTTGTTGCATTATATGGCTGGTAGTAGCAATGATGATGATTCGTTTTTAACAGCTGAGTCTGCATCTATAACCTCTTCTGGAAGTGTTTACGACGTTGCATTGACTCTTGGTGAGACGCTCGAGAATATTTTTGCTCATCACAAGAAGACACTTAACATATGCCACATAAACGCTCAAAGTATCCCAGCCCACCATTCTGATCTCTTAGAATCTTTCGGCTCGGGCTGCATCGATATTATCTTGGTGTCTGAGAGCTTTCTTAAACCTACTCTCCCCTCTAGTTTTTTTCCTCTTCCAGGGTACGTGCTACTACGCAATGATCGTACGGGAGTAGGCTGTGGTGGGGTCGCTATCTATATCAAAAGCTGTCTTCCATATAGGATTTTAGGTCAGTCTCCCTCACTTTACAGTGCATCTCCAGAATACCTGTTCTTGGAAGTTAACATTGGCGTCAAAGTACTATTAGGGGTGGTTTACTGCCCTCCGACCATTAATTACTTCGATAAGTTAGAAGCCGTTCTAGAGGAACTCACATCCGATTATGCTCATAATATTATTTTAGGAGATCTCAACACCTGTCTTCTACACTCCACTCCGAGGGCAAGTAGGCTTAATAACATTATTGAATCGATTAACCTTAATGTAGTAAATTCTCACCCTACTCATCACACCTCTACCTCTGATACCCTAATCGATCTTATCATAACTTCCAACGTTGATCGTGTAGCCGATCATGGTCAACTAGCAGCCCCTGCTTTCTCCCATCACGATCTTCTCTTTTTAGCATACAAAATCCGTCCGCCCAAGCCTAAACCAATCACTCTCGAACAACGTAATTTTTCACGCCTAGATATCTCCCGACTTTTAGATGACGCCAGTGAACTGGACTGGGCTGGAGTGGAATCTTTATCCTCAATTGATGAGAAGGTCCACTTCACTAATTCAACTATTCTAGAACTGTTCGACAAACATGCGCCCATCCACTCAGTTAAAATGAAACGTCCACCTACGCCTTGGCTTACCGATGCTATCCGTAATGCCATGTCTAGAAGAGATCGCGCTTTTCGTAAATATAAGCGTGATCGATCCGACGCTAACTGGACGACCTATAAACGTTTGAGGAACCGCTGTAATATGCTTGTACGAAACGCTAAAAAGCGTTACATAGTGGATCAAATAGGACTCGCCACTCCAGCTGGTCTCTGGAGATTTCTTAGAACTCTGGGTATTGGGAAGTCTAAATGTCCTGACTCAAGGCTTACTGTAGATCTTGATGACTTGAATTTTCATTTCACAAATAGGTGCAAACTGAGTCGAGGAGCCAAATTGGAAGCTATATCTGAAATATCTGGCTTGACCGTCCCTACTAATGAACCGCTTACCTTTAGTACTGTTAGCGAAGACATGATTAGGAAAATTATGCTTTCTTTTAAATCAAATGCAGTGGGCAATGATAACATAGGTCGCATTATGGTCTCCAAGATCCTTAATCCAATTCTCCCCGCCATCACTCATATCGTAAATTTTTCATTAAATGCTTCCCAGTTCCCCGACAGTTGGCGAAAGGCTCACGTGATTCCCCTTCCAAAAACTTCAAACCCAGTCCTCCTCAGTCAATTCCGTCCCATTTCGATTCTCCCTTTTTTTTCCAAAATACTCGAGGCAGTGGTACACAGTCAGTTAACCAAGTTTCTTTCCATGAACAACCTCATAAATCCACTGCAATCTGGTTTCAGAAAGGGACACAGTACCACGACAGCACTTCTCAATGTGACAGAAGACATCCGAATGAACATGGAGGACTCACATGTGACTGTCCTGGTTCTAATTGATTTTAGCAGTGCTTTTGATACTGTAGACCACGATGTACTTTTAGCCCTACTTCCTAAACTTAACTTCGCACAATCAGTCGTCGCGTGGTTTTCTTCTTATTTAAACCACCGTCGTCAGAGAATTCAAAGTGGTCAGGACTTCTCTAAATGGCGTGAGACTGAGACAGGCGTACCACAAGGAGGCATTCTGTCCCCGCTCCTTTTCTCCCTTTTTATTGATCTTCTCTCACCGAACCTCTGCAGTCACTATCACATGTATGCCGATGACCTCCAACTCTATTGCTCCGCTACCGTAGATGATCTTGATGCTGCCATTGGTGTTCTTAACGACGACCTTGTCCGGCTTAGTTCGTGGTCGGCTCGTTACGGTATTAAAGACAACCCAAACAAGTGCCAAGCCATTATTATCGGTGGCTCTCGACAACTCTGCAAATTGGATATCTCCAGAGTTCCACTGATTCTTTTTGACGGATCCACTGTACCTTTCTCATCGACGGTTAAAAATCTGGGAGTAATTTTCGATACCAATCTCAGCTGGATTCCACACGTGAAGGAAATTAGTAGAAAATTTTATGCAACTCTTCACTCTATTTTACGTCTCAAAAACTTTCTACCGATATCTACGAAAATAGTTCTTGCAAATTCCCTTCTTGTGCCGATCATCGACTATGCTGATACAGCGTTCCTCGATATAAATCAGGACCTTCTTAACAAACTAGACCGTCTGCTCAACACCTGCATTCGCTTCATTTTTAACCTACGTAAATACGATCATGTGTCCGAATTTCGAAAAAAACTAAAATGGCTTCCAATCCGTGAGCGTAGGAACCTGAGAATCCTGTGTTTACTGTTTTCGGTACTTAGGGATCCACACACGCCGTGCTATTTGAGAGAACGTTTCCATTTTTTAGACGACGATCATGACAGACAACTTAGGTCAGCTGACAATCTCCTCCTCTCCACCCCCTTGGTCAGAACGTCGTTTATGTCAAACTCTTTTTCGGTTGCGGCTGTTCGGTTATGGAATGATCTACCTTCTGTCATCAAAAAGAAGGAGTCCAAGGAGTCATTTAAAAAGTCAGTACGTGAACACTTTCTTAAGAAACTTAACTACTTATAAGTCATAATATGTTGTAATCTATTTCTGTTCTCAACTCACTCTTTGCTACAGCTACAAACTATATTTAAAATATGCATTTGTATATTTATATGTAATCCATGTATATTATGTAAATATATAATAAATAGGAGTATATATTAATTTTCAATTATATTTTATTAGTTTATGCCTTAAGTATTGTATTTATTGTATCTTTATATATCTATTATCTTTAATCTTAGCAAAAGATGCTATTTTAATAAAACACGCCACACCATATTTCTGCACGCCCAGGATGACTGGCAGAGAATGCTTTAGCATTAAGTCCTCCTTACACAATTGTTATGTGTTAAAGTGTTAAATAAATAAATAATAAATAAATAAATAAATTTATTTTGTTATTATTTCTTTTAGTTCTAATACAGAGGATTATCGATGCACCTATGATGATTTTCTACTTAGGTAGGCGCTTTTGCTTCTAGGTACAGTAAACCACGAGGCCAGCTTGACAAAAACTGTAATTATCATATACCCCCTGTATTTCCGTACAAATGTAAGTATTGGAAAAGTTTTTCGCAATTTCTGACATTTCTAGTACTCAAACCTCAGTCGGTCCAGTAGAGACTTTTGATCCTAATAAGAAAGAGGATCGATTGGCATCAAAAAAAGTTTTTGTGTAAAATGACCATTTTCTTGCTGACTGTACATTTTTTCCAAAATCTGTAAATGCAGTTCAGAATATCTTTAAAATTTATGGATAGTCTTCTAACAACGTTTTCCTGTAACTATAACGGTTAAGGTACCTGCCCTTACTGTCCCGTCTCAAAAATTCACCCTGTATGCATAGCTTCTAGCCGCAAGCGTACCGCTCGCAGCAGTTTCATGAACCACGTACACATTATGTTTTATGGTAACTGTTTAAGCAACGGCTACGGTTACGGCTCGCTAGTCAGTACCCGGCTTTAGAATGCGAGTCAAAAAGGAATAGAATTAACTCAATAGCAGGATTTGGATGAACGATTTATGGGAATTATAAATACTTGCCTCAACTGACTTCAAAAAAAAACTGCGCTCCATCGCTCGCTGGCAAACCCCAAGTCTGAAAAAAATATTGCAAATATTAAATTTAAAAGTTAGTTACCAGTAAATTGACAGTATTCAATTCGTTGCCAGAAAATTGCCTTTAGTGAAACACAAATTACGATAACGTGAGCTTTCTGTGATTAAGACTCCATCATTCAACATCATTTCAGCCGTAAAAAGTCCACTACTGAACAGGCCTCCCTCATGGATCTCCATGAGGTGTGGTTGCCATGCTAACCACACTTGGCAGGCGGGTTGGCGAGCGAAGTACGGGATGTTGATACACGGAAAAACGCTGCTGCCCATCTTCCGGAGGTATCCCTGAGCAGGCTCTTATTGCATCCATAGGCATTAGAGGAGAGGGTAGCATTCTACTGCCGGCACCCTAAGGCAAATCAGTTTAAGACTTAATTGGACACTACTAATTACGTAACGTTTTGGTTTTCTCAAAGAATAAATAGATACAAAAAAATTATGGAGCTCTCAGAAGACATCATTATAGTTATCTTCATTTGTACTATAATTATGTATAATTTGGAATTATGTATAGGTAGTTTGGTATAATTTAAAAAAGGAGGAATTATGTATAATAAAAAACATAAAATGTTAAGTTGTAATAACTTGGTTCGGTATAATTGGATAACTCACCAAAAAACAAATAGACGCAGCAGTTGTTTAAGAAAGCGCCATCTCTTGAACACTGCAAGAACTTTTGCTAGGCACTCTTTCTACCAAAAGTTCTTGCAACAGTTTTCCGCTGAAATTTATGAAAGCTGGCAAGATACGGGGGATGCAGAATGTAATAACAATGCTTTACGATAGATGGCGCTATTTAAAATATCTGCTCCGATGTTTGAGGTTGGTATCGTTTAAAATTATGTTTATTGTACCTATTCAATGACGTAGGTTGACGATTGGTGGAGCTTATAGGTAAGTACTTATATTCGTTATTATAAATTATCCTTACTCTAGGTGTAATAGGTGCAAGTAGTTATATCTGAGTCTTAAAATAAATTTCACTTATTAGTTTTACGAAGGCTAGAGGCGGGGAAAGCCCGTAAATTATTAAAACCTTTTATAATTCGCAAACAGCACCTTTTGCGCATAGTCGAATACTGTATAAAAAATTCTGAATGGTTTCAATAAACCTACTCAACAATAAATTACACGATGGGATAAACAAGCAAAACCATTCATCCCTGTTTTACTTGGATGGGAGGTAACCCAAATTAATAATTTTTCCAGTATTTTTTACCGTTATCTTTGCGTGATTATTTTATTGTGTATGATTTGACTATATCCTTTGATTTATCATGGATCACATCACCAAAACTGAGTTTAAAAGTAAGCAAACATTATAAAGTGTAATAAAAACCCCAACCACAAGTATAATTTTAGGGTATAACACTAAACTTAACATTGAGGGACACTATTATGTAATTTATTAGATATGTCATTTTATGTTAATTAGTGTGCTGCGGTTGCCACCAATCGCAAACGAGGGTAACTACGGAAGACCAGCGCTGTGGTACGACCTGCTCTGCCACAGCACATGCTGAGTAGTGACCTTTTTTGTCACGGTATTATCCTGTCTAAACTTAATTAGTTTTAAAAATATAATATTGTGTTATTTCTGTGACAAAATAAACAATTTTTACCTTTGTCTTTATCTATCTTATCTATTACGTAATTTCAATCCATTAAATTTGATCCCAATTACCCTGATGCTTATGATGATTTGAAAATAAAATACAGATGACTTGAGAACCTCCTCTTTTTTTAAAGTTGGTTAAAAATATTTTTTCCCTTAATTTATTTTGACGCAAAACTTTTATGGAATTACTCGTAGGTAAATCCAATTTTCGGAAAAACCGGATCTATTTAATTTTTAGAAAAAAAGCAAATTGTTAAATTAAATTATATTTTTGGTACATAATATATATATTTTAATAAAGTAGACTTAAAAAAAAAATTGTTTAAGAAATTCGCTTATAAAACACATTTTAAATATAATCACTTGATATCTAAAGAAAATCTATTTAGTTTAGACTGAAGCGTAACTAAAAATTCCATGGTTTAATTTTCCTAAAAATTCTCTTTACATTTTGATTTATAACGGTAAAAAAAACCCATGGTGGTAAAATATTACAGCGATGTTAACCTGTTTGGTAACAGCTAGTTCATTTTTCACTTTATCAGGAATATCATCATTAGCATCATCATCTTAAACTTATTCAACTGCCGGCGCCCCATGGTAACTGAACTATCTCATCACCATCATTTCAGCCGTATAACGTCCACTACTGAACAGGCCTCCCTCATGGATCTCCATGAGGGGTAGTTGCCATACTCACCGCGCTTGGCAGGCGGGTAGGCGAGCGTAGTACGGGATGTTGATACAGGAAAAGACGCTGCTGCCCATCTTCCAGAGGTATCCCTTAGCAGGCTCTTACTGCATCCATGGGCATGAGAGGAGGGGTAACAAGCTACTGCCGGCACCCCACGGGACCCAATAGTAACTGAACCATCTGCTTGCAAAGAACTGCCGGCCGAATCAAAACAAAACTTCGAAAAAGTTATATTCGGGCGGAGTGCAAACAGGTCAGCCATTGTTACACGCCAGTGTTCGCCTTTTGTGCATTTGTTTACTGTTTCCGTGTGAAATGTACTTTTTGTAGTTTAAATCGTTTGTTTGAATGGCGGCGGAAGAAGAAATTATGAGGGGTGAAATGTAAAGAATGTTTATTTACAATGTAACAAGCCGTGGGGTTGGAGAAGGAATTAAAAAAAACCTTTCTTGCCCGTGGATGCAGTAAGAGTCTGCAGAGAGATATGTACCTCTGGAAGATGAGCAGCAGGCGGTTGCTTCCATACCCGTCACACTTGGTAGAGGGTTGGCAAGCGCAGTACAGGATGTTGATACACGAAAAGACGCTGCTGCTCATCTTCCGGCATGCACTGGCATGAGAAGAGGGGCTACATTTTCATCCCGGCATCATTCCCAAAAAGAAATTGTATTCTATCAATCGTCTGAAACACTTAACAAAAGTTTCTAACTTTGAGGCTAGATCAGATAGTCACAGCACCTGTAACAAATGTTTAATGTTCTTTTGTTTATTTACTTACTAGAAGTTCCACATGATTTCGTACGCATTTAAGTGATCCGTTCGTACACTATATGGTCGTAGAGTTATCTAAAATTCAAGTTACTGACATAGCTTAGCGAATTACCAAGCTGAAGTGGCAATGGGTAGGTCACATATGTCGCAGAACCGATGGCCGTTGAGGCAGACTGTTTCTTGAGTGGAGACTGCGTGTCGGCAAACGTAGTGTAGGGCGCGCTGTAGCTAGATGCGGCGATGGTATTCGTAATACAGCGGGCAGGGATTGGAGAAGAAAAGCTGAAGATCGAGCATGAAGATGGCAGCGAGTGGCGTGCCATGGGAGAGGCAGTGGACTGACACGGGCTGATGATGAAAAAAATAAACTATCCAAAACTTAAAGAATCTTTCGATTCAAGTAGTTCCTGAGATTAGCGCCTACAACAAAACAAAAAAAAAAACTCTTTAGCTTGTTTCTATTAATATACAGGATGTATTATAGTATTATAATATGTGTACTAAGTTAAGAGAGGATGTTTATAACCGCTCCATGAAGCAACTTTAATTTTACGACTTTTCAGGATTCGGTATATCATTCGAGAAGCCTTAGCAGCTGATTATTCGATAATGAATACCTAAACGCCAGCTGATTCTTGACCTCCTAATACGAGGGTGGTCCGATAAGTAGTTAGCCTAAAAAAGAATAATGAAAATTTTGGGAAAAGTGACGATTTATTTCTCTAAATAGTCTCCTTTAAGCTCGATACACTTGACCCAGCGATGTAACAAATCGTAAAAATACTTAAAACGACATAGTGCTTTTTTTTGTAAAAAAAATTAAACAACTCGATTATGACCTCAGTATCATCATCACATTACACCAAGAAATTGTAAATAAACATATTAAAAAAAATACGAGTTTCTGTTTGGTCCCTACCGATAATACTTGTTTTCATGGGCTGAAACCCCCCTTTCGGGTTACTACACATACTATTCTATCTAACTATTACAAAGGAATGGCCCTCATTTATTAGGGTTCTGGACAAAAATGCTAATAAGGAATCCTTATGGTATCACTTTGTCTATCTGTCTGTCACAAATGGATTTCTCAAGAACTACTCATGCTATCGACTTGTAATTTGAAATTGTTAAAGATAACACTTTTTTACTTAAATATAATAGTTTGAAAATGTTAAAAAATATTCTTATTATGATTGCAGGGGAGCGGATAGGGGATCGTTACGAAGGTCGGGTAAGGTATCATGTGAAAGGTATTAATTTGCACATTAATTACCAGTTTTTATTTTTCCTTTAAGCTGTATTGCTTCCGAGTTATTTAAAAAAATGTTGAAATTACGACCGTTGTCTCCGAAATTTGTAGAGATAAACCCGTGAAACTTTTACAGATAATTAGTAGTTGATTATAGGAAAATTATAGCAAACTCTCTAATTTGCATAGTTTTTTTAGACAAAGGGGGTGGTTTTAAATTTTTTTGTGAAGTTTTGTGAAGTTGTGTGTGAAGGTCATGTGTGGTATTATATATGAATATATTGCTTTACCTAAGCCAAGCTAAGTATCGATCTTAAATTATTTACAGAAATGTTTAAAAAAAATACCGTTCCCCCTTATCTCCGAAGGTTGCAGAGATAAACCCGTGAAACTTTTAAAGCTAATAGAAGTGTATGTAAAGATTACAGGAAAATTATAGCGAACTATCTAATTTGCATAGTTTTTTAGATAAGGGGAGTGGAAATGGGGTCTCAAATATTTTAGTAAAAGTCATAAGGGAAATCATATGAAAAGTATTCATTTGCACATTAATACACAGTTTTTAGTTTGGCTGTAAGCCGTATAGTTTTTGACTTATTTACAAAATCGTTGAAAAAAATAGCAATTCCCCTTATCTCCGAAGTATGGAGAGATAAACCCCTGAAACTTTTATTGCTAATAGGAGTGTATGTAAAGATTACAGGAAAATTATAACGAACCCTATCTTATTTGCATAGTGTTTTAGAAATCATCGAAAGTGTAAAAAATCTACATAAGTTCCGCTATCAGACAAGAGGTGGCGCTGTCAATGCTCTCCAATAAGTATAAACCGCCTTTATCATTATATTATATTGTATGATGGCGCGGAAGCCTCGGTTCGCTTGTCCGACTCGCTCTTTTCCAGTTTTATTTACTAATGAGATTTATCAAAATGCGACTCCCGCCCGCCCACAGACCAAAATGCCGTGCATTCAGAGAATTGAATTGAATGAAAACGTAACAGATATAAATCCCTTATGTTTTTACTCTTACTCATTACTCGTTATATTAGTTAAAGTTGTGCTTAATTTAAAGCTAAATATCAAACCTCTGTTAAATTTCCATTATCCAATGTAAGCGACTTAAAGAATAGTAGATTTAAGAATCAGTAGTTTGGTAATTTTTTTTCCTTTTTGATCTAATAACTAGCAAGATACTCTAATAAAATGCTTTCTATTAATTTTATTCGTGTTTCTCGTCACATCTTGTTTACTATTTCCTGTGTTAATAGTAAAAATTAAGTTTCATATTTCTTTTCTTTTCTTTAGTTTTTATGTACAAAACCACAATCACAAATATACAAGTGTAGGTAGCGTTTTGTGTCAATGACTATAACACTGATTTAGTTTAGGTACATGTGTATTGGTGTAAGACAATAGTGGGTAAACAATTAACATGCACGGAACTTAATATTACGACGCGACAAAATGTGACGACACGCGGAGCGCCGGTGCGCAGATACAGGTAGCACGTGCGTCGATCGCTGAGGTGTGTGCCGGACTCCCGGACTCCCTGGGCAAGCGTCGAAGCCTATACGAGCTTGTACGAGAGTAGACGAACAGGCAAACGGCGCTTGCGAGAGATGCGCGGAGTTGCAATATTCTTACGCGCTACATCCTCCCCCTCCAAGTCAGCAGAAGGCTCTGGCGCTGGCTTGGGATCCGGTAATTTACGGGGTCTACCTTTCTTCCTATTATGGACTGCAACGTCCGAATCACCTACGTACGGTGTTAGGAGACTGGCATGATACTTGCCTCGAGGGGCATCATCTTTATCAACGACTTCATACGTGGTTGGGGAAACAATTTTACTAATCCTATAAGGACCTTCGCGTCTCGGGGCAAACTTGCTGGTAAATCCTTTGGAGGCCTGACTAAGACGATGGCTTTCGACGAGCACGAGGTCACCCTCCTGGTGATTGGGACTGGGGCGTCGATTCTTGTCTGCAGCATCCTTACGGGCGTCCTGCTGACTTTCAACTCTCCACTTGGTCTCTTGCAGGCGCTGTACAAAGTCACGCAAGTAAGGTGTGATTTGAGGCACATAATTCTCTTGATCGACAATGGTGCGTAGGTCATGGGCTACATCTACTGGAGACCGGAACTCGCGGGCAAATGTAAGAAAAGCAGCTGAGTGTCCAGTGCCTTGGTTAGGTGCTGTATTTAGGGCGAAACGCACCGCAGGCAGCACCTCGGGCCAACGGCGATGCTCGGGATCAATCAGTATAGCCAACATTTTCTTCATTTCGCGGTTTTTTCTTTCCGCGGGATTGGCCTCAGGATGGTAAACTGGTATCAATCAGACTTTGTGAAACACCTAGGACGAGCATCGCTTTTTGCATTACTGCTGACACAAACTGCGTCCCGTTGTCGGAGATCACTCTCCGAGGGAACCCATACCTCATAAATATTTCCTCAATTAATATTTTAGCACAATTTCCAGCATTGGCCTCAGCCAATGGAAACAACTCTACCCATCTGCTCGCAGTGTCCTCAATCAGAAGGATCCACTTCTCTCCCTGACTACCTTCAGGCAGAGGACCAAATAAATCCATTGCGAGGAGTTCAAATCGTTGCTGCGGGACCGGTGTTTGTAGAAGACCAGCCGGTTTAAGATTGGTAGCCTTAAATTTCTGACATAGGTCACATGTCTTCAGATATTTCGAGACGTATTGACGCATGTTGGGAAAGTAAAATCGCTCTTTGATCTTCTTCAAAGTACGCTCCAAACCCAAGTGTCCGGCTGTGGGCGCATCATGAAGTTCTTTCATGATCTCACGGCGCATGGACTCTGGTACGACCAGCTGGGGTTCCTCAGATTCTCCATCCGGATTGAAGCGAAAGAGAACACCTTGCGTCAAGTAATATCCACGATCTGTCCATCGAGCAGCAGCATCGTTATCTTCGAAGTCGGTAAGTATTTTCTTTATTTCAGGGTCTTCAAGCTGAGCAGCGCGCAACTCTTCTGAGCTACGGTGAGGTAAGTCAATGGAAACTGGACACAGATCACAGCTAGGAGTCTCATCCGTCGAGGACGTGCATACCGGACGACTGAGAGTGTCCGCCACAACATTAACTTTTCCCGGAGTATATTCAACATCTAGGTTAAAAGCTTGAATTTTCAGGGCCCAACGAGCTAGACGGCCACTTGGAGTCTTCAGAGATGACAGCCACTTCAGAGGTTGGTGATCAGTTGCAACGCGAACCTGAGCGCCTTCCAGGTAACCACGGAACTTATCGAGGGCCCATACCACGGCCAACGCTTCCCTCTCTGTCGTCGAATAATTTATCTCTGCCGACGTCAATAATCGGCTCGCATATTCAATGGGCTTCTCAGACTTCGGATCAGGACCTTGCATGAGCACCGCACCCAGCGCGTATGCACTGGCGTCCGTGCGCAGAATAAAGGGTTGCTCGAAGTCTGGCTGTCGCAGAATCGGACTTGTGGTAAGTCTCTGTTTGAGCTTGTTATATGCTTTGACCTCCGTTTCACCCCATTTCCAAGGTTTGTTTTTCTTCGTGAGGTCAGTTAACGGTTGAGCAACTTCAGAGAAGTGGGGGATAAATTTTCGAAACCATGCACAGGTTTGTAAAAAGGTTAGTAACTCTTTCAGATTAGTAGGAGGCACCATATCCACAACTGCTTGGACCTTCGTTGGGTCGGGCTCAATACCTTGGGCTGTAATTACGTGCCCTAGATAGGTAACTCTCTCTCTGGCAAAAACACACTTATCTCGATTTGCTTTGAGTTTAAATTGACGAAGACGATCGAATACCTGGTTGAGATCTCGTAAATGAGCATCCAGGTCAGCTGAAATAATCAGAATGTCATCTAAATATGCCACTACCTTTACATCTCCTAATCCAGCACGAAAGCGATCCATCAAACGCTGGAAAGTCGATGGCGAATTCTTCAAACCAAAAGGCATGCGCCGAAACTGGAATGTGCCAAATGGCGAGACAAATGCTGTCTTATGTCGGTCCTCAGGGGACACTTCTATCTGCCAGTAGCCAGATTTTAAATCGATGGTGGACATCACGCAATTACTTTTCGTGGTAGATAAGATGTCATCGATTAGAGGCAGCGGATATTTGTCCGTTCGCGTCACAGCGTTTAATTTCCTGTAATCGACGCAAAATCTGGTCTCACCATTTTTCTTAGGTACCAACACGATTGGAGAAGTCCATTCCGACTCAGCTTCTTCTATAATTTCCAATTCTAACATTTTGTCGATTTCTGCCTTTATTATCTCCTTCTTAGTGGGGTTCACCCGATAAGGTGGTGTAGAGATAGGCGTGGCGTTCCCTGTATCAATCCTGTGTAAAGCGAAGGGCGTCGGCCCTCCCCCTGCACTGAAGATATCAGTGTTTTCCTCTAGGAGTTCAGCCAACTTCTCTCTATCAGCTGGTGGCAGAAGAACACCCTCACACTCGCGTAGGCTAATCGCAGAACTTACCGCAATGCGGTCCTCGCGTTCATACTGAATGTCGTAAAACCCTAAAGAATGTAAGGAGTACTGATTCCTATCGAAATCAAGTATCATGCCAGCGTCCCGTATAAAATTCATCCCTAACAATGACTCGGTGGCGCCGGGCAAGACCATGAAGAGTGTTGATATTGCAACTCCCTGCACCTTTACATCAACTAAGGCTGTTTCGACTAACTGAACACGGTGGGAGCCATCCGCGAATTTTAACTCGGTTTTTACTTTCTTAAACACTTGGCCATTGGCCTGCAAAAGTTCGGATAGATTTTCACTAGCAACGGATTGTTTCGCTCCCGTATCTAACAACGCGGTTTTCACAACACCAAACACTTCTATATTTAATAACGGACGCATTCGCGGGTCCAACACTGTATTACACGCAGACACTGATTGTAACGAAGACGTTTTGGGCAGTGGCGCCGTGCGTTTTCCTTTACACACTGCGCAATTTGACCGTATTACACCGGGCGCACCGCATCCGAAACAAGTGACGGACGGGCGCTGCTCCGACTGTGCAGCATCTGGTTCACTTTTAACAGGTTCCGAAGTGACTTTACTTTTATTTGCTAATCTGCGGCAGTCATCTTTGATATGGCCGAACATCTTACAAAAGGAACATTTCGGTCTAGTCTTGCCTTGCGATGTTCTAACATTATTTTGCACCGCTGGGCCAGCAGCAGAAGACGACGAAGCATAGCCTGTAATCAATGGTGGTGACGGGGCAGTAGACGTAGGCGTATGGTTCTTTGCAGGTGCAGCAACGCATACTTCCTCGAGTACATCCTCCACTACTCGAGCTTGTTGGAGCAGCTCGGCGAACGAAGTGAAGGCACTCCTTACTACCCTCTCCCGTATCCTTCTATGGAGTAGTCCATACACCATATCAAGCTGAACTGGATTTTCAGGTAATGAGTTCGGCGGTAGCTGGGCGATTATGGCTCTTATGCGACACACGAAGACATCAGTACGCTCTTCACCTTGCTCCCGACTGAAAATCTCTCTGTATACTCTGTGAGGTGGGAGACGCGGACCAAAGGTTTGCTGAAGTAAAGAAATAGCTTCTTGCCAACTCAATACGGAGTGCTTAACACCTTGCCACCAGGTGGCGGCAAAATCTGTGAGCAGCATTGGCAGTCCTCTCAGTGCGATATCATCATGAATGCCAACACAATCTTTATAAATTTGAACAGCGTCTATGAACGCCAATACATCGCCAGCACCATTATATCTCGCCGTACAATTAGAAAGATTTGCACTTACAGTCGTCGTCGGCGGTGGCGGCGCGCCCTGTGTAGGCGGCAGCGACCGCATGGCTTGTAGTAGGAATACCAGTTGTTGGTCCGTCATTACAACGGGTGCGGCTGACACTGGTGGCTGCGGCGCGGCGACGGGCGGAGCCTGCCCGTGCAGTGGCATCTGCGAGTACACAGGCAGCTCACGCCCGTACTGCGGTGGTGGAGATGGAGATGAGGCGCCGGCGGACGACGGTCGTCCAGCCAGCGGCGGCGTTGACGATCGCACGTCAACGATTTCACCATACGAAGTCGACGGCATCGCACCGTCAGACTGCTCACCAGCCAACGAGTACATCTCGGGTTGCTGTGTAGCACGTGACGCACTATTTGCACGCGACCTTGTAAGCACCATGTCTATAAATGCACAATACACCAAGTTCCGACACAACAATAGGTATTAGCGTACCTGGATAACTCAGGTCGTCACTAGAGTCCCACGACTGTTCGTACACAACGCAATAGGTACGTACCGTCCTATGGTAAACACTTGTCTCGTATATCTGAGACACTATACTAAAATAAACAAAGTTCTACGTAGGTAACTCAATGCTTTTTATTCTAAGCCGCAATGTTATAATATAAATAAACAAAGAGTCACCACACCGACACAGGTAGGTACACAAATGTTCGGGTTACGACTTGCAGCACGACTATTCTAGTCAATATAAACTAGAATGAAAAAACGTGTTAGATCAAGTACGTAACAATTATAACAAAGTTGGTAAAAACACTAGGCACTTTGCCGGTAGATTGTTGTAACTAGGTGCACGACTGTTCTAGGAAGTAATATAAGCACTAGAACGACTAAACACGTGAAATAACTAGTTCGTAACACTAAATACACTACACCAAAAGTTCCGTGATTTTTGTTTTTTTATTGTGCATAAAACGTACCAACAGTGCGGGCGGCGGCGTAGTAGGTATATAACGTTACCCACGGACGCGAAGAAAACCCGCAAAAGTCACTGTTTTATCACTAAAACACTATGTTGAGTCTTACACAGTAACAGTCTTGTATAGTACACATGAAACTTCTAGATTTTAGACCGGTAACTAGGGAACACGGCCGTACGCTGGGCGCCAGATGTAGGTAGCGTTTTGTGTCAATGACTATAACACTGATTTAGTTTAGGTACATGTGTATTGGTGTAAGACAATAGTGGGTAAACAATTAACATGCACGGAACTTAATATTACGACGCGACAAAATGTGACGACACGCGGAGCGCCGGTGCGCAGATACAGGTAGCACGTGCGTCGATCGCTGAGGTGTGTGCCGGACTCCCGGACTCCCTGGGCAAGCGTCGAAGCCTATACGAGCTTGTACGAGAGTAGACGAACAGGCAAACGGCGCTTGCGAGAGATGCGCGGAGTTGCAATATTCTTACGCGCTACACAAGTCAAATTAATACATGATTAGCAGTACTTAGAATCAATAATCTCTTAACTGCTTGGTATTGAATTTACGCTAGATGGCGCTACCAGTTATAAACAAACTTTATTAAAATGGTAGATTGAGTGTGATCATTGACTTCTTGATTCTGCATACACAGATGTAAAGAATTTAAGCCCCTTTACTTAGTAAATTTTAACGAGATGATCGAACAATATAACAATATAATAAACTGTAGCCATACCACTGCTATGCCATCCGACACTTCCCTAATAAACGTAAAATTCAATTAAAACATTAATTTAACAAAGACTTACGCAAACCATCACAATTAATCAAACTCGAGAGCAAGTCACGAGGAAAACTCACCATAATTATATCGAAGCACAATAAAATCAGCCAAGGCAAAATGATCCTTATTCCTCAGGCGCAGTTTGATTATACCCTCGACAAAACCAATTTCTAGTCGCCCGGAAATCGTAATAAATACGAAGAATTGCAGCAGCTGTAACCTGGGTATTGCTAGACCATATTTATGTTCCGAGATTGTAGAACAGAAAAAAAATATTGAAACTTTAAGAAGTAAAACATATCTTATTGCGTTTATTAGTGTTTTACCGTGGGAGCTGAGCTAGATTGGTCTGGATTTTAATTGATAGAATAATCTTCGTTGGACGGCAAGCTAAATACAGAAGGTGAAATGGCACAGATTTCGCTTAGCCTATATTCGCAGTGGTCGTATCGAACCCACGACAACACAATACAAAATACTTAATTTCACACCTTAAAAAAATACAAAAAAAAAACAAACAATAAAAACTGGTGCAAAAGGCGGTCTTATCGCTTAGAAGCGAATTCTTCCAGTCAACCTTTGGACACTTGCATGCATGCAATAAATACATAAAGCTACGAAAAGAATATAATCATTGTAACCTGTATAAAATAAATTAAATAACATTACTTTAGCCGTACAACGTCCACTGCTGAACGCAGGCCATACTCACCACGCTTAGATGGCGGGTTGGCGAGCGCAGTACGGGATGTTGATATACGGATAGACGCTGCTGCCCGTCTTCCGAAGGTATCCCTTAGCAGGCTCTTTCTGCATCCACGGGCATGAGAGGAAGGGTAACATTCTACAGATTGCCGGCACCCCACGGCATATAAAATATGGCTATAATAATAAGCAATATTTATTATACATATATGTATACATACCTATAGTAAATTCTCTGAGTGAAATTCCTTACTCGAGTTTTAAAAACTGGCAAGGTTAATATTTTCCTTATGGATTTGGGTAGTGCCACTACACTACCCAACACATTCCACAGTCTTACGGCCTGGACGGAAGGCCTTGTCGGAGACTGTGGTTCAATGTGCAGAAACGACTTACGGATTGAAAGTCGGGCGTACGTACTCGTACATACCACACAGCCAACACAGCTTCTTTTTACAAGCTTTTATTTAGCTTCACCTGTCCCGATGTTTGTCTGTAATCAAATCTTGCAAGTTAGTTTGATCCACTTCCCAGTTACTGCTAAAATTTTGCATGCATGTGAATCGGAAGACAATGCAAAATTATGATGATATGATGCTGTAATGAACTGGAAAATAGCCACAGGAACTCGGTAGTTAAGCGACACAACTCCATCGAGTTTGGACTCTTTTGATCCGTCTTGACGAGTACTTTGATGTTAGATGGTAATAAGGGTCTGATGATGGAATCTCCATTATAAACATTTTAGATACTTTAGAGTTCCGGATTAAAATGGTAAAAAGAAACCCATAAGGAATCACTCTGTCTGCCTGTCTGTCACCGACTTGAAATTTAAAATGGTTAAGTATAACACTTTTTGACTAATATAGCATAAATGAAAAAGTTAAAAAATATTCTTATTATGATTACAGGGGGCGGATAGGGGATAGAAAAGTTTTAAAGTGAAGTAACTAGGTCGCGTGTATGAAAGGTATTCACTTGAAAGGTCTTCCCGGGACCATGCTTGGTGCAATCCAAGCGAAACGTCGGGAAATAATAAAGGTAATTTACGCGATAAATACCCGGTTATATGTATGTTAATAATGTGTTGTGATCGCGAAAGTTTAAAAAAGACAAAGGTATTCACTTACAAATGAATAAACAGTTTTTAGTTATGCTTTAAGCCTATATTATTTTATTATAGTTTTCAACTTATTTACAAAAACGTTGTAAAAAGTAGCGTTTCCCCTCTTTTCTGCAAACGCCGCAGATAAAAAACACTGTAACTTTGATTGTTGGAGGAGTGTATTGTAAAGATTCCAGGAAAATTATAATGAACCCTCTAATATGTATAGTTTTTTTAAAAATCATCGAAAGTGTAAAAAAATCTACATAAGTTCCGCTATCAGACAAGAGATGGCACTGTCAAGGTTATCCAACAAATATAAACTTAAAAACGTTGCCTTTATCATAATTAAATAAATAAATAATGCTGGACAAATCACACAGCATCATCTAGCCTCAAGCTAATTATATTATAATGATGGCACGGAACCCTCGGTGCGTGAGTCCAACTCGCTCTTGCCCGGTTTTATTATTCACAAGAAATAGAAGCTTGTTTTAAAAAGTTTTTTGTAAGACCTTGTTCATACAATTTAAATAGATCTAAGAGCCTTTCAAACATCAAAGCCATGAGTAAAATAGATTACATTTCCCTTCCTTGTTTTTGTAGGTATCCGTTTTCAATCCAATCGCTAATGAAAAAGGTGAAATGGGGAATAAATAACTCATTGATTCCATTTAAACCGTTTGTTGCGAATAAGACTGTATTGTTATTCGGGGCTCTGCGTTAAGGCGCATACCTTCTCGAAATTAGCAAATAAATTAAAATGAAATTAACCTAGATTTCATGAAAACTTGATCATCCGTTTAAGAGTTTATTGTTTATTGTTCAAAAATAAAATGTAACATAACATATACTTAATCTAAATCATTACATCCATCATACCTAAAAACATTAAATTCAGGTTAGAGTTGCATATTGCACGACAAAGGAACATATTCATAACTCTAATACACTTTCAAAATTAATGCAATAACAACATACTACACTTTAAAATCAAATATATAAAAATAGCAATGAAGTAGAACAAAAATAAAGCACACAATTTTCATTAATAAAACATAGAAATAATAATAATAAATAAAAGAGTTATCCTCGGACCAAAATTCCGGACATATGTACATACAAACATTCAGCCGAAACGCCTAGTTGCCAGTACGAACTTCGTTCACTCGTTCAATTAAATAAATCTGTAGCGCGGCAAACGCGCCCTTAGCCCGTGTGTTTGAATGTGTCCTTAAGACATGCGATTGGTAAACTCACACGCCACCGCCAACGAACGCGAGAGGGGTGCGGGAGGAAGACGCTTAGGGAGAGTTTGAAAAAGGACTCTACCGGCAGGATATACCGCCGTGATAATTATTGTTTTAACCTGCTTTCCTTGTGTATTGTGTATTTTTACCGTGTTTCTTTGAATTATACTTTACCTGTTTTACATCGTGCATCGGACTGTTTCAATCAAAGCCCCAAAACCCTGAGATACGAAAAGAGCTAGCCTACAAATCTTTATTTCAGACACATCAAAAACATACGTACAAAAATAAAATACAGCACAAGTAAGCAGGTCACACAAATTAAACCACAAGAGAGAGGTGTCTAACATTAACCAAACTTAAGAAATAAAATATTAAATTATAAAAAACAAAATAACAGGAATATAACTTATGCATTAATAGTATATAAAATTTTATACAGGTGATTAAAATTTTTCTAGCCCCTCTAGTGTTTATGAATCTTTAAAATAACTAGATGATTTATACAGCGTCAGCAACTGGTAATCATGCTGTATGGGACGCTGCAGTGCATGGGACATTTTTAGATGGATTAGGCTTGCCCAGAAACTATACCAGTAAAATAACTACACAAGCAATATTAAAGTCACTACCGAGGGGTGCCGGCAGTAGAATGTTCACCTTCTCTTATGCCCGTGGATGCCGTAAGAGCCTGCTAAGGGATTCCCTAGATTCTCAGGAAGATGGGGAGTAGCATCTTCATCAACACGCCAGCCAAGCGTGGTGAGTATGGCAACTATCCCTCATGGAGATCCATAAGAGAGGCCTGTGTTCAGTAGTGGACGTTTTGCGGCTGAAATGATGATGATGATTATAATCATCTCAGACTGCTGTCGACGTACACTGCTGGACAAAGCACATCCTCCCTGATTCCCAATGATCATAAAGGGGGTTGTGGCCATACTCACCACGCTTGGCAGGCGGGTTGGCAAGTGCAGTGCAGGATGTTGATACATGGAAAGACGCTGCTTCCCATCTTCCAGGATCCCTTGGCAGATTTTTACTGTATCAACCGACATGAGAGGAGCGGTCACATACTACTGTCGGCGCTCTACGGTAAATACCTACGGCGCAAACCTACTTGAAGCTAGGGACTAACCTCTTAGTAGTTTGTCCTTTGTAGCTTGAGTGTTGTTTCTGATTTTTTTTAAATAACAACATAAGCATCATCATCATTGCAGCCGTTGGACGCTGTCCACGTCCACTGTTAGACATCCTCCCTTATGACTCTAAGACCATGAGGGGGTTCTTATACACGTCACTCTTGGCAGGTGGGTTGGCGAGCGTGGCGTTGTCTACTTTATTTCGTATGCTTTATAAATGTTGTTTTGTTTGTGTATGTTTTGTACTACTGATTTGTTAATAATGTATTTTTTCTTTTGTGTGCAAATAAATATTTTTATTATGTATTGTACTGTATTAAGGATATTGATACGCTGAAAGACTGCTGCCTATCTTCAGGAGGTATCCTTTGGCAGATTCTTACAGTGTCCATGGTCCTGCGTTGGGGTGTATTGTGCATTGTCCCCCGTGATATGTTTTGTACTAAAACTGATTTGTTAATTATGTATTTTTTCTTTTGTGTGCAAATAAATATTTTTATCATGTATTGTACTGTATTGAGGATATTGAGGATACTGTATTGATACGCTGAAAGACTGCTGCCCATCTTCTTGAGGTATCCTTTGGCAGATTCTTACAGTATCCATGGTCCTGCGTTGGGATGTATTGTGCGTTGTCCCCCGTGTTACTACTCAGACCTTAGCTAGCCCTTGTAGCCTTCCAGGAGCAACCCTGAAGGTGATGCAGATGTTAAAAAAAGTTTTGAAACATTTCTGCATTATCTAGCAAGTAGCGTATCTTTCTATGTACTAAAAGTTTGTATTACCAAAAAAGAAAATATTTAATATACCATAAATCATCTGGTCTCCACAAATAGTATAAGCTTTGCTTGGTTTGGGAGTTAGATGGAGATGTAGTGTAGTGTCCAGCATTATTTTATTATTATTTTTCCACGTCATTTAATTGTAAACTTATAAAAAATGGCTAAAGAACTATTATAATAACAAATACTCTACAGAAATAAATATAATAATGATGATAATGATTTTCAAGTTGAATTTGGCCACGGCTACCTAACTTTTGTATTGGGTTATGCGGCAGAGCTTCCATCGTGTGCTCTGATGTGACTAATATACCCTACTTTGCATTTGAAAGTGCGTTTGCATTTAATTGAAATAATTAAATCAAAACTGTGAAACTCTGACCGCGAAGCAAGGCTCAAGCGGTGGGTAACTAGGACTGTAGGAATAGTAATCTCCTTACCATACGTACCGAGTCCAAGAGTAATCGTACAGATATTTGTTTCGTGTTCGGGATGTTTTTATATAATAATAAGGGAATAAAATATAGCCTTTATGTTACTTAGGGATAATGTGCATTCTAATGGTGAAATAATTTTTCAAATCGGTCTAGTAGTTTCGGAGCCTATTTAATGCATACAAACAGACAAACAAATCTTTCCTCTATATTTTTAGTGTAGATGTAAATGTAAAAAATATCCATCTATGTAGTATAATGTATTAAGTTTATCAGTCATCTGGTAACTACCATAACACAAGCTTTGCTTAGCTTGGGGCTAGATGATGCTGTGTGCATTTTCCAGCATAATTATAATTAAGTCTACTGTCTCAGCGTTAACAAACACAGTTTCCTGTTAAGCCACCATGAAATCCACCTATTATTTTAACGAGCGGCGTATGAAGTGGAAAGGGTCACTCCGACCCTTGAATTATTTCTGTGTTCTCATTATTTTTTTCACGTAAATTAATATTGTGTTGTCATTTATTATTTCGATGATGGGCTGAGTAGCAAATCAGATAAATCAGGGATTTTTATTAATTTAAATCGGTAATGGAGGTAAGGGGAAGGGTTTTTTTTTCTGATGTTGTGTGTTGTGCGCTTCGTATTCTGGCATTATGTATTAATATGTGTTTGCTAATGTGGTCATCATCTCTGCCTTAGGACTGTTGTTCGCGTCCACGGCTGAAAACGTAGGACTGTGATTTTCAAAATATCATGATGCAGCCATACTCGCCAGCTTGGCATGTCGTTGGCGAGAGCAGTCTTGGACTTTGATACGCGGAAAGACGCTCCTACCCATCGTCCGGAGTTTTCCTTTGGGAGACTCTTACAGTCTCAATAAGAGAGTAAAGACAACTTTCTACTACCGACACTTCACAGCTTTTAAATGCATTTTACTACGGCGATAAAATTTAGTGAAAATGTAAAAAGGTACTTCACTGTATAGAAATTTAACAGTGGTGTTGATTCTTAACTAAAACTTACTTGAATTGCGTTAAAAGGACTATAATGACATAAGGCTATTTCATTGGTGCCGTTCTAAAATTAAATTGGACCAAATGGACCTATTTTCAGATTGACAGTTTCAAATTTAGAAACATCACATCTCAAATTAAAGTTTGCTTTAGGATGTGTTAAACAGAATCGACACCAGTTAGTCAAGAGAAAGTATTAAACATAAAACGAGCGATGGAATGAAGCTATGTATATCGGGGTAAAGCTAAGGCAACGCGTCAAGAAAAGGGTAATCAGAGGTATAACAATAGCAAAGGATTCAGCGGTCTCTAGAACTCTAATGGAGATGGGCAGGACATCTAGAGTTCATGTTAACAGATGGTTTCAAACTACCAACAACTGGAAGCTGGCGAGTTTAAAAGAAAGAGAGGCAGACCATGCGCATGGTGGAGCGACGACATAGTGAAGATGTCTGGAAAGCTATGGCCTAGAACGGCCAGAGATAGAAATGGCGACATTTTCGCCACCATACACGGTCCATACATACAATATTAATTATGTTTGTGGTAATAATGCATTTTAGTATTCATTTGTTCAGCATTTTTTTCATTATTTTGTGTATTTTAAAATAATGCTTTTTATTTTTATTTAATTACTTTCACTTACAATTATAATTAGCCATAAGTGTCCCACTGCTGGACAAAGGCCTACCCTCCAACTCTCTATGCATCCCGATCCGCCGTCAATTCGACCCATGCACTGTTATGCCGGCCTAACTCGTCACGCCATCGCTTCTTCTGTCTGTTAATTACTTTCACTTAGATAAAATGTTTACCTCATTCTCGAGTAAGGTTCCATTTACGGAAGTGGTAGGATATATCATGTCCCAGTTATACTGCTAATGGAACTACGTAATGGAAAAACTAAGACAACATCACATAACTTTATCACTCGGAAAACACCAAAAAGATCTTAAGAAACTTAACTTAAGAAAACTGCCTCTCGAGCTTCTAATAGCACTCTTAACGCACCCTGGACAACTAATGAGGCCCTATGCAGTGACCTACATCTAAATTTAGATCTTATCACAACCTCATACGAAATTAACCCCTATTCGGCTACCTTCAAGGTTTACTTTAGAGTGGTACAAGTCCATCCATTAGTGATGTCTAAAGGAGTTTGTAGAGAAATAACTTTTATTCCGTGTAAGATAACGTTTGAAATTGTTTAACGCAACATTTTCGCTACCGTTTAGTTGAAAGGCGTGTTGGCCGAGTGGTATGTACTCCCGTCTTTCAGTGGAAAAGTCGTGGGTTCGGAACTGGCTGTGCACCAATGGATTTTTTGATTGCTGCATGAAGTTAAATTAACTGCCATTTATATGCAAATACGTACGTATAAAAATCTTTTTTTTTAATTAAAACTCTAGTCTTTTTATTATATTAGTAATATTATGACAGATAACAAACAAGTATTATAATGTATTTTCTATATTTTCAGTAAATCATAATAACAAATCGTAGGCAAAGCCTTGGACTGCAGCTATCATCATATCAGCCATAGGACGTCCACTGCTGTACAAAGGTCTCCCTCAACTCTGGTATTTCGGTTGCCAGCGGCCTGCATCCAATGCTGAGCTCCGGTTCTTACCAATTTGTCTGCCCATCTTCTTGGTGGACGTCCTACGCTGCGTTTGTTGGTCCGTCCGATCCGAGAACTTTGCGGCCCCATCGGCCATCTGTTTCACGCGCTATGGGCAGGCCCATTGCCACTGCAGCTATATCTTATTATAACCATGGCATCTTTCCTGCATTAAAATTATTAACAAGAAAAGTAAAGTTAACGTCACAACAATACCTTAATCTGTATCGACATAGCAACAATCTAATTAAAAGTTTGCAACGCCACGTTCAACACTTTTACCGTAGAATTGTAATGCATAGATTCAACATGAGATTGCACTGAGTAGATAAATAATATATTAATAAAATGATGCTGCACAATTCACACAGTATCGTCGAGCCCTATGCTAAGCTGAGCCTGTGTTTTGGGTACTAGATGACTGTGATATACACTATAGTTAATAATAATAATGTATTTATTTCAAAAAAAGGTTTAAGTACAAGGTACAGTTATAAGGTACTTAATTAAGCTAATTACAGTGTAAAATATGTAAGAAAAGTACAATTTGATAAACCTTTTAGGGTCAAACATAATTGACTCCTCACTCTTACTAAGTTTTCACTTGTATTAAGATGTGAGGGCTCTCTACATCGACTTCTAGCGGGCTACAAAGGTACTAACTAAAATCATACAATTTACACTATATTAAAAAATGTAACCCTTATTTTTTACAATCTACTTTATTACTATTTTATTTACTAAATTAAATGTTACATAGCCTATAATTTAACTGATAACAAAAGCTCAGTAGTTAGTTTTTTATTATATATAGAAAACAATCCAGAACATCCTACACAATAACTGTAGATCGTAGAGACGCTCTTACTGCTGTCCTAGATAGAGGACATCGTTAAAACACTAGATTGGGAAAACAGTGGTATGAATGTCTCATTAAAGGTTTGCTGACGATCTGGTTATTTTTTCAGAAAACTTCAACGATCTCCAACAAATGCTTCAACAATTTTATGATGCTTCTTTGCAAGTCGGCCTCAGGATGAATATGTCAAAGACGAAAGTTATGAGAAAGTTCTCTAACATCGCAAGTCCAAACGTCAGAGTTGGAAATGAAATGGTAGAAATTGTGGACCAATAACTATATCTTGGACATATTCTATACTTTGGTAAAGAAACACTATGAGATTAACAGAATGAGATCGTCAGAAGAATTCAGCTAGGACCCCTCCAATTTACCAAAGGCAGCCAGCGTTTGTTAAATTGGATGACATGCTGAAGTCAGCAGAAATTCTACAATGTCTGGAAACCCGGCTTTACAATTAATGTGTTTTGCCCACCATGACTGATGCCTAGACATGGACGCTCACACAGTAGGCTGTGTACAAAATAGGAGTTGTACAGAGAATCATGGAGCGTACCATGCTCGGCATCAAGCTTATTGACCGTGTTCCCAACATCAAGATCCGAAGTCAGGCAATGGTGGAAGATATTGGGAATCGCATCACGGAACAAAAGTGGAGCTAGGCAGGACACCTTGGAACTGGATACAGGAACGTCGGTCGTCCAATAGCGAGATAGGCAGACGACATCAAAAGCGTCGCAGGGCTGATCTGGATAAGATTGGCACAGAACCGTGAAATGTGGCACAAACATAAGGAGGCCAATACTTAGCAGTGGGTGAAGTCAGGCTGCGGATAACGTAGAGACATTTGTCTCGAGCAAGAATCGAACCCGCAACCTCTTGCGTCGTAGGCGGACTTTCACTCGGTGCGACGCAGGGTCGTTAAAAAAATAAACTCCGATTAATTTCTGTGTTGACGCGACGACTGATGTCTACGGCAAAACATGACTGCTTCCATGGCTCAGTTGGTCTAAAAGCCGACTTATATGCAGGAGGTAGCAGGTTTGATATCCGCCACGGAGCAAATGTTTGTAACGGTTCTGCAGATAATTGTCTCGAGTCTAGGTATTCTATAACTTACAATTCTATGGTACCGTGTGTCAACTGAAGTTAATCTAAATTAAGTCACGGTCAAGGGTTCCTAATCCTGAAAAGCAATTTATCTGTGATGCTGTGAAAATTAACTTTATTGGACGTGCTAAGAAAGAAGATAGTAAACCGAAGGTTTATAAAGACAGTCAGCTTCGTCTTTTTAACTTTCAAACGTACGATTAACCGTGGGGTGGCGGCAATAGAATGTGCTCTCTCCTCTTTTGTCTGTGGATGCAGTAAGAATCTGCCCAGGGATACCAACGTAAGATGGGCAGCAGCGTCTATCTATGTACCAACATCCCGTACCGCGTTCGCCATCTCGCCTGCCAAACGTGGCGGATATGGCAACAACCCATGAGTTCTTAATCCTGAAAAGCAATTTATCTGTGATGCTGTAAAAATCAACTTTATTGGACGTGCTAAAAAAGAAGAGACTAAACTGAAGGTTTATAAGCACAGTCAGCTTGGTCATGTTTTAACTTTTATACGTGCGATTAATCGTGGAGTTCCGGCGATAGAATGTTCCCTCTCCTCTTTTGCCGTGGATGCAGTAAGTATCTGCCAAGGGATACCTCCGGATGATAGGCATCAGCATAGTATTGGCGAGCTTGGTGGTTATGGCAACAACCCCTCATAACAAATCTCCCAAAAACTTTTGTCAGAACTGACAGAACACCACTCTTTTGGCTCATTTTACGTGCATTATTGATACACGGACACGTACGAGATGTTGATACACGGAAAGAAGCTGCTGCCCATTTTCATAATCCCCGGGGATGCAGTAAGAATCTGCCAAGGGACGCCTCCTGCCCGTGCAAGAGAAGAGAGGCAACATTCTACTGCTAGCACCTCACGGCAAGGCGGCTAGTCTAATTTTCATGAGCTTGACAGGGCACAAGGAAGACTGAAGGCGGGTTCCAACTTTAGTAAACCGAGTTATATGAACAATATTATGCTTTTGTGCATGGAGCAGTTTCGTAGCACACCCGTAGCTCGCACGTAGCACATCCGATGAGCTGATTCGTAGAACAATCGTAGCCGTTTCGGAACGTTCTACGGGAATCTATGGTGAATATAATGTAGTAACTTTATTAAGTCCGAAATGTTAGTTCATTTTACCTCAAGCTCTATCTCAGAAATTATTCAGTGCGACCGCGCACTGAATAGAG
Source organism: Pasiphila rectangulata (assembly GCA_963082625.1). NCBI lineage: Eukaryota > Metazoa > Arthropoda > Insecta > Lepidoptera > Geometridae > Pasiphila > Pasiphila rectangulata. Next base: position 21,261,091 of record OY720239.1, read on the forward strand.
TATTTTCTGTTTTTTTTTGTTTTTTTTTTTTTAAATTAGATATATTTTGAAAACGAACAACATTTCATTTCAAATTATTTATTATAAATACATTTTAAACATTACTTTTAATAGTAAATTAGCTGTTTTAACTTCGAGAAACTTATATTTATTAATAAAATTTAATATACTCTGTCAGAGTAGTTATTAATTATACATGATATGATAAATAAAATTAACTTTTTTTTTCAGACTTTAACCAAACCGTAAACTTACAAAATAAAGTAACACAAATAAATATTCGACTCAACAGTACGTATTTGTGCCAACATCCCGTACCTACATGTCTAGCCGTGGGGTGCCGGCAGTAGAATGTTATCCCTTCTCTCATACCCGTCGATACAGTAAGAGCCTGCTAAGGGATACCTCCGGAAGATGAGCAGCAGCGTCTTTCCGTGTATCCCGAACTGCACTCGCCAAGCCGCCTGCCAAGCGTGGTGAGTATGGAGATCCATGAGGGAGGCCTGTGTTTTGTAGTGGACGTTTTACGGTTGAAATGACGATGACGATAACTTATTTGAATTGAACAATTTCTATCTTATGTTAGGTACGTTTCACAGTGTTGGAGTAGATTCTGTCCTAAGTGGTTTTGTCTTCTATGTAATCTGATATTTCATAGTAAGCTTTATCGCATAGGTTGCGTTTAACAACGTTTTTGAATTTATTTACAAGACTTTACATATTTTTTGTGGCTATCGCTTATATTTTGCCGCTTTAACTTTGTACATGCTGTGACGTCGTGTAATTACGGGAGCACTAGGCTTTTAATATTTTCTAGACCTGATTATTATGTACACTATGTGTAACTCTGTGTTAGATGTCTTATCTTAAATATATAAATATATTGTCTTTTGGGAAAATCACAATATTTTTATACATATACATTTAACAACGTTAAATAAATAAATAATGCTGGACAGATCACACAGCATCATCTAGGCCCAAGCTAAGCATAGCTTGTGTTATGGGTACTAGATGACTGATATACTTAATACATTATACTACATAGATAGATATTCTTATTATATATAGAAAAACACCCAGAACACCCTGAACAAATATCTGCAGATCGTACAGACATTTGTCCCGAGGCGGGAATCGAGCCCGCAACCCCTTGCGTCGCAGACGGAGCTTCGCCTGCTGCGCCACAGAGCTCATCGAAATAAATGACATTTTATCGAAAAGTATTTTTTTATCGTGTAATACGTATAACTAGAAAAGTATTTTGAACTACATTACGTGTCGATTAAGCTTCCAAAATGTACCGATAAAGACATCAACCCAAATGTTCTCGCAAATTCAAATACACGTTACTAACACAAACGAACACTCACATGGTAGCGAATATGAAAAGCAAACATCTATATACATATACCCTAAGCGTATAAGTAGCTACATTTCTCCTTTCGGCACAGTCCGAAATAACTAGCTTGGTCATCGCTTCGGCCGTGGGGTGCTGGAAGTAGAATCTTTTGAATCTGCCGTGCACCAACATTTTTTCTTAATACCTAATGACGATACAAGACAAAGGCCCCCTGATAGTTGTGGTAACCTCTTGCTAACCCGCCGTGGGGTACTGGCAGTAGAATGATACCCCTCCTCTCATGCCCATGGATGCAGTAAGAGCCTGCTAAGAGATACCTCCGGAAGATGGAAAGCAGCGTCTATCCGTGTATCAACATCCTATACTGCGCTCACCAACCCGCCTGCCAAGCGTGGTGAGAATGGCAACTACCCCTCATGGAGATCCATGAGGGAGGCCTGTGTTCATCAGTGGACGTTTTATGGATGAAATAATGAAACGAACCTCTTGCTGCAACTGCAATAATGCGGTGATCACGTTCACTTAGACGTGACCAATGCTGCATTGCACCCGTCACCCTAAGAAATAGAGATGTAAGGTCTTCTTTGCGCAATATTTCAATTGAGTAATTTTACTGCTTGGCCACAGATATAGGTAGTACTTCCGCAGATGATCTCTTCACGAAAAGACGGCCAACATCCCGTACCTATATGTCAAACATGCCTGGCAAACATAGTGAGTATGGAAACAATCTTATTATTACCTTATGATCGTCCTTGGAGATTGTTAGGAAGGTATATGAACCTCACTTTATTTATTTTTATTATAAAATACATTATTTCAGATTACAAATTCAAGTCACATGTATTAAATAGGACACAAAAACACACAATCAATCAAGCATTCATAAAATAATAAATACCTACTTGAATAATTAAATAAGGCGCAAATAAATAAATTACATTAATAAATAAAATAATTTACAAAGACTCTGACCCTAGCATTTACAGGCAAAAACTTAAAGATGTGAGAATAGTATTTTGTTTCTTGGGGCTTTCTGTCTCACCCTTATAAGTAAAAACTGAACCAGGTGTTCTGACCTTACATCTGCTTCTTAGATAGCGTTCTAATCCGAAGCCTCGGCTTAAGATTCCGTCTTGCATCCCACGCTTCCTTAATGTGTTTCCGTTATTTCTGGAACGGAAAATGGCTCTTAAGACGACTGTGATAAGGGCGCAGGTTGAATGAAAGGATAATGGTACATTACATTGAACTAAAGTTAGTAGTGTTGTGGTTTAGTTTCGTAAAAGTCTTGTGGCGAGTAAAAGAAATTTTGGACCTTTATATTGTAATCATCAGCATCTCAGTTGCCGTGGGGTGCCGCCAGTAGAATGTTACCGCTCCCCTCATGCCCGAGGATGCAGTAAGAGCCGGCTAAGGGATACCTCTGGAAGAAAGGCAGCAGCGTATTTCCGTGTATCAACATCCCGTACTGCGCTCGTCAATCCACCTGCCAAGCGTGGTGAGTATGGCGAATAGCCCTCATAGAGATCCATGAGGAAGGCCTGAGTTCAGTAGTAGATATTTTACGGCTGAAATGATGAATGATTATCATCATCTCAGCCATAAGACTGCTGTCTATGTCCACTGCAGAACATAGGCCTCCTTGATGAATCTCCAAGGTCATGGGTTGTTGGCATACTCAATACGCTTGGCAGGCGTGTTGGAGAGCGCGGTACGGGATGTTGATAAACGGAGAGACGTTGCTGCCTTCCATCTATCTTCCAGAGGTATTCCTTGGCAGATTCTTACTGCCGGCACGCCACGGCACAACTACTACGGCACATTTACTTTGTACACCGGTTTTCCAAAATTTCTATCTTTGCGGTTTTTGTGTTATATGGATTCGCTGCTAGCTTAAGCTTTGTATGCGTTGTAGGTTTTCAGGCGAAAAAAACCTGCCTCGTACATTTTTTTTAATTCTATGCGAGGTGCCTTTAAATAGCGTTATACCTTATACACGATGTTTTTCTTTACCTTAATACGGGTTAATAAAATGGTGGCCAAGACAGAGATTTTATATAAATTTTGGTCGTCCGATAGCAAGACGGGCAGACGACATTGATAAACTCGCGGGCAAATTATTGATTGGACGTTCAAAGATTGGTTTCTGAATGCGTCGCCTTAACTTGTTGTCAATTCAGTATTTCCAACATGTTTCAAAGTTCAAATTAATACACTTGATTAAGGACTAGCTGCACTCCGCGGTTTCACCCGCGCATTTCCCGTTCCCGTGGGAGCACGGAGACAAAATATAGCCTTTAACCATCAGAAAAAATGTAGGATTTCAATAGTGAAAGAATTTTTCAAATCGGTCTAGTAGTTTGGGAGCCTATTCAATGCATACAAACAAATAAACAATGAAATGTTTCTAATTAATCTTTATTATTAGCGAATTGCCGTGGGGTGCCGGCAGTAGAATGTTACCCCTCCTCTTCTACCCGTGGATGCAGTAAGATCCTGCTAAGGGACACCTCCGGAAGATGGGCAGCAGCGTCTATCCGTGTATCAACATCCCATACTGCGCTCACCAACTCGCCTGCCAAGCGTGGTGAGAATGGCAACTACCCCTCATGGAGATCCATGAGGGAGACCTGTGTTCATCAGTGGACGGTTTATGGCTGAAATGATGAATGATGATTAGTGAAGATGACTCACGCTAGACCATATCGTGTTCGAGCTGAGTTTCGGCCCTATCACGATCACCGAGCCGGTCCAAACTACAAAGACGGACCTCGACTGGGCAATTACCGTTGCGCCGTGATGCAGTATACTCGTCCGAGCAATTTTGCCGAGCGTTGTCCGTTGCTCGGCCGTCACTCGGTTGCCGCTCGGTATAACGTGTGTCCAAATACAACTTATATTAGTTGACCGCGCTATGGCCGACACTCGGCTCTGACACGACACGGTCTAGCGTGAGTCATCCTTTAACCTTAAAATGAAATATACAGGGTGTATTTTAACATGTGTACTGAGGCGAAAGGTGGTAAATCTGACCATCCCAAGGAACAACTTTTGTTCTACGACTTTTCAGGGTTCAGTGATTTTCATTCAAGAAAAGACTACGAAAGTTTTAACTTCAACAGCTGATTATACGATAATGTTAACCTAAAACCCAGCTGATTCGTGATAGGGTCATAGACCTCCGCAAAGAGTTGCCGTACAGTTAAAAATAAAAATACCCATAACCACAAAAAGGTCTTTTTTATTAAAATGTGCAATGAAATGAAAAAATACAACGATGACTTCAGAATCCTTTTCAGATCACACCAACTAGTAAAATTGTAAATAAAAATATTAAAAAAATATATAAAAGAAAATACGAATTTCCAATTTAATTCCCTTCTAAAACCATTTGTTTTCCTGGGCTGATACCCCCCTTTCGGGTTACTACACATATTATAATACACCCTGCATATTCAAAAGTTCATTTTTATTCTCTCATCAACCTTAAAATGAAATGTATATAACACAATGGAGCGTTATGATAGTTGGACGTTAAATCACGGACTAACGACCGCCAAGCACTAAACCCTGGATAAACAAAGTTTTATTGAATATATCCCGGTGCCAGAAAAATAAACCATAAAATAGGATTATCGATTGATATATTTCACTAACTACCTACCTGTATGTAAGTTAAAAGACGTGTTGTAAATAAAATCAAATGCTTAGCACTGGATATGTTTTCACTCAAAACATGTGTGTATAATCATAAAAATATATTATGTATGTATGTGTGTTTGTACGTGTTTGTATGTGTATGTATCATTTCGAAACATCCTAATAAAAATAAAAAAAACCTTTTACAATTATCATTAACCATCGTTAAACAAACACAAAATGGGTATTATAAAAAAAAATATTGTACCCCTTTCGGTTAAAGGCCTCCTCCACGCCTTTACATGTCTCTGTCTTCGACGTTTTTCATATAAAAAAGTGTCTTACTAGTATTTCGAGGAAAGTGAAAAATACAATCATGTATTTTTGATTCCGGCGATATTCAAACCAAGGTTACTAACCTCGGTTCCCTTGGCAGATTCTTACTGCATGCACGGGATAGACCGGAAGGACAACATCCTCCTGCGGTCACTCCACAGCGCTAATATAATTATGTGTTTTTAATTAATAATAGTAACTTCTCTAATGTTCAAATAAAGGCATATTCCCAGTCCTTAATATCCGTCGACCGAAGGCAGCTCATAAAAATCGTTGCATTCTCAGGCAATCCATTGTTAAGCCATAGTTCCCGTTTCCAATAGAGAATAGAACGAAATGTAGAATGCGGAGGTGAAATATGAGTTTCAATGTAATTCAACTTCTATTCATTGAATTCATTGTCATACGTGCAACTGCGTGGTTTTACGTGTGGTACAAGTCAGGAACTGAATAATACCTCTAGTTATATGTATTGAAAAGAATATAACAGGTAATAATAATATAAGTTTTAAGTAACCCCAACACTTAGTAAGGGCTAGAAAACCTACTTTATGGTATCCCTTAGCAGTCTTTTACTGCATTCATGGGCATGAGAGGAAGGGTAACATTTCACACACACACACATTAAGCATGTTGTCTACACCTTAAATTATACTTGCACCTAACACATGTAACTCCTTACACTTATTTATAATGCTTTAGTGCTAGCTATGTTGGTGTCCTAAATAAATAAAATTAAAAAAAATACACAGGATACTTTTTATCCGGATCAAATGCATGCGAAGCGGCGAGCACAAGCTATTATGGCATTTAAATAAATGTTTTAACGTCATCCCTTTTATAACAATAACAATGTTTACAAAATTTTATAGATTTTAAAAAATACAGGCAACTTAAGCATATCCTCTTTTTTAAAGGCGATTAAAACTTAATTTACATGAACATAAAATGATTATAGAGAATATACATATACAGCCAAAAATACTCTTCAGGTTGCTGTCAGTGCTTTGGACATTGCTTTGGACATCGAGGTAGCCTAGTATCTACTACTTAACGAACTTAAGACGTATTTTTCTCAAGTCGTTTCTATTTTTTTCTTGCATAACCTCAAAACTCAGTCGTTAATTTACCAGTTTGGATTTTTGTTTTTAGTTTAAAAAAGTACTATTTCAATAAATACTTTTAAACTTAATTCTTGTGTTGGCATCCATGAGGAATTTAATGATTGTAAAAGTGTCTACTGGAGTAAAGGCAGAGTTACATTTCTAAACACAAACTTACGGTTGGGCTTGCATTTGGCGCAGCGGGCGAAGGTCCGCCTGCTACGCAAGAGGTTGCGGGTTCGAATCCCGCCTCGGAACAACTGTCTGTATGACCTGCAGATATTTGTTCAGGGTGTTCTGGATGTTTTCTATATATAATAAAAAATATCTATCTATGTAGTATATTAAGTATTATTGTATTAAGTATATCAGTCATCTAGTACCCATAACACAAGCTCTGCTTAGCTTGGGGCTAGGTGATGCTGTGTGAATTGTCCAGCATTATTTATTATTTATTTATTATTATTATTATTTATTTGTGGCGTGCTGCTCCACATACTGAAAAGGTACCTAAATTATAATTATATCCCGGGAACCTACCTCGACTCTAAATACGACCCTGCAAAAATCCTTAGTGCGGACCTGTGAAATCGCCCCTACTACTTGCCACAGCGCCGCGGAGCTCGCTCGCGCCACCGTACGCGGAACGAACGAACGGGCAGTGAAGAAAGGACTCGAAGCCGACCGCACGTCTCTGCGCAACGACGTGCCCGCGTAACACGCCGCGATCTAGATACCTAGCCTGAACTTAGTAACTGTGCCGGTTTTGTGATAGCGTATACAAACATTCTTGTGTAAGCCAAATTGACTGTTTGTGTACCTACCTACGTACTAACCTTATCTGTGTGCCGTGTACCTATCTCAATAAACTTTGTAACTGTATCAACTGGTGTTTGGCTGTATACCTACCTAGCTACCTACCGAAGTACGATCCATTCTCCCGCTGCTATACATTTAAACCCAATTCTGAGGATGAGATTCCTAATAAATCAAGGAAAATACTTAAATGTAATAAGCGTACATATAGCGCTTTGGATATTCAAGCAACAGGTCAAATATTTTATTATTAAATTCAGTTTTTTTCATTAAAAAAATTATGAAATATATCTTTTAACTACAGTTTATCACTTGTACCAACACCCAGCTTAGCTTCTTACGTCATCCTTTGAGGCTTTTAAGTCTTATTGTTAGTGTATGATTCACTGCGTCAAACAGGGAATTCGCAGTAATGGTAGACTGGGCTGAAACGTGAGGGTTTAAATTCCGCCGCTATGTAGAAACAAACAAGTAATAAAAAGAAAAAAAAATAAGTAACCACAGTACATGTAGTAAGAGCAAGAGTTTTGTACTATAATTTTCTACTCTGTTTTCTTTGAAATGGCTAATCTTGTTCAGCTAATTTCTATGTTACTATCACTATTGCAAACTACACATCATTTCCTTTCATTTGATACTAAATACCAGTTATATTTGAAAAGATCGAACCTTATCCCTACTTTCACCCCCTCCCCCCATCATATTGGGCATATTTTAACCGATTTTTATGTAACTTTAGGTTTTGCATTTTACACATTTCCTTGCATTATATTCTATTCGGAAGCAATTGAATATTCATTCATTTCCTTTCATTTGATACCCAAAGTTATATTTGAAATCATACGAACCTTATCCCTATTTTCACCACCCCATTATATTGTGCGAACAGATGGCCGATGGGGTCGAAAAGTTCTCGAGTGGAGGCCACGGACCGGCAAGCGCAGCGTAGGACGTCCACCAACAAGATGGGATGATGACCTGGTGAAGACCGCAGGTCGACGGTGGATGCAGATCGCTTCCAAGATTTAAAAAGCGTCTTAAAAACTGCATCCACAGGCAAGAGACTCCTCTCTTAAAAATGTTTTAGAAGTGCATGTAATGACATGACGTCATTTTAATAAAAAATGTCATTTTCAACATTCGCGATCACAACACATTATTTAAAGATAATTTCATCATCATCATCATCTCAGCCGTAAGACGTCCACTGTAAGACAAGTCTCCCTCATGGATCTCGAAATACTGATTCTGAGGGGTTGTTGCCATACTCACCACGCTTGGCAGGCGGGTTGGCGAGCGCAGTAAGGGATGTTGATACACGGAAAGATGCTGCTGCCCATCTTCCGGAGGTATCGCTCTGCTGATTCTTACTCCACGGCAAGAGAGGGCAAAATTCTACCGCCGGCACACAACAGCAATGAATTAATAATTTACGCGATAAATAATTATACTGCATCCATAAGCAAGAGAGGAGGGGAAACATTCTACCGCCGGCACACAACAGCAATAAATTAATAATTTACGCGATAAATAATAAAGGTGACTTACGCGATAAATACCCGGATGTGTTTTAATAACATTGAAAGAAACATTTTAACGACCTTTTCATTGAAAATATTACACCCACGTTAAACAAAGGTACAATAGTTGTCAAAAGCCGTAAAACAGAGGTAAGGAAACGTATAAAAGCACGAGTTCCGCGCATTTTGTGTAAGCAAATAACGACGATACTAAATCGTGGAGCAAAAAAGATCTGACTCTCGCATTGTGATACAAAGGATGAAGCAAAATCAGATATCTTTGCTACTTTTAAGGGATTAATTGTAAGTCATCATTTCATTTCGGCCGTAAAACTTCCAGTACTGAACACAGGCCTCCCTCATTAGATCTCCATGAGGGGTAGTCGCCATACTCACCACGCTTGACAGGCGGGTTCGCGAGTGCAGTACGGGATGCTAAAACATGGAAAGACGCTACTGCCCATCTTCCGGAGGTATCCCTTTCCACAGGCATGCGAGGAGGGGTAACATTATTCTACCGGCACCCCACGGCAATTTAAAAGTAATTGTTAACTGTTAAACAGGAATGTATTAGCTATTTGTACAGTCTTATTTCTAAATTTCTATTACAATATTCCACACAAAGGTTGTTTTGCAGATATTGCATCTAAGCGATAAGACCGCCCATTGTACCAATTTTTTATTAAAAAAAAACTGTGCTTTTTTAGGTGTGCAATAAAGTGTTTTGTATTGTATATGTATTTTTATGTGTAAACTTACACTATTTATTTATTTACCGGCACAATATTTTCAAGGTTAAGTTGCAATAAAAAAGGAATTTTACGGAAGCACCACATAATTATATAATTATGTTAAAAATCATACACCATTGGATTCGTATTGAAATTTTCAACACGTTTTTGTATTCCACAAAACATAAAATAACTAATCTGATTTAACTTATGGACACCCGTCGGTATACGAAGCGCGCGGAGCGTTCAAACCATATGGAGACCCGTCGATCCATATGGAGACCCGTCGATCCATATGGAGACCCGTCGATCCATATGGAGACCCGTCGATCCATATGGCGCGTCGTCGGTGTTTAGGCATATCGTATACTACACAAGATTAACAATACAAAGTAGTAAAGATGTAATCTCCATACGTTTTCATGTACATATCTAGTCGTTTAAGAGTAATATATACGGACAACAATTGCGTATAGCCTACATGCATACAAACATTTAAACGAAACGCCTAGTTGCCACTAATAACTTCGTTCTCTTCGCTCACTCGTTCGATGATGGAGACAGAGACCTTAGAAATTAATATTTATTTTATCCTAGGTACATAACCTACAACTTGTAAGAAAAAAAAATCCATTGGTGCACGGCTGGTATGTAACCCACGATATTCGGATCGAAAATTAGGGCTACCCACCAGGCCATCAAGGCTCTTATTAGAATAGAGTTGCAATTACAATATTCTAATCCGTTATCTCATCTATAGCTAAAAATGAATGGGTCGATCGACCCAGTTTCAACATTTACTTTCAACAAAAGGGGCGATTATTTGATCACGTCAGGTATTACTTCACTTGACACGTCTTCGCGATAACCAGAGCAGGAATTGTAAACACAATTCATTTCTCAGTTGCTGATGACCTTTAATTGGTAAGCTACTTGATTATTTACATTAGGGTTGTGAAAATCCACACTAACATACGCCTTTCTTCTTATATTCACAAAACTAATTATATCAACTACTCTCATAATTCCCTACAACGCCATCTATCATCCTTTCACGGAACCATTTGAAAAGCTCTCCCACAAGAGACTTTCGTGCACGACCGCCGAACCGCGAAAATTAGGTTCATTTTCTGTAGCGCTTTTAGTTGACGCGCTGCTCTCGCCGCGTGCAGACGTCAGATGCGCTAATTATTCGGAATACCCACAATTTCGTAAATATCGAAAATAAATTTAGTTTTTTTATCAAGTGTTTTTTTTTCAGTGAGTTGACGTGTAAGTGCAAATCGAGCATCGTGGACGCTTCAATGGATTTCCTTTAGTTTTCAGGAAAGGTAAGTTGCTTTTACTATAGAATATTATAGCAGTGTTAACGTTATCCTTAAGATAAGGTTGAGAAGATATTTTCTTCAAAGGGCTAAGTAAGGAAAATGTAACTAGAGACGATAGTAGGTTGATACGCTCGGTGCACATAATTTTCTTGTTTCAAGCGTTTACACAGGGTTAAGAAAACGCACCTGAATTTTACTCTAATTTATTGCTGCTTAACTACGTAAACAAAATACAAACCAAGTATTATAGAAAAATAGACAAGCAGTTGATCATGAATTACTATTATTTCATAATGATTATAGAGTTAGTACTAACAGACTTCACTCGGTGGCTTGAGATCGGAATGTTATGTTTATTGCGGTCAACGAGTAAGAATTTAAAGTGGCTATGCAGCCAGCTTTCTAGGCACCCTACTTAGTTAATAGGTTATAATTAAACCTTATGACAAAGTTGATAATACGTAAATACGGCTAGGCTTATATGACAAAACAAAAATAGCAATTGTGTAAGTCAAATATCTGTAAGAGGTTTGGAAAAAAAATATTTTTAACAACACATTTGTTTGTACCATTCGTGATAATTTTTGATGAGCTCTTTGGCGCAGCGGGCGAAGGTCCGCCTGTGATGCAAGGGGTTGCGGGTTCGATTCCCGCCTCGGGACAAATGTCTGTACGATCTGCAGATATTTTATTCAGGGTGTTCTGGGTGTTTTTCTACGTATAATAATAATATCTATGTAGTATAATGTATTAATAAATGCCTAAAGCAATTTCAAGATGACAATTATAAAAAAAGGTTGACACTCAGCTGAATTGAATATAAAATAAAAAAAATACATTCTACCTAAATGTAGACGAACATTTTGTCAAGACAGAAGAATCCATTGGTTCACAGCCGTTATCGAACCCACGAACTTCGGATCAAAAGTCGGGGGTACATACCACTAGGCCAACACGGCTAAGTTCGGCTCAGTCGGATTTTAACAAAGCAGTGGAGATAAAATTACTGCATTAGAATATTTATGCTGGTATTTCATCGCTTGACTCAATTTTACACTTTTCCTGTACATTTTTTCTAAGAGAAACATTTTCGACCCCGAAGATATTCTATCTTTAAAGACCCTGAAGACTTCCATAGCGCTTAAGGTACCGAAGTAGTCGTACGCCGGGTTCATGATCTGCAAAGTTTGCTTTTGATCTGGAACTTATATACTCGTACTTGTTTTTTTGATGTCTGCTATTGCTGCCGCTATATTATGATTAGTTAATTTTAAACTCTCTCATCCGTAAAAGCAGTAAGAATCTGCTAAGGGATATCTCTGAAAGATGCACAGCAGCGTCTTTCCGTGTAAAAAACATCCCGTACTGCGCTTGCTAACATGCCTGCCAAGCGTGGCGAGTATGGCAATAACCCCTAAATGATCAGTAGTACTAGGTAGGTTTATGCCCAGCAGTGGACGTCCTATGGCTGAGTGGGATGGCACAAACTAAGGAAGGACTCAGAGGAGTCTATAATCGAGCTGTGGAAATGATGAAAGAAAACCAATCTCTATCTACTCTTTTTCTCTATCTATTCTCTTTCTTTATCTCTACATACTCGTAGTATAAATTTAAGTGTCTATGTTTGGCTCCTTTTCGCTCATAAACTACGCAACAGATTTTGATTCAGTTTTCACAAATGTCTAAAGTGTTTTACGAGAAAGGTTTGAAAGTAAAATTTTGTTGATTTGAAAGAAAATTTCGGCGAACTATGATGAAAATTCTTGAAACTGTTGGAAAATTAGCATGAAGTAGAATATTACCCCTTCTCTCTTGCCCGTGGACGCAGTAAAAGCCTGCTAAGGGATACCTCCGGAAGATGGGCAGCAGCGTCTTTACGTGTAACAACATCCCGTACTGCGCTCACCAACCCGCCTGCCAAGCGTGGTGAGTATGGCGACTACCCCTCATGGAGATCCATGAGGGAGGGAGGCCTGTGTTCAGTAGTGGTCGTATTACGGCCGAAATGATGACGATTTATGGATAACTCATTGTAAAAATTTTTTTTTTAATTTAGTTTATAAAGTATGCATCATTTTTGAATCCGATTTGATGAGACAAAAGTCAATAAGTGTTTATTCAATAGAGCAAAAACGCATATAATAATAGAACAGTCAACAAAATAAAATTTAAATTGACTAAAGTACATAATTGAATTCGTTCGCTTCAGATAACTTTTTTCCAAGTGCGGGAGAGAAGTGACCAGCCTGGTGTTGATATAATTATAAAGAAGTATTTTAACACCTAGAGTATTTCATAAAGAGCATAATTTGCTCTGTAAACTATATAATTTGAATCAATATCTCACGAGCTAAACTAAATTCTCGCGAATTCAATATTTACAGCGCCGAGTGTTCACACATACGACAACTTTTCGCGTGTAATATCTAATTATTATCTTATGAAAAACAGCTCTCTACATTGATATACAGACATTCTTTATAAAGCAATATTGTTAACTAGTGTCCTGCCTAGTTCCTAGTTCCCATGTATAAAACCTGTAACAAACACCCTAGAACTCCGAGTGGGCTGTTGTGTCAACCATCACCTTCCTCATAATTTCAGCCGTAAAACGTCCACTACTGAAAACAGGCCTCCCTCATGATCTCCATTAGTTGCCATTCTCACTACCCTTGGAAGGGCTTGGTTGGCAAGCGCAGTACAGGATATTGATACACGGAAAGACACTGCTGTCCATCTTCCGGAGATTTCCCTTAGCAGGCTTTTACTGCATCCACGAGCATGAGAAGAGTGAACATTATACTGCCGGCACCCCACGGCAGCCAACCTAAACAATGAATGAATGATTGAATGAATATAACTTTATTGTACACCAAAACTTAAATTAAATACATTATGAAAACTTAAAATAAACACAAATGCACAATTGGCGGCCTTATCGCTAAGAGCGATCTCTTCAATATATTTTCTTTTATCTTTTAATTTGGGACATCATGTTTTATAACAGGATAATCCATGATAGTACATCCGTACACATGTGCGAAGCAGAGGCGGGTCGCTAGTATCTTACAAACGAATATTTTTATAAAAGTCATGATAAATTAAGGTTATTTTAATCAAACATTTTCTCATTGTTTTCTCTCTCATTTCCTGTTTGGTCAATAAGGAAAAATGATTTAGAATTCAATATTAAATTTGAAAGTGTTTGCTCAAGGAATACTCGGCAACAGCTACTTTTAGGGGTTTTAGAAATTTATTATTCACAGAGCTTTTCTGCTAGTGTATATTATCACTGTATGAGTCTTATATACTTTGCCAAATTGCATAGGTATACGGGAAGTACCCTATGAAATTTGATTCCTTTGAGAATGTCAAAACATGCGTTTTTTGCGGTATTATCGGCCGTATCTATTTTTAGGTTAACTTAGAATTTTGTTTTTTATATAGCTTAAAATGACTGTAGATGTAGGTATCATTTCAACTCAACCTCTACACGTTCTCCAGATAAAGAGACCGAAAGATGGATAGACAGACAGACAGACAGACTACAGATCCTATAGGGGTTGTGTTTTTTACTTTTGATGTACGGAACCCTAAAAGTAAAGAATGTGTATAAGTTGTTAAAGTTTTGAATACATTTATTATACCCACCCATCCTATCACACTTATAGAATTTCAAAATGTCGAACGCGTAACGAATCGTAGCACGAATAAAGGATTCGCATGAATCCATTGTAAAATGACTGAACGCAAGAGCAATAATTCGGTCCATTTGTTCCTCTTTGTTCCATTGATCAATAAATTGGACCAAAAATGGAAGGAAATTGGCACAGTGCTTCACAGTGGCAACAATTTGGAACGGCGGAGTGCGAAAAACTATCCTATCCTACTTCCTACCCTCCTAACCTACTAATACATAAAAGTGAAGTAAGAATGTATGTATGTACATACATACATATGTATACATGTATATTTATAATAATAATAATAAAATCGTTTATTTGGAACAACATTAAAAATGGCTCTTAAAAACTAATGTAAACGGAGATAGCTGCAATAGTTATAAAAAACTGTAGCGCAGCCATCTACCTCCGGTATACAATTGTGTTTCTTATATAATAAGATTAATTTAAAAAATAATAATTTAGCATATTTTGTATGTTTTTAATAATAAAAGGTTTTAAGCAAATATCATACTAACTAACATAAAATATTAAAATAAAAATGTTTAATCCAAATACACACATGTATGTTCCCTTTTCACGTCAAAACCGCTGAACCGATTTGGATGAATTTTAGTATAGGAGTAGATTAGACCATTGAGAAGGACATAGGCATACTTTGCGTTGCGTAAATTAAATCAAAAGGGGTTAAAATAGGAGATGAATATGGAAAAAAAATTAAACACAATTTCAGCGTTAGTTGTAGCGTAGTAGGCTAGTTGTAGGGTAGTAGTAAGTTAGTTGTAGGGTAGTTGTAGGGTAGTAGTAGTTGTAGAGTAGTAGTAGGGTAGTTGTAGGGTAGTAGTAAGGTAGTAGTAAGGTAGTAGTAGGGTAGTTCGTCCATTACGAACTTCGCGAGTCACATTTACTTACCAAATACACAATAAATTCTCTAGAGAATCCAAGAAAGAGACAAATTGCATAAAAGCGAACATTTGTCCCGCTATCGAACCCGCAACCATCTGCGTCTCAGACAAGTGACTCGCGATTTTCTTAATGGACGAACTCTTTTGTTTGCAGTAATTGTCAGCGAAATCCGCCCACAAAACATTGCTTGCGACACCGATCTTGATTTATACGGTACGTAACGATAAATCAGTATTTTATTCCCGTTTCCGCAAAATATTTCAATCCGTAAAAAGAGAATCTAATAAATCTGAGTACGATTAAAATGATTCTGTACTAATTTATTGCGTCGGCGATATTAATTTTGAGAGATTATTCTTGATTGAAAATTGACATTCTTATAAATTGGTTTTTTATCATCAACTTTTTTACCACAAGCGCTTGCTTCCAGATAAATATTGTAAATGTGAAAGTTTGTCTAGGCAAAAAAGAGGTAACGAACATCTAGATGTTCGTTACCAACAAGGTAAAACTGTAGTATTAACCGGGTATGACATATCCGGTACTTTTTATACGGTTCGTTATCCACCTACCGCCAGTGCTGCGGGCAGAAGCTTCTATAATATAATATGATTATTCCATATTTATATAATTACTAGCAGTACTGCGCAACTTCGTCTTCGTCACTTAAGGTCCAACTAGTCGCGGAGGCAAAGTCGTCAGTGAGCGCGGCCTAAATGTATGCTATCTCACCTGACATAGTGTGTTTATTTATTTATTAAGACACTCCTACGACATCTTTACATGTTTACCCGCGCGCTAGAATGAAATGCACAATGAGACATTCCTAAACCGACCGCACAAAAATATGTGAATAGTGCTAAAGTAGCACAAGGGTTATTATAGAAAAACTTAAGTGTAATCTTTTCAAAATAACATTTATTTTAACTTTTGAATAATTAAACTATGTCGGAACGGCGTTTATTTTTGAGTTTTCTTTCTCCTTATATTATTTAGTTTCGTCCAAAGTTGGGCTAAAATCAGTGTTGAAATACGAAAGTTTAGAAGCTTGTATTTTTGAAATAAATACTTTTTTTACGGTTTGGGGTGTATACAAACATAGATTATGACAATATATATTGATATAATCCTTAGTCTTGGATAGTTAATGTCAAACAGTGGAGTAGTTACCCTTCCACGTTTGTATGGAAAGATGAGCGACTCGTTCATCCTTAAGATAAGAAACAGTTGCACCAAAGTCATAATAACAATATTTCTAAACATTAAATTATTATCTTAAGTTTACGTTGGCACACCGCCGTGGGGTGCCGGTAGTTGCCATACTCACCACGCTTGGCAGGCGGGTTGGTGAGCGCAGTATGAGATGGTGATACACGGATAGTTGCTGCTGCCCATCTTCGAGGTATCATTCACCCTTCCTCTCATGCCCATGGATGCAGTAAGAGCCTGCTAAGGGATACCTCCGGAAGATGGGCAGCAGCAACTATCCGTGTATCAACATCTCATACTGCGCTCACCAACCCGCCTGCCAAGCGTGGTGAGTATGGCAACTACCCCTCATGGAGATCCATGAGGGAGGCCTGTGTTCATAAGTGGACGTTTTATGGCTAAAATGATGACGTTGGCACAAATCGTTCACCACTCAGCATAAGCAGGGATAGCATTGCTCAACAAGCTATTACTGCGCTGGTATTCTGTGGCGCCGTTATATGGAGTGCACTGCGCACTTGACACACATTATTTCACCTCCTATTAGAAACTCGAACACCACTTACTCTTTTAAAACTAATGTCAAAAAAATATTTTAAACCATCAATATATTAATTTATAAATGGTCGATGTCTGTGCTATAAATATTAAATATTTTATAAGTCATAAATGTATTATTTTCTATGTTCAACTTGCAACTACAACCCTTGTAATACATTAAAAATATATTACCGCACTATCGTCTAAGTCTATTTATTTATTTAAGATAGGACATCCAACACACAGTTACACATAATATTATCATCATCATCATTATACCAGCCGTCCACTGCTGAACAAAGGCCTCCCTCATGGATCTCCAAATACTGCGTTTGGAAGCCGTCTGCATTCGCCGCTGAACAGCGGTTCTCACCAAATCGTCTGCTCATCTCGTAGGTGGACGTCCTATGCTGCGCTTACCGGTCCGTGGCCGACATTCAAGAATTTTGCGGCCACATCGGCCATCTGTTCTGCGCGCTATATGGCCGGTCCATTGCTACTTCAACGTGCTAATCTGTTTGGCTATGTCGGTGACCCGAGTTCTTCTACGTATCTCCTCATTACTGATTCTCCATTATTCGTTGAGCGACTCTGTGCTTATTCATATAAGGTCTGCAAAATGTTAATAGCCTGGTTGCTCCTAGTGACGTCACAGCATGTACTATTGGATTGTGGCATGCGCAGATAGAGTAAAAGCATGTTTTAAAGTGCAAATACATTTAACATGAAAAATACGTGCACAATAAAATATTGCTGTGTGATCTGTCCAGCATTATTTATTTTATTTAATATATACATACGAGTAGTTCCTATTCCTTGATAAAAATCTGTATATTCAGCAGCTCTGCATTTTTTCTTGGTATTTATTTTAATATCTACAAACAAACTATCGTCCGTAACTTTTTTACACAAGTTGAAGTTACACATTTATCACTATCCCTCCTTATGTCACTCCTTATTAGAGGAGTACTCATATTAGTTTACATAGTTTAATGATAATAAGATTTTGTCTGTTAACATAATTGAGACTAATTGTTATCTAAAAATATACATTCTATACATAAGTGTTGTACAGAACATGTTTATTTATTATAATTATAATGTGGTTTTAGTATTTATAACTAACACAATTTACGATAATTTTATCTATATACATATATAAAATTCAAAGTCCTGCCTGACTCACTGACTGACTGACTGACTGATATATCAAAGCACAGCCTAAACCACTGGACCTAAATACTTGAAATTTGGCACACATATACCTTGAGTATCCTAGAGGTGCACTAAGAAGGGATTTTTCAAAATTTTCTCGGGATAGGGAATAAATGGGATTTATATTTCCGAATCAAAGTGGCTCTGCGTGAATAAAGGTATATTACGTTTTATGACTTCCACGCGGACGAAATCGCGGGCAAAAGCTAGTATTTTATACTTATTAAGTTCACGTGAAATGTCACAGGTGTTGCCTCGCGGCAACACACACCTGTTGTTTCACTAAAAGCCCACGAATAAAGAAATATATTCGGCCTGAGTAGTATTTGTTTTATTTCAAAAAAACCGGGCCGCATAATCGTATTACCGACCACACCCTTTGTAGAGGTATAAGATTTATAAACCCTTTAAGCAAGCACGTTAAGCTGCTTACGCATACCTGTGGGCCTTCCCTGAAAACTAGTTTCGATAACGATACTCTTTTAGAATATCGAATAGACCGTTCTCTTATATACGATTTGATTTATTACATTGGGACGGAATCTGCTCCAACTCCGTCCAACGTAACATAAGACAAAATAAAATTGTTAAATGATAACTATAACGATCGAGTTAGGTTCTTCTGTTCACTTCTTTTCCTAACTCGCGTGTCATCTGAAGTGAACAGATTCAATTATGTGCTTTATTCTATTTATTTGTGTTGTTTTATTTTGTAATTTGTGACGCGTCAATAAGGTCCATGCGGCCGCACTGAATAAAGTATTTTTTGATTCTTGATTCTTGATTGTCCAACCAATCAAATGTCGAGATTTCCAACAAATCATCAAAACTCAAATTTACGATTATATTGCGCGTGATAACAAACAGTGCCAATTAATTATTGGTAACGCCGTTTTTATTAGCAAAAGCCGTAGTGTGCCGGCAGAATGTTGCCCCTCCTCTCTTGCCTGTGGATGCAGTAAGAATTTGCCAAGGGATACCTCCGGATGATGGGCAGCACCGTCTTTCCGTGTTTAAACAACCCGTACTGAGCTCGCCAACCACCCGCCTGCCAAGGCTGGCGAGTATGGCAACGATCCCTCATGATCAGTGATCCATGAGGGAGGCTTATGGTCGGCAGTCAATGTCCTACGGCGGGAATGAAAATGATAAAAAAGTCTTTATGAAGCCTTCAAAATTATTAAATAGAGTCCACGCCACCACTGGAGTCCAATAAACAATGCGCTGCTATCTTATTACTGAATATAGACTACATTTAAAACTAAATAATTGCCGTGGGGTCCGGCAGTAGAATGTTACTCCACCTCTCTTGCCCGTGGATGCAATAAGAGCGTGCTGCTAAGGGATGCCTCCGGAAGATGGGTAGCAGCGTCATCCTGTGTATCAACATCCCATACTGCGCTCGCCAACCCGCCTGCCAAGCGTGGTGAGTATGGCAACTGCCCCTTATGGAAAGCCATAAGGGAGGCCTTTGTTCAGTAGTGGACGTTTTACGGCTGAAATGTCATCAGCAATTCATCATTGAATTGCTTTCAACTGTAATCGTTAAAAACGATCCTTTGTTCTTTCATACACATCCATAATTTTTCATACAGAATCTTTTTCATAATACAAAAATAATATAAAATCTAGACAGTACTACCAGTTGATTCCAACAAAAACAATAAAATATCCAAATGAAAAATCGTAAAGCAAACTTTTTACAAGTTTCAGTGAAAATCTGTCGTAAAATATATGAATTTTAAATTAAATGAGTCTAGACACAATTGTGTGCGGTATTTTTGGAACAATTCATTCGAATGTAAATTTTGTCACGATTTTTATTTGAATCCTGATATATTTTCTTTTGTCTCACCAGTAATAAAACTGTACTGTGCTGGAATTAACTGACTTATAAAATACTTCTGAAACCATAACAAACAATAAAACTTTACTTAAAACATCATAAAGTTGCTAATATGTACAGTGTGTATTGTAGTAAAGACTTTGCATCTATTATAGATGATTTATACAGCGTTAGCAACTGGTAATCATGCTGTACGGGACGCTGCAGTGCCTGGGACATTGTAAGGGCGTATTGTAATATGGGCAAGAGAGGAGGGGCAACATTCTACTGCCGGTGCCCCACGGCAGCCTCTCTTGCCCGTGGATGCAGTAAGAGCCTGCTAAGGGATACCTGCGGAAGATGGGCAGCAGCGTCTTTCTGTGTATCAACATCCCGTACTGCGCTCACCAACCCGCCTGCCAAGCGTGGTGAGTATGGCAACTACCCCTCATGGAGATCCATGAGGGAGGCCTGTTTTCAGTAGTGGACGTTTAACGGCTGAAATGATGATGATGATTATAATATGTGTCGGTACTAACCCGATAGCTGGGTAGGTAGCTCATGATAACAACACTTTACTAGGATATTTTTTTTCTTATCGGTGTGATAAGATAATCCTGAGGTCATCAACTAGCTAATACATAAAAGGATTTATAATTTGTGTTTTCATCATTTCATAATTTCAGCCGTAAAACGTCTAATACTGAACTAAGGCCTCCCTCGTGGATCTCCATGAGGGGTAGTTGCCATACTCGCCACGCTTGGCAGGCGGGTTGGCGAGCGCAGAAAGTGATGTTGATACACGGAAAGACGCTGCTGCCCATCTTCCGGAGGTATCTCTTAGCAGGCTCTTACTGCATCCACGGGCATGAGAGGAGAGGCAATATTCTACTGCCGGCACCCCACGGCGACAAGATAGGTATAAGGTTAATACACAGCTAAAATTCGTATAAAGAACTAAATCTTAGACGCGAGTCTTGATTATGATGCGGGTAATAGGTCCTCGTATTTTCTGCTGTCGTATCGAGACCGAAGATGGTTATCTACCTCCTACGCAACAAGGTCATAGGACTGTTGTTATTATTACAACATACCTACTAGCTACCTACTTTTATGCAGAAAATTCGAAGAGTGCACTGTCATAGTACTCACTCTTTAGCTAAATAGTATTTATTTAGCGAAATACATTCACGATTGGCTTCATGAATAAGCTCAGAGTCGTTCAACGAGCTATGGAGAGGGCTATGCTCGGGGTTTCTTTACGCGATCAAATCAGAAATGAGGAGATACGAAGAAGAACTGGGGTCACCGACATAGCCAAACGGATTAGCACGTTGAAGTGGCAATGGGCAGGCCATGTATCTCGCAGAGCAGATGGTCGATGGGGCCGAAAAGTTCTCGAGTGGAGGCCACGGACCGGCAAACGCAGCGTAGGACGTCCACCAACAAGATGGGATGACGACCTGGTGAAGACCGCAGGTCGACGGTGGATGCAGATCACTTCCAACCGCAATAACTGGAAATCCATGAGAGAGGCCTATGTCCAGCAGTGGACGTCCTACGGCTGAAATGATGATGATGATGAAATACATACTCGAATTTCGTGGTTAATCAATAATCATAAATAAAGTAAGATGTTTAACTATTACGATTTTATGTAGGTACGTACCTACGTGCCTTCCTGTTTTAATACATACGAGCCTTTATTATGAACTCGTACATATAATATGCATAGGTACTATACATATTTTTAAATTTGGTGTACAATAAAGAGTTATCTATCTAACTATATATTATACAAATAGATAGATAGATAGATAGAAAACTCTTTATTGCACACCACATTAAAAGCACATAAACAATTTAGAAATAAGGTAAAAAACAACACAGGAGTACAAAGGGCGGCCTTATCTAAATCAAATGTTATTAATTAACATATAATGCTATATATAAATAATATTTATTAAGTATGTCAGTCATCTAGCACCCATAACTCAAGCTCTGCTGAGCTTGGGGCTAGATGATGCTGTGTAAATTATCCGGAATTATTTATATATTTTTTGTTACACTTTCTTCGCGTGTATTTGACCTACTTTTCTATTACAGCACGTAGTAAAGACTTGTTAGCGTATAAATAACATTCAACCCTAAGACTCGCTCCAACGAACACTTAGCTGTAACTGGAACGTATGTAAATGTGTATTTATTGTACAGGGTGCCTCAGAAGCATTAATGGAAGTTACACTTGGAAAATAAAAGATATTTATATTTAACGATAATAGGATTTGTACAAAGATATTTATTTTTTACGTTAATAGGATTTGTGCAAGGTGTGCTTGACTAGCATTAATATGCCTGGGGAAATTACACTTGGAACACAATATAAGAAATTGGCATTTTTGTAAGGGAAATAAAATTACTAACAAGTACAATTACTAATACGTTTATTACAATACTATTATTAATGGTTCAATGGTTCATTTATTGGTAAAAATAAAGTTTTACATGTCAAACAGTAGATAATTAAGGTACAACTTAATTATAATAATACACTAAAATACATATTATATGAAACGTATCGGCATGTTACTTCACACCTTTTTCTTCTTATTTCAAATTTATGTAAAATTAACCACACATCCTCATTGAAGTATTATTACTAGCGTATAGAATTGACACCCGCGAACAACAAGTTTGCGCCATGAGTTGTTGCCGGCCGGCAACAACTCATTTAGTCGTTCGTCGACGCCCATCGCGGCCGCATGCGAATAAACCCAAATTGAAAATGCCGTCTTGCGTGTTAGAAACGTGTAATTAATCAATCAACTGCGAAGAAAAAAGATAGTGGCGTGACTTATCATCGGAAAGTAAACAGAATATCAACTAAAACCAACTAAAATTAATTTTTGTACATTATTTTCTATTGTACTGACATTTTGTTTGAAAATCATAGATTATGGCTCTTACTGCATCCACGGGCATGAGAGGAGGGGCAGAGTGAAATAAAGTGTGGGGTCTAGTTAGTCTAAGTACCTACCTACCTATGTACGTACTTGTTGGATAAAATACCAATTTATTTAAAAAAAAAATGACTAAACGCTTAACGATTCGTTTTAATTTAATGTACTTAAATATTTTTACGTTTTGAAATATAATATTCATAGGTACCTACTGCATTAACATTACTGCATTAATAGCTGTCTGAAGTGTCCCTTCTGCGGTGAAAAAAATCTATTAGAGCGACATGTTGTTACACTATGTTGAACGAAACGTGTAAGCGCCACGAAATTCACGGGGCGCTTACGACGTTTTGGTCGCGAGAAAACTATTCTCTATTAGCGATCTAGCGCTGCATGTATTGATGGTATGGATAGACGACATTCTAATCGTGTAGCGCTGCAGCGAATACTTGTGTGCGGGGGCGAGCGCGCCCCGCGCAGGCACCCCCGCTGTCATCAAGTTGCGACACGTTTTTTGTTTGGTATAGCTACTCTAACTATTTACAACTCACTGCACATCCTACACTGCCGTGGGGTGCCGCCAGTAGAATATTACCCCTCCCCGGGGTCCCTCTATCTACGGGCATGAGCCCGTGGATGCAGTAAGGGCTGCTAAGGGTACCTTCGGAAGGTGGGCAGCAGCGTCTTTTCGTGTATCCCGTTACTACATATCAGTTGAGCACTGATATGATCATAACATGAATTTCGACTAGACCTTTAACCAACTAATTTACCCGTGTCGGGTTGCGTAGTTAAGTTGGTTAAAACACTTCCGGCTTTAGGGAGAGACATTGACCTATTTGACCAACGTGGGTTCGAACTAATTGAAAATTCATTATAAAGTTTTGAAATATCAGGAACTATTTTGTTTTATTAAGTTGGTTAGTAGCGTATATTTTAAAACTCTTGAGTGTCAGGCAAACCTCTGAGTTGAATAATTTTGGTTAACAATAACAATATCAGTAAATTGAGAAAAAAAATTGAAGTCACGCATGGTAGATGTGATTTATAAAAAAAAGATTCTAAATTTTTTTGAACATTTCTATAACTCTATAACTGATTTGGAAGTTAGAAATCGCTTCTGCGAGCGTTTTCTGCAAGCGAGCATCGTGCCACTCGCAAAGACACAAGGGCAATTGATGTGTTTTATCAAAACTATACCTTATGTAGATACACGAAAAGGTCTACGATCTTACGTGCTACGATCGTAGAACTTCGTACGTAGCCCGAGTGTCACTAGCTAATACACTTTATAATATTTTTGCATTATATAGAGTAAAATACAATCATGGAAACCAATCAATGGTCACGAATACGTAATGGAAACGAAAAAAAAAAATTAACTGTTTAAAGAAAGGGTCTGAAAGAAATAATTTTATAACAAAACATTTCTAGTTCATTATTTTTTAACCATCCCGTAACAGCACTCGATGCTTATTGAGGCGGAAATCAGTACAGTTAGATAGAAATAAATAAGGATTTGGTGAGCCGTAGATAGAAAGAACTGGGCAATACGTCTGGAACTGAGTAAGTACATATTTACTCGTAATATTTGCTTAATTTCTGGAAAGCGTGAGGTTTTTTGTCGCTTGTTTTCCACACCTGCTGGAATATTTATTTTTTACGTTAATAGGATTTGTGCAAGGTGTGCTTGACTAGCATTAATATGCCTGGGGAAATTACACTTGGAACACAATATAAGAAATTGGCATTTTTGTAAGGGAAATAAAATTACTAACAAGTACAATTACTAATACGTTTATTACAATACTATTATTAATGGTTCAATGGTTCATTTATTGGTAAAAATAAAGTTTTACATGTCAAACAGTAGATAATTAAGGTACAACTTAATTATAATAATACACTAAAATACATATTATATGAAACGTATCGGCATGTTACTTCACACCTTTTTCTTCTTATTTCAAATTTATGTAAAATTAACCACACATCCTACACTGCCGTGGGGTGCCGCCAGTAGAATATTACCCCTCCCCGGGGTCCCTCTATCTACGGGAATGAGCCCGTGGATGCAGTAAGGGCTGCTAAGGGTACCTTCGGAAGGTGGGCAGCAGCGTCTTTTCGTGTATCCCGTTACTACATATCAGTTGAGCACTGATATGATCATAACATGAATTTCGACTAGACCTTTAACCAACTAATTTACCCGTGTCGGGTTGCGTAGTTAAGTTGGTTAAAACACTTCCGGCTTTAGGGAGAGACATTGACCTATTTGACCAACGTGGGTTCGAACTAATTGAAAATTCATTATAAAGTTTTGAAATATCATGAACTATTTTGTTTTATTAAGTTGGTTAGTAGCGTATATTTTAAAACTCTTGAGTGTCAGGCAAACCTCTGAGTTGAATAATTTTGGTTAACAATAACAATATCAGTAAATTGAGCAAAAAATTTGAAGTCACGCATGGTAGATGTGATTAAAAAAAAAAAAGATTTTAAATTTTTTCAAACATTTCTATAACTCTATAACTGATTTGGAAGTTAGAAATCGCTTCTGCGAGCGTTTTCTGCAAGCGAGCATCGTGCCACTCGCAAAGACACAAGGGCAATTGATGTGTTTTATCAAAACTATACCTTATGTAGATACACGAAAAGGTCTACGATCTTACGTGCTACGACCGTAGAACTTCGTACGTAGCCCGAGTGTCACTAGCTAATACACTTTATAATATTTTTGCATTATATAGAGTAAAATACAATCATGGAAACCAATCAATGGTCACGAATACGTAATGGAAACGAATAAAAAAAATTAACTGTTTAAAGAAAGGGTCTGAAAGAAATAATTTTATAACAAAACATTTCTAGTTTATTATTTTTTAACCATCCCGTAACAGCACTCGATGCTTATTGAGGCGGAAATCAGTACAGTTAGATAGAAATAAATAAGGGTTTGGTGAGCCGTAGATAGAAAGAACTGGGCAATACGTCTGGAACTGAGTAAGTACATATTTACTCGTAATATTTGCTTAATTTCTGGAAAGCGTGAGGTTTTTTGTCGCTTGTTTTCCACACCTGCTGGAATATTTATTTTTTACGTTAATAGGATTTGTGCAAGGTGTGCTTGACTAGCATTAATATGCCTGGGGAAATTACACTTGGAACACAATATAAGAAATTGGCATTTTTGTAAGGGAAATAAAATTACTAACAAGTACAATTACTAATACGTTTATTACAATACTATTATTAATGGTTCAATGGTTCATTTATTGGTAAAAATAAAGTTTTACATGTCAAACAGTAGATAATTAAGGTACAACTTAATTATAATAATACACTAAAATACATATTATATGAAACGTATCGGCATGTTACTTCACACCTTTTTCTTCTTATTTCAAATTTATGTAAAATTAACCACACATCCTACACTGCCGTGGGGTGCCGCCAGTAGAATATTACCCCTCCCCGGGGTCCCTCTATCTACGGGCATGAGCCCGTGGATGCAGTAAGGGCTGCTAAGGGTACCTTCGGAAGGTGGGCAGCAGCGTCTTTTCGTGTATCCCGTTACTACATATCAGTTGAGCACTGATATGATCATAACATGAATTTCGACTAGACCTTTAACCAACTAATTTACCCGTGTCGGGTTGCGTAGTTAAGTTGGTTAAAACACTTCCGGCTTTAGGGAGAGACATTGACCTATTTGACCAACGTGGGTTCGAACTAATTGAAAATTCATTATAAAGTTTTGAAATATCATGAACTATTTTGTTTTATTAAGTTGGTTAGTAGCGTATATTTTAAAACTCTTGAGTGTCAGGCAAACCTCTGAGTTGAATAATTTTGGTTAACAATAACAATATCAGTAAATTGAGAAAAAAAATTGAAGTCACGCATGGTAGATGTGATTTATAAAAAAAAGATTCTAAATTTTTTTGAACATTTCTATAACTCTATAACTGATTTGGAAGTTAGAAATCGCTTCTGCGAGCGTTTTCTGCAAGCGAGCATCGTGCCACTCGCAAAGACACAAGGGCAATTGATGTGTTTTAATCAAAACTACATATAACGTAATACACGAAAAGGTCTACGATCTTACGTGCTACGATCGTAGAGCTTTGTACAAACTCTAAGTCGTAGCCCGAGTGTCACTAACTAATACATTTTATAATATTTTTGCATTATAAAGAGTAAAATACAATCATGGAAACCAATCAATGGTCAGAAAACGGAAACGAATAAAAAAAATTAACTGTTCAAAGAAAGGGTCTGAAAGAAATAATTTTATAACAAAATATTTCTAGTTTATTATTTTTTAACCAACCCGTAACAGCACTCGATGCTTATTGAGGTGGAAATCAGTACAGTTAGATAGAAATAAATAAGGATTTGGTGAGCCGTAGATAGAAAGAACTGGGCAATACGTCTGGAACTGAGTAAGTACATATTTACTCGTAATATTTGCTTAATTTCTGGAAAGCGTGAGGTTTTTTGTCGCTTGTTTTCCACACCTGCTGGAATATTTATTTTTTACGTTAATAGGATTTGTGCAAGGTGTGCTTGACTAGCATTAATATGCCTGGGGAAATTACACTTGGAACACAATATAAGAAATTGGCATTTTTGTAAGGGAAATAAAATTACTAACAAGTACAATTACTAATACGTTTATTACAATACTATTATTAATGGTTCAATGGTTCATTTATTGGTAAAAATAAAGTTTTACATGTCAAACAGTAGATAATTAAGGTACAACTTAATTATAATAATACACTAAAATACATATTATATGAAACGTATCGGCATGTTACTTCACACCTTTTTCTTCTTATTTCAAATTTATGTAAAATTAACCACACATCCTACACTGCCGTGGGGTGCCGCCAGTAGAATATTACCCCTCCCCGGGGTCCCTCTATCTACGGGCATGAGCCCGTGGATGCAGTAAGGGCTGCTAAGGGTACCTTCGGAAGGTGGGCAGCAGCGTCTTTTCGTGTATCCCGTTACTACATATCAGTTGAGCACTGATATGATCATAACATGAATTTCGACTAGACCTTTAACCAACTAATTTACCCGTGTCGGGTTGCGTAGTTAAGTTGGTTAAAACACTTCCGGCTTTAGGGAGAGACATTGACCTATTTGACCAACGTGGGTTCGAACTAATTGAAAATTCATTATAAAGTTTTGAAATATCATGAACTATTTTGTTTTATTAAGTTGGTTAGTAGCGTATATTTTAAAACTCTTGAGTGTCAGGCAAACCTCTGAGTTGAATAATTTTGGTTAACAATAACAATATCAGTAAATTGAGCAAAAAATTTGAAGTCACGCATGGTAGATGTGATTAAAAAAAAAAAAGATTTTAAATTTTTTCAAACATTTCTATAACTCTATAACTGATTTGGAAGTTAGAAATCGCTTCTGCGAGCGTTTTCTGCAAGCGAGCATCGTGCCACTCGCAAAGACACAAGGGCAATTGATGTGTTTTATCAAAACTATACCTTATGTAGATACACGAAAAGGTCTACGATCTTACGTGCTACGATCGTAGAACTTCGTACGTAGCCCGAGTGTCACTAGCTAATACACTTTATAATATTTTTGCATTATATAGAGTAAAATACAATCATGGAAACCAATCAATGGTCACGAATACGTAATGGAAACGAATAAAAAAAATTAACTGTTTAAAGAAAGGGTCTGAAAGAAATAATTTTATAACAAAACATTTCTAGTTCATTATTTTTTAACCATCCCGTAACAGCACTCGATGCTTATTGAGGCGGAAATCAGTACAGTTAGATAGAAATAAATAAGGATTTGGTGAGCCGTAGATAGAAAGAACTGGGCAATACGTCTGGAACTGAGTAAGTACATATTTACTCGTAATATTTGCTTAATTTCTGGAAAGCGTGAGGTTTTTTGTCGCTTGTTTTCCACACCTGCTGGAATATTTATTTTTTACGTTAATAGGATTTGTGCAAGGTGTGCTTGACTAGCATTAATATGCCTGGGGAAATTACACTTGGAACACAATATAAGAAATTGGCATTTTTGTAAGGGAAATAAAATTACTAACAAGTACAATTACTAATACGTTTATTACAATACTATTATTAATGGTTCAATGGTTCATTTATTGGTAAAAATAAAGTTTTACATGTCAAACAGTAGATAATTAAGGTACAACTTAATTATAATAATACACTAAAATACATATTATATGAAACGTATCGGCATGTTACTTCACACCTTTTTCTTCTTATTTCAAATTTATGTAAAATTAACCACACATCCTACACTGCCGTGGGGTGCCGCCAGTAGAATATTACCCCTCCCCGGGGTCCCTCTATCTACGGGCATGAGCCCGTGGATGCAGTAAGGGCTGCTAAGGGTACCTTCGGAAGGTGGGCAGCAGCGTCTTTTCGTGTATCCCGTTACTACATATCAGTTGAGCACTGATATGATCATAACATGAATTTCGACTAGACCTTTAACCAACTAATTTACCCGTGTCGGGTTGCGTAGTTAAGTTGGTTAAAACACTTCCGGCTTTAGGGAGAGACATTGACCTATTTGACCAACGTGGGTTCGAACTAATTGAAAATTCATTATAAAGTTTTGAAATATCATGAACTATTTTGTTTTATTAAGTTGGTTAGTAGCGTATATTTTAAAACTCTTGAGTGTCAGGCAAACCTCTGAGTTGAATAATTTTGGTTAACAATAACAATATCAGTAAATTGAGCAAAAAATTTGAAGTCACGCATGGTAGATGTGATTAAAAAAAAAAAAGATTTTAAATTTTTTCAAACATTTCTATAACTCTATAACTGATTTGGAAGTTAGAAATCGCTTCTGCGAGCGTTTTCTGCAAGCGAGCATCGTGCCACTCGCAAAGACACAAGGGCAATTGATGTGTTTTATCAAAACTATACCTTATGTAGATACACGAAAAGGTCTACGATCTTACGTGCTACGACCGTAGAACTTCGTACGTAGCCCGAGTGTCACTAGCTAATACACTTTATAATATTTTTGCATTATATAGAGTAAAATACAATCATGGAAACCAATCAATGGTCACGAATACGTAATGGAAACGAATAAAAAAAATTAACTGTTTAAAGAAAGGGTCTGAAAGAAATAATTTTATAACAAAACATTTCTAGTTTATTATTTTTTAACCATCCCGTAACAGCACTCGATGCTTATTGAGGCGGAAATCAGTACAGTTAGATAGAAATAAATAAGGGTTTGGTGAGCCGTAGATAGAAAGAACTGGGCAATACGTCTGGAACTGAGTAAGTACATATTTACTCGTAATATTTGCTTAATTTCTGGAAAGCGTGAGGTTTTTTGTCGCTTGTTTTCCACACCTGCTGGAATATTTATTTTTTACGTTAATAGGATTTGTGCAAGGTGTGCTTGACTAGCATTAATATGCCTGGGGAAATTACACTTGGAACACAATATAAGAAATTGGCATTTTTGTAAGGGAAATAAAATTACTAACAAGTACAATTACTAATACGTTTATTACAATACTATTATTAATGGTTCAATGGTTCATTTATTGGTAAAAATAAAGTTTTACATGTCAAACAGTAGATAATTAAGGTACAACTTAATTATAATAATACACTAAAATACATATTATATGAAACGTATCGGCATGTTACTTCACACCTTTTTCTTCTTATTTCAAATTTATGTAAAATTAACCACACATCCTACACTGCCGTGGGGTGCCGCCAGTAGAATATTACCCCTCCCCGGGGTCCCTCTATCTACGGGCATGAGCCCGTGGATGCAGTAAGGGCTGCTAAGGGTACCTTCGGAAGGTGGGCAGCAGCGTCTTTTCGTGTATCCCGTTACTACATATCAGTTGAGCACTGATATGATCATAACATGAATTTCGACTAGACCTTTAACCAACTAATTTACCCGTGTCGGGTTGCGTAGTTAAGTTGGTTAAAACACTTCCGGCTTTAGGGAGAGACATTGACCTATTTGACCAACGTGGGTTCGAACTAATTGAAAATTCATTATAAAGTTTTGAAATATCATGAACTATTTTGTTTTATTAAGTTGGTTAGTAGCGTATATTTTAAAACTCTTGAGTGTCAGGCAAACCTCTGAGTTGAATAATTTTGGTTAACAATAACAATATCAGTAAATTGAGAAAAAAAATTGAAGTCACGCATGGTAGATGTGATTTATAAAAAAAAGATTCTAAATTTTTTTGAACATTTCTATAACTCTATAACTGATTTGGAAGTTAGAAATCGCTTCTGCGAGCGTTTTCTGCAAGCGAGCATCGTGCCACTCGCAAAGACACAAGGGCAATTGATGTGTTTTAATCAAAACTACATATAACGTAATACACGAAAAGGTCTACGATCTTACGTGCTACGATCGTAGAGCTTTGTACAAACTCTAAGTCGTAGCCCGAGTGTCACTAACTAATACATTTTATAATATTTTTGCATTATAAAGAGTAAAATACAATCATGGAAACCAATCAATGGTCAGAAAACGGAAACGAATAAAAAAAATTAACTGTTCAAAGAAAGGGTCTGAAAGAAATAATTTTATAACAAAATATTTCTAGTTTATTATTTTTTAACCAACCCGTAACAGCGCTCGATGCTTATTGAGGTGGAAATCAGTACAGTTAGATAGAAATAAATAAGGATTTGGTGAGCCGTAGATAGAAAGAACTGGGCAATACGTCTGGAACTGAGTAAGTACATATTTACTCGTAATATTTGCTTAATTTCTGGAAAGCGTGAGGTTTTTTGTCGCTTGTTTTCCACACCTGCTGGAATATTTATTTTTTACGTTAATAGGATTTGTGCAAGGTGTGC
Source organism: Pasiphila rectangulata (assembly GCA_963082625.1). Taxonomy (NCBI): domain Eukaryota; kingdom Metazoa; phylum Arthropoda; class Insecta; order Lepidoptera; family Geometridae; genus Pasiphila; species Pasiphila rectangulata. The sequence continues at coordinate 21,293,153 of OY720239.1, forward strand.
TTGACTAGCATTAATATGCCTGGGGAAATTACACTTGGAACACAATATAAGAAATTGGCATTTTTGTAAGGGAAATAAAATTACTAACAAGTACAATTACTAATACGTTTATTACAATACTATTATTAATGGTTCAATGGTTCATTTATTGGTAAAAATAAAGTTTTACATGTCAAACAGTAGATAATTAAGGTACAACTTAATTATAATAATACACTAAAATACATATTATATGAAACGTATCGGCATGTTACTTCACACCTTTTTCTTCTTATTTCAAATTTATGTAAAATTAACCACACATCCTACACTGCCGTGGGGTGCCGCCAGTAGAATATTACCCCTCCCCGGGGTCCCTCTATCTACGGGCATGAGCCCGTGGATGCAGTAAGGGCTGCTAAGGGTACCTTCGGAAGGTGGGCAGCAGCGTCTTTTCGTGTATCCCGTTACTACATATCAGTTGAGCACTGATATGATCATAACATGAATTTCGACTAGACCTTTAACCAACTAATTTACCCGTGTCGGGTTGCGTAGTTAAGTTGGTTAAAACACTTCCGGCTTTAGGGAGAGACATTGACCTATTTGACCAACGTGGGTTCGAACTAATTGAAAATTCATTATAAAGTTTTGAAATATCATGAACTATTTTGTTTTATTAAGTTGGTTAGTAGCGTATATTTTAAAACTCTTGAGTGTCAGGCAAACCTCTGAGTTGAATAATTTTGGTTAACAATAACAATATCAGTAAATTGAGCAAAAAATTTGAAGTCACGCATGGTAGATGTGATTAAAAAAAAAAAAGATTTTAAATTTTTTCAAACATTTCTATAACTCTATAACTGATTTGGAAGTTAGAAATCGCTTCTGCGAGCGTTTTCTGCAAGCGAGCATCGTGCCACTCGCAAAGACACAAGGGCAATTGATGTGTTTTATCAAAACTATACCTTATGTAGATACACGAAAAGGTCTACGATCTTACGTGCTACGATCGTAGAACTTCGTACGTAGCCCGAGTGTCACTAGCTAATACACTTTATAATATTTTTGCATTATATAGAGTAAAATACAATCATGGAAACCAATCAATGGTCACGAATACGTAATGGAAACGAATAAAAAAAATTAACTGTTTAAAGAAAGGGTCTGAAAGAAATAATTTTATAACAAAACATTTCTAGTTCATTATTTTTTAACCATCCCGTAACAGCACTCGATGCTTATTGAGGCGGAAATCAGTACAGTTAGATAGAAATAAATAAGGATTTGGTGAGCCGTAGATAGAAAGAACTGGGCAATACGTCTGGAACTGAGTAAGTACATATTTACTCGTAATATTTGCTTAATTTCTGGAAAGCGTGAGGTTTTTTGTCGCTTGTTTTCCACACCTGCTGGAATATTTATTTTTTACGTTAATAGGATTTGTGCAAGGTGTGCTTGACTAGCATTAATATGCCTGGGGAAATTACACTTGGAACACAATATAAGAAATTGGCATTTTTGTAAGGGAAATAAAATTACTAACAAGTACAATTACTAATACGTTTATTACAATACTATTATTAATGGTTCAATGGTTCATTTATTGGTAAAAATAAAGTTTTACATGTCAAACAGTAGATAATTAAGGTACAACTTAATTATAATAATACACTAAAATACATATTATATGAAACGTATCGGCATGTTACTTCACACCTTTTTCTTCTTATTTCAAATTTATGTAAAATTAACCACACATCCTACACTGCCGTGGGGTGCCGCCAGTAGAATATTACCCCTCCCCGGGGTCCCTCTATCTACGGGCATGAGCCCGTGGATGCAGTAAGGGCTGCTAAGGGTACCTTCGGAAGGTGGGCAGCAGCGTCTTTTCGTGTATCCCGTTACTACATATCAGTTGAGCACTGATATGATCATAACATGAATTTCGACTAGACCTTTAACCAACTAATTTACCCGTGTCGGGTTGCGTAGTTAAGTTGGTTAAAACACTTCCGGCTTTAGGGAGAGACATTGACCTATTTGACCAACGTGGGTTCGAACTAATTGAAAATTCATTATAAAGTTTTGAAATATCATGAACTATTTTGTTTTATTAAGTTGGTTAGTAGCGTATATTTTAAAACTCTTGAGTGTCAGGCAAACCTCTGAGTTGAATAATTTTGGTTAACAATAACAATATCAGTAAATTGAGCAAAAAATTTGAAGTCACGCATGGTAGATGTGATTAAAAAAAAAAAGATTTTAAATTTTTTCAAACATTTCTATAACTCTATAACTGATTTGGAAGTTAGAAATCGCTTCTGCGAGCGTTTTCTGCAAGCGAGCATCGTGCCACTCGCAAAGACACAAGGGCAATTGATGTGTTTTATCAAAACTATACCTTATGTAGATACACGAAAAGGTCTACGATCTTACGTGCTACGATCGTAGAACTTCGTACGTAGCCCGAGTGTCACTAGCTAATACACTTTATAATATTTTTGCATTATATAGAGTAAAATACAATCATGGAAACCAATCAATGGTCACGAATACGTAATGGAAACGAATAAAAAAAATTAACTGTTTAAAGAAAGGGTCTGAAAGAAATAATTTTATAACAAAACATTTCTAGTTTATTATTTTTTAACCATCCCGTAACAGCACTCGATGCTTATTGAGGCGGAAATCAGTACAGTTAGATAGAAATAAATAAGGGTTTGGTGAGCCGTAGATAGAAAGAACTGGGCAATACGTCTGGAACTGAGTAAGTACATATTTACTCGTAATATTTGCTTAATTTCTGGAAAGCGTGAGGTTTTTTGTCGCTTGTTTTCCACACCTGCTGGAATATTTATTTTTTACGTTAATAGGATTTGTGCAAGGTGTGCTTGACTAGCATTAATATGCCTGGGGAAATTACACTTGGAACACAATATAAGAAATTGGCATTTTTGTAAGGGAAATAAAATTACTAACAAGTACAATTACTAATACGTTTATTACAATACTATTATTAATGGTTCAATGGTTCATTTATTGGTAAAAATAAAGTTTTACATGTCAAACAGTAGATAATTAAGGTACAACTTAATTATAATAATACACTAAAATACATATTATATGAAACGTATCGGCATGTTACTTCACACCTTTTTCTTCTTATTTCAAATTTATGTAAAATTAACCACACATCCTACACTGCCGTGGGGTGCCGCCAGTAGAATATTACCCCTCCCCGGGGTCCCTCTATCTACGGGCATGAGCCCGTGGATGCAGTAAGGGCTGCTAAGGGTACCTTCGGAAGGTGGGCAGCAGCGTCTTTTCGTGTATCCCGTTACTACATATCAGTTGAGCACTGATATGATCATAACATGAATTTCGACTAGACCTTTAACCAACTAATTTACCCGTGTCGGGTTGCGTAGTTAAGTTGGTTAAAACACTTCCGGCTTTAGGGAGAGACATTGACCTATTTGACCAACGTGGGTTCGAACTAATTGAAAATTCATTATAAAGTTTTGAAATATCATGAACTATTTTGTTTTATTAAGTTGGTTAGTAGCGTATATTTTAAAACTCTTGAGTGTCAGGCAAACCTCTGAGTTGAATAATTTTGGTTAACAATAACAATATCAGTAAATTGAGCAAAAAATTTGAAGTCACGCATGGTAGATGTGATTAAAAAAAAAAAAGATTTTAAATTTTTTCAAACATTTCTATAACTCTATAACTGATTTGGAAGTTAGAAATCGCTTCTGCGAGCGTTTTCTGCAAGCGAGCATCGTGCCACTCGCAAAGACACAAGGGCAATTGATGTGTTTTATCAAAACTATACCTTATGTAGATACACGAAAAGGTCTACGATCTTACGTGCTACGATCGTAGAACTTCGTACGTAGCCCGAGTGTCACTAGCTAATACACTTTATAATATTTTTGCATTATAAAGAGTAAAATACAATCATGGAAACCAATCAATGGTCACGAATACGTAATGGAAACGAATAAAAAAAATTAACTGTTTAAAGAAAGGGTCTGAAAGAAATAATTTTATAACAAAACATTTCTAGTTTATTATTTTTTAACCATCCCGTAACAGCACTCGATGCTTATTGAGGCGGAAATCAGTACAGTTAGATAGAAATAAATAAGAGTTTGGTGAGCCGTAGATAGAAAGAACTGGGCAATACGTCTGGAACTGAGTAAATACATATTTACTCGTAATATTTGCTTAATTTCTGGAAAGCGTGAGGTTTTTTGTCGCTTGTTTTCCACACCTGCTGGAAAATTATTTCTAGCAGGTGTGTATTCTCATTGGTGCCGGCGGTAGAATATTGCCTTTCCTCTATTGCCCATGGAGCAAGAATTTGCTAAAGGTAGATGGGCAGCTAGCGTCTTCCCATAAATCATGCGCTCGCCAACCCACCTATCAGGCGTGACGAGTATGGCATCAACCCTCTTCTGATCTCGGAATTTCGTTAGGGAGGCCTATATATAGTAGTGGACGAGAACAACAGTCCTACGGCTGAGATGATAACAAGCTGTGTACAAAGTCCCAGTTTATCTTTAGACGTGCAAAGATTCAGTTTTGTTACGTAGTTTTTACTTGAACAATCATGAAGGAATGTGGTTTGGATTGCGTGAAATAAAACGGAAAGCTTGAGGTTTTACAATAATCTTGTTTAATTACTTTGCACATGCACACACCGATGACAATCTGTTTTAGCGGGAAGCGAGAGAGACGCCACGCATAAAGCGCGGCAAAAATAGGAACTAGCTTAGATTGCGTTCCATTTCAACACCCACCCTTGGAGCGCAATCCCATTTTTGCTACACAATAACAATGTTTCTCAGCTGTTGTTCCTTTAGTTAATATATCAGCTACCATTTTGTCTCCACAAATATAAAAAAACTTAATCTTTAAATTATTAATATGCACCTTTAGGAAATGATAGCGAATATCTATATGTTTAGACCTAGGCAAATAACAATCACTATTCGACAGTCTTATTGCACTTTGGTTATCACTGAAGATGGTCATGGGGTTGCTCTGGTGTTGGCCTAGCTCGTCGTGCAGCTGTTGGAGCCACAACGCCTCCTGCGCCGCAGAGGACATGGCCATGTACTCCGCCTCGGCGGTCGACAGTGCCACGGTCTGCTGCTTGTGCGAGCGCCACGATATAGCACCATCCTGTAACAAAAATACGTAACCCGTGCACGATTTGCGGTCGCACACGTCGCTCGCCCAGTCAGCATCACAATATGCTGTTATTTTCTCATTACCATCTTTGGTATAGATTAATTTCATATCTTTTGTACCCTGAAGATATCTGAAAATTCTTTTTACTGCATTCCAATGTACAGGTTTAGGTTTATTATTGTATCTGCTTAGCATGTTAACAGCATAAGAAATGTCTGGTCTTGTACCTTGAGCCACATAAAGAAGTGCACCAATGGCTTGCTGTAAGGGGGATTCAGACATTTCTTCTTCTTTGTCTTCATTAAATTTTAAACCAACCTCAACAGGCGTTTTCACAGGTTTGCAGTCTGTCATATTAAATCTAGTTAATATTTCCTTGATGTATTTTTCTTGGTCTAGCATTACCTTGTCTCCTTCTCTTGTGATATTTAAACCAACACACTGACTCGCTGTTCCCAAATCTTTCATCTCAAAGTGTTGTTTTAAATTTTCCTTCAACCATTTCTTAACTTTTTGTTGAGAAGTGAACAAAATCAAGTCATCAACCCATACAGCGATGAAGACATTCTTTTCTATATTATAATATACACAAGGGTCTGTTTGTGATTGCTGCATGCCCAACTGTCGAAGAACATTATTTAGCTTTATGTTCCAGAGTCGGCTTGCCTGTTTTAGGCCATATATAGATTTCTTTAAAAGGCATACCTGTGTACCCTGTTTGTATTCTTCGGGTTGCAACATGTAGATGTCTTTATCAATCTCTCCTTGTAGAAACGCCGACACAGCATCCATCTGATCAATCTGAAGACAATATTTTGCTGCTAGAGCAAACAGGTAACGTATGGTAGTGTACCTCACAACAGGTGAGTAAATTTCTTCAAAATCTCTGCCTCTGACCTGTGCATATCCTTTAATCACAAGCCTGGCCTTGTAACGGACAATGTTTCCACTCTGGTCTGTTTTTGTCTTGAAAACCCACTTGTAAGGTAGTCCCTTTTTGCCAGCTGGGAGGTCTGTTAAACTCCATGTTTCATTCTTAATAAGGGAGCTGTACTCTTCATCCATGGCCTTTTTCCACTCTGTGGCCTCCGGGGATGATAAAGCCTCCTCTACTGTTTGTGGATCAGTCAAGTTAGTAAATAAGCATAAAAAGTTTCCATCATTTCGTTTTCTTCTGGGCCTCAAGGTGATGTTACTCCTGGATGTTTGTCGCAATTGATATGGAGGAGAATAGGTCTCATCATGCTCACCAGTATCAGTTTCATATTCACTTGAATCACCTTCATCATGCTTGTTGTCCGAGTCTTTACTTGACATTTTTCCTGAGCATGTAGGTATAACAGATTCGTCGGAGTGATTTATATGATGCTGGCTGGTACAGGTGGCTTTCAGTTTCTCGTTCATGTCCGGTGAACTGGCATCTTTAGATGCTGGATTCTCCTGCGACTGCAGATCAACTGGAACATCATATTTACATGAGGTGAATTTGTCTTTATTTTCCTCTATAAAAGCCACATCTCTACTCCTCGTTATTTTATGGGTTTTTAAATCCATTAAGCGGTAGCCTTTAGTGTTCTCACAGTAGCCAACTAAAATCATCTTTTGAGATTTTTTGTCCCATTTTTGACGTTTTTCTTTGGGTACAAAAACCATAGCAACAGAGCCAAATATGCGCATGTGGGACAGATTAGGTCTCTTTCCTGTCCACATTTCATAAGGTGTTTTACCTTCTAAAGCTTTATTGGGCGATCTATTGAATATATACGCTGCAGTAGCTATAGCTTCAGCCCACATGTGCTTATCTAAGTCAGCACAAAAAATCATGCATCGTGCTCGCTCTACTAGAGTTCTATTCATGCGTTCTGCCATGCCATTGTGCTGAGGAGTGTAGGGAGTTGAAGTCTGATGAACTATGCCATGATTGGTTAAGAATTTATCGAACATACTATTACAATACTCTGTACCATTGTCAGTTCGGATGATTTTGATCTTATGGCCGAGTTTATTCTCTACTTTCATTTTAAAATCTTTAAAAATTTCAATGACATTCAATTTGTCCTTCATGAAGTACACATGGACCATGCGTGTGAAGTCATCTATGAATGAAATAAAATACTTCATACCTCCATATGACGTGTTCTCCATGGGGCCGCATAAATCTGAATGTATCAGTTCCAGTGGCTTGGCTGCTCTAGAACCAACATTTTTAAATGGCAATCTTGCTTGTTTACCTTCTAGACAGTGGACACAGATTGTGACATTACTTTTCTTCTGAGTCAGAGTCACACCCTCAGCACAATCAGGCAGCTTCGTTACATCTGAAACATTCAGGTGGGCCATCCGAAGATGCCACAGGTGAGTATTATCACATAATACATCATTTGATGTTAAGTGAGCGGTCTCATCACTATGTTTTGAGTCTATAATGTAGAGATTATTTTGCAATACTGCAGAGCATATTAGCTTTCCATAAGCATTATGGATATTACATTGCTTATCATTAAATGTAACTTTGTGTCCGGCTTTAACAATGGTGCTGACTGAAAGGAGATTGGCTGCTAATCCAGGTACATACAAAATATTTTTTACCTGTATTTTATTTTCCTGATTTAGATGAATATCGACATACCCAGTTCCTTTTACAGCTAGTGGTTCTCTATTTGCCACAGTTATGGTTTTTATGGATGACTCGGTGATGTTGTACATCCAATCACTTCTGCACGACATGTGCATGGATGCACCAGAATCAATGTACCATTTGTCACTCTCTTCTCCAACGGTTGCTGAAAAAGCTGCAACAAAACTAGAACTTTGCCCTTTAGTGTGGTCCTTATTAAAAGTTTTCTTGGGATTTTGACAAAACTTTGCAAAATGGCCAAGTTTATTACAGTTGTAACATCTTGGTCCCTTTGGCTTTGATCATCATCATCATTTCAGCCGTAGGACGTCCACTGCTGGACAAAGGCCTCCCTCATTGATCTCCAAGTACTGCGGTTGGAAGCCGTCTGCATCCACCGCCGACCAGCAGTTCTCACCAAGTCGTCTGCCCATCTTGTAGGTGGACGTCCTACGCTGCGCTTGCCGATCCGTGGCCTCCATTCGAGAACTTTGCTGCCCCATCGGCCATCTGTTCTGCGCGCTATATGGCCTGCCCATTGCCACTTCAACGTGCTAATCCGTTTGGCTATGTCGGTGACCCGAGTTCTTCTACGTATCTCCTCATTTCTGATTCGATCCCGTAGTGAAACCCCGAGCATAGCCCTCTCCATAGCTCGTTGAGCGACTCTGAGCTTGTTCATAAGGCCAATAGTGAAGGACCACGTCTCGGTTCCATATGTCATCACTGGTAACACACACTGGTTGTAGACTTTCGTCTTAAGGCACTGAGGTATGTTGGACGAAAAGACGTTGCGAAGTTTCCCAAACGCTGCCCATCCGAGTTGGATTCGACGATTGACCTCTTTCTCGAAGTTGGACCTACCTAATTGGACTGTTTGTCCTAGGTATACGTACGCGTCTACAACTTCAAGAGCCGAGTTCTCAACCATAACTGGGGCAGGCACGACATGGACATTTGACATGATTTTCGTCTTGTCCATGTTCATTTTAAGGCCTACCCGCTGGGAGACTCGATTGAGGCCTTCGAGCATCGTGCTGAGCTCTTCCATCGATTTTGCCATGACCACAATATCGTCGGCAAATCGAAGGTGAGTGATGTATTCGCCGTTAATATTGATGCCCAGCCCTTTCCATTCCAGGAGCTTGAAGGCATCTTCCAAAGCGGTCGTAAACAGTTTCGGAGAGATTACGTCTCCCTGTCTTACGCCTCTTTTTAAGGGAATCGCTTTCGAGCTCTGTTCTTGTACTCGGACTGACATAGTGGCGTTTGTATACAAACACTTCAACACTTCGATGTACCGATAGTCAATTCGGCATCGTTGGAGAGACTCAAGCACCGCCCATGTTTCGATCGAATCGAAGGCTTTCTCATAGTCCACAAACGCAAGACATAGCGGCAAGTTATACTCTTCGGTCTTCTGTATGACTTGCCGCAGCGTATGTATGTGGTCTATGGTACTGTAGCCTTTTCGGAACCCGGCTTGTTCGGGAGGCTGGAAGTCATCAAACCTGCGTTCGAGACGGTTCGCGATGACCCTTGAAAACAGCTTATAAACATGGCTCAACAGCGAGATGGGTCTGTAATTCTTAAGTAAGGTTTTGTCACCTTTCTTGAAGAACAGAACCACCACGCCCTTGTTCCATGCTTTTGGCGTCGTACCTTCAAGCAAGGCGGAATTAAATAGCTTCTGAAGGACTTTAAGTACCGGTGATCCACCCGCTTTCAGAAGCTCTGAAGTGATTCCGTCCTCACCCGGCGCCTTGTCGTTCTTAAGCTGTTTCAAGGCCATCCTGATCTCGTACAGGCTGATGTCCGGGATATCCTCGGTATAATGTCGGGTCAGTTTAGCTCTTGGGTCGTTGGCCGCACTGCAAACAGGTTTCGTGACCGAATCGTAGAGCCGTCCATAGAACCTTTCGACTTCCCTTAACACTTCTGCTTTACTTGACGTTATGCTGCCATCTTCCCTCTTCAGCTTCGTCATCTGGCTCTGCCCAATAGAACTATCTCTCGCGAACACTTTGGAGCCTTTATTCCGCTCTATCGTAGCTTTAATACTGGCTGTATTAAAGGTACGAATATCGTGCCGCAAGGATTTCCAAATTTGTCTATTGAGCTGCCTGTGTGACTGAGCATCATCGGGAGACTGCAGTCGCAAAGAACGTCGTTCAGCCATGAGGTTTAGGGTGTCATCAGAAAGTTTCTGAGGTCTATTAGTACGGGGGGTCTTAAAGAACTGAGACCCCACCGTATGGACGGTTTCTACGAACCTGTTATTGATCTCGTCCACCGATGCATCTACTCCTAGACAGTCAAAGCGATTTGCGAGTTCGAGTTGAAAGCTCTCGAGGTTTTGGATATGTGCGCGAGTGGGTCGGAGCGTAGATTTCATCAAACGGGACCTTTCAAGTTTAACGTTTATATTCAATGTGCCCCTTACAATTCGGTGATCACTGCCGGTTTTCAACCTGTGAATCACAGAGACATCATTGAATATTCGTTTCTTGTTGGTCAGGATGAAATCAATCTCATTTCTCGTAGAACCATTGGGACTCATCCAGGTCCATTTCCTGTGAGGCGGCTTCTGGAAGAAAGAATTCATCATAAAGAGTCCTTCTTTCTCCAGAAAATCGGCCAGCCTCTGTCCCCTGGGGTTCCGTTGCCCATACCCAAATTGCCCCACTCTCAACTCATCATCGCTTCTCATGCCTAGCTTTGCATTGAAGTCCCCCATTACAACAGTGAAGTGAGTGTTGTTCGTATGTATGGCTCTACTGATGTCCTCATACATAGACTCTACTTCTTCATCTGGGTGTGACGAGGTCGGCGCATATACCTGAACGACCTTCAGCAAATATCGCTTAGATATTCTGAGTGTTAGGTACGCGACCCTGCTCGACACACTGTCGATGGTGACAATGTTGTTAATGAGTGACTTGTGAACGAGAAACCCGACACCACCTTGGGACTGTTGGTCGCCCTCCCGGTAGTATAGTAGGTTACCGGACTTAAGGGATATCGTGTCCTCGCCCTCTCTACGGACTTCTGATAGCCCCAAAATGTCCCAGTGTAATCTACTAATTTCTTCTTCCAGCTCAACAATCTTATCGTCTGTCCTCAAAGTGCGGATGTTGTGTGTTACCAGGGCCAGTGGTCGTCGTAGGGGTTGGTAGCCGATCGTCTCCCGGGGATTCTTAGCACCCCTAGCCCCGCCGTTACCGTGACTGCTACCGTAGCCAGGATTAGCGGGGCCGCCGGGGACTCGGGGCCTGGTTTTTAGTTGTGTAGTCATGAGGGGGTTGATGCCATACTCACCACGCTTGGCAGGCGGGTTGGCGAGCGCAGTATAGGGTAGTGAAAAACAAAACACGGAAAGATGCTGCTGCCCATCTTCCGGAGGTATCCCTTAGCAGATTCTTACTGCATCCATGGGTAAGAGAGGAGAGGCAACATTCTACTGCCGGCGCCCCACGGCACATTGGCTTTGATGATGCTGTGGTATTCTTACCCTTAGAGTTACTATAAAATGCAGCATTTTTATTTGACATATTTACTTCTTGAATTAGCTTAGTTTTTACTAGATCAGCGCTGATTTTAGTTCCAGAACTCTCAAGTCCCATAATCATAGGTTTGTATATGTCAGGAAGTCCTGCCAGCATCAACGTGCCGAGCCACTCATCATTAACATCAAAGTCTATATTCCGGAGTTTATGCGCAGTACTCATTATTTTACTCACGTAATCTTCGACGCTATTGCTTGACTCGAGTGTTGTATTGATGAGATCTTTTAACAGGCCCACCCTTCTTGTTAGTCCATTATCATCAAAGGCTCTCTGTAAGTTGTCCCACACCTCTTTAGCCGTAGTGCATTCCTGTACGTGAACGTAAATTTGTGGATCAAGGAGTAAAACTATCTTTGCCTTCGCCTTGACATCCATGTGAGGGTCAATTTGTACGCCGGCACATGGCTCCACACATTTCCACAAATCTTCATGCTCCAGATATGTTTTTATACTGAATTTCCACGTCGAGAAGTTTTCTCGCCCTGTCAGTTTCTCTAATCCAAACATATTTGAGCTCATCTCGTCGTAATTTAGCACTTTTTTCAAGTTCTAACCTCGAACTGTAGTACGGAAGATTTTGTTGCTGACTCACGGAAGCTTTTTTTTCACGCATACGGATCCAACCAGCAAACCACGAACCACGCTCTGCTACCATGAAGGAATGTGGTTTGGATTGCGTGAAATAAAACGGAAAGCTTGAGGTTTTACAATAATCTTGTTTAATTACTTTGCACATGCACACACCGATGACAATCTGTTTTAGCGGGAAGCGAGAGAGACGCCACGCATAAAGCGCGGCAAAAATAGGAACTAGCTTAGATTGCGTTCCATTTCAACAAATCATCCATCCAAAAATAGCTTTCAGATGTACGGCAGGCTATCAAGTGACAGGTTTGCAAGAGGCGCAAATCTCGTGATGATCTCTATCAAAGGTCAATTTTGATTTTGTTTATCACGAATTGATGTTTGACAGCGATGATTGCGAGATTTACGCCTGTTGCATACCTGTCGCGAGATACGTAATCAGCCTGTGCGGGTAGAATGTAAATGGAATTTTAGACTTTTAATAATTGAATTAAATAAAGCTCGTAAGAGTAGGTAGTATAATTATAATATAATTCGTAAGTGAGACGTCAATGAAAGGCCGGAGTGAGCGATTGACTGGTTTATTGAACGAAACTTAAATCTACCTACAACTATGCAATAACGATGCACAACCGATCGTTACACCTCTTCCCGACAAACCGGGAAATACTTACAAATATTACATAAGATCTACTTAATATAAACATCTAATCTAAATAATTTAGAAGCGCCTGTTTGGCTCGTTTTATGGCACGCAGTGCGCGAGCGGACACGTCCGGCGGAGAGAGTGCCGCGGGCGCGGGCACGGGCGGGGCGGCCGCCGCTCGCGGGCGAGGCGGCGGCGACACCGCCGGCGCACCCGCAGCCCGCTCAGATTTAGTAAGCGGCGACCTGGCCGAATCGTTACCGCTGAACGCGTCCTCAAATGCATCCTCATGATCGACTCCTATATCGACCTCAGGTTCATTGTTACCATCCGAGTCAGCCTCGATGGCTACGCCACTTGTTCGCGATAGCGAATAACGACCTTTACTCTGAGCCGGTATCATTTGATCGGCATGCCTGCGCCATTCTACACCGTTGCCTGTATTAACTTTATACGAGACCGGTCCCGTTTTCTTAACAACCGTGGCTTCGGCCCACTTGTCCCCCCTCGCCGTGTAGTCGCGAGCTAGGACCGCGTCCCCCACCTTAAAATCCCTGTCGTTGCCGGCAACGCGCGCCACCTGCCGCTCCTGAGCGGCGCGCACCGCGGCGGCGCGGTCGGGGCGCAGCGCGTCCAGCCGCCCGCGCAGGCGCCGCCCCTGCAGCGCCACGGCTGGCGATACACCCGTAGTGGCGTGTGAACAGTTACGATATTGGAATAGGAATTTGCTTAAAGCAGCGTTTACATCACGACCTTCGAAAATAGCTCTCTTTATAGCCTTCTTTACGGTCTTAACTGCATTTTCAGCCGCTCCGTTCCCCTGAGGTCTATAAGGAGCCGACGTAGTATGCTTAATGCAATTACTAATGCAATACATTTTAAATTCCTGCGAAGTAAACGGTGGGCCGTTGTCGGTTACGAGCTGCGACGGTAAACCAAAGCGTGCAAAAATACTTCGTAAAACCTGAATAGTACTATCCGCCGTGGTACTTCGCATGGGCACAGCCTCTATCCATTTGGAGTGTGCGTCTACCATGATGAGGTAACGTTTACCCGCGCAGTCTCCAAAGTCGGCGTGCACGCGCTGCCACGGGTGCAGCGGGAACTCCCACGGGTGCAGCGCGGCGCGCGGCGGCGCGTCGCGCACGCTGCAGCACGCGGCACATGCCTTACACACCTGCTCGATATCTCGGTCCAAGTTCGCCCAGTAAATATACGAACGCGACAAACTTTTCATTTTATTTATTCCTAAGTGGCCTTCATGCACTTCATCTAGAATTTTCTTTTGTAAACTACCGGGAACTACAATTCTATATTTATAAATTATGCAATCTTGGTCGACCACAAAATCAAGTTTTCTAGCAAAATAAGGTTTTTCCGCGTCGCAGCTTGCAACCGATGGCCACCCAAAGAGTATATAGCCTTTTATTTTACTTAACAATGAATCACGTTCAGTTTCTTTTGCGATATCTTTACAACTAACGGGCAAATACTCTTCCACTAAATTTAAGTAATCTACCGAGTCCGCCGAGCAACCCTCCCGAGGTAACGGTAATCGCGATAACGCGTCGGCCGGACCGTTGTCCGCCGATCTAACAAACTCGATTGCAAAATCATATGCCGCAAGCCGCGCCGCCCACCTTTGGAGTCGACTGGCTGCCGTTTGGGGGATCCCTCCTTTATCCCCAAATATATAAGTCAAAGGTTGATGATCAGTCCGCAACGTGAACCGCCTCCCAAATAGGTACTGGTGGTGCTTCGTGACCCCAAACAAAATAGCCAGCGCCTCCTTGTCTAGCTGACTGTAGTTGCGTTCGGGCGCGCTGAGCGTGCGCGACACGCAGCTGACCGGGCGCTCGGCGCCGTCGGCGTAGCGGTGCGCGAGCACGGCGCCCAGCCCGTACGCACTACTGTCTACCGATAACACTAGATCGCGGCCCTCCTCGTAATGAGCTAATACTCGTTCACTGAGGAGAAATTGCTTGGCGTTCACAAAAGTCTGATTACACTTAGAATCCCATTTCCACTCGACTTCCTTTTTCAATAGATTATGTAAAGGTTGCAACAAGGTACTCAGGTTAGGTATGAACCGCCCGTAATAATTTAGCATTCCTAAAAAACTTTTAAGCTGGGATACGTTTTGAGGTGTCGGTGCGCTGGAAATAGCCTCTAATTTCATAGGATCTGGTCGTAACCCATCTTTATTTATAATAAACCCGAGGTAATTAACACTATCTTGTAAAAACCGACATTTACTAAATTTTACCGTTAGACCCATATCGCGCAAACGTTCAAGTACCGCTTTAAGATTTTTGTTATGCTCGGCAATATTCGCTCCCGTTACACAAATATCGTCCAAGAACACGACACACCCTGGTACCCCGCGCAGAGTTTCCTCCATCATTTTCTGGAACTTCTCTGGTATACACGATAAACCGTACGGCGTTCGACGATACGCATACGTACCCATATGCGTGGTGATAGCAGTGAATGCTTGTGAGTCATCTGACAAAATGCACTGTTCGTACGCATGCGTAAGGTCTATTTTAGTGAATTTTTCACCACCGCTTAAATTAGCAAACAATTCTTCAATGCGAGGCAATGGATAGTAATCGCGTTTTAGTTTAGGATTAATTGTAATTTTATAGTCTCCGCAAATACGTATGTCACCGTTTTTCTTAACAACGGGTACAATTGGGGTTCCGTAGTCAGAGTAATCTACACGATAAATAGTGGCATCGGCCTCGAGGCGGGCTAGCTCGCGCTCGACTCGCGCGCGCAGCGCCAGAGGCATCGGTCGGGCTCGGACATAAACCGGTTCCTTATCCGTCAGCTGTAGTCGAATAGGCCGTTTACAAGTACCTAATTTGTCACAAAACACTTCGGGAAATTCGTTGCATAATTGGTTCACAAACTTATCATCCATGACTGCATTGAAGTTTATTTGTGTTATTTTTAAAGCGCGCATCCATTCTCGACCTAATAAAGGTCGCGCCCCGCCTTTAATGATATATAACCGTAATGATTTAACGTTAACTTCGCCTAAACTGACGTCAACTTCAATATAGCCCTGTGTTTCGATTCGTGAACCAGAATAACAGCGTAACATGATATTATCCCTTACAATATTTTTGCATGCAAATAAACTTTTGTACGTTTCTTCGTTTATGGCTGATATACGACTACCGGTGTCCATTTCACATTCCACAGCAAAGTTATCTATAAACAACTTTATAAAATAGGGATTGTTACCTTTGGATGCCACTTTAATGTTGAACATACCGTCTTCCGAGTCCTCCTCAGACACGTAGTTCTGCCGACCGCCACTACCGCGCACTTCCTGCTTACACATCACTTTTATGTGTCCTTTTTTACCGCACTCATCACAAGTATAACTTTTGAACCTACACCTATCCGGTGTATGCGCCTTGCCACAGCGCCAACAGGGCCGCGCGCTCGAGCCAGCGGCCTCGTCCGCGCCGCCCGGCCCTGCGCCCCGGCCTCCCGCGCCGCCCGCGCCGCCGCCACCGAGGGGCCGCGCCGCACGCGCTCGCCCGCCCGCACGGCCGCCAGCACCGCCGCCGCCGCCGCGCACTTGATGCAGGCCCTCGCCCGGCCCGGCGCGCGCAGCTCCCGGTGCTTCCGTCGCTGTTGATCCGCTCACCTCCGCATGCTTTTCTGCCGCCTCTAGTGCTAGTGCTAGCTCGACCGCATCTTTGTAGCCGATCTTTTTCTCTGCGAAGATTCTAGATCTCATTGCGTCGTTCGTTAGACCTGACACAAATTGGTCCCGTAGGTTCTCTTCGAGTGTCGAACACGATTTGCACTTGCCAAAATTACACGTAGCAGCGAGATGTTTTAACGCCTGTAGGTACTCGGTAAGCGACTCGCCGGTACGCTGACGACGCAACCTGAACACGTGGCGTTCGGCGATCTCGGAACGTTGTGGTTCCAAGTGTTCGGTCACCAATTTCACTAGTTCTTCATACGTTTTATCTTCTGGGAAACTAGGTGAACACAAGTCGCACATCAATGAATAAGTTTCTTCTCCTACAACCGTTATCAACATCGGAACTTTCAACGTGTCCTCAATGCTATTCAATGTTATGTACTGATTAACTCGGCGAATATAAGCCGGCCACTGTCTAGCACTTAAATTAAAGGGTTCTATTTTGCCGATAGGCATTTTACAATAAAGTTTCACGCGTTTATTTGTTAAAAATCCGTCCTGTCGCCAATGAGACGTCAATGAAAGGCCGGAGTGAGCGATTGACTGGTTTATTGAACGAAACTTAAATCTACCTACAACTATGCAATAACGATGCACAACCGATCGTTACAGTAAGCTTTAGCCATTTCACGCGAGTCGCTTAGCTATACCTGCCATGGGGTGCCGGTAACATAATGTTGCCCTTCCTCACTTGCTCGTGGCCTTTTGGTGATCCAGTCTTTGATGTAGGCCCCTTCCCTCCTCTTCCATTCTTCTTGCCCGACTCATCCAGTCCAGGCCTCTGTTTCGTCAGATGTCTGTGTCGTCCAGCGCTCCGATGGTCTGCCGCGTCCTCTGGTGTCCGCTGTTGGTGTCCATTCAAGAACTTGTCTCGTCCAGAGCTTTCATCAATTCTAATGCAATATGCCCTGCACATGTCCACTTTTTCTTAGCTATGACGTCTTTAACCGTGGTCTTATTCCTTATGCAGTAGTAGTTTTTTTTCTGTCTCGAAAAGAGATTCCGAGCAAAGCTCTCTCCATCCCCCTCTGCGCAACGCGGAACTCAATAATACAATATAGTAATAATGTGTTGTGAACGCGAAAGTTTAAAATACTAAAATTCAAAGTAGTCAAAATAGGCCTACGTCATCACTTAAGTTTTAAACTCAGCGACAGATGGACCTAAGTTCATAGTTCAAGTTTTATTGCGTTCATTATTACCACATTGCACGTTCTGTTTGTATCTGATAATAGCGGAACCCAGGTGTTGAGTTTGGGAAACAGTTCAATTAATTTTACATTTGAGTTGTGCGTTGGATGATAGATTAGTGAGCACAGGTGTTATTAACGTGGGGATATATTCATGACCATATTACTTTAACAAGAAATAGTTAGGATGTATGATAAAAGTAAAATCACTATAGTCTTTCGTAAACTATCGCGATCACAATTCATTATAGTAATTAAAAGCTCGGGATTTTATCGCGTAACACCTTTGATTATTCCAGACCGATTTTCAACAGTCGTGGTCCCGGGGAGACTGGAGATTGATGTGTCCACCAAGAAGTGATGGTGGTTTGCGATTATCTCTTTCTTAAGAAATTCAATGTGAACGCTGCTTTAATGGATGGTAAGGCCGCGTTTACATTGCAGCGCTAACAGTATCTTCATTTTGCAAAGTTACATCACGTCGCGCACTACATCTGGTTTTTCAATAACTTCACTTTTTCTTTAGAAATAAACCTTAATGGATAGTGAGGCCGCGTTTACATTGCAGCACATAACACCAACAGTACTTTAACTTTGCAATGTTACATCACGACGCGCACTACACCTACTCATCACGTTCACTAAGCATGTCGTCCACCCAGCACTGCATTACGCCAGTCACCCTGAGACAGAGTTATAGTCTCATGTGCTCGTAATTTTACCGGAACACAGCAATGAAGGCATTGCTGTGTGGCGGCAAAAATGGGTATGGTGGTAAGAACTCTTCACAAAAATTCTACTTCCTTCTAAAAAGTGTGTATTTAATGAAAACAGTAGAAGAAGAAGAAGAAGAAAATAAGAAGAAATACATTTATTAGACACACACACTAAACTTAAAAATAACAATAGTAAAAAACATCTGAATTACTTCTAATTTTAATCTAGGAGTACCTACCTACCCTGTTAAATATTCTGCGACATAGTGACAAATAGATGGTAAGCAGCTCACTCAGCGGGTCAAAGCAGTAAGAATACTATTACAGTAATAACAATAAAACGTATGAACCTTATACAAAGCCTTATTTCTAGGTTTATTTTCCATAGCTTTATTTCCAAAATAAACTCGAACATTAAAAACGTACATAAACAATTTTCCGTAAATTCGTAACCTGATTTTAATTCCCACGTATATTTTGACAGTTTGCTTAGACCACGTCTAAACTTTAGCAACATGTTTTCTGATTAAGCACGTGATTTGTTGTCACATGTGGTCTGAGTTTAACGCGTTGAAAAGTAAGGCCTTTGCATTTACTTTTGATGATTTATGCAGCGTCAGTAACTGGTATTCATGCTGTATGAGAGCTGCAGTGCCCGGGACATTAAAAGACAGATTAGGCTTGCTGAACACCCATACCATCATATTAGCTAAATCAGCTATTAGTCAAAACAATTTCTGTTACCAAGCAGTTATGTCTGCATTGCTGTGTTCCAGTTTTTCTGCCGCCTAGCAGATTACTGCTCCTTTATGAGACTGACTCATCGTTTTTGATGTTAGATTTACAATAATATAGTGAATTGTTGTTTAATCTAAATGTTTTGGGAGATAACGCCCCATTTAACATTGTAAATTTTATAAACATAACATTTTAAATTATTGAAATTATTGGACCAGTATTGTTAATTAACTTTGTAAATGTAATGTGAAGATGCCGTAGGAGTGTCTTAATAAATAAATTAAAATTAAAATTTTAAATGAAAAATAACTAAATTAGAAAATGGTTTAATACCTGGTCATACGTGGATGGCCGCTGGACTTAGGCTGTAACAGGATGGCCAAGGTCCAGCCAGGGATGTCGTGGTCGTCCAATAGCGCGATGGGTCGACGACATTATCGCAGTCGCTGGGCACACCTGGATGCGAAATGCACAGGACAGAAGATGGCAAAACTTAGGGAGGCCTTTACTCAGCGGTTTGTGATTCCAGGTCTCTGCCTGGAATCAGAAACTGCTGAGTAAACATTACAAACCTTAGTAAACCTTAAAAATAAACATCTAAGTCTCTAGTTAGATGTTTAATTTTAAGGTTTCGTACCCAAATGGTAAGAAAGAGACCCTCTAACTAAGACTCCGCTGTCCGTCTGTCTGTCTGTATGACTGTCGCCAGGCTGTATCTCATGAACCATAATAGCGAGACAGTTGAAATATTCACAGATGATGTATTTATGTTGCCTCTATAACAACAATTACTAGAAACAGAATAAAATAAATATTAACGGGGGATCCCATACAACAATCGTGATTTTTTTGCCGTTTTCTGCTAGATACGAATAACGGCATCAGGTATACGCTTGAAATATTCACAGAATATTTAGCTGTGGGGTGCCGGCAGCAGAATGTCATCCCTCCTCTCCTGCCCGTGGATGCAGTAAGAATCTGCTAAGGGATATCTCCGGAAGATGGGCAGCAGCGTCTATCCGTGTAAGAACATCCCGAACTGCGCTCACCAACCCGCCTGCCAAGCGTGGTGAGTATGGCAACAACCCCTCATGCACTTGGATCTCTAAGTCAATGAGGGAGGCCTATGTCCAGCAGTGGATGTCTTACGGCTGTAATGATGATGATGATTTAGCTGTATATTCATAGTAAAGTAGTTGTTTTGCCATATAATATATATGTACGGAACCCTTCGTGCGCGAGTACCACTCGCACTTTTAGTATTAAAAACTAAGCCTTACCTAACTTACTAAAGCTTATTTACTATCTTAAGATTCTCGTGCTGACTCTACCTTATCTTATGCAAGGATTTTGGTGGAAACTAAACTATGAACGAAAATATTGTTTAAAATTATTATTAGACACCTCTTTGCATGTGGCTGGGAATGTTTATAAGTATTCTTCTCCGAAAACAATGGCTTTGAATTTGGTGAAAATATTATTGGCGGTAAAGTGACATATTGATATAGGTACTTTAAACTATGAAACGAAAAATTTCACAAACGGTTGGCATTAGACTTAAAATGTTGACTATTTCCTGCAAGTAGCTTTGCACGCAATAGTCCGTTATGAACAGATTCAATTATGTGCTTTATTCTATTTATTTGTGTTGTTTTATTTTGTAATTTGTGACGCGTCAATAAAGAAATGCAGACATAGACTTTTTGGGGTTGCTATCAGACTCGTTCACGTATATAAGTGATGCACACGGAACAAAGTCGTGGTTAGATCACATCCTTACGACAGAAGCTGCAAAAAAGACTATTGTAAATATTAGAATTAATTATAGTACATCTTGGTCTGACCATTTCCCAGTTGAAATTAAGTGTAATTTGAATATGGTTTTACCTAAAGTTTCTATAAATAAGTTTGTACCAAATCCTGTTGTCTGGGGGGAAAGGGATAGTGCACAGATTAAAAAGTACACTGAACTATGTACAGTGCAGTTACGTAAAATCCATTTTCCTCACGAATGTATTAAATGTAGTGATTTTGCCTGTTCTAGATCGGAACATAAGCTAATTATTGATAAAATGTACAGTAATATTGTAGCAATACTAAAGTCTGCTGCCTCACATTGTAATGTTAAAAAAGATGTTCATAAAAATAGGAAAAAGAAAATGTATATTGCTGGTTGGAATAAATATGTAAGGGAAGCTCACAGGGATGCCAGGCTCTGGTTTCAGGAATGGGTTACGCACGGGAAACCATCATCTGGCTACATAAACAAGAAGATGCGTGAGTCGCGAACAAGTTTTAAAGCTAAACTTAAGTGGTGCCAAAATAATCAAAGTCAGATTAAAATGGATATTGTAGCATCTCTACACAAGTCTAAAGATTTTGGAAAATTTTGGAAACAGACCAACAAACTGAATCCGAAGCCTAGTATACCAGTGAGTGTAGAAGGTATTAGCGATCCCGTCCAGATTGCCAACAGGTTTAAGGAGCAATTTACAGTGACATCTGAGTTGGAGCCCGATTCCACTAGAGCTGATCAGAATATGGTGCGTGACGGCGACCCTATTCTGCTGATAACAGCTAAGGAGGTGAGGCGGGTGGTGAAGGACATGAAGCGGGGAAAATCCCCTGGCCACGACTCCTTGAGCATCGAGCACCTTAAACATGCTGGTGTTCACCTGCCAGGGGTGCTTGCTCTGTTCTTCACCCTCTGCATCGGCCACTCCTACCTACCGGAGGCGATGATGCGAACGATGGTTGTTCCTGTAATTAAGAATAGAACTGGAGATGCTTCCAGCTTAAATAACTACAGGCCTATATCACTCGCGACAGTAATAGCCAAAGTATTGGATGGTGTGATTGATAAAAACTTAGAAAAACAGTTAAACTTACATGACGCTCAGTTCGGTTTTAGAGCTGGGCTGTCCACTGAAACCGCAGTCTTAACTCTCAAACACACCGTCCAATATTATACAAGCAGAAGCACACCCGTATATGCTTGCTATTTAGACCTATCAAAGGCCTTTGATCTTGTTGATTATGACATGCTGTGGCATAAGCTCTCCACTCAAACTAAATTGCCTCCAGAGCTCATATCACTTTTTAAATACTGGTATAGTAATCAAGACAATTGTGTGAAATGGGCGGGATCAATATCGGACACGTATAGGCTGAGATGCGGGGTTAGGCAGGGAGGGGGGACCTCGCCCCGGTTGTTCTGCCTGTACATAGACTGCCTGATCCGTGAGCTCAGCAGCACACAGGTCGGCTGTTCAATCAATGGGGTTAACATGAACAACATAAGTTACGCTGACGACATGGTGCTGCTGAGCCCATCGATCAGCGCCCTTAGGAAACTGATAGGTATCTGTGAGCGTTATGCGGTGACACATGGGCTCAGGTACAATGCTAGCAAGAGTGAACTGATGGTTTTTAAGGCGGGATCAAAAACCTATGACACAGTCCCTCCAGTGTCACTTAATAACAGTGAGCTAAAACGAGTGGCAAAATTCAAGTACCTGGGCCACTGGGTCACCGAGACACTCACAGATGATTTGGATATAGAAAGGGAGCGGAGGGCGTTATCAGTCCGAGCTAACATGCTGGCCCGTAGGTTTGCTCGGTGCAGTGCGTCGGTAAAAACTACTTTGTTTAGAGCCTACTGTCAATCGTTCTATACTTGCAGCTTATGGGTCAGGCATACGCGAAAGACATGGAACGCCCTGCGCGTCCAATACAATAATGCTTACAGGACGCTGATGGGGCTGCCGCGTTTCTGTAGCGCTTCAAGCATGCTCGCCATCGCGCAAGTAGATGGGTTCGCAGCGATCATGCGCAAGAGAGCTGCCTCACTGGAGCGCAGGGTGCGCGACAGCGCCAACAGCTGCCTGCAAGTTATTGCTGGGAGGCTTGATTGTGCCTGTCCCTTCATGGAGCACTGGACGAGGGCATACATTGTGCCTGTTTAGTGTTGTTTTGTGTAATGTGTGACTTTAAATATGTGTTCTTTGTGTATAATTTTAATATGGACTATGTATAATGTTCTTGTACAATGTCTGAAATAAACTTTTATTTAATTTTAATTTAATTTAATTTAATAAGGTCCATGCGGCCGCACTGAATAAAGTATTTTTTGATTCTTGATTCTTGACGCGTGGTACGGAAAGAGAGACCTAAGCCATCGTACGGATACTCGTTTAACTCCGCGGGCCAACTCTACTGCCACACGTGTCGTAGGGTATTTAAAAGTAAGTTTGGTCTAGCGAGCCACATGTCAGGGCTCATTTAGGATATTATATTCGATAATAATTTGTTTCGAGTCACCGTCATGGAAACCGGTGAGAATTCGTCTAAAAGCAAGCCGTTCAAATGTCAATATCGAAGCAGTGCCTTTATAAATTTTTATTACTAAATAATTACTTTGTCTTAATCTTGTATTGCGGGCAGATACAACTGTTTACCCTGGTTTAAAGAAAGTCATATGCAGAATAAAATATTGTAATGTGTAACCGACTTAAAGTTTTGAAAGGAAACCTTTATTTTAGTAGGTTTAAGTTCTTTAAAGATTTTCATAAGAATCGTGAATCAATAATAGCTCAGTTAAAAGGTCCGTAAGTTTAAATGGAAAAACTATTGAAAATACAGGTCAAGGGTCGAGGTAAGCGCTTTAGGGTGCATTTACACTGAGGTGGAGCAAAGCGGGGCTTTATTGCCGAATCACAACGCTGGAAGGGTACAAAAATGGCTCGAGGAAAAAAGCGTTTTGATTTGTCAACTTATGCCCCGCTCCGCAAACTAAGCAAAGCTTGTACTATGAAAACTAAATATGTACTGCTTATAGAAAACATAACACTTTAATATACTATTTTAACTTCAAGTAAGTAAGCAAAAGTGCTTTAAGATCTTCAAAGGCTCTCATGAGCAAGCAATGTTAAAAGGTAAGTTTAAGTGGTAAGACTATTGCAACTACAGGTGAATAGGTGAAGGGCTAAAAGGATTTAGGCTGCATAAACACTGAGGCGGAGCAGAGCGTGACTATCTTGCCTAATCACTATGTTTAAAAAGCACGAAGCTTTAGAAATCAAGCACTGTAATTGGTCAATAAAGCCCCGCTCTGCTCTGCTTCAGTGGAAAAACGTTTACTTGCAAATTTATGAGATGAATGGAAGAACGCCGTTAAAATTCATAAGAGGTTTTATTTTATGATAATTTTTCCGACACTCTATGGCACGGCTGCACAGCAGATAGCAAAATAATGTTGCCCATTTCTCTCGCCGTGGATCTAATAAGCGTTTGCCAAGGGATACCTCCAGAAGACTAGTATCTTTCGTGTTTTAACATCCCTTACTGCACTTGCCAACTCGCCTGCCAAGCGTGGTGGGTATGGAAACAACCCCTCATGATTGGTAGTTGGATCTCCAAGTCCATGAGGGAGGCCTATGTTTAGCAGTGGATATTCTACGACCGTCATGTTCAGGATGAAGTAAAAGCAGGACTATCTACGAAAATTCTGTTAATAAAAGTATGTACTTCTAAAGAGTAAATTCGGAGAAAGCAGTAAAACATTTCATAACGTTGCGGAGAAATCAGTGAATTCACAAAGTGCCTGAGACCCCTCTAAAACACACCAACAAAAGAAAATAATAAATGTACGTCTTTAAGCCGTAAAAGGTAGAAAATAGCTCAATTAATTATAAAAAATCACCATTCAACACCTGAATTACACTCGAGTATCAAAGAAATCACGCGTTTTCCTTAATTTTCTGCTTTCATTTTTTTCCTTGCAAATGAGCAGTGGTCGGTACTCAACATTTCTTTGGATTTCTCTTTGAAATATTGGATTATGAGTGGATACAAGTGAAAGCCATAATGAGGTAATGATACGGGAGGTTGTTTACGGTTTTTGATGTCAAACATTGTAAGAGGTTTTGGACGGATTTTTTTATTTCTTTGAATGCTTGTGGTTTTATCGGGTTCATTAAAAATGTGTACAATAGAGGCTTACAAAATTAGACACTGAAAAAAACTCGTGAAATCTAAGAATTTTGGCATGGCGACTCAAATTTTCTAAAATAGCAGGATTTACCTATTTCATTACTTGTTTTTTAAATAAGGTATCAGTTATTTCGTTTCGATATTATAGGATTTTATCGCGAACATTTTTCGAACATTTTTATATTCAATCACTATCAATTATTATCGAGTATTATCACTTCTGATTAGCATTCATCATCATCTCAAAATCTCAGCTGTAGGATGGCTGGACTGCCACTGCTAGACAAAGGCCTCCCTCATAGATCACAAAGTACATATTTCGTGCGCACACGCGCGCGCGTTCATGATACATTGCAGCAATGTGAACGGCGAATTGTTTCATTTCATGATACATTTTCATGTTACGTTTCACCAGTCTGTACGCACCTTAATGATAAGGATCTTATTGAGGTCGTCATCTGTTTGTTCTGTTAGTTTCCGGATGCCAAATGAATGGATTCTATTGGATCACACTTGTGTTTGCCTGTCTGTCACAGCCTATTTCTATTGATCGGGTAAGAGTGAGTTAGAAGTAGGGTTGACGAAATTTGTTGAAATACTATTTTAGCTCCAGTTAAACTTGTAACTTTAAGCATTGTAAGACGTAAAAGCTTTGACATTGTTTATTTTCTTTTACGATTAATCATAATTACCATTCGGATTAGTAGTTCCTGAGACTAGCGCGTTCTACTATACAAACTTTTCAGTATTATATTATTAGTTTAGATTCCACTAGATATAAGCCTTTCCCATGCGCCACGGATCTCGATATTTAGGTGGTTAACACACTGCCACGCACCACGCTGCATGTTGCGTGAATGCGTCTCCTAATGTTGCTTTAAAGTATCTCCGTTTGTATAGAAAACACGCACAGTCCAACACACAGAAAATGCATCCACGCGCTTTTATGCAGATCACGCACTCAACCGCGGAGAAACATGCATCCACGCGCGTGCGGGGCGAGACGCAAGGTGTCGCACACCGAGTCCCGCAGTCTAGGAAACACCTTTGACTGAAATAAGTCAGAGCGGCAGTGAATCCACAAACAGAACTACGCGCGTGAGTGCGTGAAAAACCCGCACGATGATGTTGATCTGCACTCACGCAAGAACGCGCGTTGGTGCGTCGACACGCAGCATGCAGCGTGGTGCGTGGCAGTGTGTTAACCGCCTTAGCTTTACTTCTCGAATCCCTGCTGCCTTACGTATATCATCGCTTCACCTAGCTACAGAGCGCCCTACACTACGTTAGTCGACCCGTGTTCTCGACTTAAGAGCCAGTTTGCCCCAACGGCCACCGGTTCTGCGGTATATGTGACCACTGCTACTTCAGCTTGCTAATTTGCTGAGAAATGTCGGTAACGGTGGTTCTTTGACAAATGACATCGTTCCCGATTTGATCCCTTAGAGTAGCTATATGGAATAAGTGTCGTGATCATCTCCGACGTTAAACGTCTGCCTAGACAAAGGCCTACCTGATCGCCAAGTACAGATAATGAGGGGTTGTTGCCAGACTCACTACGCTTGGCAGGCGTACGGAATACACTGCGTACTACATGGGACGATGCCGCTGATAATCTTCCGAGGGTATCACTTGACAGTTTATTTCTGCATACACGGGCAAGAGCATATAAATAAATAAATAATTTTGGACAAATCACTCAGCATCATCTAGCCCCAAGCTAATCAGAGCTTGTGTTATGGGTACTAGATGACTGATATACTTAATACATTATACTACATAGATAGATATTTTTATAATATATAGAAAAACACCCAGAACACCCTGAACAAATATCTGCAGATCGTACAGACATTTGTCCCGAGGCGGGAATCGAACCCGCAACCCCTTGCGTCGCAGGCTGACCTACACTTGGAATAAAATCATTACTCTGCTTTCTTTAAGGCGGTGCGGTGTGAAATGTCCAGAATTATTATTAGTTGGTTGCCATCGTTCAGGTAGCAAAGTCTTTTATATTATACATATTTTTGTATAAATTTGGAGAGTCGCCGTGAGACAACCTCACATAACCATGCTGTCCTCTTGCGCAGTAAAAAGGTAGCAAAATCCATTTTATGCTATTATGGCGTTAGTGGTAAGAAAAAAGAAAATAAGGAGATAGTTTTAAAATACTCATGCATGAAAATAAATCAATGGATTCCATTAACTTTAAGAGAGGTCCCGCTACTTTCAACTTCCAAACTTCAGTTATCTCATGGGATTTTTGAAAATACTTGGCAACAAGTTTCAAGAACTAGCGGTTTGGCCTGTGTCTGTGAGATAGTAATACGGCCTTCTAAAGGGTACAGATTGTATATTAACATGTGTACTAACCTAAAAGGGGAGGTTTGAGCCTTTGAAAATAAGTCATTTTAGAAGGGAAGAAATCAGGAATTCGTATTTATTTTATATAATAATATATATTTTTTTAATAATATAGTGTGAACATGATCCTGTTCTCGATATCAACTTGTAAACATTAACTTCTAGCGTCGCAGGCGGTCCTTTGACCGCTGCGCGACGTAGGTCGTCAAATATATAAATCATCTATAATAAAATAAATGTAGGAGCCCTACTACCAGCATTACACGATTAGGTAAGAGTGCAATCTCTAGAGTCTAGCTACCTAATCTACTACGTGTTACGTGTCTCGCCTCGACCTTCTTGAATCCACAGTTTTAGCTATACGACAAACCTGTAAAATATTTTTAAGCAGACCGACATTTTCTTCATTTATTTTATATCAAAGTGGCCGTAGGGTGTCGGCGGTAGAATATTACCCCTCTTCTCATGCTTGTGGATGTAGTAAGAGCCTGCTTAGGGATACCTATGGAAGATGGGCAGCAGCGTCTTTCCGTATCAACATCCTGTACTGCGCTCGCCAACCCGCCTGCCAAGCGTGGTGAATATGGCAACTACCCCTCATGGAGAACCATGAGGGAGGCCTGTGTTCAGTAGTGGACGTGTTACGGCTGAAATGATAATAAAACTCTTCTTTCAAAACCGATCGGAGTTTTGTAAGAATTTTAACAAATGCGATTGTTTTTAAACATTTTATTATTCTCTGCTTAAAAAAATACGACCGGACATCGAAGTAAGATCTTAAAAAAGTCGATCAACCAATGCTATGCAAGGTAGTATTAAATTGTCCGCTATAACAAAGAATCATCAATCCCATTGAAAATTACTTGCTTCATTCACCGGCGGTATAACTTGATTTTATTACGGACGTCATGGCCGCCCGAAGTAGAATGTTTCTCTCCTATAATTTTTCGTAAACTTTCGCGATCACAGTTTTATATAATAACAAAAACAACTACCCTCCAACATCAGCTAAACTAATATCGCTTCTTGATGGACACGTCAACAACTCGGACATGGACAGCAGTCGTACGGCTGAAATGAAATAATTATAGTCTGTAATAATAAGTAGATAAGGCGTTGTTTTGATTCATTTGTGACGAGCTCTGTGGCGCAGCGGGCGAAGGTCCGCCTGCGACGCAAGGGGTTGCGGGTTCGATTCCCGCCTCGGGACAAATGTCTGTACGATCTGCAGATATTTGTTCAGGGTGTTCTGGGTGTTTTTCTATATATAATAAAAATATCTATCTATGTAGTATAATGTATTAAGTATATCAGTCATCTAGTACCCATAACACAAGCTCTGCTTAGCTTGGGGCTAGATGATGCTGTGTGATTTGTCCAGAATTATTTATTTATTTTATTTATTTTATTTATTTGTTCGTCGATTTTTTATCCGTTCCTTTTTCATATCGTAACAAAAATGACAAGAATTATTTACATACGTGTTAAGCGTGGACGGGCATTTAATCCCATGATGATGATTTTCTTGAAAAATCGAAACGTGTCGGAATAATCTTCGACGTTACAATACTACGTGAGTAATTCCCATTTTTACATAATGAATGGTATATCTCACGTTAATTATGGAAGTGAAATATGTGCTACAGTTTATATAACCAATTGTATAATCACTATTTGAATATTAAAGTTATTAGGTAGAGTTAAAGGTCTTCAGTTTGGAAACTTATGTTATAGACTAGTTTTAGGTAAGTACATTGTATTTTCGTTTACATCGAGTATTGAATTATTAATATTCATAACGGTACAATGATTTATATCCACCTTCGTATTTAATAAGTTCTAATAAGCAATGTTACTTCACTGCAATATTAGTTTTATTTGACACTGTATTTTGTTATTTACCAACTTAATAGGTGCTTGTAAGCTTGTAATAGTAAATTTTTGCTTGTGACCTCGTTTTGCCTGGAAAACAGGTTTACCTAGTTCAGACACACGACTAATACGTTACATTTTTGTTATTATTAGATATAAGTATAATGTTCATAACCGTAATAGTTATTTAAATAAATTTTATTTTATATTTTTTCATTTATTTTTTATTTACTTCCAATGTCTCTTGATTGGTGAAGGAATATCCGACCCATGAGAGGCTTGCATTCTCCGCCATAAGACGCTGGTATTATAAGGCGGCGTAATTTTTAGGAATATTCCATGATATCGGCAGGACAGGTGCAGTGAGCAGTAAGGTACCAAATTTGAAGCAAAATAATTAAGGCAATGAGCAAGTTTGTAAAGTGTTAATACAGAAATTATGATACAGTTCTTCTTTTAAGTTGTGTTTCTCATATCTTTGAGATTATTGCTTAGGCCTATAATACTGATTTTTTTGAGTCAGTAGGGCGCACAGAACACAGACAAGACTAGATCCCGCAAGTGTGACCTACCTTTGCGGCACACGTACGCGGCGATCTACATACCACGCTTGGCAGGCGGGTTGGCGAGCGCAGTACGAGATGTTCATACACTGAAAGACGCTGCTGCCCATCTTCTGGAGGTATCTCTTAGCAGTCTCTTACTGCATCCACGGGCATGAGAGGAGGAGTAACATTCTATTGCACCCCACGACAGTGTGATATATAAAAAAATAAATTTATGTGATCTTGCGACCGGTTGATTTTTTTTGTACGTTTAAAATCAGCGACCCGTAAATTTAATGAATATTGTTACATCAATAATCTATGTTAATCACTAAAAATGATTGATTCATGTAGAATTATTTGGTTTCGTAGTAATGACGCCGAGATAATTCTCGTAAATGATGAAAAGTATGAACTTGATTTTCTTGATTTTTATCGCGTGGGGGGTACAGGGTAAATAATAAAGGATTCAACTTTTTTGCGAGGCGTTTAAATAAGTGGGACGATTTACCAAACACACCAGAATACTTTAAACTGAAAATTAAGTAAGTATCTGTCAATGTTTTTCGGTCATTAGTACATGAATGGCTCAAAGAACCATAGGTAAAAACTAAATGTAACGCAACACTTTGCAAGGAATAACGACCAGAATTCGAAATCAAGATCCTAAAAAATTCAAACCAATGTTATCCCACGTAGTAATTAATAGTCCGCAATCACAAAGAACCATCAATCCCATTGAAAATTACTTGCTTCATTCACCGTCGGAATAACTTGATTTAATTACGGACGTAGGCAGATGAGGCATTATTTTGATTTCCTTTTCGAGGAATTTTTATGCGTGCCTTTCTCATTTAGTTTCAGTTTAAAGATAATGTTTTTTACGTCTTCACATCTTTAAAAATATAGTGTTACATCCTCGGTTAATACCTACACAGCTTGCTATAATATAAACACGTCAGGTAGCCTGTTTTAGAACTGGGCACCTTCGAAGGTTCTTCTTACCATATTCAGTTCTAATGGTAGGTAGAATAAGATGGTCACCCCTTCGCCTATATATAATTTAAATTCGTCTGATGTTTAGTTTTTGAAGTCAGTAGGGCGTCGTCGGTTTGCGCACAACGCAGTCTGCTTTATAGTAGGGTAAATAATATAATTGACGTGACCTCTCGCTATAATATTTTATTTATTTATTTATTAAAGCACACAAAACAGAACACAATCAAAGAGATACAAATAAATAAAGCACAATAATGATCTAGATTGTATCTTAAAATATGTGTACACAGCAATTTACTATTTACTAAACAGTTCTGTGTAAACAAATGAGGAGAAGAAGATTAAACTAGAAAAGTTAATACAGTTAAATAAAATAAACGGGAAGTTACAAACATGTTTTTTTTTAATGTAAAACTAAGCCTACTCTCAGTAATGAGAGTGGTCAATATATCCTTTTTGAATTTATATAATCTATTGTTAAAAATATCAATATTTTCACTTTATTTGATTAAAAGGTCGTTGTAAAGACGACACATTCTGACTTTGAAACTCTCGTATATAGTATCCACTACTATTTTAACTTATTTTATACTACTTCTATAATCGTTTCGGCCGAAACAAATCGATTTTTTCCCTTGTCAAACTTTGAATTCAATTCAACAACAAAGTTTTGGGCTCGTACATGATCCGGCTCAAAGGACCATGGGTAAAAACAAAATTAAACCCAACATTTTGAAAAGGAAATGCGGCCGGGATTCGAATACGAATAACTCGAACACTTTTTCTTTATCAAATTTTGAATTTAATTCAACAACAAATCTCTGGGTTCGTACATGATCCGGCTCGATTGACCATGGATGAAAACCAAATGAAACGCAATACTTTGCTTGGAAATATGACCGGAAATCGAATACTAAAAAAAATTTGCATTAAATATGAAAAGTCGGCAATCACAAAAACCATCAATCCCATTGAAAATCATTCGCCTTATTCACCGTCGGAATAATTTTATTTTATTACGGACGTAGGAAAATGAAGCATTATTTTGATTCATTCGTTTGTGGATTTTATCGTGATTTTTACATCATGTACATAAAATGACTAAAATCCACTGCGCAAGGTTACTGCAAGGTCACATAAGTCATAATTAAAAATATACTGTATATCCTGCAAGGTGACTTACGTTTTGTTAAGTGACAGGCCTTTATTTACAGAAAATGGTGGTCGTCTACTTTTTATTTAATTTAGTAACACTACGATTTAACACAAACTTTTGAAGATTAAAGGACTCACAATTTTTTAAGTGCAAGCATTGCAAGCAAAGATCATAAATGTTAAAAAAAATATATTTTAGTTTAAGATCTTTCTGTTCGGCGGCGGTCGTGGAGGCAACACGTCCTAGAAGCGGTGCTGCTGTTCGTTATTCGGCAACTACTGCTACATCTTCATTGTTTCTGGTGTATTCCGAGCGGGGAGCCCATTTCTCCTTGAGATGCCTTGCAGAAAGGCGATAAATGTGTCGAATTATTTCATAATACCAAATTTGGTTCATTAAGTTAATAGATATTAAAATAAAAAACAAAAAGAAGACGTTTCTGACCAACTGCGGTTAACGAAGGCCTATCATTAATTAAAAAGTAAGTCAACTTGTAAGATAATTTTAAGTAAGTTTACCTTTAAATTTACCTTCTGTGACCTTTGTAGAAACCTTCTGCGGTTTCCAACAGGGGTCCTTATAACGAGTCCAAATAATTAATGTAAATGCTAAGCAAGGTACCTTTGCGATTAATTGAGGGCTGGCTTTTGGGACCCTTGAGATGACTTAACCCGGAATCCTTGGGCATACGTCTTAAATGACCTCTAGGGTTCCGTTAAGGGTGCCAACCGAAGCATTTTATTGAGGGTCGAAATAGAGTACAGTCACTGCAATGATGTTGCAGATGTTTTTAGCATGTATAGTAGACTTTTTACAAAAATTGTGTATGGTGAAAATTATTTTTTTAAATATTATGTTTATTTTTTATAAATTCATATCGGTTTTAATCAACTTGTTATATTCCGCAAATTAACAAAAGTATGTATAGCAATAACACTTATTTATATTGAAGTTTCAAAAGTTTATAACAATCATCTATTAGATATAAAAACAAAATAAAGAACCACTAGTTTCAAAAGTCTCAGATTATGGTTAATAAAGTATTTTACAATCTCAAAGAATATTACGACAGGGTAATTACACAAAATAGTGCAGTTATTCTTTTCAGTTGTCAATTTGTTTTGTTTAAGTATTTTCAGTTTTGGACAGACTTTTTATACTTCTTTACTATACCTTCACAACACCTATGTAAGTGCAACAGTTAAACAATAAAGATATTCTGCATTCTGTATGATGCTTTATGTATTTGTGGTCTGTAGTAAACGCTCATTGAAATGACATGCAACCAGACCGTTATCAAGCATTTGTAGTCGACTGTACATGAGACGGTAAACTATGGGTTTAGTGACGCATTACGAAAACCTACCAGGCAGGTGGGAATTATGAAGATAGCCGATTAAAAATTGGTTTTTTGAACTTATAGTGAACATTGATGTGTGTCGGCAGTAGAATTTTAACCATCCTCTCATGACCGTGGATGCAGTAAGAGCCTGCAAAGGGATACCTCCGGAAGAGAGGCACCAACGTCTTCACGTGTATCAAAATCCGGTGCTGCACTCGCCAGCCCGCCTGCCAAGCGTGATGAGTATGACAACTACCCCTCATGGAGATATATGAGGGAGGCCTGTGTTCAGAAGTGGACGTTATACGGCTGAAATGATGAAACGCGTGTTACGTTGAATTAAAAGTACTTTTATTGAATGGTCCAATGTGAAGTTCACATTTTCTTGTTACCCTCAAGTAACTGGTTTAATACATGGAACGAGACCGATAATTTTATTAAAAGGTTTCTCCGCAATTTTTGAGTATTTATTAAAGCGGGAAAATATTATTTTCAACGTTTCATTCGCAACAAGTTTATTTGCAAATCGGTTTGCATGTAACTTAAGTGTATGAAATTTGTTTAATCTGTTTTTATATATTTAAATAAACAGAAGGAAGCCTGGTTTCAATAAAACAATGAGTTGTTTTAACCGAGGCATTCCAAGTCTATTATAATGATTTTTACAGCGTCAGCAACTGGAATTCATCCTGTATAGACGCTTCAGTGCCTGGGACATTGCTTGATGGATTAGGCTTGCTCAGCACTTATACCATCCTCCCAGCTATGGGTGGTTTTATTCAGAGCAGGTCAATTTGTCTGAAGCTAAAAAAAACTGCTGGTTCATTCACGATTTTTCTCTTTACCGGTAAAGGTATTAAATCATCATCATCAGCATTTCAGCCGTAAAACGTCCACTATTAAACACAGGCCACCCGCATGATCTCCGTAAAGGGTAGTTGCCATACTCACCACGCTTGACAGGCGGGTTGGCGAGCGCAGTTCGTGATGATGATACACGGCAAGACACTGCTGTCCATCTTCCCTTTGGCTCTTTCTGTATGCACAGGTGTGAGATGAGAGGTGACATTCTACTGCCGGCACCCCACGGCCTACATTAAATGCATATAATTTTTTCAAAAACGTGAATACCATTACGTATGGATTTAGCCTATGACTCATCCAGCCAGACCAGACCCACCCCGTAACATCTTTACTATTTTTAAAAACAAACAAGTTCATTTTCATGACGTAAGCATCCTTTGAAAGAGTATAGGTAACGAGATGGGTACTTCCGAGCTCTATACATAATTAACATGGGAACGCTCATAAGCGCGCTCAGTGTAAGTATAATGAGCTAACTTTTTGTTGTTTCGGATTTAATGAGACAGCTTCTGGGCTGTAGTGGAGATTTCGTTAAGGGTTTTTGTTTTTTGTTCAGATGTAATGTATTCTTACGATGCTTACCAATTAATAAGCATGTTATTTAAAAGAAGCGTAAAAAGTGTAAGAAAAAACTTATTATAATTCAAAATTCACAAGGTATAGGGAACACAATTTTACCCTTAAATACGCATTACATTATTGTAAGGCGTAATTACAATAAGTAAATAAATAACTATTCTAGAAATTTCGATTTTATGTTCTTGAAAACCGTGGGCCACAAGCGGAACAGTAATTCTAGGCTAAAACAACAATAGTACATACCTATCTATTATTTTTTTCGTTTTGTCTGAAAGACTGTCAAAACAGAATTTGACAAAAAAGCGAATGCCGTAGCACCTATAAATTTTACGACGTAGGCCGTAAGCCACGCCGCGTAGGCATCGCTACAGACAGTCTCGTAGCACTTATTACAATATTTTAGTTAGCTTGCACTTATGTATGTAACTATGTTTGTTGCGGAATCTAGCAACTTAATTTTGAAACAGATATCTTCAAACCAATTAAATTGATATTTTGTGTACACGTTTTGTTTGGATGACAATGCATGGTCAGCTGTGTGACGTCACTCTGAATCCAACATGGCGGACCACACAAGATGGCGGACTACTCATTTTTAATGTACTTTTATAATATGAGTATCAAATGAAAGGGCCTGCTAAGAATAATTCGAAAATGAAACGACGATACTCTGAATCCAACATGGCGGAACATCCAAGATGGCGGACTAGTTATTTTATTAATGCACTTATACAATATGGATATCAAAGAAAAGCGCTTGCTGAGAGTTATTTGAACATTTATATGACATAACTCTAAATCCAACATGGCGGGCATGAGATGAACAGACAAAAATCCAACTGTCCAGTTATAACTAAAAAGTAAAAAAGAAATTATAAGTAACAAACAAGCCTTTTTTTTAAACGAACCTACTAAAAGTAATAATATAAACATTTTTCTTTAAAGTTTAATGTCAACTTAACACGTCTTTACACAATTTGTGTCATAAAAAGCTTGTCGCGGTTGTACACATATTATAATACAACCTGTATGTATGTATGTATATACAATGTGAATATAGTACATACAGGTAATCAGTTTGGCATCACCTGTAACTTTACTGCTAACATAAAATTGCCACCGCGTTGCGCGTCAAATATGGATATTACATACAGCTGCCTAAAAACTAGAGGTATGTTACGAGAAATCTATGAAAATTGGACTATTATCATCATCTTCTCAGCCGTAGGACTTCCACATTTACTGCTGGACATATGCTTGCCTCTTGGATCTTGAAGATCATAGGTGTAAGTGCCATACTTACCATGCTTGGAAGACGGGTTGGCGAGCGCAATACGGGATATTGATACACTGAAAGACCCTGATGCGCATCTTCTGGAGTTATCACTTTGCAGATTCTTAATGCATCCATGGGTAAGAGTGGAGGGAAAACATTCTACTGCCGGCACCTCACAGCGGACTATCCCTCACTCCACGGCATATATGGCTATCACTACAGCCATATAACTATATCATTTGGGCGCGAAAACCTACAACTCTATACCCACCGTATTTTAAACGCCAAGTCCCCATTTAAGTTCATATATTTCACGTAGGTATGGCATAGGCGTTCGCACCTTTCATAAATCGACAACAAACACAGCCCCTGTCATAAAACAGGCTTTATTAAATCCTGAATCCATCGCGTTAGAACACTTCGCGAAATTAAATGTAAGAAAATGACTGACGCCTCAGAAGTGAAATAATATAGGGAAAGGATATTATTTTTTGTGAATTGTGTCTTCGCTTTTCGGAGATAAACTTTTCTTATTTATTTATGTGCCTCGTGAATATTTCTTAGTAAGTATTTTATAATATTATCATTTTACTTAGAATATATACCACCGTTTACTGTTTTAAACACATTTGTGTCCATGTAAAGGTTGTTGGAAAGTGGGCCTCAGTTTCCGCGTTCAAAAAGTCACTTCAGTTTTTATTCATGAACAACATTTTATTCTCTGCGTCGTCATACGTCATAATACAAGTAAAAAGCCGTATTTATAATTTGTAGCAGTTGACCTCTCACATTAGATCAGAGAATTTTAATCATCTCCTACGTTTATAAATTTAGCACAATCCAAGCATTTTGTCCGCCTTATTTCACGCGTGAATTAAGGCAGATAAATACGGTTCGACAAAAAATATGAAATCGAGAGTAGGTATTTCCATTTTGCGCGCGTCGTGGCCTGTCAACGAGGGAGACACGGGCTTATGAGATTCGATGCAGATGTTGCCACGGTTGCCAAATTAAAATGGATTAAGAGATGTCGCGTGTTTCGAGTCTTTTCGTTCATTTGATTATATTAATGCGTACCCTGGCGGTTGACAATGGTTGCGAAGATTTAAATATTGACAGATTATCTTAGGATTTTTATTTGGGATTTTTCTTTTTGAAAATTTCGTAAACTTATCGAAGCCGAGAGATAAGCTATCGTCTCAGCATTCGATTTGTAGGATATTGGGCATCAGCAAAAATTATAAATTATTGAGTTTTATTTCTATTTAGATCTTGTGTAGTCGTCGCCACGCTTGGCAGGTGTGTTGGCAAGCGCAGTACGGGATGTCAACACATGGAAATACTTTCGGAAGTATACTTTGCAGATTCTTACTTCATCCACGGACAAGAGAGGCAAAATTATACTGCCTCATGGCTCTATGGTCTCTTCCCGGCATCTTTTTTTTATAAAATTATACATGAAAGTTACAAAAAAATCATCCCGTGGCGGCAATCGAACCCGCTACCCTGCATATCAGGCTTATTTATTTAATACTTTGTAGACAAAAAACAAGGTACTGAGGAGGGCCTAATGCTAATAGCATGTTCTACCAGTAAACTAAAGCGTGCAAGAAAAAATGAGAAGGCACTAAAACAGTTGACACAGTTTTATACGTTTTGCTTCGTTGTATAAGTTTAAGTTTTAAGAACCTTTGTTCTTTCTCACAATAAATAAATAAATAGGTAACCGAAGTAAGAAAGGATTCTAAATAAATATTAATTAACATAAAAAATATAGGCCAACTAAGCCACGGAGGGGTCATAGTGATATTGAAAGGTTGTCTTTGGATTATTATTGGATGTTCAACCCATTGTATGTTCTGGCGAAATGGATTTATGATTGTAATTGTATACTCATCTTTAGTGCCAGACCACATGCCAGACAGTATAATTATATGCTTGGTCTAGACTTAAAGAATATGGCTTTTGTGTGATCGGGATAAAATTTTCTAGTGTATTAGAGTTGATTGCTTGCCGTGGTGTACCGGCACTAGAATGTTACCCCTCCTCTCTTGACCGTGGATGCAGTAAGTCGGCTAAGAGATACCTCCGGAATTTAGATGGCAGCGTTCTTTCATGCATCATGTACAACCCGTACTGCGCTCGCCAACCCGCCTGTCAAGCGTGGTGAGTATGGCAACTACCTCTCATTAAGTTCTTTGTGGGAGGCCTGTGTTCAGTAGTGGAAGTTTTACGGCTGAAATGATGATGTTGAATATGCTTGGTCTTAAAAATAAGGCGTTTTTGCAGCTATCATAGATGATACATACAGCGTCAGCAACTGGTAATCATGCTGTACGTGTCGTTGCAATGCCTGGGACTTTGTTAGATGGATTAGGCTTGCCCAGCACCTATACCATCCTCTCAGCTTAGTCAGCTATTATTCAGAGGAAAGACCAGGTCAATACGTCTGAAGCTAACTAAGCCGCGGGTTTCCTCACGATGTTTCCGTCACCGTTAAAGCACTTGTTAAGTGCACATACATTTTTCAAGAAAGAAAAATCCATTGGTGCACGGCCGGTAAAGTCGAAGGTATTATTATAACACTCGGCCAACACGGCTTGGTCTAGACTTTAAAAATATGGCTTATATCTGATCGGGATAAAATATTCTGGTGTATTGGAGTTGTTTCTAATTTGAGATTGTGTAAATGGGATGTTGACAGGGTTTGAAAATCAAAATCTACTTTATACGTTAGTTATTAACATTTAAAAATTAATAAAACAATACTTAGATAAAATGCGTTAAAGTTTAGGCTCGTGACGTCATAATACTGTTCCGAAGCGCGTACCAGCGTGTGACTTCACCCGACATTTTACCTCTAATATAATGTAACGCGGCTATTTTTGGGTTACTTTAAAAAAAGAAAAAATACGTGTCCTATAGATTGTCTACCGTGTAACGTGCTGGGTCGGCAGTAGAATGTTGCCTCTACTCTCTTACACGTGGATGCATAACAATCTGCCAAGGGATACTCCCATACGGAAGGTGGGCAGCAGCGTCTTTCCGTGTATCAATGTATTGCAGGCGGGTTGAATGACCACATGATCAGTTGTTAGAGATCCATGAGGGAGGCCTTTGTCCAGCAGTAGATGTTTTACGGCTGAGACGATGATTTATTTTAAAATCGTTATAAATAAATATCTTCATGTTACAAACAAAATGTTTTGGTAGACTACAACATTCTACGCTGACCAAAAAATGCGGACTTTGAGTTGATTTGTACGAAAGAATGGCGCTATGTTTTATTCATATTCTTCTTCCGATCTAAATTGTGCCGACAGCTCTGGCAATAAATACTGTTTCACGCTAGCACCCGGTATGGTTTGATAAAGGCTTGACGTCACTATTGAATCAAGAGATAGCGAAAACTTAGAGCGCGGAAAATCTTTCCTGCCGCGCTTGGGAATGTTTGATAACGATATGTTCACATGCGGGTTAAAGGTTTTCGCTGACACCATATCAAATCTTATTTTATACCTCCGTCGGATGGCTTAAAAATACGTTTATGGGTATGTGAGTCAGATTTATGAAATCCGATAAGTGTGATGGTAAAATCAAGAAGAAAGTTCCGAACCAAAATGGTAAAAAAGGAACCCTTATAGAATCACTCTGTCTGTCTGTCTGTCTGTCTGTCTGTCACAGATGGATATCTCGAGAACTACTAATACTATCGACTTGAAATTTGAAATGGTAAAAGACAACACTTTTTTACTAATATAGCATATATGAAAATGTTAAAAAATATTCTTATTTTGATTGCAGGGGGGCGGATAGGGGATCTCAAAATTTTCAAGTAAAGTTACTAGGCCGTGTGGGGTATCATATGAAAGGTATTCATTTGCACATAAATAAAAAGTTTTTATTTATTCTTTAAGCCGAATCGTTTTTGAGTTATTTACAAAAATGTTGAAAAAACGACCGTTCCCCCCCCCTTATCTCCGAAGATTGAAGAGATAAACCCGTGATATTTTTAAAGCTACTAGAAGTGTATGTAAACTTTATAGGAAAATTATAGCGAAC
Organism: Pasiphila rectangulata; assembly: GCA_963082625.1. Lineage (NCBI taxonomy): Eukaryota > Metazoa > Arthropoda > Insecta > Lepidoptera > Geometridae > Pasiphila > Pasiphila rectangulata. The sequence goes on from OY720239.1 coordinate 21,333,175, forward strand.
TCTCTAAATTGCATAGTTTTTTAGACAAGGGGGGTGGAAGGGGGGTTTTCAAAAATTTTGTGAAGTTAATAGGTGATGTGGGGTATCATATGAAAGGTATTCATTTGCAAAATAATAAACAATTTTTAATTTTCCTTTAAGCCGTATTTTTTTTCAGTTATTTACAAAAATGTTGAAAAAACGACCGTTCCCCCCCCCTTACTCCGAAGTTTGCAGAGATAAACCCGTGATACTTTTAAAGCTAATAGAAGTATATGTAAAATTTATAGGAAAATTATAGCAAACTCTCTAATTTGCATAGTTTTTTAGACAATGGGGGTGGAAGGGGCGTTTTCGAAATTTTTGGAAAGTTACTAGGTGATGTGGGGTGTCATATAAAAGGTATTCTTTTGCACATTAATAAACAGTTTTTAGTTTTTCTTTAAGTCGTATAGTTTTTGAGTTATTTACAAAAATGTTGAAAAAAATAGCGTTCCCCCCCTTATCTCCGAAGTTTGCGGAGATAAACCTCTGAAACTTTTATTGCTATTAGAAGTGTATGTAAAGATTAGAGGTAATTTATTACAATCTCTCTACATAGCATACTTTTTTAGAAATCATCGAAAGTGTAAAAAATCTACATAAGTTCCGCTATCAGACAAGAGATGGCGCTGTCAAGGTTCTCCAACAAATATAAAACCGCCTTTATCATATATTATATTGTATGATGGCACGGAACCCTCGGTGCGCGAGTCCGACTCGCTCTTGCCCGGTTTTATTTTTTAGAATGGGGCTTTTTTAAGACATTCATAGAGAATTATTTTCACATTATTTCACACGAGCAACCGATATGATTTGACGAAAGCTTGACACAACTCGGCGCCTCGTTCATCATTTCTGCATTATTGAATCAAGAGATCTCCTCTCATGCCCGTGGATGCATTAACAGCCTGCTAAGGGATACCTCCGAAAGATGGGCAGCAGCGTCTTTCGGTGTATCAACATCCCGTACTGTGCTCGCCATACCGCCCGCCAAGCGTGATGAGTATGGCAACTACCCCTCATGGAGATCCATGAGGGAGGCCTGTGTAAAGTAGTTGACGTTTTACGGCTGAAATGATGATGATGTTGAATCAGGAGATAGCAACTTGCCCGGAAAATATTTCGTGCCAAGCTTGGGAAGGTTTGATAATGATATTTTCACGTTATGCGGGTTAAATACTTTCGCTAACACAATTTTTAGGATTTTCTCGAGTTATCAAATTTTATTTTATACCTCCGACGGAAGGTTTAAAATTATTTTGGTTTCGTGAGTTAGACTATTGAGGTAAGTTTTAAAGTTATGTGTTGTAATCGCGCTCAGTGGCTCGCCTTGGAAGAGACTTATGTCCAGCAGTGGACTGACACGAGCTGATGATGACTATGGATATTTTTTTCTAAACTTTTTGCAAAATTTCGGTTTATTGCAGGTTTTTTTTTAAATTCTAGGGACTTAGTTTGTGAAAATTAGTAGATTATTGATTTGTTACATTTACATATGATTTTAATTTAACAATTAAAAATCTTTGTTTCTTACTCAAAACACAGAATGGAATGTAATGAACTTTTCGGTCCATACTTTCGATTATTTTAAAGAGAGGCATTCAGGAAACTAGATAAACAGTAAAACAGAGTATGTATTATTTACTTTATTTCAAACAAACGCATACATACAAAGAGTTGTTAGTTACATAGCTGCACAAGTTCAAAGGGTAACAAAATAATTTTGACTTGGAAATTGATTTGCAGCGATATTTTGCACCACTGTAAATAACTGAACGGGTAATAGACATGGCGCGGTTCGATGCTAAAATATTTACTTTCCCAGTGAAATATTACTGTAGAGCAGAATTTTATGCTCGAACTATTTTATGGAATTCCTGAAAGTTTTCAGCGACGCACAAACAAAGGCACTCTTTATTCGCGTGCAGTGTTCCGAAAATGAGCCATGTTTGAAGCGAGCGGGTGAAAGAAAGAGTATTATTTAGTGAAAAAATGTATTTATTCAGAAAAATGTCTTAAAACTAGTAATATAAAGACAAGTTTTACGCTCACCACATTCCTTCTTATCTGCATTATTGTTTAAAATTATTTTTACTTGTTTTCCTGTTATTAGCTTATAGTTCTGAGATTTTATTTGTGGTAAATAAATGTTTTATCTATCTATCTAAGTTTTGAGTCACTTTATAAAAATTACCTAAAAATAAATTTTACAGGCTTGCTTTGATATAGTTTGGACTCCTCGCTCTAAGTTTTGAACTTGTGAAATAGACACGAATCTTCACTTCGGCTTTGTAGTATTAGGTACCATGATCTTTATCATTTCAGCCGTAGGACGTCCTCTGCTGGACATAGGCCTCCCTCAAGGATTTCCAGGTTTTGTGGTTGGAAGCGGCCTGCATGTATCGTCGACCTGCGGTCTTCACCAAGTCATCTGGCCATCTTGTAGGTGGACGTCCACGCTGCGCTTACCGCCCCGTGGCCTCCACTCGAGAACTTTTTGGCTTCATCGGCCATATATCTTGTACCATGATCTTAATATTATATACGTTTCTGTAGGTACGTGTGTTATTTAAGTAATAAGATTATGGCAGTTAAGTGTGGTCTGGCGAGCCACATCAGGGCTCATGTTAGAAATAAAAACAAGTAACTAAGAAAAGGGTAGCCGTCATCGAAATCGATGAGGAGGACTATATATATAGGTATAATAAAGATTATGAAAACGATATGCGTGTTTATGTAATTAAATTGGTTCATAGAAAAACCTAGATCAGTCTTCTACGCAGATCATTAGAATATTGCTTCCGCGGTAGAAATTAAATCCACCATATTACTGTTACCGAATCATCTCATTTTAAAGCAAAAGCCTTCCTCCACTTCTTCCAGTCACTATGATCCTATTTTACTTAGCACTACCTAGCCCCAACGTAAGCAGAGTTTGGGTTAAGTGTTTATCAATTGGTCCACTGCGATGTCAAAATAAATACAGCATCTAACCATAGCCTTAATCTTCGAACCAATATCTTAGCGTCGAATCATGTTGACTGTCTTCCGGACCGTAGGATCACCAAACAAAGTGGTTCGTATCTTTGGACGTTGCTTTGATATTGAGACACTGTTTGCTTTCTACACAGGTGCCTTTGTGTTGGGTCGTTTACCACTCACAAAGTCTAACGTTGTTTCACTTTGAAGTTATTGTACTGTATTGTATGTACATTGTTTATTAACTGTCTACTTGTCAACGTGCAGCTAATGTGCAGTGTCTTTGAGTTCATGCTAGTTTAAACTTTATTTCGATTGATTAGGTATTGTTTCTGGTTTGTGAGTTTTAGATATCTATTGTTTTCTCCCCTCCGGTCAGTTTTATGTCTTCGAATCTATAAACAACTAACGTTTATTAATTTATGCCAACCACATTCTATGAATTCATATTTCCAGGCAAGATACTTGTTTTCAACATTATTTGTATGCTTATAGTATCCTATTGATGATCTACGTGGTATTTTAGACAATTTGCATAGTTTTTTAGACAAGGTGAGTAGAAAGAGGGTCTTAAAAATTTTGATGGAGTATATCGAACGGTCATGTGGGGTATCATATGAAAAAAAATATTTGGACATTAACGAAAAGTTTGAAGTTTTGCTTTAAACCGTTTTTGACGTTATTGTATATAACAATAAAGTTTAAAAAAATTGCGTTCCCCCCCCCCCTTATCTCCGAAGTTTGCGGAAATAAAGCTCTAAAACTTTTATTGATAATAAAAGTGTATGTAAAGATTACAGAAAAAAATTAACGAACTCTCTTATTTGCATAGTTTTTTATAAATCATCGAAAGTTTCAAAATCTACATAAGTTCCACTATCAGATAAAAGATAGCATTGTCAAGGTTCTACGACAAATATAAACCGCCTTTATCATACATATTATGTATCAAACTATATAACATAACATAACAATATAACATATTATGCGGCACGGGACCCTCGGTGCGCGAGTACGACTTGCTACTGGCCAGTTTTATATTTTAAATTTACTGCCTGATTTGCCATGTGGGCACCACATGGCAAATCAGGCAGTATGCAGTAGTAGAATGTTACCCCTCCTCTTATGCCCGTACAGTTAGAGCCTGCTGAGGGATACTTCCGGAAGATGGGCAGCAGCGTCTCATACTGCACTCGCCAACCCGCCTGTCAAGCGTGGTGAGTATGGCAACTACCCCTCATGGAGATCCATGAGGGAGGCCTGTGTTTATGAGTGGACGTTTTATGGCTGACATGATGATGATGACATAGATAGACAATCCTGATCTTTCCCAATTAATGTTGCCTTAATGCGGGTGAAACCGCGCGGGTCAGCTAGTGCAAAATATAATGTAATATTAGTTGACCAAGCTACGGCCGACTCCCGGCTCGGACAAGTCACGGTTAGCGTGAGTGATCTTTTATTCGTGAACGGAAAGGGTAACTTTGATTTACAACATTACACGCGTAAAAAGAAGTTTCTCGGACTAGTAGCTTTCTGTTATGATTGAAAGGGGAAACAGTATTGTATTTATTTGTGATCTTTCTGATAGTACGAATGAATAATAAATGCGAGGAATATGTTTACGGGAAGGGAAATTGAAGTGTGAGTTGCAAAATTTGGGGAAAGAAATTGATAAGAATATAAGTATAACTTTTTTTTTCAAATTAGTGAATAAGGTTTAGAAGGTTCGTTTTAGTGAGCGTGTTTAAGACGAAGATTTGTAGTGGAGAGTTTCACGATATTTACAAAAAAAAATACTGGAAAATTTTCATATTAAAATCTAACTTCAAAATAAGCAGAGCTTTTATTATGGGTACAAGATTACTGGTAGCATACCAGAATATACATTTATCTACTCTCATCTCTCAATATTTTATAGAAGGAAAATTTGTCTGTTGTATTTTGTATATTTGTAACATGAATGAATGAATGAAATAATATAACTTTATTGTACTTGTACATTGTAATCTTAAATTAAATACAGTACGAAAACTTAAAATAAACTCAAAAACTACTGTACCGATCATCCAAATTCTTTCACCATTAGAATGCTGCAATCCTGAGTAACTTAATAGTTTATTATAAAACAAGTGTGCAATGGTGGTCATTACAGTCGATGCGAGATCCCAAGCCGAAGGCGAGGGCGTAATTGAGCCGAGAGTGTAATGATTAATGCTGGCGCGTGTCATACGACGTTTTTCAACACACTTACGAGGAAAAGACAAATTAATTTTCCACACAGTGACGAATTCCTTAAAACCAAATATGAAAACTAAAGCATCACAGCTTTAGTTTTCATATTTGAATATGGAATATGGGAAATGGCGCGCAAGTTTTTTTTAACGCGCCCTGTGCAAGGTCAGTAAACATACAGCCTTCCTTAAAATTATAATTTGAAGTGATAAAATGCAAATATTTTAACATTTTATAACAAATTATTGTGAAAATAATAATTTGATATTAATAAATGTTTGTTTTTCTTAATTAAGAACGTAGACATTAATTTATTCCAAATTTTTCATTTTTCAGCGGCATAAAACCTCTTTGGTGTTACTTAAGAAAATAACTGTATTACCCGGTTAAACTGAAAATACTCTGTTGACTCGCACATAACATACAGTAAGGTACTAATTTAACTTTGTAGGGATAATTCTATTACACACTAGTGTGTAATATTATTATTAATCACGCGTGTGTTATAGCTCGGTTTTTGGCTCTAAAAGCGATGTAATAAGGTTCACTTTACGAGCAAGTGTGTTGAAAACTATATTTTATCCCCGTATTCCCACGGGAACGAGAACTACGCGGATGAAAGTGTTGTGTGTTTTTTAGGTTTTGCACAATTATTATGTACTAGACACAATAATTGTGCAAAACCTAAAAAAACAAAACATTAAGCCGAATGATAAACATTAACCAGTGGAGAGAGGGAAGGGAGGCCTTTGCCCTGCAGTGGGAAGAATCAGGCTCATAAATAAATAAATAAACAAATAAGCCGAATGATTGTATTGTCATCGGTAAGATAAAGATAAAGTTTGTTGATTCATAATAAAGATAAGACGTTACAAGGGTTCTTAATACAGACTTATTAAAAAATAAAAGTATGTAACAAAAATACCTCTGTTCCCTACACTAGGACTGAATAGCCTGAACAGTAGGGTCACAGCGATGTATTGAGAGTACCTACACTCAAAGGTTTGCAAGTTTGTTTGTATAATGCCTAGAACTTAAGTTTTTATTTAAATATGTAAATATAAAAGTATATATGGGTTAAAGCTAGATATATAAGGCTACAAACACATTGTTATACCATAATGATACTTAGAAGGAAATAATGATCATACTCAAAATAAACAAAAATATAAGAAAATAAATACATATAAAATAACACACAATACATAAGTAAGGTAAGTATGCAAAGTTTAAATTAAATCTGATGTATCGTGTGTCTCTGTAACGGAATCGTTTGAATAATTATAAAAAGACACGTGAAGTAAATAAAAGCGTATTTAAAAACACCCAGACTTGGGACAAATATCTCCAAAACAATTAAATACTGCCGTGGGTTGCCGGCAGTATAATATTACCCCTCCTTTCATGCCCATGGATGCAGTAGAAGCCTGCTAAAGGATACCTCCGGAAGATGAGCAGCAGCGTCTTCCGTGCGTCAACATCCCATACTGCGCTCACCAATCTGCCTGCCAAGCGTGGTGAGTATGGCAACCACCCCTCATGGAGGACCATAAGTGAGGCCTGTGTTCATTAGTGGACGTTTTTCGGCTGAAATGAATTAAAGACATGTATTGTCCCGTGGCGGGAAACGAACCCGCTACCTCCAGTGTATCAGTTGGCTATATAGTCCAACTGTGTCACGAATTATGATGAAGTAATTTCAAAGAATGAAGCAGGTTGGAAAAGAAAAGGTATTACTCAAACTGATAAAATATGACATTACGTTTTTGGAGCAAAAATTAAAGAAGTTATCTTGAAACAATAATTTTATGAGGGTAAAATTAAACTTGTTTGCACATAAATAATTTTACACAAAGTTAGTTAAGCAAAGCAAACACAAAGCAGTTAAGCTGCTTATTAAGATCTCAAATCATTAAAACCCAGATCTCTCACAAATTGTATTTCTTAATTATTGTCTGTGTTTACTAAATTATGATTGGGCTTTTATATTTAAACAGCTTAAGTTTGTTCTAATTATTATTTCTTATGATTACGAGACTTAATTAAATGAGGGCTAACAAGGTTCGAAATGAACTATAATCTAGAGGAGGACCTCAAATATATATCAAGAAACGAATTAAGTTATATCGAACGAGTAAGCGAAGCGAATTAAGTTTTTATTGGAAATTAGGCGTTTAGGCTGAATGTTTGTATATATGTCCGCAATTTTTGTCCGAGGATTCTTAAACAGATGATCGGATTTTAATTAAAAAAACTTAAAGACAATTACATCAATATAGATCGATTGACGTGGGGGATATTGATTTATGAATTAGATAGTAGTTTTTTTGTCCAAGGATAACTCTTGAACAGGTGATCAGAGTTTCATTAAATGGGAAAAATAGGAAGAATTCAATAATACAAATCGATTGTCGTAAAGGATTTTTTTATATGTGGTGTATTTGTTGAGATATGGAGATTTATTAATCCAAGTTTCTTTGTCCGAGCATAACTCTTAAACACTGCTCGGAACGATGCTCGGATTTTTTTGAAATTAGAACATAGGGAAATTTTACCAAAACACGGTTAGTAACCATTAAACCGCAGGAAGTTGTCGGTTCTATGTCCGTCACAAATCAAATTTATACACAATAGAATGAATTCGCTCGCTCGTTCGCAAGTTCGCGGCGAATAAGTAGTATTTTTTTTTATTATTAAACAACTCGTGGTACCAGATGATGCACAAACCAAGCAAAGCTTGTAGGAGTAGGTACCAATATAATTGATAGAATATATATTTTGTAAATAAAAACTTATCATACATAGAAAACATCAGTCGTTATTTCAGATTTCAGTAGTGGCGTAGGGTGCTGGCAGTATAATTTTGTGTCTCCTCTCTTGCCCGCGGATGCAGTAAGAAGCACGTGACCAATGCTGCATAACATTGCGCACGTCACCTTGAGAAATATAGTTGTAAAGTGTTATGTGTAATTTTACTTTGACGATAAATATCGCCGCAATGCTCTTGCTCGAGGAGGTGCCTTAAGTGTTTCAACGACCGGTCGCTTGCCTTTCTTCAACCAAGCTTTATAATTCTTATTGAAATTATTTGAAGCTTCGTTTCTTAGTTAGCAAATATGAGTAAGATTGGCTTGGTGACAAAAGATATCGGTTAGCCACCTTTTTCCTCCAAGTTAGGGTCGTAGAGTTTGCTTCGAATGACATATTTGCTAAAAAGGGTTTGTACAATATCACCGCAAACGTATTTCTGTTTGCGGTACATTTAAATGTACATTTACATGTATCTGCGGTAGAAATACGTTGGCGTAGGCTATCACTGGTAGTCCATTATAAATAGTAGCATATTACATTACTTTTATTTGTTAATATATATACACCTCTTTTTTGGTCTGGGTTTAAAAACGATACGCATTGCATTTTACTTTTTGTATTTTGACCTTTGATCTTGAATACCATTCATCATTATCATCATTTTAGTCAAAGGACCTTTACAGTTGAATATCCTCACTCATGGACTTCCAAGTATTGCGGCTGGAAGCGGCCTGTATCCAGCACCGACCTTACCAGCTCCTCTGCGCTTGCCGGTCTGTTGCCTCCACTCGAAAATTTTCAGCCCCATCAACTATCTGTTCTACGAATTACATGGCCTGCCCATAGCCATTTAGCACGCCATTGTCGAAAAATAAGATGAAAAATACACACAGTTAAGAATACAATCAAACTGACACAGAACTCATTGATATCGGATCGAACGCGCACTCGGCACGGTAAACAGAGCGATTCTTTGAGTGCTCGTTCTTGTTTACAAAAATCCTGATTTACGGTTCTTTTGACGGGGATCAAGGCAATTTTAAGGTTTATATTGAATTTGCTTTTCGTTTTATGATAAGTCGTACCTTGATTATTTTGTGTTGTAACTCCCGCTTAAATTCACCTTAGATTATGTAACATTATTGAAAAAAAAAAAAAAAAATTTTTGAATACCTATCTTAGGGAAATAAGATACTTAAATAATTTACATACAATTGGCAAACTAATTTTAAATAAGTATGTGGATGTCCAAGTGAAAACCACTCAAAATAGAAAAAAATTGACAAAAACTGTCAAAATCTCAATTGAAACGAACTTTCTGGATCGTCGTAATCCCAAGACAGGCAAATATCTAATATACACAATCGTATAAGATAATTTTCATATTAAACACACTTACGAAAACCAAACAAGCGGATATGAGTCATAAAAAAATATTTAGATACAAGAGTAACCTGACAACCTGGCAAGGACATTTAAATGGCCAACCCCCTTCGTACTGTTACAAACGGTTTTTTTTCACGATACATGAAAAGGTCAGAAATCATCAAATATCCACAATAATATTTTTCTATTACGTTACTTTAACACAGTTATAACACAGGGGACGTGTGAAGTACCCTTTTTAGGCCACAAAAGGATTATGGGCGGTTGAGAGGTAACGAGGTAAAGTTAAAAGTTTTAAAGGAACGTCATTAAGGTCACCCCCATATTTTGTAATTAGATCAACCTCTGTGGCGCAGCGGGCGAAGGTCCACCGCCCGCAAGAGTGCGGCCTTGATGTTGCCTCGGGACAAATGTCTGTACGATCTACAGATATTTGTTAAGGGTGTTCTGGAAGTTTTTCTACATAATAATAATAAATATTTATCTTTGTAGTATAATCTTTTAAAAATATCTATTATTATTATTATATTATTATTTATTTATTTTAACCCGTGAATTCATATTGTGATACTACACTATTTTCTTACATTTGAAAACTTGGGTATATTTAAAAACATTCCATTATTTATCCCCAATTTCAACAAATCAACGTCTTTACTGATTTTGATAAAACATTTATAGGACCCCCCCCCCCCTATTAAAAAACTGCATTTAAATCAGTTCACTCGTTTAAGAGCTACGGCCGGCGACACAGCCAGACACGCATAGAGGTCAAACTCATAAAACCCCTCTTTTTGTGTCGGGGGTTAACAAACAGCAACACATTTCTATCGAGTTAGCTACTAAACCCTTACTAAAGTAAACTAAGTTTAACATCGTAGCCTATTATACATTTAACTTCACAACTAAAGTGAAAGTCCGTGAAGTCCCCGTTTACCCTTGTACCTAATTACGTCCGGTTTGTCCCCGGCCAAAGCATTATCTAAGTTAATTCTATTAATTATATGGTTTTCTAAGTAAAGTTTTGCTTAGTTTGGGACTAGATGGTATTGTGTGTAGTGTCCAGCATTATATATTGAAATTTGTCCACTGTTTGGCCGAGTGGTATGTACTCTGACTTTCAATCCCAAGGTCGTGGGTTCGATACCGGCCGTGTACCAATGGATTCTTCTGTCTTGGAAAATGTATGTGCATACTTAACACGTGCTTTTACGGTGAAGGAAACAGTGAGGAAACCCGCGGCTTAGTTAGCTTCATAAGTATTTATCTGTGCTTTCCTCTGATAGCTGATTAAAGCTGTGAGGATGGTCTAGGTGCTGGGCAAGTCTAATCCATCTAACAATGTCCCAGGCTTTGCAGCATCCCGTACAGCATGATTACTAGTTGCTGACGCTGCATAAATCATCTACAATAGATGCAAACGCCTTACTTGGTCCACTGTTTTAAAAGCTACAAAGCCACAGACAGGCACAGCTAGCAGTCAAATTTATAAAGCCCCACTTTTTGTGACGAGGGCTAAGAAATAGCAACACATAACAATCATGTTCGCTACTGAGCCCTTACTAACGTTACCAAAGCTTGACATCGTAGCCAATTATTCATTTAACTTCAGAACTAAAGTGAATGTCCGTAAAGTCCCTGTTTACCCGTATACAAAATTACGTCCGGTTTGTCCCCGGCCAAAGCCCGGTTTGAAATCGTGCTGGAGTAGTTTGTTACTAGTTAGTTTAGTTGAGTAAAATGGCGTGGGTGCCGGCAGTAGAATGTTGTATCTTCTCTCTTACCCGTGGGTGTAGTAAGACACTTTCCAAGGTTTATCTATGGAAGATTGGAAGCAGCGTTTTTCCGTTTATTCTTGAAAAATGTAAGTGCACATTTAATAATAATATAGATAATATATTTTATAATGCTAGACAATTTACACAGCATCACATAGCCCCTAGCTTAATAGAACTTGTGTTATGGGTACTAGATGACTGATATACTTTATACATTATACCAAATAAATATATTTTTTTATTATATATAGAAAAACATCCAAAATACCGTGAACAAATATGCAGATCGTACAGACATTTGTTTCAAGGCAGGAATCGAACCCGCAACCTCTTGCGTCGCAGGCAGACCCTGCGCCCGTTGCGCTACAGACGTCGTCAATTATACATATAGTCATTTCATACGTGCTTTAACTGTGAAGGAAAACATCATCAGACAACCGGCAGGGTTATTTCGTATCTCGCGACAGGTTTTGCAACAGGCATTTGACACTAACAATTGCTGTCAAATGTCTTCTTCTTCTTGTTTTGTGGCTTTTGTGTTTGGTTTTACACAATTCGGCTAGTGTCAAGTATCATAATCTTTAAAAAGTCAAATTAGATGTTACAGATAACAAAATGAAAAATAAATTTTGAAATTAGAACTTTTGAATTGACCAATGGTTTAGTGGGGTTAATTTCATCTGTAACAACACAAGTTAGCTATCAAATGTCAATTCCTTGCTTTTCTCTAATAGAAAATTGACATTTGACAATTTCCTATTTTTCAATTTTCAATTAGAGAACAGCAAGGAATTGACATTTGACAGAGATCATGGCCGCCAACATGGCCAGCCAAATAACATAAGAATTTATAAACTTAACACTGGCGGAATTGTGTACAACCAAACACAAAAAGCCATAAAATAAAAAGACAAGACAAGACATTTGACAGCGATATTGCTGTCCATTGCCTGTTGCAAATCCTGTCGCGAGATACATACGTAATCATCCTGCTGGCTTTAGTCAGGTTCAGATGATGTTCTTCGCTGTTAAAATATCCAACTAAGTTGACAAGTCTAATCCATTTATATTTTCTGTCCCAGGTACTGCAGCGTCCCGTAAAGCACGTTAACCAGTTTCTGTAAGTAACGTTTTTGCATCGATTATAAATGATTTTTACAGAGTCAGCAACTGGTACCGTGCCGTGGGGTGCCGGCAGTAGTATTGCCTATTCTCTATTGCCCGTGGATGCAGTAAGAATATGCCAAGAGTTCCTCTTAAAGATAAGCAACAGCGTCTTTTCGTGTACAAACATCCCGTACTGCGGTCGTTAACCCGCCTGCCAAGCGTGGTGAGTATAGCAACAACCCCTCATGGAGATTTATGAGGGAGGGCCTGTGTTCAGTAGTGGACATTTTCCGGCTGAAATGATGATGAGAGTTGTTACAAACGGTGTCAGCAACTGGAACTGTAGTGCCGTGAGGTCCCGGCAGTAGAATGTTGCCTCTCCCGTAGATGTAGTAAGAATATGCCATATTATCATTTCAGCCGTAAAACTTCCACAACTGAACACAGGCTCCCTCATGGATCACCATAAGGGGTAGTTGCCATACTCACCTCCCTTGGTAGGCGTGTTGGCGAGTTCAGTACTGGATGTTGATACTGTAAAAGACGCTGCTGCCCATCTTCCGGAGGTATCCCTTAACAAGCTCTTACAGTATCCACGGGTATGAGAGAAGGTGAAACATTCTACTGCCGCCACCTTATTATAATAGATGCAAAAACAACTATTGTACAACTATTGTAAAAGTCTATCTATCTATCTATCTATTGTTAGACGTAAAAGGCCAATTTACTGTCCCCGGCCTAAAGGCTTTACTTTGCTAGTTAATTGCGGTAATTCGTAGTTTGCTCTATGAATTAACGTGTCCTTGTTATTGTTAGAATTAATTATTGTTTGCGAGTGTATTCAGGAGTTAATAAACGTACAGTTTTAAGAGCCCTGTTAATTAGAACACTTGTAGCTTGATTAATGAGACAGGAGGAAAGACAGAAATAATTTAACTTGATTTCACGTGAAGTTACGTTCCCGTTTCTCGTACAAGGAAAATTTTAATTATCTAGCCATATACCAAAATTGTTGTCTTCTAATACTAAAAAGACTTTATATGGAAAAAAACAAGTCCTAACTTTATTTACCCATAAAAATGTGCAGAGGACTTTCTTAAACTTTCGCGATAACGACACAATATTAACACATATTTAACCGGGTATTTATCGCGTTATTTACCTTTATTATTGCACCCATCGTGGTCCCGGGAACACGATGGGTGCAATCCTGTCGAAACGTCGGGCAATAATAAAGGTAAATAACGCCCTAAATACCCGGTTAAATAATGTGATAATAATGTACAGAAGATAAAAATAAACCCTGGAAAAGTAGTAGAATCTACTATATCACAGTCTTTTGTATTTGTGATGAATTTAAAGCCGTGCCATGGCCTGCCGTAGAATGTTGTCTCCACTCTGTTACTTGTATATGTATAAGAATCTCATAAATCAAAACTAAAACATAAATCGTAATAATTATTATTACCAAAAAAGAGAACACAAATTATACAGCACAGAGTAAGGTTAGAACACAAGATATATACAGGGCTATTGATAACTCGACGTATTCCCGCCGGGATCAGATAGGGGTGTTGGTACATACATGCAACAAATTTAACCCCTGCAATGTATGGCCGAAAGTTAATGGTTTTCAAGATATTTGGAGACTAAGCTCTTTAAATACAGAAAAAAAAAAAGATATTTGGAGTTTATCTTATTATCTTATTATTATCTTATTTTTTTTTATCTGTTTTTGGAAAAATACCCAAATTTAGAGGTCGTAAAATAATCTTAAAAACTATTAACTTTCGGCCATACATTGGGGGTTAAAATGCCCCCCTTTCTGATCCCGGCGGGAAAACGTCGAGTTACCAATAGCCTTGTATTGATTAGATATAAATTTATCGTTATAAAAAGATACCCAAACTAAGCTTAAAGCTTGTATCTGCTAAGGGATACTCCGGAAGATGGGTGGTTTCGTGAAATTCCCTTGCTAGGCTCGCCAACCTACCAGGCAAGCGTGGCGACCCCTTCATGATGTTGGATATCTATATAAGAGGCCTATGTCCAGAGTAGACGTGGAAAGCACTGTTGAGCTGATGATGAAACCTTAACAGAAAAGAAGTAGGAATACAGTTGAAACCGATAAAAACAAAAAGGTCATGGCATGAAAGAACATATACATTTTAGTTCATAGATTAAGGAAAAATATGGAATAGGAATGTCTAAAATAAACAATACATAAAGAACAATCGAGTAAGAGAGCAGTGACCGCTAAAAGATGCCAGTAAATGGAGGAGCAAAGTATTTTGTTCTGGAATTACTATATTTACGGTGAGCTGGAAGATCTAACAAAAAGAAACGTTCCAAAATGATTTCGGATAAATTATAACAGGAATAAACAAGCAATGCCGTGGGGTGCCGGCAGTAGAGTGTTACCCCTCCTTTCATGCCAGTGGATGCAGTAAGAGCCTACTAAGGGATACCTCCGGAAAATGGGCAGCAGCATCTTTCCGTGTATTGACATCTTTTACTGCGCTCACCAATCCGCCTGCCAAGCGTGTTGAGTATGGCAACTACCCCTCATGGCAATCCATGAGGGAGGCCTGTGTTCAGTAGTGGACGTTTTACGGCTGAAATGATGACGATGATGATGATGAAACAAGCAAACTTTTTAATTCATCGTATCAGCCGTAGGACGTCCACTGCTGGACAAAGGCCTCCCTCATTGATCTCCAAGTACTGTGGTTGGAAGCGGCCTGCATCCACCGCTGACAACTAATACACAACATAATACTACAAACTAATTGCGTGTATACATAAGGCGCAATAATGGAACCCTGTAGCACTCCAGATGCACCAATAAAATGGTTACTGGTGTCAATTTTTTTTTTCTTTAATTCTAGAAAAAAACCTTTAATTATTAATTAAACACACAATAGGTATAAAGATATATTTATAAAGGTGAAGGAAAAAGCTTATTATGTCTTCTGCAGTATTAATTATGTAAAATCCAACCACCATTTTGAAAAAGGTGTATAGACTTATTTGTACAATAAATTATGAGGTATAACATACATCAGTTCCGTTCACCTGTAGAATGAAAATGTATATTTTATAAAATAGTTTTTGGGACTTTTATTCTAAAACTACCAATTTGAATTAAAGCACATGGAAAATTCAACACTTCCAATTCTGAATGTTCCAACAGCGAATTCTAGTTATTTTTGCAATAACAAAAATAGCTGAAAATACTAGAATTCGCTGACGTCAATATCGTCAGTCATCATCTTTGTTTCAGCAGGAAAACTTCCACTATAGAACACAGATTTACGTAGTTGCTATCTCACCATGCCTAGCAGGCGGGTTGGTGTCCGCAGTACGGGATGTTGATACTTGGAAAGACGCTGCTGACCATTTTCCGGAGGTATCCCTTAGCAGGCTCTTATAGCATCCAAGAGCATAAGAGAAGGGGTAAAATTATACTGCTGTGGGGTGCCCCATGGCAATCTGTCGTCATAATTGTGTTTACTAACAGAAAAAGAATATCAGCGCCATCTATAAGGCTGAAGGGAACTATTTTTGACTTTTATTCTATTGTGAACCGACGAAAAAAGGAGGAGGTTTCTCAATTCGACCCTCACTTTTTATGTGCGTTCACGGATAACTTCGTCATTTATGAATCGATTTTGATGATTCTGTTTTTGTTCGACAGAAGATATCCCATAGGAGGTCCCATGAAACCGGGATCTGATAATGGCATCACAGAGAAATCGAGGGGAACCATCGAAAATCGTAGGAACGCCTAGTGCATTCGTAAATTTTTTCATAAGGTATTTTAAATCACTTCAATTTCATGAAGGCCTGGAGTCGATCTGATGATGAAGCCGAAAGACAGTCGAGGGAACTCCTCAACGATTTACAGTAGTTACCTTTTGTTTGGGCTTGATTATTTTGTATTGATGAGAACTTTACACCTAGATGGGTTGTGACTGTCATTAGGGATCTGATGATGAAGACGAAGGACAGTTAAGGGAACTCCTCAACGGTTAACAGCAGCTACCTTGTGTTTGGACTTAATTCATTTATATTGATGAGAACTTCCGAGTTTGCAGTTTGAAGTCGATCTTTGTTAAAAAATATACCTGTATATAACTCTTTATAAGACGAACAACCTCCTTTCGGGCGTCAGATGGGTAAAAGATTTATATTTTCATAAAGCAAATTAAAACAAGCACTCGGGTAATCAAATCTTCGCTGAAATTAATGTAAACCCTTTTGGTAATCCTGTCTTTGTTCAAAAGAAATTAAAAAAAACAAAACGCGTACAATGTTGTAAAATGTTTTAGGTATTCGATATTTAAAAAATAAACTATTATCTTTTTTCACTTTCAAATGATTCGTGAGTTACACTATTCATTGTTATGTTAAACGGGTATTCTACTCACGTTAATTATTCATTGAAAATAGGTATCCAACGTGTAAATATACCAACGTGAAAATAGGTATCCCCTGGGAGGAACTGAACACGCTGGATACCTATTTCCAACGAATAATTAACGTGAGTGGAATACCCGTTTAACATAACAAACTATTGTCTTCTGACACTCTATATAAAGCAAGATTCACACGCGTTTAACCCCGATAAAAAGTATATTTGTTAATCCTGGTCAACGTCTATCTATTCATTTTGTAATTACAGGGATTATAAAATGCAATGAAAATATTTAGTTTTAATTCCGCTTCTTCTTCTTCTTCATCATTACATCCGTAAAACGTCCACTACTGAACACTGGCCTCCCTCATGAATCTCTTAGAGGGGTAGTTGCCATACTCACCACGCTTGGCAGGCGGGTTGGCGAGCGCAGTACTGGATGTTGATACACAGAAAGACGCTGCTGCCCATCTTCCGGAGGTATCCCTTAGCAGGCTCTTACCGCATCCACGGGCAAGATAGGAGAGGTAACATTCTACTGCCGGCACCCCACAGCATAATTTCCGCAAAGTAACGCCTGACTATTCATTTTGTAAATACAGGGATTACTCACGTAGTGTTATAACGTCGAAGATTATTCCGACACGTTTCGATTTTTCGAGAAAATCGTCAATTATTTCCTGTTACTATGTTTTGATAAACGTAAAAAAACATACACCAACTTCTAACAACAGGGGGCGCAGGGTTGCCATCAAAAAACTAATTACTGCCGTGTTTTGGATATAGAATTGCCGTGTTTTGAGGCAAAATAAGAGAAAGGTATCGAATGAAAGGCCTTGCTGAGAGTTACTTGAAAAATTATATGACTAAATTCAACATGGCGGTCATGAGATGAACAGACAAGAAACCAACTGTCCAGTGATAACTAATAAGTAAAAAATAAATTAAAAGTAAAAAAAACAAACAAGCTTTTATTTAAACATACCCACTAAAAATAAACATTTTTCACTAAAGTTTAATGTCAACTTAAACGTAAAAAAAGCTTGTCGCGAGATTAGGGCAGCTACTTACATTGTATTGTATTAACATTGTTTAAAATAAAATTAAATCATTTAGATCAAGTTACAGATACACAGGTTAATCTCGCGACAAGCTTTTTTATTACATATATTGTATAAAGACGTTTTAAATTGACATTAAAATTTAATGGAAAATGTTTATTTTATTATTTTTAGTGGGTACGTTTCAAAAAAGCTTGTTTGTTTAAAAGTTTTTTTTTACTTTTAATTTATTATTTTATACCACACTTATCACTAACCTAATTTGAAAACATTCGATTGCTTACCCCTACTTTCGACCTTTATATCACATGGATGGTTCGACCGATTTCTATACAAGTTTCAGTTATATGCATTCTACACATCACATTCTTTAATTTGATACCAAAATCGGGTGTATTTGGAAACTTTCGATTATTGATCCCCGCTTGCACCCCCCATAACATCTTAACTGATTTTGATAAAACATGTTTAAGAACAACCGCCGGGAAACCTGGTTTAAAATAAAGAAAACCGGCTAAGTGCGAGTCGGACTCGCGCTCCGAGGGTTTCGTACAAACCTGTAGGTATAAGCGGCATAAGCGGGGTGTATATTTTGATTCCGTTGGCTTAGAAATTTGATTTTTTCATAGTTACAAGGGACTGTAGACCTCAGTATTTGATATAAATTCCAGCTTGATACATTCTCGCGTTCCTGAGAAAAAGGGTCTTGACAGACAGACGGACGGACAACAAAGTGATCCTATAAAGGTTCCATTTTTTCCTTAAAATGAAATTATGTTAATCTATTATTGTAATATAAGTGTAATTTTTTTCTTTGTTTGTCTAAGAAACAAAATTATAATAAATTACAGCGAAGTTTATTCCACTAATTGATTCAATAATAAAAGCTTTGTAACAGTTTAACAACTTACCTATAAATTCCATTAAATGCCCACAAATAAGTGTCAAAACATCAAAAACATTCATCTTTTCTCCGAGGCGCAAATTAGCAAAGTTGCCAACTCAATTTTTCTCGAACTTAATTTCGAATTAACGAACAGAATGGTGAATGAGAAGAAAAGAGGGGAAGGGGAGTATTCATGGCCGCTGCCGCTGGTTGTTTTCGGAAATGATCCAAGGAGGTCGGATAGGGAATTCAAAAACAAATGGGCTAGACTCGATCCAAAGGGTCAATTTATAGGTTGCGAATCGACATTGATTTGTATCTGCTTATAGAGGAGACAGCAATAAAATAGAAAATAAAAAGTTCCCATAGGTACACAGTAAATCAGTTAGGTGATTCTAAAAATGTTGGTTATGCATTAACGAAACAACATTTTGTAGAAAAATCTACAGTTATCTTTCTATAATAAAATGTTTATAGCATTGTATTAATCATGTTATGTAAAAACCAAATAACACATTTGTGTTCCGCATTTGTAAGACGTTTTTATCTATGATCGATTATGATCATGCTCCATAGAAATATCGGAAAACTAAAACAGATTCAAACCACTGCATATGACCCATTGTTGATAAAAATAAAAAAATGAAATATAAAAATATAAACATTATGAAGACACCACCGCTGCGCTGTGAAGCCATTTTTAACATTAACACATTGTTTGTACTTCATACTAAAATAAGAACGATAACCATTTACGGTAGGTACCGGTAAGGCTTAAAAATTTAAAAGGCAATGATACTCCTCATATATAAATTAAAGTAGTTTCTCTACCTCCTTAAGTTATTTAATCTTAACATGATCCCTTAAACCCTTAACGATAGGCAATAAACGTGCATGCATACGAAATTGGAATTCTGACGCTGAAAGGAATGAATGGTACTCACAGATAAAAAGCAGTGCTTAAGCAAATAAGGTCTGCATTTGAATTAATGAACGAATGAAATGAATATTTATGTGGATGAGATTTACAGCATTGAATGATGTTTAACTGAAAGGTTTAAGAGGGTGTTTAGAGTTTGGTTTCGTATAAAAGCTTATGGTGTTTTGAATAGGATTCATAATCTTGCATGGATAAGTCTGAAATTGCAATGGGTTCCATCGCATATAGGTTTAAGAGGTAATGAGGAGGCAGATAAATTGGCAAAATTAGGTAGTACAGAAGAGATATTTTATAGTTTATAACCTTTTACTGATAAAATCATATCATGCAAAAACTTGTGTTATGATTCATATAAGGAATATTTTGATGAGAAGAGTAAGGAAAAGGGAATATGGTATAGGGCAGTAACAATAGTAAGAACATAACAATAACATTTCCAGCTCCTCGTCTACCATTGTTTATTAGTTGTAGGTTAAATAGATCTTTGATAATAACTGCACATAGTACACGTTTCGGTCATTATCCCAACAGGAAATTGGGATTCTTGATGAAAAAAGTAGATTCACCTAATTGTGAGATTTGTAACGTATTAGATGATGTACATCACATCATAAAGGAATGTATCAAATACAAAGACCAAAGAAAGGTACTAATGACTGAGTTCAAGTTAAATAGGTACGACATAGGTACCTACATACATAAATATTTTAGCGGGGCCTACTTCTGCGGCGGCTTCCTTATTTCAAATGATTATGCATTAATGACTCTTTTTGCTTACCTGTACATTACCGTTAACATTCGTAAAATTTTGTTATTGTTAAAATTATTCTTTGCATGTTAGTTATAAGTATTTAGGGTATGATAGAATTGACATACCAACAAAGGTAAAAGTCCTGTAAATAATTAAGAATAAAAATAAAAAAAGTACTCTTCTACTACAACTACCACTTCGATCATTCTTAGGGCATCCCTCGGCTGTATTGATTAATTGATCCCAATAAGCGCTTACAACATAATCAAATCATTAACAACATCAATTCGGAAGAGATTAACTCCACTTATGAGATTGAGATAGACGAATAATTGGTTTTCGTTCTTATGTCGGAGAATCCGAATAATCGAATTGACTTGACTTTATTCTAGACTGTATCTAATTTGCACTTTTATTGTTGACGATGAATAAGATTAGGCGTATCCCTTTGATATAGGCCTCACTAATGAAACTTGAAGAATACTTATCTGAAGAATACTGATCAAAAGGGAGCTGATGCCATACCCGCAACGCTCGGCAAGCGGGTTGGCAAACAAATGGAAGCGAAATTAAATTTATAGTAAAAAAGATGGACACAAAACCTTCATATGGGTATGATGAGATACCAATAACGTTGATTAAAGACAATATTGATATTTTAGCAGAGCCACTAGCAAACTTTTTTAATAATTGTATAACTAGTAACGTCTTTCCTGATCAGTTAAAAATTGCTCGAGTCCTGCCAGTCCATAAAAAAGGTAAGAAAAATGACCCAAAGAATTTCAGGCCTGTTTCACTACTGCCTATTTTTTCTAAAATTTATGAAACACTGATAAAAGATAGGATAGTTGCACACCTAAATTTGCACAACGTTTTGAATACACGGCAATTTGGGTATCGAAAAAGTGTAGGAACGGTGGATGCAGTTGATCTATTATTACATGACGTTTTAGGTTACCTTAACGACAAAAAAAAAGTGGTAGGTTTATTTCTGGATTTATCTTCGGCGTTTGACATGGTACATCATGAAATTTTATTAGACAAACTTGAATTTTACGGAGTCAGAGGAAATAGTTTGATTTTACTTAAATCATACTTATCGAATAGAAAGCAATTTGTAGAAATCAGTAACATTGTAAATAGACAGTTAGTAAGTACTAAATCTCAAGCGACCAAAATAAAACGAGGAGTCCCTCAAGGCTCAATATTAGGACCAATTTTTTTTGTTATTTTCTTAAATGATCTCATAAATTACGTAATTAACACCGTCCCAGATGTAAAGCTAGTAGTTTATGCAGATGACACGAATGCAGTAATTCCTGCTACATGCTTGCACGAACTTAAAACTAAAATTAATAAAACACTTGTTGCTTTTAACGAATGGTTTGAGGTAAACAATTTAAAATTAAACATAAAAAAAACGAATGCTATAATATTTAGAACAACGGCTCACAGAAATGAATCAATTGATATTACAAGTAATGGTGAAAAACTAGAATTCACAAATCACGTTAAATTCCTCGGCATACACATTGACCAGTTTCTAAACTGGAAAGCTGAATTAGAATCTCTCGAAAACACTATAAGTTCTGCTTGCTATGCCCTAAGAAGTTTAAGAGACGAGATCAATTTGAAACAGCTTAAAACAGTTTATTATGCTCTCGTAGAATCAAAGCTAAGGTATAGTATAAAGTTTTGGGGAAACAGCTATAACTATAATTTGAATAGGGCTTTTGTTATGCAAAAGAGAGCAATACGCACAATGACACGAATCCCTCCATGGGAGTCCTGTAGGGTTCATTTTAGATCACTGGAAATCTTGACATTACCCAGTCTTTATATTTTAGTTGTCCTAATGGATGTTGTCAGGCATCCCTATAAGTATGAAACGGATGAACAAAAGACTGCGAGACTTAAAACGAGAAGGAAGAATCTCGAGCTTCCTTTTCAGCCAAGGCTGAATGTTGTTGGGCATGGCTCTAGGTATCAGGCTGTAAAATTGTTTAATTCGCTTCCGATTGACCTAAAACTCATTGACAGTCCGTATATTTTTAAATACAAATTAAAAGCGTTTTTGTTGGAAAAGTGCGTGTACTCCTTGGATGACTTCTAGCATTTCTAAATACCGTATAAATTTTTCCTTAAGTCATAATTTCCATAATTGCATGCATGGTAGTTGTATTCTTGAAGGTGTTTGTTATTGTTTATTTATATTGATGCTTGTTATTTTTAATTGTGTTTAATTTTAAGAACATTCAAATACAATTGTAAATTGTTCCTGAATAAATGAAATGAAAATTGGCGGACTCAGTACGGGATGTTGACCTTCCAGAGATCTCCCTTGGCTTTACTCCACACACGGGCAAGAGAGGAGGGGGAATTACGGGATGTTCATACAAGGAAAGTCGTTGCTGCCCATCTCCCGGAGGTAACCCTCGGGGACTCATACTTCCTCTACGGGTAATTGAGAAGCAACATTCTATTGACGGCAGTCTACGACAGTATATAGTAATTATGTAGATCATCATCATTTCAGCCATAAAACGTCCACTGACGAACACAGGCCTCCCTCGTGAATCCCCATGAGGGGTAGTTGCCATACTCACCACGCTTGGCAGGCGGGTTGGCTAACGCAGTACGAGATGTTGATATACAGAAAGACGCTGCTGTCCATCTTCCGAAGTTATCCTTTAGCAGGCTTTTACTGCATCCACGGGCATGAGAGTAGCCGTGGGGTGCCGGCACGCCACGGCAATTATGTAGATACTCGTCCCTAACTCCAGCAATTTTTAATGGTGGAATGGTTTCCAACGTAATTAAACTTATAATCAGCGAAGTTGAAGCGTGTAATAACTGATATAAATAGACTAGATTCAAATTTCAAGTTAACTCCACCGTTGCAGCACTTTCGCAAAATGCACTTCTAACTAAGTTCTAGTATTCCAGTCCTCGTTCTAGGGGCCCTACCTCTGAATTGCTTGTGTGACTAGATTAAAATTCCATGTTAAGTGTCTACCGTTGCATCACTCTCGCAATATGTTCTTTTAAGTTATAACCAGTATTACAGTACTCGTTTCAGGGGTCCTATCTCTGAATCGCTTGTGTGACTAAATTAAAATTCCAAGTTAGGTAACCACCGTTATAGCACTCTCGCAAAATGTTCTTCTAAGTTATATACTATATTCTATTCTAGTCCTCGTTCCAGTGGCCCTATATCTGAATCGTTTCTATATAATCAGAAATATTTCTTGGCGTCTCATTACCGTAGGGTGCCGGCAGCAGAATCTTAGCCCTCCTCTCATATCCGTGGATTCAATAAGAGCCTGCTAAGAAAAACCTCCGGAAGATGGGCAGCCGCGTCTTTCCGTGTATCAGAATCCCGGAGCGCGCTCGCCAACCCGCCTGCCAAGCGTGGCAAGTATGCCAACAAACCCTTAATGATCTTGGACATCCATGAGGGAGACCTATTATTGTCCAGCAGTGGTCGCGGAAAGAAGTCCTACCGGCTGAGATGACTTTCATGATGAGGAGTAACATCCGCCAGAATGATAATTTATGATTTTTTATCGAGGTGCTCTTTCTAATTTTTGACTACTATAACTTGAAAATATTTGTGTAAAATATATCTACAATCTATTTGTGACAATTGACTGAGTGATTAAAATGACGACATATCAAGTTATGACATTTAATTCAGTTATTGTCAAACAAGCGACTCAAAAATAGCACTCCAGGGGGCCAATACTTGTAAAACGTGTACAATACTTATGAGTTTCCAATTTCTGAGCGAGGTGGTATTTTCGTTCTTAAAAAGAGTTGCCTCAAATACTCGCGACAATGATTGAGCGATTGAAAATATGGCATTTCAGAATTCAAATTCGAATTACGGAAATTCGAATTCAGCTCTATGACATTATCTCAGTAACAGCATTTGAAAAGAAATGCCTCAATTACTCGTGACAATGATTGAGCGAGTGAAAATAAGGCATTTCAAAAATCTAATTCGAATTTGCTTGTATGACATTATATTAGTAACTGAGGTAATGCGACATACAAGCGACTCAGAAATAGCTCCCTAGCACCTCGCTCAACCATTGTCATACAAAACAATTTTATTGTACGAAATACACAATCAGAATTTAATTTGGAATCTACGTCGCGGCTCGTCTGATATTATTGTATCTTCAATCCAGTGGGTGAAGTGCTGTAATTCTGGTTAGGATATGGAATTGCCTGTGTTTAAAAGTAGCAGTAGCCATTATGATGAGTTTCCAATATCTGTGCGAGGTGGTATTTTTGTACTGAAAAAGAGTTTCCTTTAATACTCGTGACAATGATTAAGCGATTGAAAATTTTCAAAAGTCGAATTCGAACTACAAAAATTGCCATGAATATTTATTAGCATAAAATCAGTAACTGTGAAATTGGCATACAACTCAGAAATAGTTCTCTACCACCTCGTCCTACCATTGTCACATAAAACATTTGTATGGAATACACAATTAGAATTTAATTCGGAATCTGCGTCGCGGCTCGCCCGACAATATTTGCTATCAGGGATAAAGTTTCCGTCTCCATTGTCTGAGTTATTTACGATGGCCCGGATTTTCGGGTTTGCATTTTGGAGTCTATAATATTATGGGCTTATGAAGTAATGAAGACATGGAGGTTGACCCTTCGGCTTTAAGATTTTTAAAAAGATTCATCATCGTCATAATCTGCTGGAGGGCTTCCTCATGAATCTACAAGTGATCATGATGATTTGATCATGAAGTTTTGTAGCCATACTCACCACGCTTGGCAGGCGGGTTGGCGAGCCATCATCCGGGGGTATCCCATGACAGATTCTTACTGCATATACTGGCAAGGGAGGAGAGGCATCATTCTACTGCCAGCACCCCACAGCAATGTTTAAAGGATTATCTCACTGATATTATAAAGCTAAAAGTTTATTTGTACGGATGTTTGGATATTGTTAGTTGAAACTTAGCAAACGTATACGTGTAAGCCACGATAAACACATACGCTTCTTTTTATCAGACGCGTGTCCGCGTTACGCGTGTGTCAGGAAATTAAGTTTGTGTAAAGACTTACCTTAGATTATTTAGCTTAACTAAACTTAAATCACTGTAAAACACGCTCACAATTCGATACTGTTTTAAAACTAGTTACTAGTAGCTCTGGAAGATAGGCAGCAGCGTCTTTACGTGTATGGATATCCCGTACTACGCTCGCCAACCCGCCTGCCAAGCGTGGTGAGTATGGCAACAAACCCTCCTGATCACAGGAGAATCTATGATGGAGGCCTACGTCCAGTAGTGGATATCCTACGGCTGAGATGATGATGATGAAGCATTAGTTTTAAAGTTTTAAAATAACTTTAAACATTTTTTACCTCTCCGCGTTTAAGTTTCATTTAATTAAAAACGAAAAGAACGACTAAGGTTTGATTTGCTTATTTTATTCCCCTATAAAAAACTTTTCTGAAGCGAACTAATTTAATTACGTGCTTCATTTAATTGAAAGGTGTTCTGTGTTTTTTTTGTAATTGACATTTCTAGGTGGCTTTAGGGCCCAAATGGATATATACTTTTTTTATTTATTTATACTCAAAAACTTAAATAAGTACATAGTTATTAAAATCAGTGCCATAAAAACCGTACGTGGTTTGTCTTGGCACATACATTCGTCTTAATTTAACTTAATTACTATACATAGCAGATAGGCAGTACACATTGTTTAAATAATGGCAAACATTGGATAGCACATTATTAATTACCAAATAAAATTAAGTAATTACATTAAGCAAGTACACCATGATGTTGTATGAAGATGACTAATTGACTTTGATTTTCATAATTATTATGATTTGCTGATATGATTGCTGGACATAAGGCCTCCCACATGGATCTTCAAGTGCTAATTATTGTAAGGCGTTGTTGGAATGTTGTTTGTCCAATATATCTGTAAATATTACACATCAAAAAGTAACATCTGCATAATTTGTAATTTTCATACCTTTAAACCACATTTTTGGGTGTAACATTCAAAAGAAATGAAAAACCTTATCAATATACTACTAGAAGTAGCCCGCGGTTTCACCCGCATCTTTGGTTAATGCTCCGCTCCCGTAGGTCGTAGCGTGATGTTATATAGCCTATAGCCTTCCTCGATAAATGCGCTATCTAACACTAAAATATTTTTTCATATCGGACCAGTAGTTCCTGAGATTAGCGCGTTCAAGCAAACAAACAAACAAAGAAACTCTTCAGCTTTACATAATTAGTATAGAAGTATAGATGTGCCGTGGGGTGCCGGCACTAGAATGCTGCTCCTCCTTTCTTGCATGTGGATGCAGTAAGAATCTGCAAAGAGATACCTCGGATGATGGGCAGCAGCGTCATCTGTGCCTTAAACACTCTATACTGCGCTCGCCAACCCGGCTGCCAAGCGTGGCGAGTATGGCAACAACCCCTAAATATAAGGTAGGCCTATGTCCAGCACAGTGGATGTCTTACGGTTGAAATGTGATGATGATGATCAACCTATGTATGTATATCTTGTCAATACTACTAAATGCAACATAAGACAATTCTTGTAATCAGTAAAACCTTTTTTGTTAGCACTGCCTTAATGAAAGAAGGGTACTGATTGATTTTGGTGACCCTAGGGTCACAGGGACCAGAATTATTGTGACCTCAAAAGGTCACCAATAAAAATAAGTCTTCAAATAGCCGAAAGCGTCCAAAAACCCAAAAATGCCATTTTTGATCTTTGGTGACCATTTGAAGCCTTCGCCCCCTTTTCTGGTACCCCCGTGCCACCAAATGCTTGTTCAAGATATGCATTCGACAAACAAACACTCCCAAGTGAGTTGCAAAAGTTATCATTGAATAAATTAAATAACGTTTTAAAACGCAATCTTACAATAAAGCTTATTATAAAATATAGGATTACCTAGAGGACAAAACTACTTGGTACTAAATCGGCTCCAACTCCGTCAAACGTAACATAAGACAAAAGAAAATTGTTTAATGATGACTATAACGACCGAGTTAGGTTCTTCTGTTCTCTTCTTTTCCTAACTCGAGTGTCTTCTGAAGTGAAAAGATTCAGTTATGTGGTTTATTCTAAAAATTTGTGTTGTTTTATTTTATAATTTGTTACACGTCAAAGGTCTATGTGGTCGCACTGAATAAAGTATATTTTCAGTTTGAGTTTGATACAGACGAAAAACAAACACTGAAGAATGTCTGACTCTCCCAAGCGTATCAAAAGTACCATTATTTTCCCTATCACACTCCGGCAACTTCGATTCGACTGTTTATTTAGTAGGTTTTGTTTGATCACGAGCACTAAGGTCTTATTTGCAAACGTTTTGAAACTACATAGATAGATAATCATTTATTTGCAACCACAAAACAAACATTACATGCAGTTTCAAAATTAACGTGAGACATACTATTCATTTTGTAAAAATGGGAATCAGTCATAATGTGTCATGTCGGCCCCACGGACAATATAAATAAATTAAAACGCTATCCATTTGCAGGCTAAAGGATAGCTCCAGAAGGTGGGCAGCAGCGTCTTTCCGTGTATCAAACTCCCAAACTGCGCTCGCCAACTCGCCTGCCAAGCGTGGTGAGTATGGCAAATACCCCATTGACATCATTATATATATGTATATGTATATACATCATTGAGATCTACGAGGAGGGCCTGTGTTCAGTAGTGGACGTTTTACGACTGAAATGATGATGATATTTATAAATTGCAACTGTCTGTGGACTAATAAATGTTTTCTTTCTTTCCTTCTTCATTTTGAGCGTTTATAAATAAGGCACTTTGTATCCTTCTACGGGCTATTAGATTAGGGGGAATCACCTTCGCTTTGTTTTCGTTCGGTCAATCAAGAGACGTTATCGGGGCCGTTCTTCGATTAGGGACCATCGCGTTCTTTGTTTGTTCATTCGGCGGAGCGATTACTCCACCGTTCTGTGTTTCGAGTTACGGAAACATCGGAGTCAATATCTTGTTTATTGTCGTTATTTTTAGGGTTCCGTACCACAAAAGGAAAAAAAACGAAACCCTTATAAAATCACTTTGTTGTCCGTCTGTCTGTCTATCCGTCTGTCAAGACCCTTTATCTCCAGAACGTGTAGAGGTATCGAGTTGAAATATAAACCATATACCTACTCAAATCTACTGTATTTTTATGCTCTCAAAAAAGCAATATTCTAAGTTCACCTGAAAAAAAGATATGACCGTTTATGCCGCGAAAAACGCATGTTTCGACATCCTCAAAGGAATCTAAATTCATAGGGTACGTACTTTTCATAGACCTAGAACTATGATTTTTTTTTTTGGCAAGTTACCTTATTATTTTTTATTACGGGCCGTGGGAATGCCAGCAGTAAAGTTTGCCCTCTTTCTTGCCCGTGGATGCAGCAATAATCTGCCTAGGGATACCACCAGCAGATGGGCAAAAGCGTCTTTTTGTGTATGAACATCCCGTTTTGCGTGCGTTAACCCCCTGCCAAGCGTGGTGAGTATGGCAACAACCCCTCATAATCTTGGAGATCTGTGAGTGAGGCTTATATCCAGAAGTGGACGTGGAAAGAAATCCTTCGGCTGAGATGATGACTGCTTTATAAGGAAACAACTTAGGAAGTCGCTACTAGGTGCTTTGGCGTTTACGGGTAAGAGAGTGAAGGCAACATTCTACTGCCGGCTCCCCACGGCCATTCACAGTAAAATAAATTAAACATCCACCAATGAAAGGCCTATGCCAATCCTACATAACTAGGTACACCACGTGTGAACATACATATAAAGCCATAACAGATGATTTAGATCCAGAACACAAACACTAGCAGTATGTACCACAACGACCGCGGACAAATAGTACTTGTGCAAACGGATACAGCAACTTATATTTCAATGGATAATATATATGTCGTAGGATGATTTGATAATTCGAATTATCGCGAAAATTCTAGAGATTTTGCGAAAGACGGATGATTAATAAAATTGTGATTAAAATATAACGTTGTTGATAAAAAGTACAAGTTAGGCTGAAATTTTCACATATTAAAATGTTTAACGGGATTAACATCATCATCATCATCATTTCAGCCGTAATATGTCCACTACTTAACACAGGCCTCCCTCATGAATCTCCATGAGG
Organism: Pasiphila rectangulata; assembly: GCA_963082625.1. NCBI lineage: Eukaryota > Metazoa > Arthropoda > Insecta > Lepidoptera > Geometridae > Pasiphila > Pasiphila rectangulata. The sequence continues at coordinate 21,362,734 of OY720239.1, forward strand.
GGTAGTTGCCATACTCATCACGCTTGGCAGAGAGGTTGGCGACCGCAGTTCGGAATGTTAGTACACGGAAAAACGCTGCTGCCCGTCTTCCGCAGGTATCTCTTAGCAGGTTCTTACTGTATCCACATGCATTAGAGAAGGGGTAACATTCTACTGCCGGCACTCCACGGCATTAACATACAGACTATTTTATTATCTGGGTGCAACGCGTGCAAAGTTGCGGTCATAGACATCTTTAACAGATGTAGGTTTATTCAACTTTTCGGTCATGTCATAATAATAAATATTATTCAGTTATTTTGTGTAAAGGTTTTTCTGGGATTCAGGTGTATCGAAAACAAGGTGTTTTGAAATTCAGTCCTAACGTCACATAAGCCTAGATAGAATCTAGGTACAGAACGCTTGAATAAATAGAGCCATTACGGAGAGTTTAGATCCAGAACACAACCACTAGCCATTAGTTGGTACAACACCTATGTTGTTGTTAACATTATCTGACCGGCATGAACTTGTAGTTCAAAGGTCATAAAATTAAGAATAAAAAAAAAAAAAAAAAAAAAAAAAAACCTACCAATAGTAATTGAACAAACAGCACGGTAACTGCGACTAACATTTCGTTAGGTAAATCTTTATACATATTTAAAGATTTATATATACCATATTTAAATTAATCAGATTCGTCGAATCAAGGCTTTTAATGTAAAAAAACTTTAAATGTTCTCAACCAAGTGAATATTATTTTTCTTATTGAGATATAAAGATTATTTTAATCGAAGACAACGTTTGGGAAACGCAACGTCTTCTTGTCCAAAATACTTGATGACTTACGGAACCGAGACGTGGTTCTTTACTACTGGCTTCATGAATAAACTCAGAGTCGCTCAACGAGCTATGAAGAGGGCTACGCTCGGGGTTTTTCTACGGGATCAGAAATGAGGAGATACGTAGAAGAACTCGGGTACCGACATAGTCAAACGGATTAGCACGTTGAAGTGGCAATAGGCAGGCCATGTAGCTTGAAAAACAGATGGCCGATGGGGCTGAAAGGTTCTCAAATAGAGGCCACGTACCAGCAAGCGCAGCGTAGAACGTCCACCAACTAGATGGGCGGACGGCGTGGTTAAGGTCTGCAGGTCTACGATAGATGCAGGCTGCTTCCAGCCACAATATCTGGAGCTCCATGAGGGAGGCATATGTTCAGCAGTGGACGGCCTACGGCTGGATTGATGAAATCTAGATGGATCTAGCGAAGTGCTAGGGCATCTACCTTTTCTCGAAGCGCTTTGTCTTTTATTTTAACCCTCATATGAGAGGCAATATTAGAAATGTAAACAAAACAATCTTCTTGAAACTGATATTGTCTATTACTTTATTAATTTTTTTTACACGATCTACTAATATTTAGGGGAAGAAGCGCCCTAATATGCATAGCGCTGCCTGTCTGTCTGTCTGTCTGTGCATGAGACGATTACAACCGAACGTGTTGACCGATTTACATGAAACCTTTTTTGTTAGCACCGTCTTAATGAGAGAAGGGTACTGATTGATTTTGGTCACCCTTGTCACAGGGACCGGAGTTACTGTGACCTCAAAAGGACATCAAAAAAATAAAAGTCTTCAAATGGCCGTAAGCGTCCAAAAACCCAGAAAAGCAATTTTTGACCTTTGTTTTGAGGCCTTCGCCCTTTTTTCTGATACCCCCGTACTTTATCCTTCATCCTTCTACTCTCTTCTACGAAAACAACTTTGTGACTGAGCGGAAATACGAACTACCCACTATTTCTGCATAACTCCTATTAAAAAAAATATTAATATTATGGTTAAAAAAATATAAATAAAGTTTAAATAATTATCAAAGTAATTAATAGGTCAAAACAATAAAGAGGTGCACTAGCACCTCTAAGATCACCAGAAGTTTAATTTCCTTAATTATAAAATTATTTCAATGAATTTCATTATTTCTTATAAATTATAATCAATTGTTAAGTAACAGTAAATAAATTAGGTTAATTAAAACAGATATCCTTACACTCATAACCACGGTTTGGATTGTGCCGTACATAAAAAAAATCGTCTAGGAATTTAATAGTTAACTTATTGAACATTATAAAGTTTCAATGGCCAGAACTCTTATATTTTATTGATATCTAAAAGCTCCCGATTAATTTCCTGATGTTCATTTAAATTCTTAGGCTTGTTTCTGAAGTCCTATAAAGAAAATAACCTTGAAGAAATTTGGTAAGTGAAAAAAAAATATTTAAACTGTTTACTCCCCAACCCTTTAAATTAGGGGATGGAAGTTTGTATGAGACCTCTTTAAATATTGATGCGAACGGGTCGGGTCTATCACCTCTCGGGGTCCTACAAGAGTTTCAACGCTTGGACTAGTGTATTAAAAGCGACTCTGTAGTTAACTTGGTTTACTGAAAAAAAACTGTTTATTCTTTCATCGCGCCCTCTTTATTCGCCGAAACACTGTTCACATCGATTTTTGTGTAGTTTTAATACTAACCCGTGCTTTAACAGTGAAGGAAACATCGTGAGGAAACCCGTGGCTTAGTTAAATTCAGACGTATTAACCTGTTCCTTCCTCTGACGAATAGCTAAGCTGCGAGGATGGTTTAGGTGCTGGGCAAGCCTTATCCATCTTACAATGTCCCAGGCACTGCAGCGTCCCGTACAGCATGATAACCAGTTGCTGACGCTAAATAAACCACCTATAATAGATACAAAGACCTTTAATATTCAACGTTTTAATTTGAAGCTCTCTCCTCTGAACTAACATAATTATCGCCATTTCCAGGCTCTGATTTATCGTTTCAATCCCACTGCTGTAAAACGAAGCTCGTTCTGTGATTGCAAAATAACTTCGCCAAGAAATCTGACATTTAAATTTCATAATTAGCATTGGGGAAAATTGAAACGGCACAACAGGAAAGGCGTTTCGGCTTTGTCGGTATTTATTTTGACTTGACGAGGAAAATGGTTTAAGTCATTATTTAAATGAATTCCGTAAAGTATCTTAGACTGACGTAGTACAATAAAAATTGCTCGTTTAGAGGGCTTGTGTAGGTAATTTCAGCTATTGTGCCCGTTTCTGCCGCCTTGTCTAGGACTTTAGATATAAATCATGTCGATGTGACCATAATTGCTTTTTTAACAAAATTGCGTAGAAAAACTTACGAAACTAAAATACAAAGGCAGCTGGAGATAAATAAGGAACCAGAGTTTATTCTTCTTTCAGCCGTATGACGTCCACCGACAAAGGCGAAGGCATGAAGGGTTGATGCCACGCTTGACAGGGCGGGTCGGAGAGCGCAGTACAGGTTGTTGATACGCGGGAAGACGCTGCTGCTTATCTTCCGGAGGTATCCGATGGCAGATTTTTACTGCATTCACGGGAAAAAAAGTTTCTTAACTTCATTTTATATCTTCTATCTCCTCCAGCTGGTAGGCACTAGCTAGCTGAGATAAGACAACATTTGTTTTTCTTCCATTCGATTGTCTAAAAAACATCGGTTTTTTTTAATTATAAAGAAGGGCTTATAAACGGTTTTACAATATACAATACAAATTAAACGGACGAAAATATTTTTGGCATAAAGCTTGTCTTTTGTACCATTATATTTATGACAGCTGCAAGTCTATATAGAAAAACACACAATTTTATAATTAAAAACGAACACTGATTGGGACGGAATCTGCTTCAACTCCGTCAAACGTAACATAAGACAAAACAAAATTGTTAAATGATGACTATAACGACCGAGTTAGGTTCTTCTGTTCGCTTCTTTTCCTAACACGCGTGTCATCTGAAGTGAACAGATTCAATTATGTGCTTTATTCTATTTATTTGTGTTGTTTTATTTTGTAATTTGTGACGCATCAATAAGGTCCATGCGGCCGCACTGAATACAGTATTTTTTGATTCTTGATTCTGATTTTGGCCTGTGTATAAGTATCAAAAGTTCAAAGCACCATTAATTTTTTCTACGTTATTTATTTAATGTGCAAATCGGGTCACAGCGTAGACTTATTTATTTATTTATTAAAAAATTCACACCAACAATATGAACATTAATAAACATTTTCCATTCAAGTTAATTGTCAACTTAAATGTCTTTACACAGTTAATATGATAAAAAAGCTTGTCGCCAAATCAACCTGTGTACCTGTAACTTGATCTAATTGATATATTTTTTAAACATTGATATTTTACATCTTAAACATTGTAAATACAAGTACAAGCTTAAATGTCGCGACTAGCTTTTTTCTCACATAAATTGTGTAAAAACGTTTTAAGTTGACATTAAACTTTAATAAAAAATGTATTTTATTATTTTAAGTACCCTTAAATAAAATCTTATTTGGTAAAAAGTTTTTTTTTATTTTTTTTTTTTGCTTCTAGTTATCACTGTACAGTTGGTTTCTTGTCTGTTCATCTCATGCCTGCCATGTTGGATTAAGAGTGATGTCATATAATTTTTCGAGTATCTCTCAGCAAGCCCTTTTATTTGATAACCATATTGTAGGAGTGCATTGAGAATAACTAGTCCGCCAGTTTGAGTATACCGCCATATATTGTGAGCAAAAAGTTTAAAAAGTTTTTTAAAGTAATGTCATCTAATTTTTTGTGTAATTTTTAGCAAGACCTTTCATTTGATTCCCATATTATAGGAGTGCATTAAGAATAACTAGTCCGGCATCTTGGATGTTCCGTCATGTTCGATTCAGTGTATCGTCATTTCATTTTCGAATTATTCTGAGCAAGCCCACTTATTTGATACCTATATTGTAGGAGTCCATTACAAATAACCTGTCCGTCTTTTTGAGTTTTTCTCAGCAAGCCCTTTCATTTGATACCCATATTATAGGACTACATTAAAAATAAGTAGCCCGCTATCTTGGGTGTTCCGCCACGTAAGATTCAGAATGACATCATTATTTTTTTGAGTTATTCTCAGCAAGCCCTTTCATTTGATGCCCTTATTATACGTACATTAAAATACATTAAATAAAATGAGTACATTAAAAATAAGTAGTCCGCCATCTTGGGTGTTCCACCATGTTGGATTCAGAGTGACGTCACATAGTTGACCGTGCATTGTCATCCAAAGAAAACATGTATACAAAATTTCAGGTCTATTTGTTGAAGATATTTGCTTCAAAATTGAGTTGATCAGTTCAAGATCCCGCGAACAAATATAGTTACATACAGGGCAAGCTAAATAAAAGCTCGTAAATTTAACATCATAAGTATGATTATCTTACAATAACAAGAAACAAGTCTCATTTCAATAATTACAGGTGAAAACCATATACAATATTGATCGAATTGATTTGGAATGATTTTGCTTTGATAATTAATAAGACTTAAGATTTTTTAACGACAAAATTAAATTAAATAATACTAAAATAATTGAAAAAAGTAACACATATTTAAGTTGAGATATATAATTATTATAAAGGCACATTTTTTTGGAATGTGCCCAAACTGTTGGAAAATGGACTTCATCAAACAGTATTATAGATTGTTTAGGTTTAAGTTGTAATATATGTATTTCATCTTCACTGCCTCTATTATATTATCGCTGCTGTGTGTATTTCATGTTTGCCACTGCCGGCAGTGTTACCAGTGAAAACCAACCTCGCAACCTTTCCAGGCAAGCATGAACAATGGAAATAGGTCGCGTTTGATCAGCAAATTAAATTCAACACTCGCTGATAAAGCAAACATGCTACCTATCCCGTATTCGATTAGAATTCGAACAGTACACTGAACAAAGTAATTTTATGAATTTAGCGAGGCCAAGTATTGACGTCTACGTGGTTTCTTAAAATATTTTTTATTATTTATTTTACTTTAACTAGAGCGATTCATGTACCAAATTACACTTCTTCATTTCAGCCATAAAACGTCCACTGATGAACACAGGCCTCCCTCATGGATTTCCATGAGGGGTAGTTGCCATTCTCACCACGCTTGGCAGGCGGGTTGATAAGCGCAGTATGGGATGTTGATACACGGATAGACGCTGCTGCCCATCTTCCGGAGGTGTCCCTTAGCAGGCTCTTACTGCATCCACGGGTAGGAGAGGAGGGGTAACATTCTACTGCCGGCACCCCACGGCAATTACACTTATTAAACACATAATTATTTTACATTTCAATCAGCCCAGCACCTATACCATCCTCTCAGCTTAGTCAGCTATTATTCAGAGGAAAGAACAGGTCAATACGTCTGAAGCTAACTAAGCCGCGGGTTTCCTCACGATGTTTCCTTCACCGTTAAAGCTCGTGTTAAGTGTGCACATAAATTTTTCAAGAAAGAAAAATCCAGTGGTGCACGGCCGGTATCGAACCCACGACCTTCGGATCGAAAGTCGGGGGTACATACCCCTCGGCCATACATACAGACACACACACATAGCGGTTAAACTTATAACACCCCTCTTTTTTGTTGGGGGTTAAAAACAAAAGCTACACAAAAAGTAAATCTTATAAAGGCAAATTTTGAAACCAGATTGCAATTGGTATTCAAGCTGATTGGATTTACTTTCCACGGTATAGCGGATGCGAGACACGGATATAAAATTGAGGTGAGGTTCCAATGTGAGCTTAGTTATATGGGTTTGAGGTTTATTTGACGTTGCAGATTTATCGTCTATCTAGTAAAGGGTTTTGTTAATATCTGTTTTATAAGTTAATTGGATAAACCGGATAGATTAAACTTATTTTGTAATATTTACGGGATCGATAGCTAAAAGAATGAAAATTATTTATTGCATACATTCAATCGAAACATAATAACAAGAGAAATACCGAACACAGAGTGACTGGCGGTCTTATCGCTAAAGAGCGATCTCTACAATAACTCCCCAGGCAACCTAGGGATAGTATTTTTTTTAACTTTGCAAAAACAACACATCTTTTCTTTTATGGGTTTACTAGGTATTTTCCGGAATAAATAAAGGTACGCAAAAAAATCCGATAGTCAAATATAATTCTTAATTCCTTATTGTAGACATTGTAAATACACGGACAAAAGTTAAAATAAATGACATGTACAATACCGAGCTTCACCCTAATAAGAGTTTTCTTCCAGCAAACCTTTTAGGATAGAAAAAGCTGATAACGTGAGCTGGATACGTGTGCAAAACAAAAGGAGTTATTTTTTAAAAAAGGAATAAAAAAAAATTATAAATACATGGTATAAATATAGTTATTATGCAAATCACAATAGACCTACTAATATATTCAAACATAACTAGAATAAATACATATAAAAAAAGATACATACATGTTAATATAAATAATATATATATATATATATAATTTATATATAAAGATACATAATAAAAGTAATTACAGAGAGAGACAGTGCTCTTTTACTCTTTGTTTAATAGTGCTTATTTTTTGACAGTCACGAATGGAGTGGGAAAGACTATTATTCCACAGCCTCGTCGTGCCAACCGTAAATGAACATAGTCATAATTTACGGGATATTTACCACTCGTTGAGATTGTCAGTGAATATTACATTAATATGTAAATATTACCTTGATAGTTTAGTATAGTATTATGTGAGTATAGTAATATGTGAATTAATAATATTAATATGTTTTTTCTGTATGATTTACACAATAAAGAGTTTATCTATCTATCTATGTGAATATTACCTTGGTAGTTTTCCTAAAATTAATAAAATAAAAAAATAAAATAAAATATTTCCAAATGTAAGATCGGCAGAAGCATCTTTCCTGTTGACATTCCAGTATTAACTTTTTTTAAAGTTTTATTGTTATTATTTTATCAACCATTGGCGTCTCATTGTGGGCGAAGGCCTAAGATAATTATTTAAAACAAAAAACTAAACTTAAACTAAACCGAAGCGGTTTATTTATTTCATAAGTGGTTAGAAGCAACACAATGTAGTGTTGCGCCGTGCGCAAACGCAAACTAGTAAGTTAGCGAAAGATCCAGAAAGAACGGGTGTGCGAGCGGCCGAAAGAGTCCAAAGGTCACTCACTCTTTGTTGTTTTCAACACAAACACGTTAAGTTTCTAGACAAACCGGTTTTGAAACAATAGTGCGGGTTGTAAATAAAGTTGTGAAAAGTTGTTTGTCTATTTTTGTACTGTCTCTATTGTCTGTGAATCTAGATGTCTATGCAATATACAACTTATATATAGAATAACTTACTATTTACTACCGCGGCACCGTACAATTATCTACAAGACACATGACGTGTTGGCTCGGCTCCAGTACAGACTGTAATGAACTTAACCATTGTGTAAGGCCTTTGAGCTGTAGTTAACGTTTATTGAGAAACATAAACGATATTTTGAGTTGCTATTAACAGCCTGTTTTATCGCCGTTAGATGTTTCAAGAAAATTAAAAACATTATAAAAAAGTTAAAATTGGTGCGTCCGTCAAATCGAACCTTGACGCTTTCTTAATCTGGATGTTCTTTAACCACCAAGCTACGGAACTCGTGTCGGGTTACGTCAAATTCTTGAAAAGGTGATATCGGTTGAGCGCCATTAGATAGGCGACTATGATATTTTAACAAAAACAACTTTGATAATGATGGTGGGTGATGATGTTAAATGGCGTAAATTATCCAAATCGGTAATAAACAACGCAGTTTGAATGTAAGTACATGTGCAAGAATAACAACTGGCGTTCAAAACTGGCACGCAAGAGCATGCGTAGCACAGGAGATTTATTCCGTCTCGCGGTCAGCACTTTAAGAGGTGGATATTAATGCTGATGACGTTGCTAGAATCTATCTCTCTCTCCCACGTCGTTACCACAACGTTGCGTCCTGCACTGATTGTAGGACAGAGGGATTGCTCGCGCGTAATACTTTTGCATGCAAATTGTTTTTGTTAAATTCCTTTGAAATGTTAAACTTTATCCATTTCATTTTATATTTCTTTTTTGTGCAAAAGTTTTTTATTTATTTTGTATTTCATATATATCTTTTCTTTCCATTTTAATATGTACCTACTAATTATTTAATTACCTTGCAATGCGGTAAGAGCACCAACCGCACATTTTAGTTACTATGGAAGGCCAGCGCTTGTGCTGTGGCAGGAGTGCTGTGCGCTGACAAAAATGGTCCCTCCATTTTGTCACTTGTTTTAGAATCAAGTTGATATATTTTATTTGATTTCCCTTTTCTTTCTTTCCATTGACCTCTAAAAAGTAATGTCATTTTAAATTATTACTTCTTTTATAATCAAAAAGCATTGCAACAAACGAAATGGACCTTTGATGTCACCTTAATAAATTCCAACAGGTTTTATAAATAAAGCTTTTTCAACGCTTTTTTCTTAAGACTAATGAAGGGCCTTCAAGAAATATTTTATTTCTTTGAAAACCCTGACAAGACTTTAAGGAAAACATTACCCTAGTTATGTTTATGTTCAAGTAGCTTTGTGCTAAATGAGAGGGATACTTTGGTACTTGACTTGACATTTTAGATTGTTTGAAAAATGGGCTTTTTAACATTTTCGATAGTTGTCCAGTCCTTTACGCACTCACCAATTCCACGCACGGTTGCTGTACAAGGCCATTGATGTTTTATTTAGAGGTATAAGACATCTGACCCATGAATGGAACCATATATTGTATGTTTTTGTTCAGTGTGATCTTGCCTTACAAGCATGTGTAAAACTTTCTTGTAATTCTTGTAATTCTTTATTGCACACAAAAAAACATTTACAAAAAGGGTACAGAAACAAACATGTACAAAGGCGAGCTTAACCCTAAAGAGTTTTCTTCCAGCAAACCTGAGGCAAAGGAGATGCAATATACCTATTGGATAAGACAGTTATGTGTACAACAATAAATAAATAAAGCAAGAAAAACACATGCGACAGATTTATTTTACATATATTATATATACATACACACAATATATTATAAATTATAAAATACTAATAAATATTATACATTCAAAACTAAATAAACATACATAACAATACAATATTTGTATAATACCTACATAGTTTACAAGGAGAAAAAGTTTTTTAAAAATATCAGGTGATGAGATGTTGCGGATAGTGTGAGGAAGAGAATTCCAGAGTCGTACAGCTGATACAGAAAATGAATCGCTATAACCACTGGACGAGTGACAAGGTGTTTTAAGAAGGAGGGACCTGACTGCTCTGCAAGGATCATTGGGAGGAACGAGGAAGTCAAAGCGCTCACGGAGGTAAGAGGGAGCTAAGGAATTTTTGAGAATGAAAAAAAGAAAGGTGAGAACGTGAAGATCATGACGCCGACGAATAGGAAGCCATTTTAATTGAAACGTAAACTCCGAAACATGATCAAACTTGCGCAAGCCAAAGATGAAACGGATGCACAAGTTTTGCAGGCGCTCAAGTTTGCTTAAAAGTTCCTCTGTGGCGTCAATAAAACAAATATCAGCATAGTCAAGAAGAGGTAGTAATAGCGATTGAGCAAGTGTGACTTTGGTTTCAAAGGGTAAGAACTTCTGAAGGCGCTTTAGAGAGTGGAAAGTGAAGTTAACCCTTTTACTGACCTCATTGATGTGACTAGCCCAAGACATCAAAGATAACACCTAGATTCTTCGCTTTTTTAGAGTAAGCGATAGGAGTATCAGCAAACAATACGGGAGGAAGCGAAGTATGCGCAATACTGTTAAGCATATAAGAGCTTCCTAGAATCAACGCTTGAGACTTGGAAGGATTGACCAAAAGACCATAAGCTTTCGCCCAAGTGCTGATATTAAGAAGGTCGGAGTTGATTTGATCAATTCCCTCTCGTATCCCATCGGCTTTAAAATGGCAATATATTTGCAAGTCGTCTGCATAGAGATGAAAATTAGAAGAAATTACTTTAGTGATAGCGTTTATGAAAATGGAAAAGAGGAGAGGAGAAAGAACGCCACCTTGAGGTACACCCGCCGTAATGTTACACCAGTCCGAGCAAGACTCTTCGAGGCGAACACACTGCGAGCGCCCAGAAAGATATGACTTGAACCATGAGATAGCTAAAGGACAAACGTTAAGAGAGGACAGGATAGATAAAAGGATGTCATGATCGACTGAGTTGAATGCACTGCTAAAGTCTAGTAAAACTAAAACAGTCAGCTGTTTATTGTCTCTGGCCAAGCGTATATCATCGGATACTTTAGTAAGAGCACTGACAGTACTGTGGCCAGGACGAAAACCTGACTGGAAAGGACTAAGCAGGTTGTGTTGCGTAAGAAAAAAGGATAATTGCTTATGGACAACATTCTCAAGGATTTTTGAAAGGACAGGCAAAATGGAAATTGAACGGAATTGGGAAACTGTAGTAGGATTTGTGGTTTTAGGAAGGGGGATGACATAAGCCGTTTTCCATATAGTTGGAAATGTACCTGCTTCTAGAGAGTGATTGATGATGTGGGAGATAGCAGGAACAAGTTCAGAGGACAGAAGCTGCAGCATCAAGACGTTAATACCGTCCGTGCCAACCGCTTTTGTGGAGATGGAGGAAAGGACTTTCGTAACATCACCCTCAGTCACCAAATTGAAGCCAAAAGGAGAACATACGGGCCGAGGCTGTTGAGAAAGGTCATTGATAGTAAAAAACTTCAAATTATTATCAAGAGAAATTGGGGATTTGGAAAAGTGTGAATTTATAGCGTTAAGGTCAAAGTTAATAATTGAGTCATTAGATTTTTTACCTAACCCAAGCGATCTTAGAAATTTCCACATTAGAGGGGGAGTAGAATTTTGAATAGTGTTCTGAATGTGGCGTCTCTTTGAATCTCTACACATCCGACTGCAACGATTGCGGAGCTTCTTATATAAGCTCAAGTTCTCCTCAGATGGAGACTTTTTATAAAGCCTTTTCGCCAGATCACGCTTCGACATTATCCTCTTTATATTCTGAGTTAACCAAGGAGCAGGGGGATGTCTGACTTTAACGCGTTTTAAAGGTGCGTGCAAGTCAAAAAGTATTAAAAGAATATGGTTAAAAGAAGCAACTTTGTCATCGACATTTTCCGCATCAATCAGTGCAGTCCAGTCAATATTACTCGCGTCACTCTTCAAGCGTTCCAAATCAATATCTTTAAAGCTACGAAGCATAAGAAATTTGGGTTTAAGTCTTGGAGAACGAATTTTGTAGGAGATACATATATATAAGGTCATGATAGGAGAAAGAAGATGCTAGTTGTCCATGAGTTGCCACACGGTCGATGTCAGAGACCAGAATCAGATCTAGAAGAGAAGGACAGGAGTGAGGGGCGTGATGGGTAGCAAAAAGAGGAAGTATATGCATATTGACAGACGATGTCAAGGACATGAGAGAATTTGCACGACTGTCATTTTTCAGAAGGCAGGTGTTAAAATCCCCAAGAATAATAATGTGATCATAAAGAGAAGAGTAAGATTCAAGTTTGGTTTCAAGAGAAGAAAAGTAGTTAATAGCCAAAGAAGGAGGATAATATACCCCAAGTAAAATCTTAGAGTGGTTAACAATAATTTCGACAAAAAGATGTTCGGCAAAGTTACAGTATTGACTAGAAGATGTGTCAACAATCTTATAAGGGATATCAGCGCGAAGGTAGATTGCCACACCACCACCCCCCTTTCCAACCGTATCATTCCTAATTAAGACGAAACCTGGAAGTGTATATTGAGTCGAGAGAAGGGAAGGTTTTAAAAATGTTTCTGAAACAAGGATAGCGTCATTAACTTTATAGCTAAAGGATGAGAGAAGGTCATCAAAGTAGGCAGGTATACTTTGCGCATTGATGTGTACAATGTTAAGGTTTTTGGAGTACTCTTGAAATGTACGCTCAAGACAAACACGTAAAGGAGATGTTTCACGAATGTATGGAATCCAGGCTAACTAGGTGTACACGTGCACAAACTTGGCTAAATATTTATTAAACATTTTCCCACTATTAGTTTTTTAATATGCTGCTTCGTTTGATGCATTTTCCTAAAAATAAAAGCCTAAGTCGAGCAACACAAAACTGTAGAACAATATGGCGGACCAATACAGTTGGTGACGTCATTTTGACAGCTGTTGACATAATAGTGAAATGAATGATTTATGATAGAAGCTAAATCAAGTCAACCTGAGGTATTTCAATTTCCGAGTATCTAAATACCTCAGGCTACCTACGTAAACTACATTAAGAGCCTAGCTACTGTTAAAAAACTTCAAAATCTTCAACTCAAACACGTAAAACCATCTGTCAAAATCATTAGGCAGTGACAGTTACAAGAATTTATTAGAAACTGTCTTGGCTGCCTAGTAAAAATGTTACCAGTGATAATTATGCCTCGTATTTAAAACATTAATAAAACAATCATTTTAGTTTAAATTAATTATAGAGTATTTTTTCCGAAATCACCGATTTTGCGCAATTTTTCAGTCTCATAGACCTAGCCCATTTTGAAACATCTCCTTTAAGTCATCAATCGAGACATCACTATCGGCACTTACGAAATCAGTCGAAGTTTCTGAAGAGCAAGAGAAGAAACTTTCATTTAAAATATTAGCATCCATATAAATAATTAACGAAATATATAAATAAATAATTAAATATTGACTTTATAAATAATAAATATAATAATAATAAATATACTAACTTCTTATAATATACCAAAATAAAATTACCAATTACAAATCCTCCGATACACTCGCCGGATTGCCAGAAGAGAGTAGGTACTACCTCAGCCTAGCCTATCCAGGTAGATGACAATACGATTTCTAACTAGATGAGCGAACACAGCGATCTAACACTATGTTTACGCCAGTAGTAGGTACCTAATAATAAATTAGGTACCTACACCAACAATTAAAAGATAAAAAATAAAAATAAAATAAAAAATAGATGTTAAACAAAAAAAAATTTTTTTTTGAAACAAAATGGTAAGTTTACATATTATATTAGGGTACAGACACATTAAAACGAAGAAGTCTAAAAACACGGTAACACCCTACAATTATTTTTTCATTATTCAATCATGTTATACTATTGTTAAAGAGACACAAACTAGACTATTACAAAAATTATTAGGATATTTTTAGAATAAGTAAAATATTTCTGAACGAAAATAAAATGATTGCGCCTCAGGCTAAAGTAACATATTTCTGAACGAAAAAGAAAGCATGTAACAACTAATGTCAAAGTCAGACAGAGTACATGTGTTAGTGTCAGTCAGTGTCGTCAGTGTTTGTGTCAGTCAGTCACAGTGTCAGTCAACAACAAAATAAATATAATGTTGAAAATCTACCTCAAATTAATAAATAATGGACCATTGTAATGCTGCTAAATCTAGAAGCACGAAAATAACAAACAAGATCAAGCCTTATGTGTCTGGGAATGAAAACAATGAAAGAAGATGAGCATTATCACTTCACGGCACGTCGGGACCTGGATACCGCCCGGCCGGCACTCGCTGCGGGCAGTGTAGTCCCCTTCCCCTTGTCACGAGACGTGCCCGGAGCTGGCTTCTCCTGAGTAGACGTTGCCGCAGGAAACTCGACCAAGAGCGGCTTAAGCTCCGCCAATGTTTCAATCTTGCGGCGTGTATTGTTTGGCAGCAGGATGATGATTTTACCTTCCGTAGTCCAACAGCGCCTTATGCCGAAGTGTTTACGTGCCGCTATAAAAACGTCATGTCTGGTCTTCGTTAAAAATTCTGAGACCGTAATAAGAGTACCTTTGAGTGATGTTTTCGCATTCCAGACAAGGCTACTCAGCTTGAAGTCGGCGAATCTCACCAAGACTGGCCTAGGTTTGCTAGTATTTGCCCCCAGACGGTGACAAGATGCTATTTGTTCAGGTGAAATATCTGACAATTTGAATTGGTCAGATAATAACATAGTGATGGTGTTTTCCACTGATTTCTCGTTAGTCTCTGCAATGCCATGAAATAGCAAGATCTTTCTGCGTGAAGAAGTTTCTTGGCGGTCCAGACCCTGGACAAGGAGTTCCAATTGTGAATGCATTATGGCCATTGACTTCCAGATGAGAGTTTTGAAGTCGGAGAATTCACGTGAAATTGCTTCAAGATCTTTTTGTGGTGATTTTTCTGTGCCAGAGAGTTTCTTTATACCACTCTCCAAGTGCTGCATCCTAGCATCAAATGTTCAAGCTAGTTCTTCCATGTTCAATGACAACTTGGCAAACATATCCATGATGGCTGAGCTTGAGGTAAGTTGATAGGAGAAATTAAATCACCAGCGAGTGAGGGAGGGACTGAAGATTAGTTATCTATCTCAATCTGCATAAAAAAAGACTATATAATTTAAATAATTAAATTACTAAAGATGTTTATATTTATGATGTGTACACTTTGCCTACCCTCAGGCGAAAAAACTTTCTAACGGTATATACATCTTATCAAATGTAGTATAATTAAATATGTTAAAGCACATGCAAAATAAACTGCTTTCATAATTTCAGCCGTAAAACATCCACTACTGAACAGTGTCCCTCTTGAGGTACTTATCTTTATTAAATATATCTAACTAATCTAATCTTACCTAATCAACCTGTAGGATCCCACTGCTGGGCAAAGGCCTCCCTTCCCTCTCGCCATACGTCTTATAAATATATCTAATTTGATTATTTCTTTCACATTTAGTTTTTGTTATGGTATAGGTGCTGGGCAAGCCTAATCCATCTAACAATGTCCCAGGCACTGCAGCGTCCCGTACAGCATGATTACCAGTTGCTGATGCTGTATAAATCATCTATAATAGATGCAAAAGGCCTTACTACTAGTTTTCGTTTCATTTCAATGTTAAAATTTATTTGTGTTATATTTGTATGTTATAAAATTTGTGTAAAGAAGTAACAAAAACAAATTTTCATTCAAAATAAAACTAATTACGTCCTATCTATCCTTAGGGAAAAAAAATTGGGACAAAAGTAGCCTATGTGTAACTCCTGATCCACATCTATACGTCAAAGTTTCAGCTCAATCAATCCATGGGGTAGTTTTTTCGTGAAAGAGAAAAAAACTTACAAATTTTCGCGTTTTAATTATTAGTAGGATGTTTTTTCTGCTACAATGTTAACTGCTTAAAATATTCAATGCGTTAAAACCCATTAATTTTCTAGCTTAGGATCAATTACTTCATATTCATACTTTCTTAACAACTAATAATATTTCATTGGCAATTCCAAGCATTAAATGCTCGTTACTAGCTTGTACACCGCCAATGTGGTGCGGTTTTCGTTGATATTAAAGTTTACGATAAACATAAACATTTTACAATCTCATAAACATTCAAACGAGGCTAACCCCGACCCTGCATACTTGACCTCTATTTGCTATGGATATAAATAAAGGAAGCCCCAAGATTTTTACCCATTTTTAAAGAGATTCGTGGTTTCCTATGTAATTTATGCAATATAAGGTAAAATAGAGCCTGGAACAGTTGGACAGTCAAAAAAAATTATCATTAGTATGACTGTGTTCTCTGTTTGCCGTGAGATACCGGCAGTAAAATGTCACCCCTCCTCTCTTGCCCGTGGACGTAGCAAGCGCCTGCTAAGGGATACCTCTGGATAATGGCACCAGCGTCTTTTCGTGTATCAATATCCAGTACCCTCTAAGCTCCTGCCTGGTAAGCGTGGTGAGCATGGCAACTGCCCCTCATTGAGATCATCAGGGAGGCCTATGTTTAGTAGTGGACGTTTTATTTAAATGATGATGACGATGAAGCACCAACTTTTATTCATCATATCCATGTTGTTTAGGTATTCCGGGGTTTCCGATGCAGTGTATGCATCATAAGGAAGAACGGTCTGCAACAGTTGTAAATACGAAAAATCCATCATTTATATCATAATTTCAGCCGTAAATCGTCCACTACACAGGCCTCCCTCATGGATTTCCATGAGGAGTTGCCATACTCATCACGATTGGCAGGCGGGTTGGCGAGCGCATTGCAAAAGACGCTGGACATCTTCCGGAGGTATCCCTTAGCAGGCACTTACTGCATCCACGGGCATGAGAGGAGGGGTAACATTTTACTGCCAGCACCCCACGGTCATAACATATAACAGTGTGCTTTGACACTTACATAATACATAATTAATACATAAACAGCAGACCATACGCCCGGGAGCTGCTACCCAATGATGAAGACACAGACAGCGACACCACAGACACTGAACCCGAGCCCGATCCAATCGAGCACTGACGCACGGCCTAGATAGGCCAACCTAAAGACTCCTTTGTCGTAACTAAGGGCGAACCATGAGGACTGCAGGAAGGGGCAAACGCCCGAAACTACCTCCCCACGTGGGCTTCGCCCACGTGAGAAGAAAACCCGGAGACTTACATAATGGAGTGGCTACCGTTACCGAGAGCACACACGCGCGCGCACGGTTCTCCAATTTTTCCTCCGCTTTTTCGATCTTGGCAGCGTATTCTTAGAATATGACCGTCAGGCTCGGCCCCTTGGCCGATGGCGTCCGCAAGTTATTGTGAAGTGCTTGGTGAGGTGCGCAAAAGACCTTGCAGCAGAATAACTCCCAAACGCCCGACTACATACAAGAATGTAGAGCTAAATCATTTCATTACGAAGCCCGTCCCTTATTACCCCATTTCACCCTCTCGTTCAATCAGAGACAATGGAATTGAATACATACATCGAACGATAGCATTCTCACATGTGTCTTAACTTGCTTAGAGGTACGCCGATCCCAAATGAGCGGGCTCACTCATTTTGCGCGAAAACAAATCGCTGCGGTCTCATTACGGTAAGGGCGGATCTAACGATTTAAATCTTTGTTTTTTTTTATTCGATTAAATAAAGCTGAAGGCCCACCTGATGAAAAGTGATAACATCTACCTATTATTGCAATACCGCGGTGATCACGCTCACTAAGCACGTGACTAACATTGCATTTCGCCCGTCACCCTAAAACAGTGTTGTTAGGTCTCATGTGCCCGTAATTTCCCCGTAACCTGTCAACCTTTCTTAACAAGTCTGCATTGCTGCGTTACTGCTTGGCGGCAATAAACGTATTTCTCGGTGACAATGTCATCAATATAATTCCAAAACGTGCGACTACATACGAAAATATAGAGCTAAATCATTTCATTACGAAGCGGGTCTGACCTGAGCCCGACCCTTATTACCCCATTTCACCCTCTCGTTCAATCAGAGACAATCGAATTGAACGCATCCATCGAACGATATCATTCTCACATGCGTCTTTACTGTAAACAAAAGAAGCTTTGTAACTTATTTGATCCCAGATAGCTATCTCTAAAAACAGTGACAGATACAATTGTCGAAATCGATAGATCGAACACCTTGATGACTACTGGAAGAAAGATCGCTATTAAGTATAGTATAAGTAAGATACTGACCTGCGCACCGTGGTGAGTATGGCAATTACCCCTCATGCAGATCCATGAGGGAAGCCTGTTTTCAGTAGTGGACGTTTTACGGCTGAAATGATGAAGATTTTTTGTATTTATATGGGCCCGGAATATCATATTGGCTATGAAAATATCGTAAAAGTTTACAGAAAAAATAATAATAACGTGAATTCATTTTCTCAAATATTTGAGAAAATTAATTCACGTTGGCAACAATAATGTTGGCACGGCCAAGACAAGTCAGACTCGCGCACCGAGGGTTCCGTGCCATCATACAATATAATTTGAGTAACTGGTGGTTAGCCATGGGGCGCCGGCAGTAGAATGTTGCCCCTCCTCTCATGCCCGTGGATGCAGTAAAAGCCTGCTAAGGGATACCTCAGAAAGATGGGGAGCAGCGTCTTTCCATGTATCAACATCCCATACTGCGCTCGCCAACCCGCCTGCCAAGCGTGGTGAGTATGGCAACTACCCCTCATGGAGACCCATGAGGGAGGCCTTTGTTCATTAGTGGACGTTTTTATGGCTGAAATGATGAACTGGTGGTTTCTTATGTTGGACAGTGCCATCTCTTGTCTGATAGCGGAACTTATGTGGATGTTTTAAACTTTCGATGATATCTAGAAGAAATATGCTAATTAGAGAGCTCGCTTAAATTTTCCTATAATCCTAACATACTAATTCTTTTATCAGCTTTAAAAATATCAGGTAGGTATTTTATTTTTGTAAACTTCGGAGATAAGTGGGGAAGAGAACTCCTCAGATCACAAACATAATGTAGATTGAGATTTAAATCTTATAATTATACATTTACGGCGTTGACTCGACCTTATTCAGAAAACAACGTAAAAATATCTTCAAAGGATCTCTTAAAACCGGTTTTAACAACCTTTTTCCAAAAAACAGTATCGGTGCTCACATCTCAACCCACAGAAAATACACCCAAAGTGTATTTAGAAATTGTTTTCTCGTATTGGGTAAAACAGGGGCGAATCAACGTTGAAATCTTCAGTTCGGTGTAGGGTAAGGAAAGGTTTGGTAACGCGATATTAAAATGATCGCAAACAATTTCAATTTGTTCCGCACGGTTCCACTGCTAATGTTGATTGGATTGTTTTGCTACAGATGCTACGTTCTTGCTACAGAGCCGTGGGGTGCCAGTAGAATGTTACCCCTCCTCCCCATGCCCGTAGATGCAGTTAGAGCCTGCTAAGGGAAACCTCCGAAAGATGGGAAGCAACATCTTTCCGTGTATCAACATTCTGTACTGCGCTCGCCATCCCGCCTGCCAAGCGTGGTAAGAATGACAACAAGCCCTAAAGATCAGTAGTTGGGAGATTCACGAGGTAGGCCTATGTCCAGCAGAGGACGTCCCGCGGCTGAGATGATGATGACATAAGGGTACAATGGCACCTACGAATGGCAGGGAAATGAAAGAAGAAATAACAATGAATAGGAAAGGACACTGAGATCGGCCGCGGGCACTAGCGTTCCGCGCAGCAGCCTCCCCTGCTCCTGTAGATAGGTCCTCAGGACTTCGGCTAGGCCAGGGCTGGCATTGCCTGTTTCTTCAGCTGCGCATAGACGTTGAGGTTAACGTCGTGCGCAGTTTTCGGAGACAGCGAGCGCATGGCAGCTGGTGGCACATGGAGATCCATGAGGGGGGCCTGTGTTCAGTAGTGGACGTTTTACGGCTGCAATATATATGATGATAAAATGACGTAGCGTAAAACGAACGTAGCATGTGTAGCAAAACAATCCAATCAACATTAGCAGTGGAACCGTGCGGAACAAATTTAAATTGTTTGCCATCATTTTAATATCGCGTTACCAAACCTTTCCTTACAAACATAATATAAATTATTTTTCAAATATTTACGTAACTTGTCTCGGTCGACGGAGGAAAGCAGAATTAAAGAACTTCTGAAGGACTTTAAGTACCGGTGTTCCAACCACTTTCAGAAGCTCTGAAGTGATTCCGTTCTCACCCATGGTAAATATCCCGTACATATTGTATATTGTAAAAATAGTAAAAAAACTGTGCCAAAGAAAAAAATACAATACAAATTTTATTATATCCGAACACAGTAAAAATCAAATGAAACATCAGGTGTGTTAAAGGAGTACAAAAAGCAACCATAACAATGCGTTGACTACAAAAGAAAAGCCGCGAGCATCCCCTCCCTAACAACGATAAAAATATCCAAAGATCGATAAAAAATAGCAATCACCGCAACAAAAAATAATTCGTTACATTCATTCTCTTATTGAAATTGCTAAAACGTTCATATTTTATGATATTGCGTTCCCTCTTTGTACTTACGAACCTATTTCTGCGTAAAAATAAAAAAATATACGATCTAACACGTTTTCCTTGCTTTTTTAATCTCCGACACCGAGGGGTGTTAAGTTTGACCGCTGTTTGTCGATGAATGCATGTGTTTTATTTATAAGCAGGTTTCCTAGCGGTGGCTCTGAAAGGAGAATCAAAATCAGTTAGGACGTTAATAAGGTCAAAGTGGGGATGAAGAATCGTGTGTTTTACAAAACAAAAAATTCCATTTAAAATAAAAATAATGTTATTAACTTTTACAACTTATATCGCGCCTAACATTATTTATTAGGTTTGGAAGGTTTTATTTTATTTATAAAAAAGCTTCGTTTTTCAATAAGAGTATAATAAGTTTATATCCCTTTGATTTATCTCACTGAGTTTTCTTACAGATTCTTTTATGATGTTGTTTCACGGTTGTATCACTATGAATAATGTTTCGGAAGCGTTTCAATTCAAAATAAGAGACGCCTTTAGAAATAAGGCCGGCAGTTCCTACTTTCTTACTTTGTTTCTTTTTGTTGTTAATATTTATTATCTCATTTGGTGTCTTAGCCAGCTGAGACGCAGTAGGTTGCGGGTTCGATCCTAAGCTATTCAAAACATATTTATCGCGTTAACCTTTATTTTTAATCGGCTTCAAAAAGAAGGAGGTTTCAAGTCGACTGTTCGTTTTTTTTGTATGTTCGTTACGCGATTACACTGCCAATTATATATGGATTTTCATGATTATATTTTACAAGGTAGGTTTTATTTCAGAGGTGTTCATAATAAATGAGTTTTGAATTTTTTTATGACCTCTTGGAAAGGACCGTTGAGAAAATAAATAATTATAATAGTAGACATTGGAGTCCCTCAAGGTAGTTTTATGACCTCTATTGAAGCTTGCGGTTGGGATTTTTGTTTCACTTTTTATTGATACCTGGGCAATTTTGAGTCGTGTTTGCTTATTTTTTGTACCCAGTTTGGATACTGGAATTCATGATCAGTCAGGATAATAAAGGGCGTAAAATAGCGGTTTGGTTGCTTTCAGCAACATGTCAAGGATTCTATCGTTTTAAAGTCGGTTCTTTGTATAAATATTTTTATCCCGCCATTTAGACAAGATTACACCAATCGTGGTAGCGCGACTGGCAAGCGAAGGCGTCTTTTCAAACTACCCTAACATGTTTTTCATATTTTTTTGAGCCATGAGCCACTAAGGTATTCAAATTAAAATATTTTATATTCCCTATCGAATTTCCAATATATGCGGATTTGCGAATTTGAATAACGTACGGGATGCCACTGCAGGTCAATATTCATCTCAAGCGATCAGGAACAGACACTTGGTTTAATCAAGGAAGCCACGATGTGTTATCGAATATTGCGTGCACCACAATACACAAGGCTTATCGCTGATGGAATTCTGGTTTATGACTAAACCGAGGGGATTGGAGTCTTTGTGAATATGTTCTTTGGCGTTGATCACATTATCACTAAACAATTTGGCGACTAACACAGTCATGTCGTCAGTTATGCTTTGTGGAGGGTTAAACAGTGGAGCAACTTGCTGTGTAATTATATTTAACTGTCCCGGCTTTGATGCTATACAGATGGGTTGGCGAGCGCAGTACGGGATGTTGATATACGGAAAAACGCTGCTGCCTATTGAGGTATCTCTTGGCAGATTTTTACTGCACCAACGTGCAAGAGAGGAGTTACTACATGGAGAAACAACACATTACTGCTGGCACCCCACGGCAAAATTAAATATTATACAATAATATTAAGCCTCTAGTCATACATTAAAATTCACAAACCCCCATTGTTTAATTCATGAATAATTAGAATGAATCCTTCCATTGTTACAGATGCAGAGCGAAACTGCGACAGTACTCGACCGCAGCTAAAAATAACATCACAAAAATGGTAACATGACGAAATGTTACAAAACGGACCAATCCATGAACAGTGGAATAACTTTTATTCGAGTATGCTTTTATATTGTCACGTGAAAAAAGTAAAAAGGCACAAACCTCTCGCGGCATGTTTCAATTTGTATTGCGTATTTGCTGTTACGGCGCTATCTATCCGGTCAGTTAACTCCGACACGACCAACATGAGACATTACAGTGAAAGTAATACCGAACTCAACAGTGATACTACCAAAAGCAACAGTGAAATACAAAACGATAGTCCCAGTGACGACAGTTACGATGATCACGACGCAGATGATTACACTAAAGTCAATTTTGAGAAGCCCTATTACAATAGTGAAGATTTCGTGAATTTGAACAGTAAATTTTACAGTGGTGAGAATGCGTATAGTAATTATGAGGTGTACAAAAAGTTTTTTCTGAATCCGAGTGACCCTCTTCCTAAGAGTAGTGTGAAGTTTAAAATAAGCAGTAAAATAGTGCAGACGAAGTATGGGAAGTTACAGGGGATTGTGCTGGCTATGGACGAGCACAGATATCTGAGCCCTCTGGAAGTTTTTTTAGGTGTTCCGTATGCGACGCCGCCTGTTGGGTCGAACCGGTAAGTTGGCTAGTAGTACCTAAAGTTAGAATTCTATTATTGGATCACTGTCAGAAGATCCAGTCTGAATCTAGTGAGTGTTTTAACTCTCACTGGATCCAGTTTATAGAACAGCAATAAAAGTTATTATGGACCTAGTGAGATTCTTTACTCTCAGTTGATCCAGGTTTGAAATAGCCAAAAAAAATTACTTTGTATAGACACAGTTTACATAGGTAAATGCTAATAAAACTTTGAATTTGTTTTAAAAACTGGATCTACTGAGAGTGATCCCTATTTTGGATTGAGGAAAATTGATACAGTTATAACACTGAATTTATTTGCTTTAAAAATTACTAGACGTTTCCCACTACTTCGTACGCGTTTTGCTGATCTACTCGTATACTATAATTTGTCCTAGAGCTATAGGTTATAGCCTTTAGCCTTTGTCAACTTGGTAGTCGTAAATGACATACTGAAACGAGATAACTATGAAATATTAAATATTTTGACGACCTCTGTGGCGCAGCGGGCGAAGGTCCGCTTGCGACGCAAAAGGTTGCGGGTTCGATTCCCGAATGAAATGGTAACATGACGAAATGCCTCGGAAATGCCCGCCTCGGGACAAACGTCTATACGATTTGAATATACTCGTATATGTTTATGGTGTTCTGGATGTTTATTTATATATACTTAATAAAAAAATATATGTATATCCAGCATTATTTATTTATTTTATTTTTATTTATATATAACATTATTAACAAACTAAAATCATGAAACATATTATAAACCGATGACGACGATATTAAATTTTTTGACGACCTCTGTGGCGCAGCGGGCGAAGGTCCGCTTGCGACGCAAAAGGTTGCGGGTTCGATTCCCGCCTCGGGACAAACGTCTATACGATTTGAATATACTCGTATATGTTTATGGTGTTCTGGATGTTTATTTATATATACTTAATAAAAAAAAAATATGTACATACATATATCCAGCATTATTTATTTATTTTATTTTTATTTATATATAACATTATTAGCAAACTAAAATCATGAATCATATAATAAACCGATGACGCTGTGTCAAATAAACCTGAAGTTATTTTAAACGGCAATAAGCCTCGGGGCAAATTGACCCGGCGTAATTATAATGTGTAGTTATTTTCAAACAAACTCAAATCAAGGAATACATTTTAAACCTGGATGCCCTTCGTAATTTGAGAGGGCCATATAATTTGGGTAAAATTGACCCAGCTTTATTGCATGTGTAATTGTTTTCACGTCATTAGCGCGGGGTCTGACTGCCATCCTTTTGAAAGTTTAAATAACCAGTAGTGTTGTGCAAACTTATAAATAGTCAATTTAAAAAAGAATAACAAGACATAATTTAAATTTAATAAAACACATAATTGAACTCGTTGGCTTCAGAAAACTTTTTTCTTTGGGTTTCTTGTTCGCTTCTGTCACTTCTATTCATTGTTACAATTTTGCAAGGATATTGGATACTTTGGAAATGGCTTGAACGTAGCAACACTCGACCAAGAGTCAACATCATTCAAATAATCATCTATGGAGTTATAAGCTTTTTCTACGAGATTTTGTTTTATAGAAAATACCTTAGTAGCCACCTTAGTAATTAATACCTTAGTGGTACCACATTTTGTGCAATACATTTCATTTTATTTACGTGCAAGTGTCATGCGAATCATTACATGGGCGAGCGATTTAAAATAGAGCCCTGTTAATTAGTAATTAGGGCAACTGCGTCTTAAGTATATAAAAGAAAGGCCTTTGCAATTATTATAGATGACTTATACACAATTGGTAATAAAGCTGTACGGGACGCTGCATTGTTAGAGGGATTACGCTTGCCAAGCACCTATTAACATCCTCTCAGCTTAGACAACTATTAGTCAGAGGAAAGAACAGGTCAATAGGTCTGAAGCTAACTATAAGCCGCGGGTTTCCTCACGATGTTTCCTTCACCGTTAAAGCACGTGTTAAGTGTGCACATACATTTTTCAAGAAAGAAAAATCCATTGGTACACGGCCGGTATCTAATCTACGACCTTCGGATTGAAAGTCAGGGGTACATACCACTTAGCCAACATAAGTATATGTAAACACAATAAGCTAAAAATAAAAGCTCAAAAATATCAGTGACTCATAATATCCTTCATAACTTAATTCGCAGCCAAATGGTTATGGCAAGATCTTATTTACTTATCCGTGTACAATAGGATTTTCTGCTTCTGAATAATTGTCAATACATGCAAATCTACGAGGTGTGCCTTGAATCAAACTCGAGTTTGGACTGAGAATCAGCTTTACAAACCCGTGCGGGTTTTAAGGCATTACCTGCCTACCTGCTAAGGCATATACTCCTTTATATTAATTGTACACGGATAGTTGCTAGTCAGTCGTTAGGTCGCCAGAACTTGGGTTCGAATGCCGGATCAAAAAAAATATTAAAAATTTATAATTATGTATAGTTATTTTCAAACAAACTCAAATTATTGAGTAAATTATAAAAAAAGTTTTGGAGGACGGCGCTGTCACTACGACGCAGTTTTTTTTTACTTTTGTGGTGGCAACGTTCACATCAGTTTTTGTAACCACTTAAATGTTCTAAATAAAGTTTCTTTTTTTTTTTAATTTATTAAATTTTAATTTTTAACCTGAAGAACTTGATGGCCCTCTAAAATTACCAGTTTCAAAATGTATTCCATGATTTGAGGTTTTTCAAAAAGAGTCCAGTTCAGTGTACCTAACGTTTCAATAAGGGCACATACTTCTGTATTCCTTATACTTGAGGCAAATTCATTATTTAATTTCATCCTGTTTCATGTGCTGATAGTGTTCAAATTGTCGCAGGTTCAGTCCCACCAGAACTCCATCGCCGTGGGACGGCGTGCGCGTCTCTGACAGACCAGGGCCCGCCTGTCCGCAGAAAATCCCAGACCTGGACGATGAAAAGACCATATTAGAGAAAATGCCTAAAGGCAGACTAGAATATTTGAAAAGACTGATGCCTTATCTTAAGAACCAAAGTGAAGATTGTCTATATTTAAATATCTTCGCCCCTCTGCAAAGTAAGTATGATTTAATATTTTGACTATGTAACTATCGTAATACTTTTTAGGTCCAACTATATAGTCGTGGGGTTCCGGCATTTGAATGTTGCCCCTCATCTCTTGCCAGTAGATGCAGTAAAAATCTGCACAAGGGATACTTCCGAAGATGGGCAGCATCGTCATTCCGTGTATCAACATCCCGTACTGCGCTCGCCAACCCGCCTGCCAAGGGTGGCGAGTATGGCAACCTTCATGATCTTGAAAATTTATGAGGGAGGCTTTTGTCCACCAGTGGACGTGGACAGCCAACCCTACGGCTGTAATGATGATGATGATGGTATCACCAAAAGTTTAGTCCTCCTTAAACTTTCGGTATCACAATACATTTTATATGTAATAGACCACGGCTGTTGTAACACAGTCGAAACGAAATAATACAAGTTCATAAAATAAAAAAAACTACACTACACTAAACCTAGTCTCTGAGGTTACCTATTTTTTTTGTAATGTGATAATTTGCTGGGAGCCCTGCTTTTAAATCTCAAAAAATATATTCAAATCGGTCCGCTCTTTTCAGAGATACTGTGCCTTAGACAGACATACAGACACACACATAGCATTCAAACTTATTTTATTTTAAATTAATTTTATCTAATTTTACATTGACTGCTCTAAATTTAGAAACGTCATATAATCATAATCATATAATCATAATCATAATCATTTATTTGCCAGAATGTATGTACAATAAGATCTTAATTAAATATAATGTCCAGTTACAAACTACCAAACATGGCGTGCAAATATAGTTGAAATATTAAAAATTATATTAAAAAAAATAATGTTAATAAATGAAATAAAAATTTGCCAAATTAATAAGTAAAACAAAAAATAATTAAATTAAAGATCAAATAAAGTCAAAATATATAAAAATGTCAAATAAAATCAAATTAAGTCAAGTAATATAAAAAAGAAACAATAAAATCAAATAAAGTTAAGTTATAGTCAAGTTTTGAAGCTTAAATATTCATTCACGTTATAAAAACAATTCTCCAATAGCCAGTCTTTTAACTTTTGTTTAAATTTGTGCATAGGCAGGTCTTTAAAACTCTGAGGTAACTTATTGTAGATGGTAATGGCATGATAGAAGGCATTACGCTTAACCATCTTAAGCCGACATGGTGGGACGTACAGTCTATTTTTATGACGAGTATTTCTAGTTAGGACTTCTGTATGTGTCTTAAAATACTCGGGATATTGTTTTACAAAGACACAGGCATCTCTGATGTACATGCACGGCAGCGGGAGAATCCTGAAGCTTTTGAACAATGGCTTACAGCTATCCGTACTCCAATTGCCGCTTATAGCACGGACGGATTTTTTCTGCACTCTAAAAGCTGTTTGTAATTCTACTGAGTTACCCCACATTAAAAGTCCATAGGCTAGTGTGGCAGAAACGTAGCCATGGTACGCCGTGAGAGCTGCTTCCCGAGATACGCGAAGTCTAAGGCACTTTATTGCGTAGACAAATCTGTCAATTTTTGCGCAAACTTGCACAATATGTTCCTTCCAGTTTAAATGCTTATCTATAGTAATTCCCAAAAATTTTACAATCTGAACTTCCTCTATAAGATTATTATCATATGATATTTTAAAAATTTCATTCTTAGATTTATATGTCCCGAATTGTATTACACTAGTTTTACTCAGATTAATGTTCAGATTATTATGATTCAACCATTCAATTGTCTTACAAAGTGCGTCATTAATTTCTCTTTCGAACGTCAATTTATTATGTCCCCTAATAATTATGGTGGTATCATCAGCAAATAGTATAGTTTTATGTTTAATAATGTCGGGAAGATCATTTATATAAATAAGGAAGAGAAAAGGACCAAGTACGCTTCCTTGTGGGACTCCGTAGTTGTTTATTCTAAAGTCTGATCTATAAATGGTTTTCCAGGTGTTAACCGTTTTTGTGACCTCGACACATTGCAAGCGGTTTTCAAGGTAGCTTTGCAGCCATTCATTGGCTTTCCCCCTGATACCGTAACATTCCAACTTGTAAAGAAGCTTTTTGTGGTCAACAAAATCGAAGGCTTTAGACATATCTAAAAGCAGTGCAACTACCGGAACTTTTTCATTAAGAGCCTCTGTTATAAGCTTGACCAAGTTGAAGCAAGCTAGTGTTGTAGTGCTGTTTCTCCTAAAACCGAATTGCTCTGATTTTAATATTATCTATATAACGTCATTATCTCTAATTTAATTAGCTTAGGAATAGCAACAACAGAATCGATCGTTTCTCGATAAAAGTCAACCATAACATACCTCCTATAATAAATATATACATACATAGGTGTCCATAAATACCTCTGCATCAGATGATAATACTCGTTTAAAAGTAAATTATGTAAATTTCACACCTTTTTTACCTTACCTTTTTACCTTTACGTTTAACTTTAACCTTTACCGTTACCTTTTTAATAAGCAGCAGCTTAAATATAGAATTTCACAAAGCACTCACATACAACAACAATACTTTCCATGCATACATGAAAGCACTCAGGCAAAATGCAATACATTACCCAATAACGCTGACATAACCTACAAAGTATGTCGTTTTGTTTTTACAAGGGACTAAAACAAGAGGCCTTAAAATTTGTCGTATGAATTTCATGAGTTTCTTTGTCAGTTGGGGAAATTTTGGGAAACTTGGAGCGATACAAAATAAGGCACGTTTACGTAGCGGTCTTTATCTTTTATGTGACTGTTTGAATGTTTGTAAGGTTTCAATTATATTGTTTGGAATTTATATTTCTGTATAACATTTTTAGAAGGAACCTTGCTTACGTTAAATATACTAAAACATGTCGTGTTTACATAAATCGTAATACATTTTTAGGGGGCTAAGCCCCCTATTAAGCATAGCGCTCTGTCTGTCTCTGTGTATTTGACGATTACAACCGAACGCGTTGAACGATATATATGAAACCTTTTTTGTTAGCACCGTCTTAATGAGAGAAGGTGACTACTTGGTAACCCTAGGGTCACAGGGACCGGAGTTATTGTGACCTCAAAAGGTCACAAAAAAAACAAAAGTCTTCAAATCGCCGAAAACGTTTAACAACCCAAAATTCCATTTTTGACCTTTGGTGACCTTTTGAGGCCTTCGTCCCCTTTTCTGGTACCCCCGTACCAATGCTTGTTTTATTTAATTGAGGGATGATTGGCAATTGAATCTTATTCAATTGCCTTGGTGTGCCGGCAGTAGAATATTTCACTTCCTCTCTTGCCTGAAAATGCAGTAAGAATCTGCTAAGGGATACCTCCAGAAGATGGGAAGCAGCGTCTTTCCGTGTATCAACAGCCCTTGCGATCGCCAACCCGCTTGCCAAGCGTGGCAACCCTCATTGATCAGTATGTAGTAATCCATGAGGGAAGGGCTGGGCTTTGCCAAGTGGACGTTGTAGGGCTGAGGTGATGTTGATGATGATTACGTTAACGCTGCCGGATGAGAGTGAGAATCTGTTTTGGATGTTATGATGGGAAGGAGCCATATTTTTGGAAAGTTCAAAACGATATTGGAATGAAGTTAAGACGTTTGTTCAAAATGTTGTCCACCTCTGTCCACCTACTATTTTTGTCTTGTCTTGTCTTTTTATTTTATGGCTTTTTGTGTTTGGTTTTACACAATTCCGCCAGTGTCAAGTTAATTTATATTTTTTTAAGTTATTTGGCTGGCTATGTTAGCGGCCATTTTTTTAATATCCTACTATTTTTTATGGTGGCTTGTAATCTTCTTGACATCTAATCCGTTACAAAACAAACTGCACGATGGATGTCATTGTCAATAATTGTCAACACGCATTTTAGTGCTTCAAAGTCGTAAAATCACCCGCCCTCTCCACACCGTGAAGATTATATTTCTATTTCATAAGAAGCCTTTCACGGTTAAGCCTGTTAATAATTTAATTTTATCTCAAAATGCAATTTAATGGAAACTTCCATTTATAAAGGTTTCAGGTTCGATAATATGCTTGTATTAATTTGCACCGAAACAACTCAAATCTCCATTTTAAATTGTAACTAGAATAACAAGAAACACTACAAATTCCATACAAATTAAATTCATTAGCGAGTTCTATGCACACCTTCGTAAAACCGGAACAATCTCACTACGAATTGAATTACGAAGTAACAAACTGAGATAAGCTAGCGCTTCAGACTTTGAATAAATTAGACGTAATATTAAACCGCCTTGGCAAGATAACGTTTCTGAAATCCATTTCGATAAGCTCATTCCTGTCTGTGTTACTACCAGCTTATTCGGATGCAGAATGCATGCCTCCGTGCTTATCCTTGGAGCGTTTACGTCGAGATCCAACTTTGGCTGATTGATTGGCTTGATTCTTTTAAATACCTAAGTGAAAGAGTGAGGTTTTTCCGCTTCTGCTCTATTTTGGAAAAAAGTCAAAGCGAATTCCATTATGTGCTTTATTCAATTTAAATGTGTTAACAACCATTAATTTTTTGCCAAGTTAATGCTCAAGGTCAAATTCAAGAATACTTTATTCTTTTCATGACGAGTTTTGTGGCGCAGCGGGCGAAGGTCCGCCTACGACGCCAGGGGTTGCGGGTTCGATTCCCGCCTCGGGACAAATGTCTGTATGATCTGCAGATATGTGTTCAGGGTGTTCTGGGTGTTTTTCTGTATTATAATAAAAATATCTATTTATGTACATAAGTATATCAGTCATCTAGTACCCATAACACAAGCTCTGCTTAGCTTGGGGCTAGATGATGCTGTGTGATTTGTCCAGCATTATTTATTATTTATTTATTTATTATTTATTTGGGTAAACACTCAAGAAAAATTGCTTTAAATCCTGAGCGTTTATATGCAGTAGTGTAAGGGTTTGATACACGCTTAGTTTACTACCGCAACATTTAAAAAAGAGCAAGGCACATCTTGTCACCATTTTTGTCATATTTTGTTATTCGTTACAGTCACAGGTTACAGTTGGAATAATTAGTTATAATGTCTACTTCTCACAACTTTTACAAAGTAACGAACTGAGATAATCCAACACCTCAGACTTTGAATAAATAAGACTTAAGATTAAACCGCCAAGCCAAGATAACGTTTCTGAAATCCATTTCGATAAGCGCATTCCTGTCTGTGTTACTACCGGCTTGTTCGGATGCAGCGAGCATTTGAATTGGAGCGTTTACGTTGAGGTCCAATTTTAGCTTTTACATTACAATAGATAGATAAGTGAGTGTTGCTATGGCAGTAGAATGTTGACTCTTCTCTCTTGCCCGTGGATGTAATAAGAACCTGTCAAAGAATACCTCCGGATGATTGGCAGCAACGTCTGTCCGTATATCAACATATATACGGACATGCTACTGGCATCCCACGGCAAAACATTATTAGATAAGGCGTTTCATCTTCCATATCTTTTTATTTTGAGATTGTTTTCGTGTCCAGGGCTGCAACGCCCCAGTTCTGCTGACACACATGTATATCTCCAGGGCTAACTAAGTGGGCTCTAGTGGGCCCTCCTTTGACATCTGGGTAATCTCCAACATCGTTATTTTTAGCCTTTTCCCCAGCTTTGAATTTTAAATTCGCGTCGACTCGTTTAATACGTGAGCACTTTAAAGAGGTTTAGGGAAATGACGTCATTGAATAAAAGGAATGTTTATAGTAAAAAGAATATTTAGATGCTCGCATTTCTCTAATGCTCTAAATGTATTTGGTTAACTGTGATACGCAAGGTTCGAGTAGGATACCGGTAGGAGAAAGATGTCCTTCCTATCCCCCGTAGATGCAGTAAGAATCTGCCAAGAGATGCCTTTGAAAGATGCGTTTTTCTGTTTTGCAACATCCCCTGCTGCGCTCGCCAAACCGCCTGCCAAGCGTGGCGAGTTTGGCAACGGCCCCCTTATGACCAGAACTTGGATTTCTATGAGGGTGGCCAATGCTTAGCAGGTTGACATCCTACGGCTGACATGATGATGCCCAACCTTCTGCAACCTTCTGGTGAGGTTACGTAGCTTAGTAGGGTAAACTTTAGGATTGGTCAAGGATCAATTTGACCGTCGTGGGTTCGATCTCCACCAGGATCAAAGATATTTGTCAAGATTTTTTATTTAAAACATCTTTTGAGGAGGGTAAAACCCATCAGACGCTTGCGTGATGCTTGGAAATTTGCGAGTTAGTGTACTAGGGGCCTTTCATCAGTCTTGCTCATCGTGTTGACTGTGGCGACTGGGGCGATTATGGCAACGGGGCGGCTATGGTGACTAGGGCTACTGTGGCGACCGTAGCGACTGTGGTGACTATGACAACTAGGGCTACTGTAGCGACTGTG
The DNA here is from genome assembly GCA_963082625.1 of Pasiphila rectangulata. Lineage (NCBI taxonomy): Eukaryota > Metazoa > Arthropoda > Insecta > Lepidoptera > Geometridae > Pasiphila > Pasiphila rectangulata. Next base: position 21,395,401 of record OY720239.1, read on the forward strand.
CGACGGTGGTGACTGTGGTGTGTGGTGACTATGGTGATCTTTTTTTACATCTGCAAGGCAATCGTGACAGCATAAAATTTTTTTATTACCTCGAAATGTTCATTTTGCCCGATGTGGGTTCGAACTGCACCAGGGTCAAACTTTTTGGACAAGATTTTTCATTACCTCGAAACATCCTACACTTCACTTTCAAAATTAACGAGAGGTATTAATACTATTTATTTTGTAAAAACGGGAATTACTCACATAGTATTTACTACGTGAGTAATTCCCGTTTTTACAAGATGAAGCCTACACTTCAAATAATGTAGTCGGATGATATTAAATTCAAATCGTGTGCTGGATTGTAGATCAAATAATAACGTAGAATGAAATACGAGACGCTTGAAATCACAGATTCATCGTGTTTGGAATACACTGTTGACATTATTTCGTTCACTTGCTTTGAATCCGTTTAAACGATTCCTGGTTGAAGAGTTATACGAATCGACCTGTTATTTTCTCTGAAGCCTTAGCCTGAACTAAGAGGGGTATCGACAGTGCCGTGAGGTGCCGGCAGTAGAATGATGACTCTGCTTTCTTACCCGTGGATGCGCTAAAAGTCTGCTGAGGGATACCTCCGGAAATTGGCAGCAGCGTATCAAAAACCCTTTCTGCGCTCGCCAAAACGCCTGCCTTAAAACCTTAACATTTTTACGACAATATACGAGTACATTGTATGTCAAACCATCAAATCAACAATATTAAGCAAGGTATGCAATAAGGTCCTGTTTTAATTTTTGTGGGGTCGGCAAAGCATATTTTCTTATGTCTTCGTCGCCATCTCATTTATTCATTAATTCACAATGTTTTGAGAAACTGCATCTCGTAGTAATATCACAGATTACAGAAACCAAGTAATATCATCATCTCAGCCGTAGGATATCCACTGCTGGTCGTAGGCCTCCATCATGGATCTCCATGTGATCATGAGGGGTGGTTGCCATACCCACCACGCTTGGCAGGCGGGTTGGCGAGCGCAGTACGGGATATTAATACACGGAAAGACGCTGTTGTTAATCTTCTGGAGGTAGCCCCTTGCAGATTCTTACTGCATCCACGGGCAAGAGAGGAGAGGCTACATCTCACTGCCTGCACTCCATGGCACTACAGTCCCACATAATGTTCAAAAATTCTTCTTATAAATAGCTGACTTAAATTTCAAAGGCCAATACACTTATATCGGATGACTCGTTCTATTGTTAAAAATAGTTTTAGCTCGACTTTTCAATCGAGCGCGGTTCAATTTCGTTGAAAATGTTCACACAGGTATTCTACCCTCGCAATGTCGTCTAAAAATACGACGCCATAAAGATGAATAAGGTCGTGTTCTCGGATTTACATTCCTGCCTTTAAACGAAAGTGTGCCATAAAAAGGCCATTGTTTGGGGCATGCCAGTGGGTGTTATAGCAGTGCGTTACGCGGTGCGACATGGGTTCGTCGCGACTCCTGTTGGTAGCTTTTTGAGAATTTGAAATTAAGAGTGTATCTACGCAATTTCACGTATTGGTGATATTCATAATCTCAGCCGTAATCTCAGCCGAGTACTGGTCATGATGGGTTATTGGCATACTCACCACGCTTGGCAGGCGAGTTGGTGAACGCAGTACGCGATGTTGATACACAGAAGGACGCTGCTGCCCATATTCCGGAGATATCCCTTAGCAGACTCTTACGGCATCTACGGGCAAGCGAGGAGGGGCAAGATTCTACTGCCGGCACCCCACGGCATGATATGATTTTAGAAAAATGCTAAATAATAATTTTGAAAATCGGTTTAGTGGATCCCGAGTTTACCCCCTACAACCTTACAACCTCACAAACTTACAAACCTCCTCTTTATAATATTAGTATAGATTATAAAAACACCTTTGCAAATATATAATGTATTATTTTAGAACAAATTTGGTTAGCATAAAAAAAATATAGTGAGCCAACCTTAAAAGATAGATATATGCTGTCGGAAACTTTTTTTTAGATCTTTTAAGGAGGAACATTTCTGTTATAAATGATTTTTGCGAAACTTTAACCGTTTACGCAGTGCACGCAGCGGAAGCTCTCAAAAGAAAAAAAAACCCGATTTTGAAACATTATCATCGCTCGCCAATTTGCCTGCCAAGCGTGGTGAGTATGGCAACTGCCCCTTCATGACCATGAGGGAGGCCTGTGTTCAGTAGTGGACGTATTACGGTTTAAATGATGATGATTATTATTATATATCTATTATTGTTTATATAATTTTTTTATTGTTATTAAAAATTAAGTTTTTAAATACTCTATACGGTTAAAATTGAATATTACTTTTAATTTATAAGCTAAAGTAGATAATTAATAATTAAATTGGCCATTTTATGTTTTTCGAGGAGTGCAGTGATGTCTGCGACACAGTTTCAAAAAAACTACTGCAATAATTATCAAATTCCTTTATGTCGTAGTCGCTCTGTTCTATGTGACAAAACAAATACATTATCAAAATATCAAAATTTTCGTTGCAGTGGATGAAACGAAGCTGGCTCTCCCAGTGCTGGTCTACATCCACGGAGAGAGCTACTCCTGGGGTTCGAGTCACCCTTACGACGGCGCCATACTAGCCAGCTATACTGACGTCATCGTGGTCACACTCAACTTCAGGCTTGGCGTGCTAGGTAAGTGCTTTGAACATCTTAGATCTGTGTGTCTACCATGAGTTGTCACTGTTAGATCGCCTGCCGTTTCTACAGTAGTATACGTTACTATGACATCTGTCAGATTTGTAAATCAAATCAAATTCTAAGCAAATGCCCAAACTACAGTTGCTGTAGTATAATTTACTGCGTATTTTAGTACAAAACTATCCGCTAGAGGCGCTGTACACGTTTTAATACATTTTTTTACTACAGTCGCTAGCTAGTATAGATTCTGAAAACTCATAGTAGATCTACTGCATGTCGGATCAAAACTCAGATTAAAGTGACATAGACCTGCCACACTAAAGAAGTCAGTCGAACATAATATGGTTTGACTTTTTTAAATTTCTTAATGACGAAACAAGCCAAAGGCCGACTTATCCGTCATCTCGCGGATCTGAAACTCGCGGGAATCCGCGAGTTGGCACCTTCTCATTCTAACCCATATGATGTTAAGCGGTAACCTCTACCTTCACAAGCCTACTAACGCTGGATTGGATTGCGTCCGTCACCCTGAGACAGAGTTTGTAAGGTCTCATGTGCCCGTTATTTCCCCGGTCCCTTTACCCTTCAAACCAGAACATAGCAATGCAGACATTAATACTTGGCGGCAGAATAGATATGGTAGTATTACTACCCTGAATAAACTTTTCACAAAAAGTTCTAAGTACTACTACAGCAAAAAGTTCTACTTCTACTACAAAAAGTTCCACTACTACACAAATCCATGAAGAAGAAGACAAGTACAAGAAATCCATGAGTAAGGCCTATGTCCAGCAGTGGACGTCCTACGGCTGAAATGATGATGATGATGACTACACAAAAAGTTCTACTACTACACATACAGTTCTTGTACTACATACTACTTCATAATTTTTGTAGCTACAGGCAGTTAGTTTCTGTAATCTGTGCTACAGGCGTGAAATTTTGCCACATTTTGCGTTTGGGCTAACCAAAACTTTTCCCATCAAGAAGTGAAAAGCGCCTAATTCCTAGTTTGGTGACTTGACCATTGGACTGACAATATAACAACATCCCCGGCTGCGGCAGCCGTTTTGGCTGCGCGCAGCCAGAGCGAGTGTTGGCGAATGCGGCTGGCGAAATGTTGAATGCATGTGTCTTCGCGCACTTGTCTAAGTAGCCAAAAGTATTTTGTGTTGCGTGCGAAACTTTTTCTCGTAATTTGGCTTTCGATCAGAAAAAAATATCCGCGAAATTGAAAGCCGTCCTTCTTGTGGTTCATACATGGTTTCACTGTTATTATTTAAAGGTTAAATAATTTTATGGTTTGAAAGTTTATATGAACATGTGTGCCCAACATAACAGTGGAGTACCGGCAGTAGTTTGTTGTATCTCTTCATTTCCGGAAAATGGACATTAGCGTTTTTCCGTTTATCAACATCCCATACTGCGCACGCGAACCCGCCTGTTAAGCGCTGCGAGAATGGCAACAATCCCCTCTTGATCTTGGTAATCCATGAGATTCTAGGTGCAGTGGACGTGGACAGCAATCGAACTGATGGCGGACGGAGATGCATGTAGAGATGGGGGAGGCCTTTTCCAGCAGTGGACTTACGCCTAATTGCAATTGTTAAAAGTTTCTAGGGTTTAAGTACTAGTAGCTAAGTGATAACATTTTTCCAGCGACACAAATAAAATAAAATGCAATATAACGGAAGATATCTGTTACTTTATTGCACTCTGATTTTGAGCAGGCAATTTTTTATTCATTTTGTAAAAACGGGAACTACTCACGTAGTATTGTAACGTCGAAGATTATTCCGACATGTTTCGATTTTTCAAGAAGTTTCGCACGCAACACTAAATACTTTTGGCTACTTAGACTAGAGCGCGAAGACACATGCATTCAGCATTTTGGCAGCCGCATTCGCCTACACTCACTCTGGCTGCGTGCATCATGAGATTGAATGTCCGTCCGCGCGTTGGACCGATATGACACTGGCGCTGGCTTTTTTTTTTTTTCGAAATGACAAAAATGTTGTTGACCGCAGATGGCCATGACAAACGTTACCGGACTATACTGGCGCTGGCGGCGGCGCGTGCCTAAATAAATAGTATATCTCACGTTAATTTTGAAAGTGAAATTGTTTATTGTTAAAATTATGTTAAAAAACTTAACTTCCGAAACTAGACATGGTGTCGGGGCTTACTAAAATTTTTAATTTTATAAACTTGTATCTATCGTAACACGGCCGTACAGACGCCGGCAGACTCAATGTTTAGAATAATATTATTTTGTCTGCCACGTGTCTGGCACGATCGATGTCTGCAGATATAAACGGAGCCATCTTTTGTAAGGCCATTATATTACATTCAATCTAGAAATACACGATACCATTAAAATCTAAACTAATATATCAAGCTGAAGAGTTTGTTTGTTTGTTTGTTTTATTGAACGCGCTAATATCAGGAACTACTGGTCCGATATAAAAAAATATTTTAGGATTAGATAGCCCATTAAAGGCCAATATAGCCCATTATACGATAGGCTATATAACATTACGCTACGACCTACGGGAGCGGAGCAGTAATCAAAGATGCAAGTGAAACCGCAGGCGACTTCTAGTACGAGTATATAGATGTTAAAGTTAGGATAGTAATATTATATTTCTTGGCAGCCGTGCTAGGTCGAACCTGTGTTACGGTCTGCAAAGTAATATTATTTCACATAATCTTTTCATAACTTCTTAAACCTTATCTTAACTTCTTAATGCAGACAGATATAAACTCACTAGCTAGCTACGAACAATCTGAAACATGTATAGTGGTACAAGAAAGTGGTCTATCAGTTCTGAAAAGTTTATGTGAAATCTAAATAAATAAATAATGCTGGATAATGCTGGATAATTCACACAACATCACCTAGCCCCAAGTTAGGCAGAGCCTGTGTTGGGTATTAAATGACTTGATATGTACTTAACAAATTACACTACATAAGTACATTTTTTCATCATAAATAAAAAACATTCAGAACACCTTAAACAGATATCTGCAGATCGTACAAACTTTTGCCCCGAGACGGTAATCGAACCCGCAACCTATTGCGTCGCGGGTGGACCTTTGCCCGCTGCGCCACAGAGGTCGCCACAAATATTGCTAAGGTTGACTTTTCTAAGCGAGTACCATTTTTAAGGAAAATAATAAAAAAGGTACCTACGCGGTAAATTCCTGTATTTTTAACCTAATATTCTAACAAACCTCGAAAGTTTTACAAGATCTAAGGGACCATTTTGTTGAGGGGGTAGTTGCCATACTCACGCGCTTGGCAGGCGGGTTGGCGAGCGCAATACGGGTTGTTGATACACAGAAAGACGCTGCTGTCTAGATAGACAGCAAGGTACCTCTAGAAGATTCCATAGGTAGCCCTTGGCGGGTTTTTACTGCATCTACAGGCAAGAGAGGAGAGGCAACATTCTTTTCCCGCCATCACAAGGCACAATAATGTAGCGTATTACAAAAAAAATACTAAAAGTACATACAATTATTATAAAAAACCAATATATATTAGTTTTCATAAATATGTTTTATGGTATTAAGTACTTTCCTCTGTTTTATTTAATTACAGTACTGATCAAGGTGTTTTTTAATAACCTAATATTAGCAACGGTGATTAATTTAAATGGAATGAATTACTTAATATAATACAACAATAATTACAGAAACTACTAACTTCGTCCGCCGCTTTGAATGCGATGTACCCGGATAAAAAGTAGCTCATGTGATAATCCTAGTCAACTTCTATGAGTTTGCAAACTTTTAGCTCATTCCGTAGGGTAGTCTTTGCGTAAAGAGGCCACAAATATCCATACATCTATACAAACAAACTTTCGTAGCATACATAAGAGCTTTATAATTATTAGTGGGATTCTTATAGTTTCAACTTTTGCCAACTTTACCATAGAACTCTAGACTTGGTTTATCTCGAAAATTGCATTAAATTAAAGTCGAAGTACACTGGAAGTTGCATAGAAGCTTGCAAATCAAATGCAGTAATAGAAAAGTTACTGAAAGCTCTTGCGTACTTTTGATACACAGTTTGAAAAAAATCGGTTAATGTTGTCACTGTTAGACTGCCTGCCGTTACTACAGGAGTAATAGTACGTTACTGTGACATCTGTCAGATTTGTTACTCCTGGTACCAAATTCTAAGCAAATGAAGCCCAAACTACAGTCGTTGTAGTATAGCTTACTGCGTATTACTTAACTATCCGCTAGAGGTGCTGTACAAGTTTTCATGCATTTTTAACTACAGTCGCGAGCGAGTATAGATTATGAAAACTCATGGTAGACCTACTGGACGAGTTTTGAGTATGTATTTGATTCTATGTATTTGGTGTGTCTTTCAAGTAAGTTAAAATTTGACGACGATGATTTGGTTCATTATCTTAAAGTCACGACATCACGAGTTCATACTCCTTGCATTACGGTTCTGGGTTTGCACGACTGTAGAAGTTTTATTACACTTCGCTGAAATAAACTTTAGTTGGGTAGGTGGGGTTGGTAGTAGGGGGGTTACTTAATGGTGACGCCCGATATACCTTTATATTATCATGACGATATAATTATATATTTTAATTAATTAAACAAAAAATTCCTCCGGAAGATAAGCAGCAGCGTCTTTTCGTGTATCAACATCCCGTACTACGCTCGTAACTCGCCTGCCAAGCGTGGTGAGTATGGCAACTACCCCTCATGGAGATCTATAAGCCTGAGTTCAGTAGTGGACTTTTTACGGCTGTTAAGATGATGATGGTAAACCAAAAAAGTAGTAGTAAGTACGGTATTTTTTATATTACCTAACTAAAATTTTAATTTAGCAGTTGCGAAGAGGCACATGTCAAAGTTTCGGCCCATAGAACCGTGTTTTAGCTAACTTCGAATATGAGTTCTGGGGTCTAGTTCTCGTAAATCGTGAATTTGCTCGATACTTCGTCTCATCTCACTTCTTAGTATCAACTTTGTCTCATCTCACTTCGTCGTATCACCTTTGCCTCATCTCACTTATTAGTATCTACTTCGTCTAATCTCACGTCTTAGTATCTACTTCGTCTCATCTCACTTATTAGTTTCTACTCCGGATTTGTCACATCACTCTCTAAAAGTCTACTTTTATCTCGATAGCCGTTCTAACTAGTTTCGTAACCAGACGGTGCATCACGATTGGTTTGCAATAGACTTTGTCTATCGTGAGATTACGAGAATGTAAACACTTTTTTGTTAATAGAGATATTTTCAGCTATTGAGAAATTTATGATTTTATTTATTTGAAGACCTCTGTGGCGCAGCGGGCGAAGGTCTACCTGCGACGCAAGAGGTTGCGGGTTCGACTCCCGCCTCGGGACAAATGTCTGTATGATCTGCAGATATTTTTTCAGGGTGTTCTGGATGTTTTTCTATATATAACAACAAATATTTATCTATGTAGTATAATGTATTAAGTAGATCAGTCATGTAGTACTACACATAACACAAGCTCTGCTTAGCTTGGGGCTAGATGATGTTGTGTGAATTGACCAGCAATATTTATTTATTTATCACGATGCACGAGAATTGCCCCCCTGCTGTGGTCCAGGGGGGCAATTCTCGGGTTTATCTCGCTTTTGCATGAAATCAAACCAAGTTTGTTGATAATAGTATATAATATATACTTTTAGAGTGATGTGACAAATACGGAGAAGACACTAAGAAGTGATATGAGATGAAGTATCACGCAAAATCACGATACACGAGATTTGCTCCCTGGACCAGGTTTATCCTGCATTTGCATTAAATCAAACCAAGTTGTAGGTAAACTGAAAGTTGCTCAGAAGCTTGCAAGTCAAATGCAGTGATAGAAAAGTTGGTCAAAGCTCTCGAGTACTTTTGATATAGAGTTTGCAAACTAGCCTGCTTCTGGGCAAGTTGGCAGTTATATTTGAATTTATTTGGTGTTCCTCTGGAGGTAGTTAAATTTAAAGTAGACCAGAATTTGGATGACTTGTTAACTTTGTCTTTTGCATCTTAATCATCTAAACATCCAGAGGATGTTTCAAAATAATAATAAGAATAATCATTTAGTGTCATAAAGCTAACACATAAAATTAGTTTTTATCAGTGGCAGTAGAATGTAGGCCCTCCTTGTATGCCCGTGGATGCAGTAAAAGTCTGCTAAGGGATACCGTCTTTCTTTGTTGATACACGCTACTGCCCATTCTTCTGGCATAATCATAATCCATATCTCTTTAGCGATAAAGCCGCCAATCAATATAATATAATATATATATGTAGCTCTAAAAGCTGCTAAGCTGAAGTGGGACTGGGCTGGCCACATCTGCCGCATGCCGAGTGAGCTGTGGGCAAAGATAGTCACGGAGTGGCGGCCTGACCCGGCGGGAAGGCGACGCGGCAGACCGAAGCGCAGATGGCGGGACGAACTCGATCAGTACATCGTTGACTGGAGGGAAACAGCTCAGGATCGGAATGTATGGAGGGAATCGGGGGAGGCCTTTGCCCAGCAGTGGGACCCAAATAGCTCATAATAATAATAATAATATAATATAATGCTGGACAAATCACACAGCATTATCTAGCTCCAAGTTTAGCAGAGCTTGTGTTATGGGTACTAGATGACTGATATACTTAAAACATTATACTACAAAGATAGATATTTTAATTATATATAGAATTGTCACTATGTTTTCATGTTTCTCTAGTTATTATGTTTAGTTTTAAGGTGTGCAATAAGATATTTTATATCTTTATCTATCTATTCTGTACTTAATGCTCTAGCCAACCCGCCTGCCAAGCGTGTTGAAAATGGCAATAATCCGTCATGGAGATCCATGATAGAGGCCCGTGTTCAGTAGTGGACGTTTTACGGCTGAAAATGAATGAAAATTAAATGTGTACTACAAATTTATCGCTCGTCAAAGGTTTCATTTACTATAAATGTTAATTATAATATTCATCTCATTTTATAGTGATATAATTATAAAATTGGTGCAGTAGTTTTTGAGTCCTTTCAAACACCCAGAAACACAAATCTTGCCTCTTTTAAATATTAGTATGGATTTAATCAGCGTCAGAAGAATCTCAAACTTTCCAGATACTCCGTATAAGTATTACAATAGATAATGGATACCATATATACTAAGCCACAGTATTACCTCAGTGTATTTGCTCATGGTAACGGATACCACTATGAGCAAATACACTTAGGATACCACTAAGGTATCCTTCACTATAAGCAAAGTTAAAGTTGAAGTCAATAAGTGTTTATTCAAAAGAGCAAAACGCTACATAGATAAGATAATTTTCAAAAAAAGAACAAGACACATTTTAATTGAATAAAGCATATAATTGAATTCTATCTTTATTTCCAAGTGATGGAAAGAAGCGAACAAGAAAACTCACTTATTCACTTTTATTCATTGTTACAATTTCCACTGTACGTGAGCACCACTGTACGTATCAATGTACCGGAAAGGTACCTAGCTCCTTTAAGGAGCTTACGATGGAGAGATATAGGAGAGTATGAATATTAAAATTGACTTTGACTTAATTCCAACGGAACGTCAGAAAAAAAACTAGAAACTCCTTGAATTAATTCCCTATCAAAATCATAATATTTCGGCAGGTGAGCAACAACATTTTCTCTCCAAAAGCTCGGCAAACTATTTCCTAACAAGATTGTGACGTCACTTTGCTGAAAGTTACCGAGACTGCTGAACCGGCATGTTTACATTCAATATGATCCAATAGGAGCTTTGAACGAGTTCTAACCTAACTAGACAAGAAAACTAAATCTACAGTAGAAAGCGGGAACGTACATATAGTTTTATTTTTGCAATAAGTGAATGATCTTTCTCTCTTGCCGTTCGTTCGTTTCAGCCGTAAAACGTCCACTACTGAACACAGGCCTCGCTCATGGATCTACTTGAGGGGTAGTTGCCATACTCACCACGCTTGGCAGGCGGGTTTGTGAGCGCAGTACGGGATGTTAGTACACGGAAAGACGCTGCTGCCCATCTTCAGGAGGTATCCCTTAACAGGCTCTTACTGCATCCATGGGTATGAGAGGAGGGGTAACATTCTACTGCCGGCACCCCACGGCGCCGTGGATGCAGTAAAAATCTGCTAAGGTATACTTCTGGAAGATTAGCAGCAGCGTCTTTCCGCCCGCCAACCCACCTGCCAAGCGTGGTGGGTATGGCAACAACCCTCTCATGATACTAAGGTTTATGAGGAAGGCCTGTGTCCAGCAATAGACGTTCTATGGCTGAGATGATGAAATAAATAATGCGAGACATTTTACACTGCATCTAGCCCCCAACCTGCGCTCGCCAACCCGCCTGCCAAGCGTGGCGAGTATGGCAACACACCTCATGAACTTGGAGATTTATGAGGCCTACGTCCAGCACTGGATGTGGACAGCAGTTCTACGTTTATGATAATGATGATCTTTATCTTATTCGTTGAACGTATATTATTATTTTATACTTAAATTTTTCCTTTGGGTGGTCAGAATTACCCCTTTTCGGCTTAATACCCGTTTATATTACACCACGTATTTATTTATTTTCTAGCATCCTCCCCAACAAAGTAAAACGTCCTTTAAAAACAATCAATTAGAACTCAAAACCGCAAATTGAGTAGCATCATTTCAGCCACGGTACATAAAGCCGACAAATTGGCTCCTTCCGACATTTCGACTGTTTAGATACGCGTCAGAGCGTCCAATGAGCGAGCAATAAATCGTATCAAAGTGACCATCACGTCATTTCCAAGCACGCCTATTGGTCATTCAATGGACCGCTCAAATGGCACGGATACCGCAAATGCAGTCTAATTACTTGCGCTGTGGATGTGATTGTGTATGCGTTGGTTTGGGCAACTAAATGTTATTGTACCGTAAATTAGAGACAAGTTAATTGAGAGACTTGCCGTGAAGTGTCGGCAGTAGAATTTTGCCTCTTCTTTCTTGGCCGTGGATGCAGTAAGAATTTTCTAAGGGATACCTTCGGAAGAAGGGCAGCAGCGTCTTTCCGTGTAACAACATCCCGTACTGCGCTCGCTAACCCGCCAAGCGTGGTGAGCATGTCAACTACCCCCCATGGAGATCCACGAGGGCCTGTGTTCAGTAGTGGACGTTATGCGGATGAAATGATGTTAGTGAGAACAGCTCTGATTTCTCCTCTCCGCTCCGCTCCAGTGGACAGGCCACTAGCCAGAGCATTAGCGATATAACGCGCCGATCTCAAATGTGGACAAAGTGGCTGAAAGCTTCGATTCTATTTTGTTTGAAGTCTGCGAACTATCGATTGTGCTTGAGACTTTTGTTTACGTACAATCTTTTCACCGTTCCTAGAACGGTTTTGATTTTAGTTGTTGCTTGTAATATATATGTTCATCTGATACAGCGGCATCAAAACAAATAAAATATCGGCCAAATGATATGACAGACAGACAGACAGACAGACAGACAGACAGACAGACAGACGGACAGAAGGACGGAAGGACGGAAGGACGGAAGGACGGAAGGATGGAAGGACGGAAGGACGGAAGGACGGAAGGACGGAAGGACGGAAGGACGGATAGACGGAAGGACGGAAGGACGGAAGGACGGAAGGACGGAAAGACGGAAGGACGGACGGACGGAAAGGCTTTTGCATCTATTCTATTTCGTGTTTAATCTGAAACACAAACTGTTAACAAAGTAGTATTTTCCGTTCACGGCTCGTTTACGTCGCGCTTTAGAGTATAAAAAAAAAAAAATTTTTTAGTGCATTTTTGGTTTTGTATGTGGCATCCCTAGCCCCCTTCATCACTTTTTTCTTCGCGCTCCGCGCGTCGTAATCATTTTTACAAAATTATAACAATTTTAAAAAGATTAGAGTATATATTGTGTTAAATAACAATATCAAAAGGCGTATTATCATGCCTAGCAGTAAGAAAATACAGCGGAAGATTAAAAAATATGGAAAACGACTTATCCGGCTACAAGAAAAACGTAGCCGACAACGTGCTCAGTCAAGAAGCACATCTCCTGCAGAAGCAGGAGCCTATTGGATGGTTCTTTGGACCTTCCAGGTAATAATCCAAAAGTTAAACGCACACTATGTGCTTGCTTATCAATTTTTCTTTCAAAAATAACCTCAAATCTGAACACAACCACTGGCTGCTACCAAATAAATTGGTACATAGTGGCTAATCAAACTTGAGACGCGATCTCACAGCTTTGATCTGGAACGCGATTCCAAAAATGCACGTACGAGATACGACGCATAATAATTTACCTACAAATCAGAGCACGCGATGCCCTCGTAGACTAAATTATTCCTACCTCAAAGGTTGTCAAGCCCAAAATATGCACGTACGAGATACGAACGCATAATTTAGTCTACAAATTGGAGCACGAGATGCTCTAGTAGACTAAATCAACCCAATCTGAGGATATGGTTGTTAACTTCAAACATGGATGTAGACGTGGAAATACCTATGCCAACAACCCAAGGCGTTCTGGAAAATGATGAACTGGAAGGAGGGAATAATTCAATATGAAATGCCAAGTGTTGGAATGGTCAATGGACTTACCAAAGAGGAAATGGTGAGCACCCTTGGTAAATACAAAATAACCGTGAAGCATAGTAAGCTATAAATGAGCCCTCTAAAATTAGGGACTGATCGCTGGCAGCTGTACAACACCAACTAGGTTTGGCCACTTCTATCATAAGGCAAATGATGACAGACCTTCTTGAAAACAAGGAAAATGACAACGTGACTCTGGTATCAAAACTAGCTGATGTCACCAAGCCCCATCAACAATATCCACTTCCAGAAAACCAAAACTATGAAAATTTTGATTTCCACACTACTTCACAAAAATCAGCTTGGTTGGAAATGTTAAAAGAGATGAACATCTTTATGGAATAGACCTTGGATTCAGAATTAGAATAAGTCAAAATATTCAAAATCATCATAATCATCTATAAGAACTTAATGCCCAAGGCTTCACTTGGATACCATTATGGTCCATCTCCAACAGCAATCCAGAGCAACTGTACCATGAGACAGACCAAAGGAACAAGTGCCAGTCCACCCCGTCGAGTAGACCACAACTATGCGTGCCCCGAGAGGGCATCCAACCGGGGATCACACAACAGGCGATAGAAACACAGGTACGCTGGTCATATAACACAATTTTATCCCCAATGGGGAAATAATTGCTTACGACCCCATACTACTATAGTAAGTCTAAAGGCTATCACATACCTCTGATCAAGAAGCCTACTCAAAACACTTCCTTAGAATAATCTCCCTCAATCAGAAATACCCAACAAGCTATCAATAACTTATTGGAACTAGGAGCAGTACAGACATGCAATCAAAATAAATTCTAACTTATGTCTATTAAGTTATTCTCAGAACCAAAACCCAACGGGAAGTTTCGCTTTATTCTTAATCTCAAACATTTTAACAAATACATATATTCAAGCAGAACATTTTAAGATGAAGGAAATATTGATTTAATAGAATCTTAATTATTTTTATTAGCAGTAGCACCAGAACATATGAAAACAACCCGGGTTAAAATTTTGAAATGTCTTGTATGAATTTACTTACATACATAGTCTTTGTTCAGCTCTTAGTGTCTTTACTAAGCTTTTGGAGGTGTCATCAGTACCTTGAGAAAACATCTATCAATATCCACATTGTATGTAAACGAGGAATGTACCTAGCACTCAAACCCATTAGGGTTTACAGTGTTCATTTTAGTAAATTGTATTTTGTTCTTTTTTGAAATAATAAAGTACTTAATAATAATAATAATTAATAATCATCTATTAAGATGATTTTTTATTGATAGGCCATACTAATCATGAATGCATCTCTAAGACAGACGAAACCCTGCACAGATTCAGAAAACTAGGCCAGTGTGAACTATGACAAAAGCACTCTTCCCAGCACATCTTGTATGGATCTTGAATTAGATAAATGTAACAATACCAAATTACCAATCCAAAAAGTTATAAAGCTTAAACATACCAAAATAAGAGATTTGCTAAAATGCTTGGCACTCTAGTTGCAGCATGCCCTGCCCATAGCATATAGTCTTCATCATCATCATCATCATTACAGCTGTAAGATATCCACTGCTGGACATAGGCTTCCCTTATTGACTTAGAGATCCAAGTGCATGAGGGGTTGTTTGCATATAGTCTTGCATACACAAAATAATTTAAAGGCAAAAATACAATGCTTTATTGCTTAACCACAATAATTATGAAGCAAAAATTAAATTACAAGCAGCATATTGCTTTGCCTTAGCTTTGCTACTACAAATATAATGTTATTGACAGTTCAAATAAGAAATATCCCATGATGCTTTGACTTGCTGGGGGGCACTGTAATGGTGAGTATCAAGGGCTTATGGTCACAGCATGATCAAAACTACATATCAACCAATATTAGCTGTTTTATTTGGACTTGAAAGCTTTGGAAATGGTACAATCATTGTGACTGTGCATTGACAACACTACAACCATAGCCTAACAAAATGAGCAGTGTTCAATTCCCACATTTAAATAATATCACCAAAGATATATGGAACTGGTGTGAGTAACAAAATATTATCATATCTGCTTCTTGTATTAAATAATGATACTTTTGGGTCACCTTGTATTGACCTCTTTGTTTCAAGAATCAACAAAAAAATGTGACATAAAGATCTTCTGGAAAAGAGCTTTATTCTTTTTATATTAATGCAATGACAGTAAACTGGCAACAATATTTTTTCTTCTGTTTTCCCACCATTTTCCTTATAAACAAAATGTTTGCTAAAAGTTAGAATAATAAAGTCAAAGGTTTTCTGGTTTATCCGGTTTGGGAATCTCAACCCTGGTACCCGCTTGCAACACAGGTAATGGTTTAGTAAACCAATATCTTTTGCACCCAGCACTGACTTGTTGATATTATTTTTTAGGACTTTACTCTGAGCAGTGACCTTTTCCTAGCAGCGAGCATCTTGTACGGGAAACATTCTGACACCGCAGCCTGCCGGGAAGCTCACTAAATATCATGCTAGCTTTCATCTCACCAGGTACAATTAGACAGTACAACATTACAGTAAATATAAAAGTTGGTGGAAATTCTGTATCAAAAATAAACAAGAATCGTTTGACTTCTATCCCATTTATTGTAAAATTCTTCACTGAATTATTTTAAAATGGAGCCAGCTATAACACCTTGAACCCTTAAAAATCTGCATTATCACTTCTCATAGGCAAGAGAGTTGGCGCAGACGACAGACTATATAGCGACTCTTGAAAGAAGTGTTCAGATTAAAACCGGCTAATGTTGTACTGCATCAATTAGCCAATTTAACCAAAAACTCAGCCCTAAGCCTGGAGTTACTTACCAAAAAATCTTATTAGCTTTAGCAACCGCCCCAGAGGGTTCAAATATGTACAAGAAATAATAACACCTTGGGCCGTTCTTGATAGATCCTAATATGGATCCTGGCGGGACATGTTCAGCCAGTACTCCTCAAGACTACATCCGAATCAAGGACACTATCAGAGGCACTAAAACAATATTTTTTCATTACATTCAAAAAGCCTTAGCCTTACCTTAATACAAGTGAACAATCCATTAGCAGATGGATTAAATGTACACTACTAGGAAGTGGAATAGACACAAATTAATTTACTTTACACAGTAGGTAACTGACACTGCCACCTCTGCATCAAACAAATCTGAGGTGAATTAGAAGAAATTAGATTAATTAGATTTGATGTAATTAGAAAGACAGCTGGTTAAAAATAATATTCTTTCTCATAATTACCTTAATGTAATTATCAAAAATTATTAATAATGTTAAGTCTAAATAATAACAAAAAGTCTCTCAATCCAAGGAAAGGAATTAAGGTTTCCTTACTATGTTTATTAGGATTGATATGCTTTATAATTTACTTAAGTTAATGTTAATGAATTATGCATACTGAAACCATGGAGTTTGGTCCATGCGGAAACTAAGATAACTGATAAGATCTCATCTAGTGCATAGACTGAAGGATAATCTTAGCCTGTTTAAAAACTAATAAGTTTTATTCTAATTAAAACTGAAATATATACTAAGTATATAAGTTGTAATATGCTGTTATAAACAGTTATCTAACAGATAAACTAAATTAAGAAACCTTCTTAGTCCATAAAGTTCCTATTATTATTTTATAATTAGGATTTAATATAACTCTTAATACAAAGAAAGACTAAGTACCTATCTCTATAGGTGTAGAGAGTTACCTTGCACTGAAATATTTTTATTGTCTTAGTAAACGCAATATAAATTTTATATGCTTTATTATTATTAAAGAAAAGCCAATACAGGAAGATATGCAACAACTGAAGAATTATAGTAACCTAGGTATTCAGGTTCTACACATTCTAACCCATTATGGAGTTTACTCTAAACATCTACTTTGTTAACAGTTTGTGTTTCAGATTAAACACGAAATAGAATTGAAAATTGGACTAACTTACCTAAGTGACGTCCAATTATAATTCTGTGAGTGGTTAATCTGAAACACAAAACACCCACCCAACCCTGAAGGAGCTACCCCTATCATAATGGGTATTGCACAGTTGTTGGGATCAGCTCAGCTCTAAACTCAGTGATGAAGGGGGCTAGGGATGCCACATACAAAACCAAAAATGCACTAAAAAATTTTTTTTTTTTTATACTCTAAAGCGCGACGTAAACGAGCCGTGAACGGAAAATACTACTTTGTTAACAGTTTGTGTTTCAGATTAACCACTCACAGAATTATAATTGGACGTCACTTAGGTAAGTTAGTCCAATTTTCAATTGTAGGTGATTTATACATTTAGATTTTAAAGCAAATGATATGCATTTTGTATAGGACGCTGCTGTCCCTACGTCATTGTTGGGTGGATTGATCTTGCCCAGCACCTATACCATCCTCTCAGCTAAGTCAACTATTAGTTATTAATATTAGCAAAGGAGTAACTAAGCCGCGGGTTTCCCCACGAAGTTTTCCTTCATCGACAAACTTGTATTTGCACCTTCATTTTTCATGAAAGAAATATCCTTTGGTGCACGGCCTGTGTCAAACCCACGACATGCAGATTAAAAGTCGGGGATACACACCTGTTGGACAAGGACAACACATGCCTAAATCAAATGCTAGTAGAAGACCATGAAACGTCTTAAAATCGAATGCAAAAAACATTTTTCTTTTGGAAAAGCTCCAGCTTAAATATTTCCTGCTATTGTGTCTAAAAGCTTTTATACTCATACGAAGTCCACGCCAACAAAACCAGTAATTTACTAGACAAAGTCCAAGTCTTTTAGAAAGCTGATGTACAGTAGCTTATAAGCATATTTTTATCTCATCATCGTCATCATTCCAGCCGTAAAATGTCCACTACTGAACACAGGCCTCGCTCATGCATCTCCATGAGGGGTAGTTGCCATACTCACCACGCTTGGCAGGCGGGTTGGCGAGCGCAGTACGGGTTTTTGGTACACGGAAAGAGTCTGCTGCCCATCTTCCGGAGGTATCCGTTAGCAGGCTCTTACTGCATCCATGGGTATGAGAGGAGGGGTAACATTCTACTGCCGGCACCCCACGGCGCTATAAAAGTTTTTATAAGTACTCAAACGAAATCCACGCCAACAAAACCAGTAATTTACTAGACAAATGTCTTTTTTAAACTTTCGCGATCACGACACATTATTAACACATATTTAAACGGGTATTTATCGCGCTATTTACCTTTATTATTGCCCGACGTTTCGACAGGTACGTCTGTGGGAGGCTTACGTCGATTGGGACCGCTAGGTATTGGGACCACGGTCCCATTTGGCACCGTAGATCTTAATCGAGTGGACCGATTTGCATGAAAATTTATTTATTTAAAAGCAGGGTTTCTATCGGTGGTTTTTAGGGTTCCGTAGCCAAAGGGTAAAAACGAGACCCTATTACTAAGACTCCGCTGTCCGTCAGTAAGTCTTTCTGGCTCCAGGCTGTATCTCATGAACCGTGATAGCTAGACCGTTGAATTATTTTTGTCAGGTCACTTAATTTTTTTTTCGTTATGTGCTCAGTTTTGCAATCTACACATCTCACCCTTTTATTTGATACCACACTTGAAAACATTCAGAATCGAGTATTTGGAAACATTAGATTATTCACCTCCTCTTTAGAACTAAGCTGGGTACAATAAAGAGTTATCTATCTATCTATCTCTTTCACGCCCTATATATTGTAAACTTCATAACTGATTTTGACAAAACATGTTAAGAACAACCACCAGAAAACCTGCTTTCCAATAAGAAAAAAGCATGCGAATCAGTATGCCGTGGGGTGCCGGCAGTAGAATGTTACCCCTCCTCTCCTACCCGTGTGTGCAGCAAGAGCCTGCTAAGGGACACCTCCGGAAGATGGACAGCAGCGTCTATCCGTGTATCAACATCCCATACTGCGCTCACCAACCCGCCTGCCAAGCGTGGTGAGAATGGCAACTACCCCTCATGGAGATCCATGTAGTGTTTGTGTTTGACATTGTTATTTTTTTTTTACTGATTTTATTTAACAGAATTTATTGAATTGTTTTTTTCTTTTTAATCTTAATTAATTATAAATTAACTTTTGAATGTTTTGGATTTTTAGTCTGTAAGTTCAATTGTGTTTCCATAAATAAATAAATAAATAAATAAATAAATAAGGGAGGCCTGTGTTCATCAGTGGACGTTTTATGGCTGAAATGATGCGAATCAGTTCACGCGTTTAAAAGCTACGGTGCCACAGACAGACACACAGATACGCACATAGCGGTCAAACTTCGTATCACCTCTTTTTTTGGCGGGGGTTAAATACACTTTACTGCACATTTTTTGACGTACAACGTGTATAGCTGGTATACGATGAAAATCGATCTCTAAAATACTCCCACCGTGTCACACCCAGTCAAAATTGTATAAGAATTATTATTCTTTTTCTTTACCTAGGTCCAGCAATCACTTCAAAACAGTTAATGTCAAAAATGACAGCATACATCAAAATTTACAATATGCTTTGTTACTTGGTAAAAAACATGGTTTTAATGATCTTTAGCGCTAGCTTATAAAGTCAACCTTCGTTTCATCCGAAAACCTGGTGCTAAAAACTCCTGCAAACTTCATCACTTTTTTCGACAATTCCTTCTCCGTTCAGGCTGTAATACTGTGAAACGCACTACGGGTAGTGCGTTTCACATCATCCAACACAATCCATAAGGAAAACCATATTGTCCTTGTCAGTTTTCAAAACTCGAGTAAGGAATTTCTATGTCTCAGAGAATTTATTAAATGTAGGTATTTATTATTTATATGATAGGCATATTTAATTTGTTCTTTATAGGTTTTAGATTATTATTATTTCGTAGGTTTAAATATTTGTGTATGTACAGTACACGTTCGTATGCCTCTCTTGCTTCCATATTTATCTCCATCCAAAGGTTGTCTGGAAGAAATTGTTTCTAAGCGATAAGCCCACCTTTTGTACGAAATTTTATTGTAAGTTTTTATTTTGTAAATTTTTAAGGTGTGCAATAAAGTATTTTGTATTGTTTTGTGTATTTAGCTACCTACGTTCTTCTGTTGCAAAGCTCTAGCTTGATGATTTTCTGCAATTGTGTCAAAGGCTTGCTTTGAACTCGTACGGAACCCATGCCAACAAAGGCAGTCGTTTACTAGACAAAGTCCAAGTCCTTTAGAAAGTAGATGAGCGTAAACATGAGTTAGTTGATGTTTCCCTAGCGTGTAGGGTTGCGAAGTTTTAGGCATAAAACTAAAAGTTTCTGTATCTTATCTAACTTTTATAGACTTTTTCATATTTGCTGACATGTTTGGTGAAGTTGGAAGAGTGTTATATCAAAGTTAGTGAAGACGAAAACTAAATGGCTCATGACGAAAAATGGCAAATCTGTCTTAATACCGTACACAATAATAACGATGATGATTATCAGAAAGCTTAATACACGAATATTACTTGACATTTTTCACAACACCATCTTGCCCCGAAGTAAGGAGAGCTTGTGTAATGCTGGTTGATAGAAATGTTGATAGATAGAAAGCTTTATACATGAATGAATACCTACATGTTTTGAAAGTGAAACATGGATATTACTTAACATTTTATACAGCCATCTAGCCCCAAAGAAAGTAGATCTTATGCAATACTTTGACGAGCTCTGTGGCGCAGCGGTCGAAGGTCCGCCTGCGACGCAAGGGGTTGCGGGTTCGATTCCCGCCTCGGGACAAATGTCTGTACGATCTGCAGATATTTGTTCAGGGTGTTCTGGGTGTTTTTCTATATATAATAAAAATATCTATCTATGTAGTATAATGTATTAAGTATATCAGTCATCTAGTACCCATAACACAAGCTCTGCTTAGCTTGGGGCTAGATGCTGTGTGATTTGTCCAGCATTATTTATTTATTTATTTATAAAATACTGGTTGATGGAAATGTTATTTTTCGTCACTCTCAAGGGAATCAAAAATTCTTTTTGCTCGGCGGTTGAAAAGGCAACACGTTTTGCACGTAGTCTAGTAATGCAAAGGTATTAGACAGGGCACGGGCATGACATTCTCTCATTCCCGTCGATGCAGTAAGAGCCTGCTAAGGGATTCCTCCAGAAGATGGGTGGCAGCGTTTTTCCGTGTATCAACTTCTCGTACTGCGCTCGCCAACCCGCCTGCCAAGCGTGGTGACTATTGCTACTACCCCTCATGGAGATATATGAGGGAGGCCGGTGTTCAGTAGTGAAAGTTTTACGGCTGAAATGGTGATGATGATGATAGACAGGAGTCTCGTTGAGAATATACACGTTAAAAAAACATTCCCGCTTAGTGATTGAAGCAATTATTTCAACTCGCACTCGTCGGTTTTGGCGCTCGTTTCTTTCAATGACACTTTAGTGACGCAGCTAGAGTGCTGCGGGTTCAGTTTTGCGTTTTACTGAACGTCTTAATAACGATAATATTTACTGGTACAGCGGTCAAAATGTGGTGTACATACGATTGGAATTTATTATTAAAAAAATAATTTTGAAAATCGGTTCACAATTGACGGAGAAACCGGTGAACAAACATAAAAAAACTATGGTTGAACATAGAACCTCCTTCTTTTTCAAAGTCAGTTAAAAAGACGTGTCCAATAGTTTTGGTTAATCTACATGACGGGCTCATTAATCATATTAAGTCAAGTAGCCAATTATACGTATGCCTCTCAACCTGTAAATTAAACGATTGTGATACTGAAAATGCCGTGGGGTGCCGACAGTAGAATGTTACCCTTCTCATGCCCGAGGATGCAGTAAGAGCCTGCAAAGAGGTACCTCCGGAAGATGGGCAGCAGCGACTTTCCTTGTATCAACATCCCGTGCTCGCCGATCCGCCTGCCAAGCGTGGTGAGTATGGCAACTACCGCTCATGGAGATCCATGAGGCCTGTGTTCACTAGTTGACGTGTTAAGGCTGAATGATGATGATGATGCTACTGAATATATATTTCATTCACTTTCATTTGAAAGCACATGCCTTGTTATAGCCGAAGCCTCTGGAACGCTGGCAGTATTCCAAGGGCATCCTGAAGTTCGTATAAATTTTGTAACATGAATACAATTGAAACCAATCTGAACTCACAGAAACCAATAACTGCGTAATTAGTATCTGCCGATATTTACGGTAAAGCCACACCGCCTCATTACTGTATCATTAAAAAAAAATAACAAAATCAGATTGACATTGACTCGTGTGTCAACAGCAGCGAACAATCTCAGTATGTTCATCATTATTAGCCGTAAAACGTCCACTAGTGAACACAGGACTCCCTCATGGATCTCCATGATGGGTAGTTGCTATACTCGCCACGTTTGGTAGGCGGATTGGCGAGCGCAGTTCGGGATGTTGATACAAGGAAAAACGCAGCTGCCCATCTTTCGTAGGTATCACTTAGCAGGCTCTTACTGCATCCACGGTCATGATTGGTGGGTCACATTTTACTACCGATTTTGATAACATGGTATAAAAAAAACTCAAAAAGTAGTTTCCCAATCGGTTCATAAACGACGGAGTTCTGTGGTAACAAACATTAAAAAGCGTCCATAAAATTAAATAATTGGGGGCATGACTAATTAAACTTTACTAAAGTCATAATCCGACGTCGAGATCTCCTTTAGGTCCGTAGCATCTGCCGATAATGACCGTAAGAAGCGGATTTAGTCTTACTGGAAGCAAAACTGAGCATTTTCATTCAAATAACGAGATACTTTGAACCCATCATTCTTAAGGATCAGGCGACAATGGCTCGGCAAATTTAATTCGCTGCGTTTTATTATTTGGCCAAAATATCGTGCGTGAGACACCGGAGATAGCTATTCTAATTCTAATCCTAATACTGTGGGGATATACCAGATCTGCACCTGACCCGCATTAGTGTGTAATATGCATTGCCCTTCGAGATACACTCTCTTCCTCTCTCTCCCGGCTGTAAGACGTCCACTGTTGGACAACGCTCTCGAGATATTACCCCTTAACTAGCCTAACACGATGAAATACCGGAGAAGGACTCGGGTAAAGATAACCATATTCAAGTCTAGTAATAAGGCCTTTGCATCTATTATAGATGATTTATACAGCGTCAGCAACTGGTAATCATGCTGTACGGGACGCTGCAGTGCCTGGGACATTGTTTGATGGATTAGGGTTTCCCAGCACCTATACCATCCTCTCAGCTTAGTCAGCTATTATTCAGAGGAAAGAACAGGTCAATACGTCTGAAGCTAACTAAGCCGCGGGTTTCCTTACGATGTTTCCGTCACCGTTAAAGCTCGTGTTAAGTGTGCTCATAAATTTTTCAAGAAAGAAAAATCCATTGGTGCACGGCCGGTATCGAACCCACGACCTTCGTATTGAGTCGGGGGTACATACCACTCGGCCAACACGACTTTTTTAACCATATATTATACTACAATTTTGTTACGAATTCGGTTGTCTTCCTTAATACCAAAAAAATACTACTGAAATGTGTAATTTTATTCATCACAGTGTTGTATCTTATTACAAGACTGCAATATTTTTAAGAGAAGAAGATTTGATCCCCGCCGGGATACAAATGTATGCTTTTATCATCATCTCAGCCCTCCACTGCTAGACATAGGCCTCCCTCATGGATCTCCAAGTACTGCAATACTAATGGGCCTGGACCTCGGTTGTATCATGATGATTGTTGCCATACTCGCCATCCATCGCCATTGGCAGGCGAGTTGGCGAGTGCAGTACAGGGTGTTCAGACACGGAAAGACGCTGCTGACCTTCCGGAGATTTCCCTTGGCAGGCTCTTATTGGATCCACAGGTAACATTATACTGCCCGCATCCCACGGCAACATCAATACACGTCAAAGCTAATCTTATCCGCTTCTAAAATATTTCTTCTTTCCCAGGATTTCTCAACGCAAACCCATCACCGCAACTCAAGGCTCGCGTCGCCAACTACGGTCTGATGGATCAGATAGCAGCGCTGCATTGGGTTCAGCAGAACATCGCTCTGTTCGGAGGAGACGCCACCAATATCACTCTCATGGGCCATGGCTCTGGTGCCGCGTGTATCAACTTTCTTATGATCTCGCCTACTGTAATGCCAGGTACGTTATTGTAGCGTTGAAGAGTAAAGAAAATTAAGTTAAACGTTACATAAGACAATATAAAATTGTTAAATGATGATATAACGACCGAGTTAGGTGCGCTTACTTTTATAACTCGCGTGTTATGAAGTGAACAGATTCAATTTTATGTGCATTATTCGTTTAATTTGTGTTGTTTTATTCCGTAATTTGACGGATCAAAAAGATCCATGCGGCCACACTGAATATTTTTTAAATTAAGTTAGGTCTTAGCACAAATGAGAAGAGAAGCATTTCTTCGCCATTACCTTAGACAAGATAAATCCTCGTCTAAGGCCGTTACACAGTTTTTCACCATCTAAATAAGGAGGTTTGTTTTTAATCTTTGTTTTCATAAAACTCCGTCGTTGACGAACCGATTTGGAAAATGTTTTTTTTGTTTCTCTTTACAGATTACAAGTTTAAAAAAATGTGACTACTATATTTTTTCAACTTAATTTAACTTAATTCTGATAATGGGATCCATGCGTAATTAAAAAATTGTAATACATAAGTATTCTAATACTGAATTTCTTTGTGAACCTATGTGAGAAACTTGTACAACATAACATCTTAATGTGACACTGGTAGGGTTGTGTAGAGGGTGTGGGGTTGAGTAAAAGACAAATCCAAAACTACCCCTATTTCATCCCCTTCATCCCCCTCCCCCCCGTATCTCTTGATCGAGCATTTGGATGGGTGACCTTTTGATGGGATAACAACAGAGTTTTTAGTCTTTTCATTGAAAACAAACAGCATTTTAAATATTATTTTCCGTGCAAGGATAACCCAACGGCAGTTTATTTAGGGATTTACGTTGGACAGAGATTACCCGTTGTCGACTGTTGCGTTTTTATAGTTTTATTTTCTAGTTTTTTATTATTTGAAATATTACACTTTTCAAAACAGTGTGCCAGTTATTATTTAGTTACTGAATGTGATCTTGCTCGGGGATAAAACTGAATATTTAAGGAAGAAAGACATAAAAACCAGCAACAATTAACCCCAAGGTTGTGTGGCTTACCTTCTTACCCCGCTTTCTTGTTTCAGATTTATTTCACAGAGCAATTCTCTTATCAGGCTCTGCGTTAAGCTCTTGGGCCATAGTTGATGACCCAGTATACTATTCCATAAAACTAGCGAAACATATGAACTGTACAATACCAGAAGATTTATCAAAAGACCACGAGGTCATAGTAGACTGCCTCCGAGACGCGAGCATAGAACAGCTCCTATCAATAGACATATCACCTCCAAACTTTCTTACCGCATTCGGTCCGTCGGTAGACGGCGTTGTTATAAAAATAGACTTCGCAAAGGATTTCCTGACGATGTACTCTACAGGGGACTTCCCCAGCTTCGGACCATTAAACAATATGAACTTCAATCTGAATATGCATAAGAAGAGAAGTGACAGTGGACGAAGATTGTTCCAGAATAAGTACGATTTAATGTTTGGCGTTGTGACTAACGAGGCACTATGGAAATTCTCCGCTAACGATGTACTTAATGGGATCGAACCCGATAAAAGGGATCGGATGTTGAGGTTTGTATAATTAGGGCTGAATTAATTGACACACCATTTGCACTGTGTTAAGCTCAAACTTAAATTTATTTTAACACCAGATTATATAGGCGATACTCTAAGTGTTTGGCATTGGGTCATTGAGAAGTTATCTGCAATGTAAAAAGTTATTTAGTCGTGGTCGCGTTCGGTCACAAATGCGTTGGCAGGACGATCTAGACACATTTCAAAGAGATTACACATTTCGAAGAATGGGACACTTTGAACGAATGGAAGAACTTGGGAAAGGCCTTTACCTAGCAGTGGCACAATACAGGCATAATAAATTATTAAACAAATATAAAAAACTGCATCATAATTGATTTCGTTAATTACAATCTAAATTATAAACGGATACTTATCATCTTAATCAAATTATAAATATGAATAAATTTACTTATCTGAATGTAATTTCTTTCAGAACCTACGTCAGAAACTCATATACATACCACCTGAGCGAGATATTTTACACGATCGTCAACGAGTACACGGACTGGGAAAGAACGGTAGAGGTTTGTTTTATTATAAAAAGAAAGGAACCAATTATTTTCATAAATTCACAACACTATAAAATATATCAATTAATTTATCCCTAACATAAAAATTTATACAATACTCGGAATTTCAAACATGGGGATAACAAAATCGAATAAAAAATTATATTAAATAACGTCTCATATACAATGCTGTACCGTACATCAAGTGTATTACGGTCTACACAATCCCGCTGGAATGAGGTTTACCTCATTACCATACATTATACGTATTAACATAAACCCATTGTTATATTGCATGCTTCGATATTGTATTGTGAGCTGAAATTGTTGTACCGATGGGAGCAGTTCCTGAATTTTGATAGAGAATGAACGAACATAGCCGCTGTTGTGTAATTGTTGACATTGATATGGGTTTATACACGTACGATACAATAATTCTGTTTCGTTACAAATATAACATGGATATTTATCTACAAAAACATTTTCCTAGTTATAGTAACGCAAGACATTGGACGCCAAAATTTCCTTCCGTTGTAACTATTTTCAGAATTCTAACACAGTTTTGGCAAATGGTAAATTTTCTCCCTCGACTCAAGAAACTAATAAACTCTTTACACGGTATCTTACAATCCGCAAAAATAAACTCGATGACGTATTTCAGAATCCAATAAACACGAGAGACGCAATGATAGCGGCGCTCTCCGACGCACAGTACGTAGCTCCTGTGGTGCAAAGTGGAGATCTTTTGAGTGGTGGACCTAAACCAGCCCTATCGGATGACGAGGGGCCGAGGAGACCGACGAGGACTTACTTCTACGTGTTCGATTATCAAACACGAGACAGCGTTTATCCACAGGTAAGATAGATCACACAAGCACTCTGTAAACAGATAGACGACCTCTGTGGCGAAGGTCCGCCTGCTACGCAAGAGGTTGCGGGTTTGAATCCAGCCTCGGAACAAATGTCTGTACGATCTGCAGATATTTGTTCAGGGTGTTCTGGATGTTTTTCTATATATAATAAAAAATATCTATCTATGTAATATTAAGTATATCAGTCATCTAGTACCTATAATACAAGCTCTGCTTAGCTTGAGGCTAGATGATGCTGTGTGATTTGTCCAGCATTATTTATTTATTTTAGACACACAGACGGACAGCGTTTTCACCCTTTGGACAGCATTAAAAAAAATATATGCCTCTGAATGGTTCTTTTTATATTGTCTCGATTTAAAATTATAAACTATTTTTTTATTATATGCAATGCAAAGAAGGGCCCATCAATCGAAATAGGGTAGATTGTTTCGTCTGCCAAAGTCTACCCACTCGCAAAATACTTCAGTTTATTTATGATGTGAAACTGCGTCAAAATATTGGAAAACTCAAGCAGACATGGTAACTAAACGTCAAGTAAATATTGCTTAACTAGTTGTAGATTTTTGTTTCCTCAAAATAATTTTACAATTCACTACGTGAGAACTTACAGATTCAAGATTTAAAAGTAACTAAATATACCTAACGAGCATGCAAATACAAGTGCATATAACGATAGTATAAAAAAGTAAGTAGGTGGGTATTTTTCTTGCCCTACTAAATTTTATTTTTGTAAACTAGCTTTAGTCGAGAAAACCGTGTGCAAGCTGTGACCCTTCCCTGTAATTGGACACAAGTATCAAAATAATTTAGGTTGATAATCATCATTTCAGCCGTTAAACGTCCACTACTGAACACAGGCCTCCCTCATGGATCTTCATAAAAGGTAGTTGCCATACTCACCACGCTTGGCAGGCGGGTTGGCGAGCGCAGTTCTGGATGTTGATATACCTCTATAGGAAGACGCTGCTGCCCATCTTTCGGAGGTATCCCTTAGCAGGCTCTTACTGCATCCACGGGCATGAGAGGACGGGTAATATTCTACTGCCGGCACCCCACGGCAGGTTGATAATATGTGTGTACATTCTGTTGAGCGTCCTTTAAAAAAAATTATTAAATGTTTACAACTATAAAACTTTCAAAAGTTATATTTGTTTATTATTTAACTTATCTTACTAACTTGGTTTGAAAGGATTTCCATCACGGCTGAAGTCACGTTAGTACCCGTGAGAGGCCTGTGTTCTGTAGTGGACGTTTACGGCTGAAATGATGAATGGTTTTTATCAATCCGAAAGTTCAAGGCTAGCTGTAACTACATAACCACTTTAAGCATTTCAATATTAACCTTGTTATATTTGACCCATTTTGTGCTGGCTCGACAATTTGATCGGTTAGTTTATTTTACGTGTTCAAGCTGTTCATAATTTAACCACCCACGAAAGATAAGCTCTTTTGAAATTGGTTATTGGGACATTCCAAAAGTTAATTTCATCGAGTGTTTGCTCAATAGAGTTTGAGGGTGACTTTTCTGCAATTTGAAGGGTATCTTTGGAGTTGCGAAATTAATTTTGTCAAATTTATAATTGGGGTTTGGTATACAATCCCATGTGTAGATGTTTGCATAATCAGTGTATTGGATTTATATACGAGTTAATGATGTGGATCAGCTTAACTAAGAATATCATTAGGTTCTAAACTTCCCATAACTTTTAAGTTTTTATCGATCTACTATGCCCAAAAAATTAAAAAGTACTTTTAAGACGTACTTCATTGGAAAGTTTTAATTCACTGCTGAGTTTTTGGATTGTACCTGATTTAATATCGTCCCTTACTAAGTTAATTTTAGTAACGTTTATTGATTAAAATGTCAAGGCTTAGCTATGTCATTGAAACATAATTATCTTTAAAATAATTATACTAGATTCATATAAACGTAAAAATAGTTTTATGTGTTTAGAAACATGGTTATTAAAATATTAAGTCTACACACATCATCATCTCATGCCCGTGGATGCAGTAAGAACCTGCTAATGATTAACTGCATCCACGAGCAAGATTCAACATTCTAAACTGCCGGCTCACAACGTCAGTAGAATGTTGCCTCTCTATAGTATTATATTTTTTTTTAATTATTCAGCCGTTACTGTCCCACTGCTGGGCAAAGGCCTCCCTTTCCTTCTTCCGCTCCTCACGACTTAACGCAGTTACAGGCCAAGATGGTAAATAAGCGATAAGCTCATCCCGCCATCTCATTCTCGGCCTTCCACGTCGCCTCCTAGCATTGGGTGGACCCCACTCTTTGGTGGTCTTCATCCACATTATAAAAATAGAAAAATATTAAAAATTTAAAATTTTACTGACATATAAAGATGTGTCAGTAAAATTCAAAGAAGTTTACCAAATTTTTTTTTTGTAAATTGTATTCTCTCAGTTTGCAAAATGCCTTTTCATTTGATATCACATTTGGGTATATTTGAATACATTCGATTGTTCACCCCTCCTCTCCACCCCTATATCTCATGAATAGCTCGACCGATTTCGATATAACATTCTACACACCATTTTATTTTTCATTTGATACCAAACTCGGGTACATCTGGAAACATCTGATTATTCATACCCTCTTTTACCCCGGATAATTATCTTGTAAACTTCTTAACTGATTTAGAAAAAAACATTTTGAAGATTTAAAATAAAATAAATCTGAATGCCAATCGGTCCACTCCTTTAAAAGCTACGGTGACGCAGACAGACACACAGGCACACTGACATACTGCCATGCGCACATAGCGGTCAAATTTATAACATCTCTTATTAAAAATGCTCAAATAAATAAATTTCAATATACACAAAGGGATTTTAACGTCAACGTTTTGAATGACAATGTAACATGTCCACCGCAACTTTCGATACGAACCGCATTCAACCGCACGTAAAAAATATTCATTATATATGTCACATGCGTCAAAATGATAGCAAACGAAGAGAAACCTCGTAAGAGGGTCGAGCCTTTTCAATTCTAACCATTCATAGTACGGTGACTGGATATTTTATTAATGTTTTTACACGTATTTTTACTCCCGTCAAAAAAGGATAACTTTAACCGCTATGTGTGTGTCTGTGTGTCTGTCTGTACCACCGTACGCATGCAGTTTTTTTTAAATTTGAAAGCAGGTTTTCCGGCATTGGTTCTCAAATATGTTTTATCAAAATCTATTAAGAAGTTTACAAGATATGAGGAGTAAAAGATGAATAATCTTTTGTTTCCAAATATACCCCAGTTTGGTGTCAATTGAAGGGAAATTATGAGTAGAATGTAGAACTGGTTATATAAACAAATAGGTCGTGCCATTCATGAGATATGGGGGTTGAAAGCAGGGATGAAAAGATACGACGTAAGAGGGTCAAGCCTTTTCAATTCTCACCATTCATAGTACGGTGACCGGATATTATATCAATGTATTTTTTACGTACACCTCTTTCTGTAGTCGTCAATCGTTAAAAGACTATAAAAAATTAAGCCGTCACGTCTTGCAGATGTAAAAAATTCACCACAGTCACCATAGTCGCCCCAGTCGCCACCGTCTCCATGACGGGTGGTTGCCATACTCACCACACTTGGCAGGCAGGTTGGCGAGCGCAGTACGGGATGTTGATACACGGAAAGACGCTGCTGCCCATTTTCCGAAGGTATCTCTTAGCAGGCTCTTACTTCATCCGGGGCAAGAAAAGAGGGGTAACAGCCTGCACCACACGGCATCAAATATTTTTTAATTATTATTTTAACGTCATCCTATAATGCGATGGGCAGGGGATGAGATGGTTAGCACAGGATCGTGAGTTATGGCTCAAGCATAAGGAGGTAGAGGTTACCACTTTACATCAGGTGGGCCTTCGGCTTGTCTCGTTATTTAGTCGTATAAATAAGAGCCCTTTACCCTATGATGATTATGATATATTGGATTATTGTCCGGGATTGCCGTAAGGTGTTGGCAGTAGGATGTTGCCTCTCCTGTCTTTCCCATGCATTAAGAATCTGCCAAGGTATACCTACAGACTGGCAGCCGCATATTTCCGTGTTTCCACATCTCGTACTGCGCTCGCCAACACGCCTGCCAAGCGTGGTGAGTATAGTAACAACCCCTCATAAAGACCTATGAAGGAGGCCTGTATTCAGTAGTGGATGTTTTATGGCAGAAATAATCATCATCATCATCATTTCAGCCGTAGGACGTCCACTGCTGGACACTGCTTGGAAGCGATCAGCATCCACCGTCGACCTGTGGTCTTCACAGCAGAAATAATGAAAATGATGAATTGGGTTTTCGGTTTAAGGTAGTCCCGTATGTTTGGAAAACCGCATCATGTATTTGAGCGTTTATTTCTCCTGACTAAAAAAGCTAGTTTAACCCTTATAGTTTTCCTAGAAAGTTCATGATTAAATCTACATTCATGATTTTTTTCAGATTTGTAAAGCTAGCGGCTTAGATTTTAAAGGGGATACTCCAGCATTATAGAAAAAATGCTGGACAATTCACACAGCATCATCTCGCCCCAAGCTACACAGAGCATGTGTTATGGGTACTAGATGACTGATGTATTTAATACATTACACTACATAGAAAGATATTTTTTTAATATCAATATAAAACCATCCAGAACACTGAACAAACATCTGCGGAACAATGAACATCACTTAATTTAACGTGTCTGAGAATTTAATCAAATTATTTACAGTATCTAGCACAGAACAGCTGAAATAGTTAATGTATTTCAACTAACGTCTAATACGTTTATTTTGTAATTCGTCCATTGAACTGCATCAAAAATTTTTTTACAAGCTTAGAACTAGACTACTTTTTTATGAATGATATTATTAAAATAGTTTTTCGTAAACTTTCGCGATCACAATTCATTATTGTCAACCCGAGACCACGATTGTTGAAACACAGTCGAAACGTCGGGAATAATCAAAAGGTATTACGCGATAAATTCCCGTGTTTATGTTATTATATTATAATTAAAATAGTTGTTCTGATTACACTAAACTTAAAAACATGACAATATAAATATAATTTTGGTTTTTGAAGGATATTTCCTTTTAATTCCCTTTATTTTGATACGCTACTCAATAGGTTTAATAAAAAAATAGGTTACATTTTGGCGCTATAAATCCACCATTTTGTTTTTTTAAGCCTTATTTAAAGATACTAGTGTTGTTGAGACGACTCAAACGACACCTTAATTTTAGAAATCCATCTAGCCGTTTATAAGATAAGGAATAAAGAAATTTACAAATAAACAAGAAAACAAAGAAACAAATATACAAAATACGCTCGAAAAATAATACCCTACCATGGCAGTCGGGTAAAAATACAATACTACTTCACAAGTTCTTTTAACCTTTTTCTTCAAAAGCTCTCGCAGTTGCTATTTTCAGTTACTCTACTGTCAGTTGTAACTCACATAATGTGTATTTTGACAGAGAACCGGCACGGTCCACGGCGAGGAGCTTCCATACGTGTTCGGCGCCCCACTAGTGGGCGGCTTCGGCCACTTCCCCCAGAACTACACCAAGGCTGAGGTAGCGCTTGCGGAATCCATTATGCTGTTCGTGGCTAACTTCGCGAAAACGGGGTAAGAGCTTTGGATTAGCGGAGACAGGGAAACTACGGTCGTTATATTTTATTCATCATCATCATCACTTCAGCCGTTAAACGTCCACTACTGAACTAAGGCCTCCCTCTGCCACAGTTGCCATACTCACCACGCTTGGCAGGCGGGTTGGTGAGCGCAGTACGGGATGTTGATATACGGAAAGACGCTGCTGCCCATCTTCCGGGGTGTCCCTTAGCAGGCTCTTACTGCATCCACGGGTAGGAGAGGAGGGGTAACATTCTACTGCCGGCACCCCACGGCTAGACATAGACGGCTAGCATAAAATATATTTTATTATTATAGATTTATTCTTCGCTTCTTTCCCTCACTTGGGAAAAAAATATTAGAAGCGAATGAATTCAACGATCAGCTTTATTCAATTTAAATGTTAATGTGTTCTTCAGTGTGTTCTTGAGTGGAGACCGCGGCTTGGTAAGCGTAGTGTAGGACGACCACTCGCTAGATGGAGTGATGACTTGCGGACGCTGGATGCGGCATGCTGAAGACAGGGTGAAATGGCACAGATTTGGGGAGGCCTATGTCCAGCAGTGGACTAATATAGGCTGATGATGATGATGATGTGTTCTTCTGTTGTAAATTGACTATTTTATTAAGCTTTTGTTCTATTGAATAAACACCTGACATGACTTTGATATTATTTAATACTTTGTGCACAAAAAAAACAATGTACTTGTCTGGACACGCTGCCGCGTGTATAGATTTCTACTAGTTAACCTGATAGGGCGTGCAAGTAAAATAACGAAATTAAGAATATAATAAAGCTAAACTACCACTGACTCACTGACATCATTGTTCCCCGACTTCCAGTTGGAATATCGGAAATCTGAAAATAAGGTTGTGTAGAGGTTGTCGGGGTGAGTACGAGCTACCTCTTTTCCATCCCCTTTTTTATCCCCCAAACCAAAAATCAACCACGAGCTGCGAAGCAGCTCGCGCACAACCTACCCTCTATTCTTTTAAAAATCAACCGCGAGCTGCGCGCAGCCTACCCTCTAGTTTAGAATACAACTTTTTATCTATTGTACCTTTAAAGTCGTCCACAAAGCATACAAATTAGCGACGAACAAGAGATTGCTAGTTATTTTTAGGTTCACTTATGAAAAGTACATTAAAATTTGTGCTGCTGTATCTATCTTATATATCATGGCTTTATTATACACTTGATGCAGTTATTGTTTGCCATGATTTCAGTGATTTAAGGTTTTATATTTTACATACACCATAATCACGGGCAAACTAAAGACTCAAATCATGACAAAAATCCCATAATAATATACCAAAGTCAAAAAGTGTTTCTTCAATAGAGCAAAAATAAACATCGAATAGTCAATTTAGAAAATAAAATACACACATTTAAACTGTTAGCACATAATACAATTCGTTCGCTTCAAAAAATAAAACCGGGCAAGAGCGAGTCGGACTCGCGCACCGAGGGTTCCGTGCCATCATACAATATCATCATCATCATTACAGCCGTAAGATATCCACTGCTGGACATAGGCCTCCCTCATTGACTTAGAGATCCAAGTGCATGAGGGGTTGTTGCCATACTCACCACGCTTGGCAGGCGGGTTGGTGAGCGCAGTTCGGGATGTTCTTGCACGGAAAGACGCTGCTGCCCATCTTCCGGAGATATCCCTTAGCAGATTCTTACTGCATCCACGGGCAGGAGAGGAGCATACAATATAATATATGACAAAGGCGGTTTTATATTTGTAGGAGAACCTTGACAGCGCCATCTCTTGTCTGATAGCGGAACTTATGTAGATTTTTTACACTTTCGATGATTTCTAAAAAAGTATGCTATGTAGAGAGATTGTAATAAATTTCCTCTAATCTTTACATATATTTCTAATAGCAATAATAGTTTCAGAGGTTTATCTTCGCAAACTTTAGAGATAAGGGGGGGGGAACGCTATTTTTTTCAACATTTTTGTAAATAACTCAAAAACTATACAATTTAAAGGAAAACTGAAAACTGTTTATTAATGTGCAAATGAATACCTTTCATATGATACCCCACATTAACTATTTACATTACAGCCGTAAGATATCCACTGCTGGACATAGGCCTCCCTCATTTACTTAGAGATCCAAGTGCATGAGGGGTTGTTGCCATACTCACCACGCTTGGCAGGCGGGTTGGTGAGCGCAGTTCGGGATGTTATTACACGAAAAGACGCTGCTGCCCATCTTCCGGAGATATCCCTTAGCAGATTCTTACTGCATCCACGGGCATGAGAGGAGGGGTAACATTCTACTGCCGGCACCCCACGGCAACGGCATTAACTATTTACTTTACAAAAATTTTGAAAACCCCCCTTCCACCCCCCTTGTCCAAAAAACTATGCAAATTAGAGAGTTCGCTATAATTTTCCTATAAAGTTTACATACGAAGTGTATTAAGTGTATTAGCTTTAAAAGTATCACGGGGTTATCTCTGCAAACTTCGGAGATAAGGGGGGGGAACGGTCGTTTTTTCAACATTTTTGTAAATAACTCAAAAACCATACGTTTTAAAGAAAAATTAAAAACTGTTTAATAATGTTCAAATGAATACCTTTCATATGATACCCCACACGGCCTAGTAACTTCACTTAAAATTTTTGAGATCCCCAATCCGCCCCCCTGCAATCAAAATAAGAATATTTTTTAACATTTTTAAATATGCTATATTAGTAAAAAAGTGTTGTCTTTTACCATTTTAAATTTCAAGTCGATAGCATCAGTAGTTCTCGAGATATCCATGTGTGACAGACAGACAGACAGACAGACAGACAGAGTGATTCTATAAGGGTTCCTTTTTACCATTTTGGTCCGGAACCCTAAAAATCAAGTAAGGAAAAGAAGCAAAGAAGAATATTTTTAAAATAACTAGGTACATATAAAAATCTACGAAAAATTAAACATATTAAGTGCATGTGCCGAATTCACATTTCCCCCCGCCTTTTGATGTGATTAGCACTTTTACTCCGAATTTAACTCAATTTCTACGTAAACTAGCTACATTATTATCAAAATAAAAAGTTATACATAGAGCGGTCACTTCTGGCTACGTGACGGTATCTAGATTAACAGCAACACCATTCTAAAAACGTCTGGTTGTAAATTTTAGTTTGTGCAAAGTAACTCAAACTAAGATTGGTAATTATCTCTGTTTAATTAAACATGTGACTGTTTACGTTTCTACCATTTACGGCCCAAGTCTTTTACCTCTCATTGAAACTATTTTACTGCCGTAATATAAAGTTGCGCATTCGTGAGAGCCGCCTTTTAGCAGTATTTTGCATTTTGTTATTTCAGTTATTTCTTGTAGGTGACTTTAAAGTTTGGAATGCAACGCAAATTGAAAGTTGCTGCAGTCGGTTTCAGTTCGTGCAAAACTTTTGAATTTCCCAACGTTCTTTCGAATTGAATTACATAAAATGAGCTAAGAATTTAAATAAAGTTCTTGCACACGGTTTGCCAGCTGTTGAAAGTATTTTTATCATTTTAAAATGATATTTTGTGTAGGAATATAAATTTATATCAAAGAAGAAATTTAATCGAGGAATCGAGGCTATTAGGACTATTAAGATAAACGAATGATTTTGAACATTAAATCCAGTCCAGTAATCAGAGCTTGAGTTTCGGATCTGGTGATGGTTGATACCTATCTTTATTTTAAATAAATATTGGTGTCGCTTTTGATTTACGCTTCCTAAAAATAATTATAATTAGGGATATGACGTTTCTTAATTTAGAGCTGTCAGCGTTAAATTGGGCCTATTTGTTCATTTTAATTTTGGAATGTCTATCTTGAGGATTACATTCATAAGAAAACCTTTTTGTTATAATAACGAAACAACTTAATAGGTACATTAAAAACTACTTACTAGAGTCGACTCCTGGCATTTTGTGAATTTCCATATAAAGCAAAATACGGGTCGATAATTGTCGCGATACGACTCAGGACTCAGCGTAGTTAAACAATTATCTTATGCATTCTGATGATAAACTATACAAAAGTCCTGTTCTGCGTGAAAGTTGTAGTAAAAAATCGTGTGCTAGTTTTCCTTTGATTTCTATGTCCGAATTGGGCATCTAGGACTTTGCCGTGTTCTCATTGTACATTATATCTTGAAATACATATGCAACCGCAGCTGGATACTAAAATAACTGGCACGCAGGTCGTTGAAATTACACGACATTAAGATTAACATTCGCTATCTGAGAGCAAAGTTACCAAATAACGCTGTATTGAAAACCATCAGATGTATATCCAATTCCCTTTTTATACACTTTCGGCCCAGTAATATAGCCTCTTTAACTCCTTAAAACTTTTAAATACGCTTCCTCATAATATTACACTTCATTTGGTCGACAATCTTTCCATAAGCACCGTTAATGTACTAATCAACAAACAATGTCCAAAGTTTTGATGACAATTCAGGCATTTACGCGTAAATAGGTACATTTCAATCTCTCTGCTATGAACTTTAATCTCATCTTATAAGAGTTCATTTTGGTTTGCAGCATCGCGCGTCTTGTCTTCGTTGTTATGTTTAATAGCTCCTCAAAGTTTATGGAAATAGGAAATTATGAGAAATAAACTTTGTGTTCATGTCGTAAGGTCTCATTTTGAAGGCTGTTTCGTTTTATTGTGTCACATCATTTTGT
The DNA here is from genome assembly GCA_963082625.1 of Pasiphila rectangulata. Classification (NCBI taxonomy): domain Eukaryota; kingdom Metazoa; phylum Arthropoda; class Insecta; order Lepidoptera; family Geometridae; genus Pasiphila; species Pasiphila rectangulata. Next base: position 21,433,107 of record OY720239.1, read on the forward strand.
CTTATTTTCTTATGTGTGTTTTATTTTCGGTTATACGATGCTCGTCTCGCTGAGAATAGTATTTTACTTATACACTTTGTAGCGTTCCATCGAATGTCTGTTGAGTTATAAAGTTATTTTGTTGATAGCGCACTTTCTGGCTTTGAAACAAGAGCTATTTCAGAGTAACTAGAGGTTTATTTTCCTTGGCTGGAGCGAAGTAAACAATGTGATCTGTCTGCGAGAGTAAACAAGTGAACTAAAATGAAGAATTTTGTGTGAAGTTTAACTACTGACTTGAATTACTTTTTGTTCAGCAATTTTAATAGAGACTTTTTTTTTATGTTAGATAGGTTAGCTTTTGATTTCATCCTTGCTATCGCAAGAATGAGATCGACGATGGAGCGAGCTCAGTAAATAGTAGCTGGTTTTTAGCTTTCCTTATGTATGCAGTATGATTTAATGATTCGGGTAATATAATATAAATGACACATTGTTATCATGACAGAACAATTCGATGCATATTAGGAAGGGCAGAGGAACTACAGCACAATATTTATTTATTTATTGATAAGTTACACCAACAATGTTAACACCATTAAAATCATAAACATAATAACACTGACAAAAGTTAAGTGCAACCTTAATTATAGGTATAAATAACAAGCTTCAACAAAAGTAATCAGAAATAAAATAAATAGTTAATTAACAGTTAAAATACATGTCTATGAAATAAATAATACATTAAAACAAAACTAAGAGAATTATGCTAAAATAATATTTTGGAATTAAAATAAAATAAATAAAATTGGTCACCAATATATAACTTAATATATAATCATAATTTTTAATCTTAGTGTAGTTTTTCTGCGTATACTATAATCTGTGTTACTACTAGTTCTTATTCTTTGTATATACTTTTGTCATTATTGTTTGTTCCTAAACTGTATCTTTTTTTTTGTGGTAAATAAATAAATTATTAAATTATTAAAAAATATTCAGTTCGCAAATAAAACATTTTGGAATAGATAATTATCATCATTATTCACTTAGATCAGAATATAAGAGCGAGTATGTTAACAACTATAATGGAGTGACGATTTTTAAACGTCACTGTCAGTCGCAGGATGCAAGCCGAAACAGATTTAAATGTCACATATTTTTGAGGCCTACGTCCAGCAGTGTACTTGTACAACAGGTGATGATAGTTGTTCACTTTTGCAGGTTAATATAAAGTTTCTATTAAAAGCTTGTTTTGACTTTTGACAGGTTAAATACCCACGCTGGTTTTCTGTGTCGGTCTTTGAAAAATAAATATTGTAAAACTTATTTTTATTTTAATTTAGGGCGTAAGATTAATTAAGTTCATTTGCCATGCCCCTACGTAGCTTCTTTCCGCTGAAACCAGGTGAAAATATGGTCCCCCTAAATATCAACGCAAACACCCCCGTAAACTGACGCTAACAAATTGTACACAGTACATTGCGTGTTCTAAAATTTGTAGATCTCTTACAATGGCGAGGCGTTACATTTGAATAATAAATCTCAGACATGCGAAATTATTGTAGTAGAATTAAGCAGAAGCACAAATATGCTTTGTTTTTGGACAAAGCATATTTGTGTTTCTGCTTAATTCTACTTCTAATCTCGAGATATCCATTTGTAACAGACAGACAGATAAAGTGATACCTTATAGGTTCCATTTTACCGTTTTGGTCCGGACGGAACCCTAACAAGTAGCGTTATCCATTTTATTTGGATGACTACGAGTCTTGTTGATCTAAAAAAAAACAATCTCAAAAAAATATATGTACTAGATTAACCGAAATCCGATTTCGACCAAGAGTCAATTCAACAAGAAATCTTTCAATTATTGGTAATTTTTTTATATTATTATTACCTCATTTACCAATTACCAATAATAAATATAATTCGGAACGGGTATGAACTTTCATCAACGATCAACGAACATAATTATAGGAATGAGCGAACGATAGTTAGGTAGGCCAGAACTGAACTATCTGAAGAAAATTTACAAAGTTAGAATACCGGTAAATTTAGCTGACATGCAACGATTTTTTAAGCTTTCGATGATTTTTAAAAAAGGGATGCTAATTAGAGAGTTTGTAATAATGTTTCTGTAGTCTTTACATAGGTACACTTCTTATAGCAATAAAAGTTTCAGAGGTTTATCTCCAAACTTCGGAGATAAGTGGGGAACGCTATTTTTTTCAACGATTTTGTAAATAAGTCGTAAAATATACGGCTTAAAGCAAAACTAAAAATTGTTTAATTGTGTGTGCAAAACAAATGTGCAACCTTTCATATCATACCCGACATGACCTAGTAACTTCACAATTTTTTTTTTTAAACTATGCAAATTAGCTTCCAAGCAAGGGGGTTGGAAGCTAATTTGTCTAAAAAACAATGCAAATTAAAGAGTTGATGACAGACAGAGTGGCAGTAGTGGAGTGGTTCCAGACCAAAATGGTATAAGGGTTCCTTTTTACTATTTTGGTCCTGAACCCTAAAAAAGCTTTTTTTCCCAAAACACTTTAAAATCAATTTTATTATAAAAAAATATATAAACTAAACTATTACACTTGAAATTACTTTTGTTTAAAATATGTTGGTAATTTAAGTTGATAGTGTTTGGACCGCCTATGGCGGTAAAAGCCTCTTCCATGATATGCCAATTTTCTCTTTCTTGTTTTTTTTCGACCAGTGCTTTCCAGTCACATTTACAATGTCGTCTTCCCATCTTTTAAGTGTTCGTTCTCTTTTTCTTTTTTCGTTTGTTTCGGGGTATCCAATTTGTGACTGTAACAGTACTACACATTTTAATGTGACCTTTCAAAATATTCGACTAATAAATTTATATATATCCGTTCCGAATCAACTCTCTCTAAAACAAAAAAACCCGCACAAAACTGCAACACGACCTTCCCGCTTTACACGCAATACATTACCTCTTTTATTCCCAGGAATCCGAACGACAACCAGCGCCAGGAAGCATTACTGCCGGCGTCTCGTGAAAGGAACAGATTCCGCGGTCTCAGCTGGGAGGAGTATGATTCCACGCACCAGAAGTATTTGGAAATAGGTCAGTAGCTTTGTGAGGGTTACTTCAGCCATATTTTCACACTTGCGAATATTTTTATGGTATGTTTTTCGTTGAGTATCATACGTTAACGAAATCCCTAGTGGTAAATGCTTTCCGTTGGGATTGTCTTTACAAATAGAAAAGTAAAACAGGTCCGTGTCGGGATCACACGTTGAGGGGGCTTTGAATTGCTTTTCTTTATTACGAGTATGTCACAAGTTTATCAAAGGTGGTTTCCTGTTTGCTCTTATTTTTCACTGTGTAAGGGTTATAGTATGCTTTTACGGCAAGCAAAACATTGTAAGGTAATTATGTTATCTTAAGACCGCTTCCCTAGTCAACATGATGAAAAATCTCGCGTTCATTATGAAACGATCTTAATTTTAGACTACCCTTGTAATGGGCCTAAGGCTAAAACATTATGATAAGGGTATACATATCCATCGAAACATGTCTCACGCATCGCCCCGTAGAACAAAGTTCAGAGTTGTGCTGATGATATTTTAGTAAAACTTTGTTTTTATCATCATCATTATCGAAGGACGTCCATTGCTGAACATAGGTCTCCTTCGTGTATCTCTAAGTACCTACTCACCATGAGGGTTTTTCCAGTACTTGCCCAATATAGGCGGGATTGCAGTACGGGATGTTGATACACGAAAACACGCTGCTGCCCATCTTCCGGAGGTATCCCTTGGCATATTATTATTACATCCACAGGCTAGAGAGGAGATGCCTCTCCTACGCTTTACCGCCGGCACCTCACGGTGTGGTGTTTGTATATGACTAAAAAAGTCAAACTTTTTAAGCAACAGCGCCTCCTTGAAAGTCAGTTTCGCATCACTCGTTGCTCATAAATCGTCAACACTTTACAGAATATATAAATATGTCATAATAATCATAGCCGTAAAACATGAGGTGTAGTTGCGATTGGCAGGCCGGTTGACGAGCGCAGTACAGGATGTTGACACACGGAAAGACGCTGCCCATCTTTGGGAGGTATCCCTTAGCGAGCTCTTACTGCATCCAAGGGTATGAGAGGAGGGGTAACATTCTACTGCCGGCCCCAACGGCATAACAAATGTATGAGATATTAATTAATTCAGGCGTAATTTTGCGATAATCCAATATAATAGCAAAATGAACAACACACATATACAAGGTGCTAACAAATTAGTAACGTATATTTTAAGTGATAATACATTACATTATAACAGTATTCATTTACCGAACAAAAAAATAAATTATAATTAATTTTTAAAATAATCACCCCTATTATGTCACCTGTCAAGATGTTTATCACTGTCTGTCATGTCACGTCAAAAGTTGTTTTTCTTAAATGTCATTATGATACAAGCACTTTATTTATCAACTTTATGAGACTAATTGAATGATTGTTTTAAGAGGTTCTACCTCTAGAATATGTCTAAAGAGCTTTCAGTTAATTATCTTATTAACAGGGTGTTTTAACGTAGCAAATTTGTTTCCTAGTTTTCCCCAAAAAAACATAACAAAACCTAGATGTTTCATACTTAATGTACTCCGAGAAACGAGTACTATCATAATATCCGTAATTCCGAGTAAATATCCGTGACTAATTTGTTAGCACCTTATATAAAATTCCGCTTAGCTATATTGAATGCTTCTTCAACCGCCGAACAAAAAGTTTCTGTTCAACACGCTCATCAGATATAGGTTAGTGGATTTGTATACTATATATTTGTAAAAAGCTTGATACTTAAACTTGTACACAAACATAAAAAAGGGTACAAAAACTGTCAAACAATCAATCAACCTGTCACCCTAAAGACATACATACACCATCCGTTTCGTGGGTTTCGTCCGTCGTGGGTAATCAAAATCTACCGTTATAAATCTAGGGTCGGCAGACTAAAGCACTTAAGTCAAAAAAATGATATTTTTTTTTAACATACTAACAACATTATTTTAAATTAATACATCGACCAACTAAAGAACATAAGTCAAAGTCGCCTATTTCAATTTGAACTCTAATGGTGCACCTTTTCAACCTTATGATCTTCTCCAAATCCTGTGACGTTATAAACAACATAAGTTAGACTTAAGTTAAAAGGAACACAAAAAGTTCTGCACTTAGCGGACTGAAAGTATGACATATGTCATAAGGGTCGTTAAATGCATCACGTTATCGCTTTATTTTGCTTGAGGGTAGGCACTTGAAAATGAGATTTATTGAACAAAAACTATGAAGTGCCCGAGTGGTTTGAAACGTGAGACGCCAAGCCAATCAGTAATGCTCTAACCATTCACTAGTTTAGTTTTGTGTTGACTTTGTCTCATTATGGATTCTCAGCGTGGAAAGAAATTAGTTGAGCTGGCGTTACTATCTGTAACTACTACAAGTAAGTTGATAATTTTATTGTTTCAAATTTCGTTAAATTTGGTAGGGAATTAATAATTTTAAATTAATAATAATCTACTTTCATAATCACTTTTAATACAGTGCACTCTTTTGGTGCCGTACGTTGTAGCTTTGTGATTTCGTATATTGTTTAAAATAAAGTTTTTTTTAGGCAAACGGAATGATCAGCAACTTAGAAGCGTAACGGTGGAAGAGGAGCCCATGCCTTCCACATCATCAGGGCATACCGGTAACGTGCCTGTTAGTCAAGAAATTGAATTTTCAAGTGATGACTCAGTCCAGGATCCACATTATGAGTTATCAACAGACGCAGCAGTCTCGTCAAGTTCAAGTAACGAATCTACGCATCAAAGTACTACCTTAAGCCATAGTTCAACGTCTTCCAGAGCATTTAAAAAAAAAAGCGTTCGCGTGAGAAAACATGAAAAAAAAGTGAAACGCAACACAGGTAAGACTTATGAAACTTTAAAAGGAAAAGTAATTGCTAGTAGAAAAATGACAGAACTTACAACATGTCGAACGAAGTGCAAGGAGCGTATATTATTTAGCGATAGACAGGCTATTTTTGAAGAATATTGGCGAATGGGGACCTACCTCAAAAGATCTACATACATAGCTTCATTAATGGAGATCCATGACAAAGCTACTCAAAGACAGCGGACACTTGATCCTGACCGGCAAAATGTAGGACAAAGACATACAAATATTTTTTATTAATTAACGGAAAGCGTGAACCTATTTGTAGAGGGTGTTTACTAAAAACGTTAGGCGAAAGTGATAACTTCATAAAAACCGTTGGATTGAAAAAACGATCATCAGTAGCTGGTACTCAACTAGACGATAGCCGCGGGAAGAGTATCCCCAAGCACAAAATCTCTGACGAAAAAAGGCAAGATATAAATAAACACATTTTGTCATTTCCATCTTACGAAAGCCATTACACGAGAAAAACTACATCTAAGAAGTATTTGCCTTCTCACCTAACCATCAACAAAATGTACAAATTATTCTGTGAAAACCGAGACAATCCACCATCAATAAAAATTTACAGCCAAGAGTTCCATAAATTAGGATTGTCATTTAAAAAACCCCGTGTTGATACTTGTTATACATGTGACAAATACAAAATGCAAATTCAGCTTTGTCAGGAAATGCAACAAAAGACTGAAATTATCGCTCAGCATGATCAGCACAAGGCAGCTGCGGATCAAGCGTACGAAAGAAAAAAAAGTGACACACAGGTATACAAAAATAACAACACTGTGCAAGTGTACACTTTTGATTTACAGCAATGCTTACCTACTCCAGCACTAAGCTCTTCTGTAGCATTTTACAAACGTCAGTTGTGGACATTCAATTTGACTGTTCATGACAACAAAACCGGAAAAGCTGTGTGCTACATATGGTACGAAACAATAGCTGCAAGAGGAGCTAATCAAATAGCCTCTTGTCTTTTCAAACACCTCCAAACATACTTACCCGAAAACACACAACATGTAATATTTTATTCCGATACATGTGGAGGCCAGAACAGGAATTCTCATGTAAGTTCAATGTTTACCTGGGCTTTGCAAAAACTCGATTTGGAAGTAATTGAGCACAAGTTTATGATTCCCGGCCATAGCCATTTGGAAGTAGACACGGATCACGGGATTATAGAAAAGAAGAAGAAAAAGACTGAATTGCAAATCTATCACCCGCATGATTGGATACAACTGATAAGATCAAGCAGTAAAAAATTTGAAGTGGTTGAAATGCGCAATACAGATTTTTTTGACTTCTCTTCGCTGCTAAAAGGTCCATTAGTTTTAAGAACTAAAGATAGCGATGGACGTCAGTTTAAATGGCTCGATAAAAGATGGTTGCGCTATGATTCCAACTTCGGAGTCATTTCTTACAAGGATACCTTAGAAGAGGAACCTCAATTTTTCAAATTAAACTTAAAAAGAAGAGGTTCTACCATACCTGACAATATTCCAGTTATATCTTTACAGCCTTTGCCTATATCCAAAGAGAAAAAAGAAGATTTGGTCTCTTTACTAAACTTAATACCTGATGTTTTTCATAAATTTTATATGGATTTACCTACTGCAAACGATTTACGGAATACTGACCCTGATATTATAGACAGTGAGGATGATGATTAACTAGATTAATGTTACAATACTTAATTTAGAGGTTAATAAAATAGATGCATAAGAAAATATCTCTTAGTACCTTATAACCTAAGTCTTAAGTATAAATTTATATTTAAGGATAAAGTAAGTGTTCTTAATAACTTAAGTCACAAAAATAGCCTTATGCTATTGTGCTCTTAAATGATATGTAAATGCATGTTAGTAATAATTTTGTGCACCCCAGTAAATAAATAAAAAATAAAAAAAAATAAAGCGTTATTTATTTATTTAGTTTTTTTGAGTTCCTGAAAACTATGATATTTTGACTTATGTACTTTAGTCTGCCAGCCCTAGAAATTGTATGTTATCTTCGCTTTCCTTATACTGCCCTTTTCCCATAGGTGTTGGAACAACATAGTTATTTACCATTTTTAGGGTTACGTAGTACAAGAAACTCATATAGGTACTTTCGCTTTGTCTGTCTGTGTATCCGTCATTTTATGACGAAGCTTTACGTCCTAGAAAGCTGTAATTTTGACATATAATCATAGAAATATAAAAATACGCTTAGATAAAAAAATGCGTAAAAAGAATAATTTGGAGTACTCCCTCGTAAGATAGGGATGTTTTTAGATGATGCTGTGTGAATTGTCCAGCATTTCTTATTTATTTACTCTCATCATTCCTCATTTCAAGCTTATACCACGCAAATAATATAAATTTTATATAATACGTTTATTAATGTATGCATGAAATAACTTTATACTAATTTTCCCTACAAACAAGTTTAATTTGGGGTTAATAAGGGTAGATGCTAAATTTTGGGGTAAATACCCCAGGCTTGGGTTAGTTCAGGAAATGACGGCACCGTTACTGGCCACTCCCGCCAAATATCGAACTACCTCCTACTTAAGCGAAAATTACTTAACGCTGAAAGTTTGAAGGGGATAGCATTTAAAAAGATATGGTATATAAACACTTTCTATCTTCTGTATCAAACTTATAATTCTGCAATATCTTTATAAAACTTACCTATTTGTATCTATATATATTTATTATATATATTTAAAGCTATAAAATATATTATGTATATGTTTATATATATATATACATACATATGTATATAAATTTTTAACTATATTGTGGTTAAAGTATGTTTTATTTTACCTATAATGTACGCCACCGTCTACTCTTCTTCTTTATTTTATGTCCATCCAAAGGTTGCCTGAAACAGATCGCTTTTATCGATAAGGCCTCGCTTATATTGTGCCTCATACTTGTAATGTTATCTTTTTATTATTTGTTTGTTTTTATTATTTGTTTGGTGTGCAATAAAGAGTATTAGTATTGTATTGTATAATTTCAAGAGACACTGAAAAACAAAGTGACAAATCGGCAGCCTTATCGCTAAAGAGCGGTCTCTACCAGGCAACCTTGGGATGGATTGGATTGTAATAAATGGCAAGGGGTTATAATGGTGTACATGAAGGTTAAAGTAATAGCAAATACACCATACATAATGATATACCATATAAGTACATAAAATAATTATACATACAACATATGTACATACATTAAGTAATTCATAGATAACGTACAGTTTCACACAGCACTATCTATGCCAAAATCTATTTGCTAGTGCTTAGAGTGATAAACATTTAGGTAAATCTTATTAGATTTAGGTCGCTTAAAAAGCCCATTTTAGCTATAATATTAAAATTATGGACAGACAGTAGCTTGTTATTAAAATTTTATGTCTTCGCTTTTGTAAAGGTCGGGTTTCAGATAATGTAAAAAGTAAATGAAAATAATTATTGGAAATACGCAAAGAAAGTCCAATTCATGCAGGAAATTTGCCGTGGGGTGCCGACAGCAGTAGAATATTGCCCCTTCTTCCTTGCCCGAGGATGCAGTAAGAATCTACCAACTCCGAAAGATGGACAGCAGCGTCTTTCCGTGTATCAACATGTCGTGGTCGCTAACCCGCCTGTTAAGCGCGGCAAGTATGGCAACAACCCCCTCATGGTCTTGGAGATCCATGAGGGAGGCGTTTGTGCAGCCGTGGTCTTGTGCAGCCGTGGTCTTGTGCAGCCGTGGTCTTGTGCAGCCGTGGTCTTGTGCAGCCGTGGTCTTGTGCAGCCGTGGTCTTGTGCAGCCGTGGTCTTGTGCAGCCGTGGTCTTGTGCAGCCGTGGTCTTGTACAGTCAGTCCCACGGCAGAGATGAAAAGCAAATTATTATCGAGCGAGTGGGCGAAGCGAACGAAAATCTTAGAGGTAACTAGGCGATTCGGCTGAATATTTATATGAGTATTTATGTCCGCAATTTTTGACCGAGGATAACTCTTAAACGGATAATCGGATTTATCAGACTTCAAAAGAGTCATCATTAAATCGTGGGGGAATTTCGGAGAAAACAAGTAAGACACATGAAAAATTCAAATCAATGAATCATCATTTCAGCCGTAAAACGTCTTCTACTGAATATACAGGCCTCCCTGGACATGGACCTCCATGAGAGGTAGTTGCCATACTCACCACGCTTGGCAAGCAAGCGCAGTGCGGGATGTTGATACACGGAATGACGCTGCTGCCCATCTTCCGGAGGTACCCAATAGCAGGCTCCTACTGCATCCACATTCATTACTTACAGGTAACATTCTAACGCCGGCAACCCACGGCACGGTAAATCAGTTTATATTAATTCCAAATGTTTACTAATTGCTCACAAAAGATAAAATCTGTGACGCTAATATCACCAATGCTTCGACTAATATTTCAAAAGTTGTTCATAAGATTATGAAGTTACCAACTAAAAATCGACACGTAACAAAACGGCATATCTCGACACTAGCGACAACATTTCCCAAACGGGTTTTTAATGTCCTGATTCTGAAAAGGCTATTTCTCCTGCCACTTTTATCTAACGTATGGAAACACTACGACGTCACTCGGAAACATTAGCAACAGAAACACTTTGCAAGTTAACGAGCGGGGGATCTTACAGCTTTTGCTGTAATATTAAAAGTTAGGTGAGTTTTAAAGAACTTAAGTACTTAAGTCCTCCCGTCTATTCATTACGTGATTAAAGAGGAATCTGAGAGCTTTATAACCCGACTACTGTAAAGAAAAATGGAAAAGTTAGTGTATTATTATCATGTTTATGTTGCTATTGGACGTCTTGTTTGCTTTAGTTATTTTTATAGCGTCATGTCGTATGGGGTTCCGTGGGGCACCGGCAGTAGAATGTTGCCCCTCCTCTCTTGCCCGTGGATGCAGTAGGAATCTGCTAAGGGATACCTCCTAAAGATGGGCAGCAGCATCTTTTCGTGTTTTCAATACCTTATACTGCGCTCGCCAGACCCGACATATTATTATTGCATATATATTGACCCGACTGCCAAGCGTGGTGAGTATGGCAACAAACCCTTTATGATGTTGCAACATAAAACGAGGCCCCGAGTCCCCGGCGGCCTCGCTAATCCTGGCTACGGTACCAGTCATGGTAACGGCGGGGCTAGGGGTGCTAAGAATACCCGGAAGACGATCGGCTACCAACCCCTACGACAACCACTGGCCCTGGTAACACAACATCCACACTTTGAGGACAGACGAAAATATTGTTAAGCTGGAAGAAGAAATTATTAGATTACACTGGGACATTTTGGGGTTATCAGAAGTCCATAGAGAGATTCTTTACAGTAGTCGGGTAGACAGTTGAAATTTTCACAGTTAATATATTTCTGTTGCTGCTATTATAACAACAAATACAATAAATATTTAAAGGGCCCCCATACAATAAACGAGTTTTTTTGCCATTTTTTACTCGATATGATGATGGCAACAGGTAGGCGCTTGAAACATTCACAGAATATAATAATAGTTTATTCATTTTAAATATAAATTTAAATAATGGTACCGAACCCTCCGTGCGCGGGTCTGACTCGCTCTTAATCAATTTTTATTGTCCTTAGTGCGAAATGCTACTAATGCTAATGCTATAAAATATTTGATAACATTGTTAATCTATCTCAAAATACATTTAAGCAATGTGTCATAATCTCCTCATGCAAAAAGCTTACATTTATGTAAGTAAATACCTAAATGGCATAAAAACCCTGAGAGACTATTTACCTTATAATATTTTTTAAATGTGGGTACTTGTGCATAGTTATTTTTTGAGATTTTTTTTATACTTATTGTTATATATGTTGAAAAAATTGTGTACTTATAGAGGTATAAATGCAATTTTCTTTTGTTTTATTAAATGTTTCGTGAAATGAGTTGAAAAGGCCTATCAAAAACCTACATTTACTGGTAATAAGCCTACATTTATTCTATATTTTACGTATTACTTTTTATTTTTCTTAATAAAATACTTTTAATTATTTCATTCTCACAGTTTTACGCCCCATTTTTGGCGAGCGGCAAAGATACGAAATGTAAAAGCTTAAATACGGAAAGAGCATATCGAAATCCAAAAAGTATCCATTTTAAAACACCCGGAAAACTATCCAGGTAAAACTACCAAGCACAGTACTATAAAATACGGGCGTCGGTTTTTTCGTTTGCCCTGACTACAGAATAGGTTCACGATAATCACCGCCCATTTAAAATTCTAATTGAAGCAATTCCGTTTATTTCGATTACGTTTTGGAGAGCGTTCTTTGACTTTTTTATTTTCTTACAATTTCAGTGCAGATTAGTTCCTTTTTGTATCGTGGGGCACCTCTCCTCTCTTACCTGTGGATGCAGTAAGAAACTGTTAATACGGAAGATGGGCAGCAGCATCCGTGTAACATCTTGTCTTCCGCTCGCCAACTCGCCTGCCAAGCGTCGTGATAGGAACATCCCCCTCATGATCATCATCTCTCCTTTGTTGCAAGTACTTATGTATTTTATATGTCGCTGTGTGAATAAAAACAATGCCTATGTCTATGTCTATGATCATAACTTAGGGATTCATAAGGGAGGCCTATGTCCAGCAGTGGACGTGGAGCAAATAGTTCTACGGCTAAGAAGGTTTTATGTTAGAATGAGATAAACTAGGCCATTACTTAGGTCTATCGAAATGACAGCTTTCCTAAATTGGATGCGGAGTAAAGTTCCCAAACTAGCCACGTCTATTTTAGCAGCGTCTGCGGTAAATAGTCCAGCTAAGCGAAATTTGTCCTACTTTTGTGCTTGAGTGATCCTAAATACAATACAAATATATTAATTGCTGTTGGGTGCCGGCAGTAGAATGTTACCCCTCCCCTCCTACCCGTGGATGCAGTAAGAGCCTGCTAAGGGACACCTCCGGAAGATGGGCAGCAGCGTCTATCCGTGTATCAACATCCCATACTGCGCTCAACAACCCGCCTGCCAAGCGTGGTGAGTATGGCAACTACCCCTCATGGAGGTCCATGAGGGAGGCCTGTGTCTATCAAGCGTGATGAGAATGGCAACTACCCCTTATGGAGGCCTGTGTTCATCAGTGGACGTTTTATGGCTGAAATGATATAAAAATTGCTAAATCACACAGTTTATAGTAAAAAAAATACAATTTAATAAGAACCTCTCAGGCAAATTGAGTAGACTCGCCACTGGACTGAGTAAACTACAGTCTTCTCAGGGCTGGTTTTCAGTCTATCCCTGGGTTCATGTTTAGGTAAAAGTTGAAGTTTACAATTGTAACAGCAGGTAAAAAGTAATCAGAGTTTAAATACAAAATAATAAATGGTTGACGTAACAAAAAAAAATAAAAACGAAGATATGAGAATACCTACTACATTAATAAATATAACAACTACAGTAGTAAGGCCTTTTGCATCTATTAAAGATGATTTATACAGCATCAGCAGCTAGTATCATGCAATCATGCTGTACCGGACGCTGCAGTGCTTAGGACATTGTTTGATGTATTAGGCTTGCCCAGCACCTATACCATCCTCTTAGCTACAACTACCTTATAAATCCCAATACTGACGTCATTAAAGACAAATTTCATAGATAATACTCAACTCTACACCTATAAAAATCCTACTATACCCTTATAAATATTATAACTATAATACTTGCCGTGAGATGCCGGCAGTAGAATGTTACCCCTCTTCTCCTACCCGCGGATGCAGTAAGAGCCTGCTAAGGGACACCTCCACAAGATCCGCAGCGTCTTTCCGTATATCAACATCCCATACTGCGCTCACCAACCCGCCTGTCAAGCGTGGTGAGTATGGCAACTACCCCTCATGGAGGTCCATGAGGGAGACCTTAGTTTAGTAGTGGACGTTTTACGGCTGAAATTATGATGATGATGATGAACTATAATACACTATAATATTATAACTAACTAACTTCTGGTCTCATAACGGTGCGCCAGGTTATTTAATTTTTTAATACATACTCGTAAAACCTTGAATATGCCGTGAGGTGCTGGCAGTAGAATTTTGCCTCTTCTCTCTTGCCCATGAATGCAGTAAATGCCAAACACCTCCTGAATATCGGTAGCAGCGTTATTCCTTGTATCAATATAAGGCACTTGCCAATTTGCCTGCCAAGCCCAAAACTCACTACGAGTATGGAAAAAACTCCTGGTAAATTGATGAGGTGCTTTGGGCGTCCTACGGCCGAGATGATGTTGATGATGAGAATCTCCAAACTGAGAATAGACAAGGACAGATATTTTCTCACTAAGGAGAGTAAATACCATAGTGAAACATATCTGTCAAAATATAAAAATAGGAAAGATTTTGTATGTTGTATGTTTGTAACGAATTAACTTAAAAACTACTGGACTGATTTTCAAAATTCTTTCACCATTAGAATGCTACATTATCATTAAGTAACATAGGCTACATTTTATCCCCCTATTCTCACGGGAACTGGAACTTTGCGAGTGAAACCGCGGAGTGCGGCTAGTACAAATTATAGAATAACACACAATTTATTTTCACTCGAGGCGTACAAAAAGGCTTAGTAACGCTGAGCGAAAATCTCTCCAATACCCTAAATAGGCCCTGTATTTGGATATTCGCTGAACTCTCATCCGCGCACAATGTGATCAAGTGTTTGGCATATTTGCTTTATCCATGAATGATACAATTCGGAAATAGCTTACGTAATGCGATTAAACGTGATGCTGAAAATGCGGAGGTGAAATACCCACTCACACAATCATATGGACCGTTACCTGGAATCATCATCATCATCATTTCAGCCGTAGGACGTCCACTGCTGGACATAGGCCTCCCTCATGGATATCCAGTTATTGAGGTTGGAAGCGATCTGCACCCACCGTCGACCTGCGGTCTTCACCAGGTCATCATCCCATCTTGTTGGTGGACGTCCTACGCTGCGCTTGCCGGTCCGTGGCCTGACGTGGCGTGGCGTGACCTGGAATGGTCATTAGTAATTATGTTTAACATCCGACAAAAAATAGAGGTTATAAGTTATTATGCCGTGGGGTGCCGGCAGTAGAATCTTGCCCGCGGATGCAGTAAGAGCCTGCTAAGGGTAACCACCTGCCAAGCGTGGTGAGTATGGCAACTACCCCTCATGTAAATCCTTGAGAGAGGCCTATATTCAGTAGTGGATGTTATGACATGATGAAGTTATTATCATGTAATCTGTGTTATTATGCAGTCATGTGGTCACGTTGTGACGTCAGAACTTCCGTATTTACATGTCTTGTTTTGTTTTGAAGCTGCCACGCTTGTTTGCAATTTTTATCAAATATTTCTAGGTAGACTAAAAAATACAGAATAAACGATTTAGACGTAATGTTAGAAAAATAAAGATTCGGAAAAACAAAACGCTACTTATACTAGTCAGTTTACAAAAATGAACAAAACACAATAAAATTTAATAAAGCACATAATTAAATTAGTTCGCTTCGGAAAACATTTTTTTTCAAGTGAGAGAAAGCCACATGGATATTACGTAACATAATACTTACTTTTCACTCGAGCACAAAGTGTTCGATGCTCAGTATATTTGCTTAATCCGCGCATGATACAGTACGAAAATAGGCTTTGCAATTTACTGAAAGGGATGAACGTGATTGCTGGAATATTATTACGGTTATATCGCATATTCGGATCGGTATGCCGGCAGAAGAATGTTACGTCTCCTCTCATGCGCGTAAACGTTAGAGCCTGCTAAGGGATACCTCCGGAAGATAGGCAGCAGCGTCTTTCCGGTATCAAAATCTCGTACTGCGCTCGCCAACCCGCCTGCCAAGAGTAGTGTGTGACAAACTACCATACCCATGAGATCCATGTGATGAGGGAGGCATGTTTCCAGCAGTGGACGTCCTACGGCTGAGATGATGATGATGATACACGGAAAGACGCTGCTGCCCATCTTTCAGATAGCTAACGCGGCTACAATAAATATAACATAAGTAAAACATGCCATTATTAAGGTAATATACGCCAAAATAAAAAGCCGTGTTGGCCGAGTGGTATGAACCCTCAACTTCCAATTCAAAGGTAGGTTCGATACCGGCCGTGCACCAATGGATTTTCCAGTTATGAAACAAATATTGTCACATTTTAACACGTGTTTTGACGGTGAAGAAAAACAACGTGGAGAAATTCGCAGCTTAGTAGCTTCAGACGTACTGATCCGTTCTTTCCTCTGACTAATAGCTGTTTTAGCTGACAGGATAGTATAGGTGCTGGGCAAGCCTATTCCATCTAACAATATACCAGGCACAGACGCTGTATAAATCATCAACAAAAGATGCAAGGCCTACTAAACGCAAAAAATACCCGGTTAAATGACTGGCTGACTGAAATGATGATGATAAACATGATGCTAGAACTGCGCAGGTGAAATATTACGGTATGTCGGCTGAATGGTTTAGTGTTGCGGCCGCCAGCCAATTTAAGTTATCACGCATTGGGTATATAATTTGAAACAATATGAAACATAGGATTGCTTGATTTAATAGTGAGTTATGCTTTCGCGGCAACACGGTCACGTTAAATCAAACCAAATCAAATTCGTTCAATGCACTTTATGTTGGAAATACCAGTGATGGGTATATGAAAATGTTTCAAACATGAACCCTGATGGGGCACTGCAAAATAAACTAATAGTAAAAGTAAGGCTTAAAAATGAATTATACAGCGTCAGCAATTAGTAATCATATTGTACTGGACGCTGCAGTGCCTGGGACATTGTTAGATGGATTAGGCTTGCCCAGCACCTATACCACTCCTCTCAGCTTAGTCAGCTATTATTCAGAGAACAGGTCAATACGTCTGAAGCTAACTAAGCCGCGGGTTTCCTCACGATGTTTCCTTCACCGTTAAAGCACGTGTTAAATGTGCAAAAATATTTTTCAAGAAAGAAAAATCCGTTGGTGCACGGCCGTCATCGAAACCACGACCTTCGGATTGAAAGTCGGGGGTACATAGATAGATATATAGATAAACAGTTTATTTGGAACTTCAATCACACACATACAGTACAGAGATAAATACTTATGACAGCAAATAACATAATAACTAAACAACTATAATGGTAACGTAACTAAATGCTCTTTTTTATAACAAACTATATAGTTTCTTCTTTGACTTTCTAAACGACTACAAAATCTTTCGATTTATAACAAATTAGTTTGTTTTTTTATTTATTTTTTCATATTCTGTAAGTTTAGGTATTTGTGTTTAAGGAAATGGCTGACAGCAGTAGCTTTTTGCCGTCTATATTTCGATTTTATATGAATACTTCCTTACATTGTTTGAACCGCGTACGCCACGAGAGAATGGATCGTTTGATACTCATTAGCGGAAAGCTATTTGGTGATTGTCAATGCACGGTTTATTTATTTAATCCGCGCCACAGCATTATCGACCTTTTAGGCCTAACAAACAGACGCTTTTGAATAAAACATTGAGTGAATGAAGACATTGAAATTCTAAAAGCATTCGTTTCGATTACCTAAAAGTAGGGTCATTGACGTGGACGTGGTAAGCATCGCCGTGTTGGCGGTATGGCAGAATTAATCTTTATGTTCTGGCGATAAGAATGTAATTCGTATGTTGCTTTCACTAGATACAACAATCGTGTCGATATTCTTAAAAACGTTAATAAGATGAAACCCTTTATTTTGTGTTAAGTTCTTAGCGTTTGACAAGCTTTCAGGAATGACGTGGAAAATTGCAAGTCAACACTACGCTTGCCGACTTGCGGTCTCCACTCAAGAACTCGTTTTACAATCATTATCGATTCTTCGACAGAATTATGACAAGCCCACTGCCACTTAAGCTGATCCTAGGTGCTTCGACTGAGTGTGACGACTAGTAACGGCTGTTTATTAATAACTTTTCTTTTGTTGCAGGCTTGAAACCACGTCTGAAGAATCACTACAGAGCTCACCAGCTCTCCGTGTGGCTGCGACTGGTCCCAGAGCTCCACAGGGCTGGGATGGAAGACGTTGCGGCACGTCACAACCTGTTTAAGAATCACAACGAACAAGACCTGTACGAAGGCATCGTCCGCCCGGACCCCCTTGCCAGAAACGAGAATGAACAGATCCGAAGGTCAAATGGTTCTATTTACGAAACCGCACTCACAACAGTCGATACCATTCTAGCTACTTGCGCGACTGTCCTCCCAGGAAGAGACCTACAAACTGTCAATACAACAGATAATAGCCTAGCGCATTTAGAAGCGGCTGGATATGCCGCGTACTCCACAGCTCTCAGCGTTACGATCGCTATAGGCTGTTCCCTACTAATCCTCAACGTGCTCATTTTCGCCGGTGTCTATTACCAAAGGGATAAAACCAGGTCGCGCGGAAAACAGCAGCGCTTCAATGAAAAACATTTTGAAACAATATCCGGAAAGCATTCTCATTATCATATGGATCCCACTCACGCTCCGAGCTTGGTCGTCGATATGGAAAGGCATAATCGAAAGAAGCAAATGATGGGTAGTGATGCGCACCTTTCTGCTTTGAACTTCAAAGGACCATTGGATGGACCGAAATCACCGCCGAGCCCTAGTTTAAGCATGGATATTCTGCCTAGTAAGTTGGGAAGTAGGAACAGTAGTTTTCGAATACCGAACGTGAGTTACCCCCAAGTCGCGAGCTACGCGACTATGCCGAAGAATGTGAGCCAGTTTAATAACTCACCGCCGCTGCAAGAGTTTAGGCAGCAGAAATACCAGTCTTCGAACGGGGCGAGCCAGAACTCCCCTAGGGAGGAGCGGGGGCCGCCCCATGCTACATTGCGGAGGGGAAAAGCCCTCCACACCAACCTCCCGCAAGCCGCTATTGACGAGATGAGAGTGTGACAGTAAATCCAGACATTTCCATAAAAGTGTATGTAAATAGTTGAAAGTGTCAGTTTTTCTAAGTGAAATGTTATCGATTCTCTCCTCATGGAATATGATTATCGAATAAAAGTCAATGATATCATAACGCTCAGTTCATTTCCAAACATACCTAGCATAAAAGGGATGTCAAACTTCATTGATGTTTAAAGGGAAATATGAAACGACCGGCTCAAATAAACTTTCAAAGTGGTTGCTAAAACGAACATTTTGTTAGGAATGCCTTGTGGTGGACGATAAACAAGACCGTAAAGGGGCTTTGTTCCGTTTCCCGGCCGCATACGTAATATGGAGACTGGTAGTGTTGTAACTACCTATCGATGTGGGGTAAGTATCGATGTGTGCGGCGATACGCAAGGTTTGATTGGGGTCGGATCCTGTTGAAACGTTTCAGTTGATTAACTATAAAACTGGCAATAAAAAAGCGATGAACGAATGTCCTATCAAATGTGTTTATCGGAGGCTGCTAATGGTATTGCTGAGTGTCTGGTGACATCGTTAACTCTGAACAAGATGAAGATGATAATATTTTACGGCGTGATCTTTTGATGGTTTGTATCAAAATAAAATGTAACAAGGTATTTTCTTCTCACGCACTGTCGATTCGTAAGTATTTTTTTGCGTAAAAAGGTTTGGTTTGGAACATTCCGTAAGATGCAAATTTGGAAGACCTGTTTATGCTGTCTCGCATAAACTAAACATTTTGGCTCCACTTAAATTTTATGTTATCGCCCCATACCCGTATCGATCATCCGAACGGGTTGTGTTATGGTACTAAAAATAAATGTTTCCTGAGATATCGATATGATCCTTTAGAAAAGCGGCCATAGCCCTCACTATCGCCGTGAGCTCATCTTCATATCTGCGGGAAGGCCATGATAAGTGACGTCTAAGGGTATCCATTTGATAAATCATATCTTACCCCTTTTCTTGAATTTGGGTTCATCTTTCATTACGCTTACGAGATAAAGAATGTGTTTAGAATACGTATTTACAGAATTTGCATTTATATCTTAAGCGATCGTACTAAAGAATAATGATATAATCCAAGTTCTTTTAGGCTTTTGAATGTGGGTATTTTATCCTCGTTGATTTGTTGGGACTATAGTTCTCAGTCGTGAGGGCGTTAGAATGTTGCACCTCCTCTTTTGCCCGTGGATGCACTAAGAAAGATGGGCAAAGCAGCGTCTTTCCGTGTATTAACATATCGTACTACGCTCGTAAACACGCCTGTAACTGCCAAGAGTGGTGAGTATGGCAACGACCTCCTTATGATCAGGTAGGTAAGGTAAACAGCAAGCTAATAACAGGCCGTCGCCTGTTATTAGCTTGCTGTTTCTTTTTCATGTGATGCAACAAATTGATGAGAAAAATTATCTCTTTAAATTATCTTAGATTTTGATAATGAACAGACAACTGACAGCTAGAAAAGTTACTTACCTACCTGATCATAAGGAGGTCGTTGCCATACTCACCACTCTTGGCAGTTGGCAGGCGTGTTTACGAGCGTAGTACGATATGTGTAATTAATGTGTAATTTTGATATGTGATATTATCACATATCAAAATTACACATAGAAACTACTTAAAAAACATAATAAAACATCAGTCGCCGTCCTCGCGCCGCAGCGAGCGCTCGTGAGCCCGGCTCCGCGTCGCGATACCTCCCGCGTCCCTCGCTCAACCGCGTTTGAGCTCCTTGCCGTCTCCGACTTGAGTCCAACTCGTCGTTGAGACCGCAGGATCTGCTCGCGTTGGATTTGTAGTGTCGTTCGCGTTGTGTTATTGTGTTGTGTTGAGATAGTGACTCCAGTGTCTGTGTTGTGCCGTGAAACCTCACCAATCGCACTTGGCCGCTCGGACCGTTCTACGGCGAGTAGGTACCTCGTGCGATTCGCGTACATTGTGGGACTTTTCTTCTTGTACCCTCGTCCCTACATTGTGTTGCGGTCACTGGCTGGGGTTTTATTATAAAACTTCCAGTGCAGTGTCTCCCTTTTATTTTTACTCTTGCTTCCGGTTGACGAGTTAGGTTAGTAAGCGCCGCTGAATTGCCTAAGCTGGGCCTTCCTTAGGGATCTCACCCGGCTTGGCCTTTCGCCTTACTAACCTCTCGCCCTACCTTTTGGGGTGCATTACCTTTTCACTCTTTTCCCTTCATCCTTCCCCGAGACACTATGTCCGAAGGGAAAAAGCCTCCCGTGCGAAAGTCCGCGCGACTCGAGGCCGCTTTGGGCAGGGCGACCACCGCGCCACCTGTGGTTGCGCCGCGGTTTCGCCCTATCCGCATACCAGCGTCGGAAAACGCCCCCCTGCCCCCTGAAAACTCGGCCGTGACGAGCGCTGGCGGAACTGAGCTTCCGCCCCGCTCCTCCACCGGAGCATCGGGAACAAGGGCCCAACCCAGACGTCGGGAAGTCGACGTCTCACAGGATGAGGATGCGCAGGAAGACAAGAGGCAGCGTCTACGGACTCCCTCTGCCCCGCCGTCACCATCCTCACCGCCACCTCAAGACTCGCCGTTCACTGGCAGACTGCAGCGTCTCTTGCCATCCCCACCACCGCCGCGAGATGGAGCTTTGGACTTGCAGTCGTCGAGCGCTGCCTCATCCCCAGCCGCCGCCGTGGAGGAAGTCCTGTGTGAGAATGAATACTCATCATACGCCGCCCTTCCACCGCAGCCCTCCTACGCAAGGGCAGCGGCCTCACCGCCGCCTCAACCCCCGCCTGCTACCCAGCCACGCATCTCGCTGACGGTGCGCCTAGCGGTACCCGCAGGCCGCCCCATCAGCACTAGCGCACACACCGCCGTCCCAGCAGCGCGCCTGCCCAACGCAGCCCCCGCCACTCGACTGCCACTGCCGACCTACCCGGCGGCTGCGGCCCCCATTGCCCGCCTGCCCAATACAGCTACCGCCGCTAGCCAGCAAATCGCTGGCCCCTCGGCCCGCGAGTCCAACGCGGGCCTCGACCCCGCGGCCTCCGCCGACCCCACAACTTCTCCAGAAGAGGATCTAGCCGCCGCCCGCTCAACTCTCAAGAGCTATCCACCCATCGTGGTGGAGTGCCTGCCCAACTGGGCACGCCACTTCGCCACCCTCCGGGAGGAGCTGGGGCACGCGCCCAACGCCCGACCCTTTGGCAAGGGGGTCCGGTTCACCCCACGCTCCTCAGAGGAATACCGGAAGATACAGCGCCACCTGGTCGAAGCTTCAGCGGAGGACCCTGCCATTAGCTGGTACAGCTACTCGGTCTCTGCTGAGCTCCCAACAAAGGTGGCAATCAGAGGCCTCCCGTGGGATACACCCACGGACACATTGCCGCCGCCCTGTCTGACCGGGGGTTCCCGGTCAGATTCATAAAAGCCATCCGCCCCAAACAAGGCCGCGCTGGCTGCCTTTACCACGCACAGCTGGACCGCATGTCCTCGGAGGAGCTCGTGAGGCTGTATAGCATCACAGAGCTACTCAACATGCCGGGCGTGTGCGTGGAACACTGGCGCGGCGCGGCAAACCGAGTGCCGCAATGCCACCGCTGCCAGGCGTTTGGGCATGCCTCGTTGCACTGCCACCGTCCGCCGCGCTGTGTGCGGTGCGGCGGGCAACACGCAGCTGCCGATTGCCCACGTCCCCTAAAAGAAAAGCCCACCTGTGCCAACTGTGGACGGGAACACACGGCTAACAACCGCCAGTGTCCCGTCCTGAGGAAGGAGGCGAGGAAGCGCGGGGTAACCATCCCGCCACCTCGCATCGCTCCAGCCGCGGGAAGGGAGGGGTCACCCGACCCCCCTCCTGCCGGCACCACGGCGGCCGCCATCCCGGCCCGCCGCCAAAGTGCTGCCCCTCCCCAAGCCAGTCGGCTACCACACAGTGGGCCGACCGCCGGGGAAGTACGCCCTCATCCAAGCAGACGAAGCCGTGGAGGTAGGAGGAGGCGGAAGCCGCTCACCTTCTCCACGCCACAGATGCCCGCAAGCGCCGCTCAAGGCGCCAACCAAGAACGCCCAGCACCGATCCCAGCCCGCCAGGCGGGACCCCCTCTGCCACGTCCACGGACGCAGGCACTCCTCGGCGCGTCAGCACCGACAACTACTGAGGCCAACCCTGGCTTCAACACAAGCAACCCCCGCCCAGAAGGCACACCCACCGAACCCGCGGCTGAGCCACGGCCCGTCGGACCGGTTGAGGCCCCCGTGATACTCATGGGGATCCTCACCGAGATCATGATCGCCCTCGACGCGGGCGAAGACACGCGTGAGGTGGCGGTCCGGGGACTGGAGGCCATGCGTAGAAATTTATATGCATAGGCCCCGACGCACCGCACCTCCGCCCGGGAGAATCATAGACACCCGCCCACTCAAAGGGCTACAAGAAGAGTGACCTGGGGGTTGCAGCCAGAGATGAAGCCGGGGTAAAGAGACTAAGTCTCGAGGCCTCACCCGGTGACCCCAAAGGGGGTCCGGAAGAAAAGGATGATGATGACATAATAAAAGCTCAAAAAATAACGTTACAATAAAAAATTATAGATGATTTGTATCTTATTACATTCATATTAAATAGCGGGGGAACAATAACATGTTGGTGGAGGCACCAACTGTTTCAAGCCTTATCAAGGGCCTTCGTCAGGGAGAACTCGGCTCGTGACCCGCCAACTCCGCGTCCCGTCGTGCACTGCGCGCCAATGCTCTCTCAGCGCGCTTATTCGGACGGGACAGGCAGGGAGGTGGGGGGCGTAAAGGTGCTCGCGGTGTGGATCGCGTGTATTTGGGTGGTGCTGCCTGCTCGTTGCTGCTAGCTTCCTCGCCGCCTTGAAGCGACATAGAAGCCGCCAAACAGGCAGCACTCACTACGTCCTCACTAGGTTCAATGGTAGCGCTCAGGTGACTTTTTTGAAGACACGCTTTCCAAGCGGGTGGCAGAGCCCACCCTCTGTCTCTGTTGAAATTAGGTAGCCGACTAATTTCGATCGCCTCACGGATCTTACGAGGAACCAAATACTTTCCCTCGACAAGACCCGGGCTTTGTGGAACCGGATGTAATGGCTCGACCAAAGCGTGCTCCGCCACTGCGGAATTGTTGGTATCCAGATTCTACATAGCGCGTATGTATTCCTTAAGTCTTATGGAAACGTTTCTCTTGGTCTCGCCTACATATCATTTGCCACAATCGCAGGGGATAGCATAAACGCCGGGGGCACCCAACGGGTCACTGTCTTTGGGTGAGCGTAAAAGTTGCCGCAGTTGTGTCAGGGGTCGGAATACCGTCTTAATGCTGTATTTACGCTGCAGTAGATGTCCGATTTTGTCCGTTAACCCCTTTACAAAGTATGTTACCGCTCTTTCAACTGATGTTCGACGCTTTTTCTTGGATGAACTCGCGATGCGGAATCTTTGTCTCTAGGCGTACCCGTTCTTCTCCAGTACCCACCTAACATGTTGAAGTTCAGCCTCTATGTACTGGGGGTCGCGCAGTTTCAGCGCTATATTTATCAGAGTGCGTGGTACTGACGACAAGTGCGCCAAGTGGTGGTGTGGGTCAGTCCTCAGGTACCTATCCGTATGCGTCGGTTTACGGTATACAAAGTGTGAGAGAAACCCCGTCTCTTCCCCCTTTACCAACACATCCAGAAAGGGCAGTGCTCCGTCCTGCTCTTGCTCTACGTTAAAGGCAATCCTTAGGTGTTTGTTGTTTAGAGCTACTAGTACCGAGGCTATGTGATCTTTATGTACTGTGGCGAACACATCATCCACGTAGCGCCACCAGTATCTAGGCCTGTGTGATAGATTTTCTAGTGCGATGCTCTCGAACCACTCCATGAAGATATTTTCAACCACAGGAGCTATCGGCGATCCCATCGCTACTCCATCCTTTTGTACATAATAATCGCCCGCCATACAAAATAACCACTGGTAGAATAAACTCAATTACCTTCAAGTAGGCCATAGATATTGCTGCCAATTGTAATAATTCCTGAATTATCTCTAGCGTGTCTTCTATCGGTACATTAGTGAAGAGAGACGTCACATCGAAATTCACCATCCGTTCGTCCTCTTGCAGTACTACCACTGTCCAGCAGTTGTGTAAAGTATGTGGAGTCTTTTACGTAACTAGTGGTATGTCATGTGAAAGGGAGTAGTAGAACAGTAGTAGCTCTGCCATGAAGCGGACCGTCTCATACGTTGGCGAGTCTATCTGGCTGACAATAGGACGTAGTGGCCAATTGGCTTTGTGAATTTTTGGTAGGCCATATGTACATATATCTAAGGTGACGTCGGGTTCAGACGGCGCATCTACTTGTCAACAAGTCGTCCGATAAGGCGAGTAGCAAATCCCTCAGTTTGCTGGTTATTCTAGTAGTTGGATCATAGGTAACTCGCTTGTAGATTGAGAACAGTTTGTGCCTCCACCAACAATAACAAGTACGTGAACATTCCCGCTACTTAATATGAATGATTTGTATCGTTACGGTGTACAGGATGTTTCAATGCCTAGGACATTGAAAGATGTTACTAACATCTTGATGTCAGAAAGCCAGCCGCGGGTTTCCTTACAATGTTTTCCTTCACCGTTAAAGTACGTGTTAAGTGTGCATTATACTTTTGAGAAAGGAAAATCTATGTGGGTATGGCCAGTATCCAACCTTCGAATTGATAATCGGGGGTACATATCACTCGCCAACACGGCTGTAGATGAAATCGTGTAATGTAGTATTTGTGCGTGTCGCTGTCATCTGCGCCACACATATGGGCGTCACTGAAAACCAGCGCTCAAATCACGTAGCAAATGCTGAAAGGGAACATTATTGTTTTCACTTTTATAAATTGTAATTAACTAGCCTTATTAGTACCTTAGTATATCCTTATCTTAGTGGTATCCTTTACTTTATGCGCGACTGTACAATGTCTGTAATTGTGATAACACTAAAACTTGTTCTTTGTCTATTCCTATTTAGATAAAAAACACGGATACCAGAAACTAAAGACCACGGTGATATAAGCGAACTTAATAGCTCCTGTAAAGATTTACAGGAGCTATTACATTCGCTTATATCACTGTATGCCGGCTTTTGGTATAGATATGCCAAAAGCCATCAACAATAACATAACACACCAACAGATTCAATTAACGTTCTATTAAGGCTCTTGTAACAGGATGCTACAGGACAACAAATTATGTAACGTCGTTGACAATATCAAATTACTGGTTCTTGTTCGCTGATTTATTACTCACTTCCGGCGATCCCGGCGCCAAGGAAAAGATTAATAAGCTTTATGTAACTTTTCTATAAATTATCTAAGATAGTGAATTTAAGAAGTTGTGAGTTTGTGACGTTGTGAGTTTGTGAGGTTGTAGGGGGTAATCTCTAGATATACTGAACCGATTTCAAAAATTCTTTTACTTAGAGAAAGCTTTATTATTTGTTAGTGACATATTAACCCTAAAAATTAAAATACTTTTTTGTGGTTGTCTGGTTTGCAAATTAAGTCGGAGAAAAAGCGGTCGAACAAATACGATTCTTACGAACGCTGCCTTAATGATAAGAGATATTAGAGAAAAAATAAAACCGGGCAAGAGCGAGTCGGACTCGCGCACCGAGGGTTCCGTGCCATCATACAATATAATTTATGACAAAGGCGGTTTTATATGTATTTGTTGGAGAACCTTGACAGCGCCATCTCTTGTCTGATAGCAGAACTTATGTAGATTTTTTACACTTTCGATGATTTCTAAAAAAATATGCTATGTAGAGAGATTGTAATAAATTTCCTCTAATCTTTACATACACTTCTAATAGTTATAAAAGTTTCAAAGGTTTATCTCCGCAAACTTCGGAGATAAGGGGGGGGGAACGCTATTTTTTTCAACATTTTTGTAAATAACTCAAAAACTATACGACTTAAAGGAAAACTAAAAACTGTTTATTAATGTGCAAAAGAATACCTTTCATATGATACCCCACATAACCTAGTAACTTTCCAAAAATTTTGAAAACACCCCTTCCACCCCCATTGTCTAAAAAACTATGTAAATTAGAGAGTTCGCTATAATTTTCCTATAAAGTTTACAAACACTTCTATTAGCTATAAAAGTATCACGGGTTTATCTCTGCAAACTTCGGAGATAAGGGGGGGGAACGGTCAATTTTTCAACATTTTTGTAAATAACTCAAAAACAATACGGCTTAAAGGAAAACTAAAAACTGTTTATTAATGTGCTAATAAATACCTTTCATATGATACCCCACATCACCTATTTACTTTACAAAATTTTTGAAAACCCCCCTTCCACCCCCCTTGTCGAAAAAACTATGCAAACTAGAGAGTACGCTATAATTTTCCTATAAAGTTTACATACACTTCTATTAGCTATAAAAGTATCATGGGTTTATCTCGGCAAACTTCGGAGATAAGGGGGGGGGAACGGTCATTTTTTCAACATTTTTGTAAATAACTCAAAAACGATACGGTTTAAAGAAAAACTAAAAACTGTTTATTAATGTACAAATGAATATCTTTCATATGATACCCCACACGGCCTAGTAACTTCACTTAAAATTTTTGAGATCCCCTATCCGCCCCCCTGCAATCAAAATAAGAATATTTTTTAACATTTTTATATATGCTATATTAGTAAAAAAGTGTTGTTTTTTACCATTTTAAATTGCAAGTCGATAGCATCAGTAGTTCTCGAGATATCCATCTGTGACAGACAGACAGACAGACAGACAGACAGACAGAGTGATTCTATAAGGGTTCCTTTTTACCATTTTGGTCCGGAACCCTAAAAAGAGTTTGATACTGCCTACAAAAAAGTCAGCGACAGCCTATATCTAACTTTTATATTAAAGTTAGAAAAAGTAGTTTTTATATTTAATTAATAATTTAAATCGTTATGTGATTTTTCTTTGGTCAATCAAGTGTTTAAAACAAAAGACTTTTTACTATTACTGCATATAATACGGACAAATGGTTAGTAGTGAGGAGATTATACGACAGAGGTATGGAACCGCGACCGTGTCGTAATCTATTGACTGACATTTCTATTAGACTTAGCTTTAAGGTTCCGGACCCAAATGGTAAAAAGGAACCTTTATGGTATCATTTTGTCTGTCTGTCTGTCACAAATAGATATCTTGAGAACTACTAATGCCATCGACTTCAAATTTGAAATGGTTAATTTAACACTTTTTTACTAATATGACATATATATGAAAATGTGTTGCCGTGGGGTGCCGGCGCTAGAATGTTACCCCTCCTCTCATGCCCGTGGATGCAGTATGAGCCTGCTAAGGGATACCTCCGGAAGATGGGTAGCAGCGTCATTCCGTGTATCAACATTCCGTACTGCGCTCGCCAACCCGCCTGCCAAGCGTGGTGAGTATGGCAACTACCCCTCATGGAGATCCATGAGGGAGGCCTGTGTTCAGTAGTGGACATGTCACGGCTGAAATGATGATGAAAATGTAAAAAAATATTCTTATTAAGATTGCAGGGGGGCGGATAGGGATCTTAAAAAGTTTGAGTGATGTTACTAAATCGTGTTGTGTATCATAATATGAAAGGTATTCTGACGCTTTTTTACTAATATAGCATAAATTGAAGTTGTCAATAAATATTTTTATTATTCATAGGTCGTATTGACGGCGGATCGGGATGCATGGAGAGTTGGAGGGGAGGCTTTTGCCCAGCAGTGGGACACTTATGGCTAATTGTATTTCTAATTGTAACTGATTGCAAGGGGGGCGGAGAGTGGATATCAAATTTTTTTAAGTGAAGTTACCAGGTCGTGTAGGATATCATATGAAAGGTATTCATTTGTACTTACACAAATAAACGTTTTTAATTCTGCTTTAAACCGTATAGTTTTCGACTTATTTACAAAAACGTTGAGAAAAAAAGCGTTCCCCCTTATCTCCGAAGTTTGCAGAGTACCTCTTAAACTTTTATTGCTAATAAAATAATCTTTACCTACACTCCGTTTGTAAAGATTACAGGAAAATTATAACGAATTCTCTTATCTCCATAGTTTTTTTGTACATTATCTAAAGCGTAAAAAAATCTACATAAGTTCCGCTATCATACGAGATGGCGCTATCAAGTTTCTCCAACAAATATAAACCGCCTTTATCATATATTATATTGTATGAGGGCACGGAACACTCGGTGCGTGAGTACGACTTGTTCTTGCCCGGTTTTATTTCTTTAACAACACGTCAATATTTTACTTAAGGCTACAGTATCCTGTCAAGATCTCTTTTGCCCTCACGATTAATAAGTCCCAGGACCAAAAATTATCTTTGGTGGGTACTTGAGAAAGCAGTGTTTTTATTATGGGCAGTTATAAGTTTACTTATATCTCGGACTGGAACTCCTGAAAGACAATCATCACAAGTAAAAATGTTTACCGCCCAGCGAAGTGGGTACGGGTCAGCTTGTGAGTTATATGTACATAAGTATGCCTATAACATAGTGGATTGATCATTAATACCTTCATAATAACTGGGTGTACAAACAAGCATTATTATCATTTCAGCTGAACATCCACTACTGAACACAGGCCTCCCTCATCCCCATGAGGGGTAGTTGCCATACGTAACACGCTTGGCAGGCGGGTTGGCGAGCGTAGTACGGGAAGTTGATACACGGAAAAACGCTGCTGCCCATCTTCCAGAGGGATCTCTTAGCAGGCTCTTACTGTATCCACGGGCATGAGAGGAGGGGTAACATTCTGCAGCCGGCGCCCCCCGGCATCCATTATTAAGTGAAACAAAAAAGAGAACTGACTTTAAATTTAGGGTACATAACTATATCGCTTTCAAAATTAACGTGAGTTATACTATTAATTGTACTGTTTTACTACTGTCATACTGTTATACTATGCATATAACATTCTACTGCCGGCAAGCCGTGGGGTGCCGGCAGTAGAATTTTACCCCTCCTCTCATACCCATGGATGTAGTAAGAGCCTGCTAAGAGATACCTCCGGAAGATGGGCAGCAGCGTCTTTCCGTGTACCAACATCCCATACTGCGCTCGCCAACCCGCCTGCCAAGCGTGGTGAGTATAGCAACTACCCCTCATGGAGATCCATGAGCGAGGCCTGTGTTCAGTAGTGGACGTTTTACGACTGAAACGATACTATTCATTTTGTAGAAACGGGAATTACTCATGTAGTGTTGTCCTAATTGTCCTAATTGCCAAACGACAGTGTCGTGTCGGCCCCCGCGCGGACGGGCATTCAATCCCATGATGATGATTTCCTTGAAAAATCGAAACGTGTCGGAATAATCTTCGACATAACAATACAACGTGAGTAATTCCCGTTTTTACAAAATGAATACATAACTATACTTTGAGGGTAGACATTATTGGAATAATTTGATGCCTCTTATGGACCAATCTGGAAGTAACTGAGCTCAAAAGGATTTTCTAAAGCTTGATAAACGGAGGAGTTCGTTCTGTAGGTCTACCATGAGTTTTCACAATCTATACTTGCTAGCGACTGTAGTTAAAAAAATGTATGAAAACTTGTACAGCGCCTCTAGGGGATAGTTTGGTACTAAAATACGCAGTAAACTATACTACAGCGACTGTAGTTTGCGCTTCATTTGCTTAGAATTTGGTTACATGAGTTACAAATCTGACAGATGTCACTAATACGATTGTAGTAGCGGCAGGCGGTCTAACAGTGACAACTCATGGTAGACACACTGAGGAAAAACAGAGAGATGAAAAAGAGGACTTAAGAATCTTCTCCTTTTTTTGGGTTGGTTAAAAAAGGTAATTTCAGTATTTTATAAACTAAATTGTACCTACGCTAATTTCTCCATCTCGCTGCTGTCAAAGTTTTCATGGCTTCATCTCGCTTGCACATACTACAACTCTGTGCCCTGTATTTTAAGACTGTAATAATTTATTAAGCAGTGGGGTGCCGGCAGTAGAATGTTACCTTTCTTCTCATACCCGTGGATACAGCAAGAGCCTAAGGGATCCATCTCCGGAAGATGAGCGGCAGCGTATCAACATCCCGCAGCCTGATTACGTATCTAGCGACAGGTTTGCAGCAGCCACAAATCTCGTGATCATCGCTATAAAACGTCAATTTTAATTTAGTTAACAGATGTTGTTGTATATTCGTCACAATGTTCACGAATTGATGCCTGTTGCAAACCTGTCGCAAGATACGTGATCAGCCTGCCGCAGGCTGATTACGGTCGCCAACTTGTCCAAAAAATTTAGTGGCATAAATCGGTTTCGTTCAATTGGAAAATGGAATTCTAAGTTTCTATCATCATTTTAGCCATTAAACGTCCCCTACTGAACACAGGCCTCCCTCAAGGATCTCCATGACGGGTAGTTGCCATACTCACCACGCTTGGCAGGCGGGTTGGCGAGCGCAGTACGGGATGTTGATACACGGAAAGACGCTGCTGCCCATCTTCCGGAGGTATCCCTTAGCAGGATCATACTGCATCCATGGGCAAGAGAGGAGGGGCAACATTCTACTGCCGGTGCCCCGCGGCAGGGATTTATTCTGTAGTAGATAATATTAAACCAATCATGTAAACTACTAAGTTAAAGAATAAAACGCGAATAATTTCACCATAAAAATATTGATTCCAAGTGTTTTGTAACTGTTGATAAAAGTAGTGATAAGTTCAATGCGTAGTCATAACCTTATATAAAAATTTGTTATAATAAAATCAGGTATTAATTAACCTAAAGTAATCTAAATCCCTGCTAATTTTATACAGCTGCTAGCCCCAGAGGAGAAAATGTAACGCTATAAAGTACACACGGAGTGTGCTTTGTGTTCTGCAACTATTTCCGTATTGTCTAGCACAAAATGCGCAAAGCGCCTCGGGGATTGCTGAATTCCTCGAACATGACAATCCTATTGCAATACATATTTTCTATTATTTAAATATATTAACATAACGAACAGAAAGCAAACTGGGGTAGTTTTTTCGATTTTAATAAAATGTTAAATTTTACCTATCCTTGTTTGTTAGTTGTAAGCAGATGATACCAAAAGCTAAAGAAGCTAAAATCTTTGGGCACACGAGTGAACCTTTTACTTGCGTGCCCAAAGGTAGCTTCCTCTTTTTATTCTCCAGAAGTTTCAAACGCATTTGCTGGCTTAAATTAGGTATTGCCTAACCTTATACTAATCTAAATCCCTACACAGCTGCAAGCCTCAGAGGAGAAAATGTCACGCTATAAAGTACTCACGGACTGTGGTTTGTGCTGTGCAACTATTTCCGTATTATTCACCACAAAATGCCTAAGGGAATGTTGAATTTCTCGAACATGGCTATCCTATGGCAACGGAAATTTTCTATTATTTTAAAGTGTATACACATGGGAACAGGAAGCAAAATTGGATAGATTTGATTTAAATTTATATGAATTTTTTAACTATCCTCGTTTGTTAGTTGCAAGCAGATGATAAAACAAGCTGATAAAGTTGACTTGGGTGCCTAAAGAGGTTTTAATTTTTTCTTCGAAAATCGGTTGTCCGAAAATCACAACCAATACAAGCGCAAACATCACCATCCATAATATTATGGTCACATAAATATCATTTACAATAAGATATTGTTCATCTTATTGCTCTATATTTTACCTAATATATTATTTCCGTAATTTTAATCTATAAAAACATAATAATAATAGTGAATCATAAAGCTTATTCTTTCGAATATTTTCGAACGATTATAAAAACTTTCAATGGCAGAACCGAGACGGAATGATAGTAGGTTATTAGGTTTTTTTTTATAACTATCAGAAAACACTGACTGTGACCGAACCGCGTAGAAGAGACAGTAGGTTGTTAGGTTTTTTTTATATTACTATCCGAAAACACTGCCTATGACAGAAACGAGATGGAAAGAATGTTACTAGGTTTTTTTATAACTAAATAATAATAATAAATAATGCTGGACAGATCACACAGCATCATCTAGCCCCAAGCTAAGCAGAGCTTGTGTTATGGGTACTAGATGACTGATATACTTAATATATTATACTACATAGATAGATATTTTTATTATATACAGAAAAACACCCAGAACACCCTGAACAAATATCTGCAGATCGCACAGACATTTGTCCCGAGGCGGGAATCGAACCCGCAACCCCTTGCGTCGCAGGCGGACCTTTGCCCGCTGCGCCACAGAGCTCGTCGCCACTATAGGCGCCACTATCCTAAAACACTGCCTGTTACAGAACCAATATGGAGAGACAGGTAGGTTATTAGGTTTTTTATAGCCAACCAAAAACTCTGTCTTTAACAAAACCGTAACTTAGTTATTAGGTATTTATTCGATTTTTTCGTCAGTGGGCAATTTCCGTGGGCAAACACGGCGCTACTGTCTTTAAAAGTAGGTAAGTATATATTTAAAAGTACTAAATACGAGCGAGCGTAGTGAGCGGCAACCTAAGATTTTTTATTTTTTTTTATTTTATTATAGACTAATTGAAATAAAATTACTTTCGAATAAACATTATTTAAAAAAACATCACTAAAAACGTTTAAACTTGCTTGTTGAGGTGTTACATCAACATACAATTTGTATTGTATATTAAAATTATTCCTTTCAATAATTAGGAACTTAATGTTTATGAGTAATAATGTTATGGATTTAATTATTTATTACGAATGACTTAATGCATGTTAATCATTATGGAGACCGATATTAGTGGTAACTATATTATGGTTCCTTAAAGATCTTGATTATTCCGGCAAACGATGATTATAAAAATACATTTTATGGATTTAAAAACTATACCAGAGAGGTCGATGTCGTCCAAAAGCGCGATAGGTCGACGACATTATCGCAGTCGCTGGGCACACATGGATGCGAAATGCACAAGACAGAGGAGGCTGGCAAAAACTCAGGGAGGCCTATACCCAGCAGTGGGTGACTCCGGGCTGAGAAGAAGAAGAAGAAAAACTATATTAGGGATATACAATTTCGGAGACAAAATAGAGAACCACCTAAAGGTGTTCGCTTCTTTTTTAGGGTTCCGTACCTCAACAGGAAATAAAATCAGACAAGTGCGAGCGAGACTCACCCACCGAGGGCCTCTTAGGTATCATCATCATCATCATTTCAGCCGTAAAACGTCCACTACTGAACTAAGGCCTCCCTCATGGATCTCCATGAGGGGTAGTTGCCATTCTCACCACGCTTGGCAGGCGGGTTGGTGAGCGCAGTATGGGATGTTGATACACGTATAGACGCTGCTGCCCATCTTCCGGAGGTATCCCTTAGCAGGCTCTTACTGCATCCATGGGCATGAGAGGAGGTGTATCATTCTACTGCCGGCACCCCACGGCGAACATAATACATATTAATAAAAGTTTTTAAAATTCACAAAAAGTTTCGGTCACCCATCCAATTTATGACCGCGCATAGGGTTGCTTAACTCGATGATTGCTTTCTTACATTTTTAAGTACGATTTTTTTATGGTTCTATTGCAAATGTATTTGGATTTTTCTCTGTATTGACAGTTTAGGACGATGAATCTCGCTAAATTTTATAGTTCTAGGTCTACGGGAAGTACCTCTGAATTTTGATTACTTTGAGAATGACGAAACATTAGTTTTTTGCGGCATAAACAGTCGTATCTTTTTTTTAGGTTTACTTCATCATTTCAGCCATAAAACGTCCACTGATGAACGCAGGCCTCCCTCATGGATCTCCATGAGGGGTAGTTGCCATTCTCACCACGCTTGGCAGGCGGGTTGGTGAGCGCAGTATGGGATGTTGATACACGGATAGACGCTGCTGCCCATCTTCCGGAGGTGTCCTCTTACTGCATCCACGGGTAGGAGAGGAGGGGTAACATTCTACTGCCGGCACCTCACGGCATGGTTTACGTAGAATGATGATTTCGTAACAGCTTAAACTGTAGATTTGAGTAAATGCTTTTTATTACAACTGAATACCTCTATACGTTCTCGAGATAAAAGGTCTTGACAGACAGACGGACAACAAAGTGATCCTATAAGGGTTTGTTATACAATAGTTTATGTTATCTTAGTGTGTATTGAGATTTGTCTGTTTAAAGATGTTTTATGGGACGATGTGGTCGCTAAGCAACAAAGTCCCTTTAAAAATGAGTAAAAAAAAGGGTTTCGTACCTCAAAAGGATTTGATAATTTAACCCCTTATATTGCAATTGCCTTATATTAAACTTCCAGAACACCCTGGAAAAATATCTGCAGATCGTACAGACATTTGTCCTAAGGCGGAAATCAACCCTGCGTCGCAAGCGGACCTTCGCCCGCTGCGCCACAGAGCTGGTCAAACATAACCCTTTCGTTACTAACGCTCCAATTGCGTTTTGTCCAGGCACTGACCATTCCGTTCAGTCCATTACTGCCACCAATGCTTCTTCGCAGCGTGCAATCCTTTCAATTTATAACCCACATGTGCCACTCAATAAATAACCGTAATACATCGTAACAGGAATGTGATTCGCAAACCGAGATGAATTTACATATATGGAAGAGAAACTGCCTGGACTTGCCAAGTAGGCAAGACGCTGGCAACGTACTTGGGATCGATACGATTAGTGTTGGACAACACAGTAATGTATGGGTTTGCGGACGTTTGTATGCTCATGGTCACACGTTAGTTCTAGGCGAATAAGTTAGTATCGACCTCGACTTAATTACTGTATGTACTCGTAGGAAGAAGCAATTGGTATAGAATCAAGAAGAATCAAGAAACAAAAAATACTTTATTCAGTGCGGCCGCATGGACCTTATTGACGCGTCACAAATTACAAAATAAAACAACACAAATAAATAGAATAAAGCACATAATTGAATCTGTTCACTTCAGATCACACGCGAGTTAGGAAAAGAAGTGAACAGAAGAACCTAACTCGGTCGTTATAGTCATCCTTTCACAATTTTATTTTGTCTTATGTTACGTTTCATAATTCATAACAAAATACGTTTGACGGAGTTGGAGCAGATTCCTTCCCAAGTGGTTTTGTCCTCTAGGTAATCTGATATTTTATAATAAGCTTTATTGTATAATAGCTATCATCATCTCAGACGTAGGAGACTGCTGTCCACTGCTGGGCCTATGTCCAGCAGTAATTAAGACAGCCCTTTGACTCTCTTAGAGATCTCCAACATCACCAGAGGGTTCCAGGCAGGCGGGTTGGCGAGCGCAGTACAGGATGTTGATACACGTAAGTCTTCTGGAAGTATCCCTTGTCAGATTCATCCACGGGTAACAAAATATGATCAAAGTCGCTAACTAGCTATCTTCGGCTGTTTTTAAACATTTAGTAATACATAATGATTCAAATCATGTATCAGCCTGTATTTACAGCTGGACTCCGCACTTTTGTGCTTTTTACTATGCAGCTTTATCCAAGTTCTTTGTAATTTTTCGCGATCTGTAGACATCATTTTAAAACTAATTATCGGGACTTTATCGCGTTCATCGTATTCACCTTATTAGGGTTCCGGACCAAAATGGTTAAAAGGAACCCTTATGGTACCACTTTATCTGTCTGTCTGTTACAAATGGATACCTCGAGAACTATAGCATCACTATCGATTTGAAATTTGAAATGGTTAAATATAACACTTGTTTAAATACTAGTACATACTATTACATATAGCATATGTGAATATGTTAAAAAATATTCTTATTACATTATTTCCCGGCGTTTCGAGTGCCCTGTATGTTGCCCTCATGGTCACGGGTAGTCTGATGTAGCAGGGCATTCGGAACATCGGGCAATAATAAAAAAGGGTAATTACGCGATTAAATCCCGATAATCAGTTGTAAATTTTTATCCAAGTTTTTTTTTTAATGTTTTGTAAGCAGGAAAACGAGGGTATGGGCCACCTGATGGGAAGTGGTCATCGTTGCCCATGGACTTCTGCAACATCAGAGGTGAAGCTGATTTGCTGTTGGCTTTTGAGGAGAGAGAATACCCGCCCCATGTCGTAACTTCGAGAGAATACAGCAGATGGGAGTTCGATCCACAGCTTGAACGTCCGCGGTAAAAAAGAGCGCCACATCCACACTTCTATCCACAGTTCTAGTCCCACAACGCTCGTTTTATCATCTACCCATCTTGCAGCCGACATTTCCATTCTTTCACAGTATTTACTTAACGCCTTTTGTCGTTATGTCTCCTTACTAAACATCCTGCTATTGGGTCCAATTATCGTGGGCCGTGATCCATGTGGTAGACCCTAAAAATAAAAATAAAAACTTACAAACGGTCCAAATGTCTATTAAAAAAAACTTGAGATTGCAAGCCCATAGTTAT
The DNA here is from genome assembly GCA_963082625.1 of Pasiphila rectangulata. Lineage (NCBI taxonomy): Eukaryota > Metazoa > Arthropoda > Insecta > Lepidoptera > Geometridae > Pasiphila > Pasiphila rectangulata. The sequence goes on from OY720239.1 coordinate 21,470,343, forward strand.
AAATCTACTAGTTATGAGCGTCTTTATAGATAGAGTAGACTTTTAGAACTGATGTGACAAGTTCGGAGAAGACACTGAGAAATGCGCAGTAACGAAGTATCACATAAAATCACGATTCACGAGAATTTCCCTCATTTTAGTTCCGCGTTACAATTCTCCATATCTTTCACCTTTGTTTGATTTGGAATTTCAGTATGAATAAACTCTTCGCATTTTTGTTAATCAAGTTTTAAACTATTACTTAACCGGCTTATACCTGCTTTCTCAGTAACATCACTCCAGCCATACATCTCATGCCTAAAGCGAAGCTGATCGCCTGGCTGCACAGCGATATAATCGTTATTTGTGCTGCACAATTAATGGCTACAATTGTGTACGCAAGCATGCTTATGTTTGCTGGAGTCCTGATCATCATCTTCATCATTTTAGCCACTGATGGGCTGACAACCTGGCAAGGTATGCGATCGGCGGTGGATGCAGGCTGCTTCCAGCCGCTATACTTGGAGTTCTATGAGAGGGGCATACGTGCAACAGTGAAGTCTTGATACTTAAATTTAATTGAAGCAAGGCAATTCTTATGAACCTTTTATTTTATTATTCTATTCTTATTGCCATGGGGTGCCGGCGGTAGAATGTTAGCCCTCCTCTCCTACCCGTGGATGCAGTAAGAGCCTGCTAAGGGACACCTCCGGAAGATGGGCAGCAGCGTCTATCCGTGTATCAACATCCCATACTGCGCTCACCAACCCGCCTGCCAAGCGTGGTGAGTATGGCAAACTACCCCTCATGGAGATCTATGAGGGAGGCCTGTTGTCATCAGTGGACGTTTTATGGCTGAAATGATGAATTCTCACGTGCCTATTGTCCTTCACTACAGATCATAAAACAAAGTCCTCCGCCGCGTCTGTCTGTCTGTTCGTCGATAAACTCAGAAACAAATGAACGGATTCTCATGCGGTTTTCACCAATAGATAAAGTGTTTGAAGGAGAAGGTTTTATAAAAAAAAAATATTTAGATTTGGTAAAAAATTTCAAAGTATTTTGTACAACTAATTAATGAAATCAGGCGTTACTTTGCGGAAATCCATGACAATAAGATTCAATGAAAATATTTAGTTTTAATTACGCTTATGCTGAGATGCATGAGCGCATAAGCGAAATTAAAACTTAATATTTTCATTGCATTTTATTATTTTGTACAAGTAATGTAATTCTCATGAATTTCACGTCTGTCGTACCTATTCTCTTGCCGTAAGGTGCCGGCAGTAAAACGTAGTTTTTTTTTGAAATAAACTTTGAAAGATGCAGATGACTTCGTGGGACACTCAGAAAGTTTTGTGGAAGTAATATAAAAAGTTGTTATAGGTATATTTTTTTAAATCTTTTAAAAAACTCTCCACCAGCCCCTATACAAAGGTCCCTTGTTGCTCGCAACAGAGAAAACTTCTGCCAAGCATTAAAATTTGGTAGTAGGTATATCATTCGGCATTAATGCTTCTTTGGTTCAATAAAGGAATTCATACCAAAAAGCCAGTCATATTGAAAAAGCTCGCGATACAAAATCCCCGCTTCTAGATCGCTTCACTTTGATTAGTTTTGAAACACCCAAACCGTCGACGGCGTTTCGTTTCTGAATCGTATTGATAAATCCAGTTTGATGCAGTTGAATCCAGGACGAGCCTGCTTCAAATTTGTTATTTATGCGGCATCAGTTCACCCATGCCTGCTTCTGAGCATCGGTCAAGTTCTGCGGCACCCAACGTGAAACTCCTCACGCAAAGATGCACGTGTAAAATCTCGTAAAGGCTTCCCGATCTAATCTGAATAATAATCTATCTAATATGCAGTTTATTCTAAATCTCCTGAGATAAAACTCGTTTCTTTTTCTGCACGTTTTCTTCTGTAACAGTCGTCAAAGGGCGACAACTTATTTCTTCAACCCCCGAAGTTAGTCGACCGCATTTGTTTTCGTTATACCAACGATACACGGTTGCCTTGTAAGGGCCTTCACCCACGAATGTCATTTGAAGTCTATCGTACGATTCATTTGGTTTTAGGCGACACTAGAAGTCGTAACAAGTTTCTAGTTTTTTTTAAGTAATCCTTGACATTTTACCTAGTCACGGAGGTTAACTTATTTTTTTTGTTGTAATGTGTACCAAATATACCCAAGCGTGGTATTAAATGAAAGAGCATGATGTGTAGATTGCAAGACTGAGGAAGTTTTTTATAAAACATGTTTATAAACAACAAACATGGGGTTAAAAAAGCATAGCACGAAAATGTTCCCGGCGCAGATCCATTTTTCAATGAGACACGATAATTAAAATTAGCTCGCAAACATTGTGGAGGGAAGTTTTGAAATTAGAAGGTACCTAGTTTTACTTGTATAATATTTTCATATTTTCAAAACAGATTGTAACCACGGAGCTGTATAATAAATAAATAAATAATGCTGGACAGATCACACAGCATCATCTAGCCCCAAGCTAAGCAGAGCTTGTGTTATGGGTACTAGATGATTGATATACTTAATACATTATACTACATAGATAGATATTTTTATTATATATAGAAAAACACCCAGAACACCCTGAACAAATATCTGCAGATCGTACAGACATTTGTCCCGAGGCGATTCCAAATATAATAATAATATAACATTTGTTCTGGGATTATAACTGTCCAGTCTCTTATGCATAAAAACTTTGTTCGCAATATTTTCTGAGTGACCTGGTATGTACGTACACGGTAAATGATTTCGGGTCGACGACATTCGTTAAGTCACGGGAATTCTTTGCTGGGCACAGTGCTGGACCAGCTTATTTATATAACATTCACAAAAAAGGTAGCAGTTGTAGTTCCAGAACTTTTTGTTAAGTGTTCATCCGGGGAAGTACTACCACCATACTTAATCCTGCCACCACGCAGTAATGCCTGCATTGCTGTGATCCGGTTTGAAGGGCAAGGGGGCCGGTGAAATTACGGACACATGAGACCTTACAACTCTGTATCTCAGGGTGACGGGCGCAATGCAATGCAGCGTTGGTCGCGTGCTTCGTGAAAGTGATCACCGTGGTGTTACAGTTGCTATAGGTAAAGGTTACCGTTTAACATCAGATGCGCATTCGGCTTGTCTCGTTATTTAATCGCATAAAAAAAGTGTGTGGTGAAATGATTTAACAAAAAGAACTAGAATACCAAAGAAAATAAACACGCCGTTTCATATCTCCTTATCATACGATCCCTCACATGGCTTATATCTAAAGTTATGTTAGGAGGATCATAGAATACATCTCATCCTCCCAATCCTTTGCGTTTTTTTCGGGTTTTTAATGTTTGTGTTTGTTTCCTCATAGATCAAAGTGTTTGTAGACCTGTAAACCCAATAAAGGCAGCTAGACCTTTGATGTTTAGCTGAAGAATAAATTAGTTGAGTCTGTGTAATTAATTGGTTCAGGCGAGACCTGGCAGAAATTAATTATTCCTTCTAATTAATAACAAATTATTTCTTGTTGCCGTAGGGTGCCGGCAGTTGAACATTGCCTCTCATCTCTTCTCCTCCTTAGGAGTGCTGTCCTCGTCCACTGCTAGGCAAAGGTTCCCTCATGGATATCCAAGATCATAATGGAGTTTTTGGCCATACACACCACGCTTAGCAGGCGAGTGGGCGAGCGCAGTAGAGGATGTTGTGTTTATATACGGAAGGACGCTGCTACCCAAATTCCGAAGGTATCTTGTGGCAGATTCTTACTACATCTACGGGTGGGAGATTCAACATTCTATTGCTGCCACCTCAAGGCAATTGATTAAGGACTTACAACTGATAGAGTCATCATCATTTCAGCCATAAAACGTCCACTGATGAACACAGGCCTCCCTCATGGATCTCCATGAGGGGTAGTTGCCATTCTCACCACGCTTGGCAGGCGGGTTGGTGAGCGCAGTATGGGATGTTGATACACGGATAGACGCTGCTGCCCATCTTCCGGAGGTATCCCTTAGCAGGCTCTTACTGCATCCATGGGCATGAGAGGAGGGGTATCATTCTACTGCCGGCACCCCACGGCGGCTAATAGAGTCCTTACGAGTATTTTTTTAATAACATTATTTTCTGCGTTAAGTCACGAAGAGAAAGAAGAAGAGGCCTTTTCCCTACAAGCAACAGTGGGACCGACCCCGTCAGACTAATCCCCCGAAAAAGATAATTCAAATATAACATAAATATAACATAGATAATTCATCAATAACATAAATAAATACATTATTGTCAGAGAAATAACCAGACTCGATTCAAATTTGACCAACTCGAAAATGATGTCGCTGATTAAAAAATCCTATAATGCGTTTAAAACTACAGAAACACACTCTTAAATATTTTAAATATAAAGCACTTATTTGTGTCGCAAAATAAAAATACCTGTTCCATGTTAAAGACTGGAGCAAAACACTCCTAAATACTATTTAAAAGGATATAACTCGATAGCAAAATCATGTCGCAATATATAAGTTTTACTCTTAAATATTTATCAGGCAAAGTTTTACTGACCGAACAAAACAAAAACCGAAAGTTTAGTAAACCTTTCGTAAAGACTGATTTACTTCGTCCCTCACCCTTTTAGGGTTGCTCTTATCACTATATAAAAAGCCCTATTTTGATACGTTTATCTGTTAGTGACAGACTTGAGCTTTAGGGAAACCCGCGACAGTCCCTTCAACTGACGTGGAAGGATTTGAAGCGCTACATTCGTTTGTAAGACTGAGTTTGATTAAATAAACACTTATTTAAATCACATCTAAAAGCATTTTTATTACTGACTGTACCTCATAGCAATTTACTAGTCGAGGCATTCGTATAAGACTGGTATTCGATTAGAATGGAATTTTAATACGATAATAAACAAATAAATAAATAAATAAATAATGCTGCACAGATCACACAGCATCATCTAGCCCCAAGCTTAGCAGAGCTTGTGTTATGGGTACTAGATGATTGATATACATAATACATTATACTACATTGATAGATATTTTTATTATATATAGAAAAACACCCAAAACACCCTGAACAAATATCTGCAGATTGTACAGACATTTGTCCCGAGGCGGGAATCGAACCCGCAAACCCTTGCGTCGCAGGCGGACCTTCACCCGCTGCGCCACAGAGCTCGTCAAATATCATTAGTATCAGCCTAGTGAGGGAGTCACCAATAACACAGAACAATTAATTCCTCAGCAAAAAAGGAAACAATGTTTAAACAGTTAAGATGTTAATTTTTAAGTTTTAGCATAAGTTTCGCTGTATTTTATACTTTTTCTTTTTGCTGTAATAAATGCTTTTTCATTTTTTCATTTTTTTCATTACTTTTTTGGTATTAGAATTGAATAGATCCATACGTAGGATAAATAAAATAATTTATTGTTATAATAATAATAAGTAATAATCGTTGTAATTTATAATTTATGGTATTCATTGCATATTCAACTGTATTCAAACAAAAATATTTATTCTCGATACACCGTATTCATTTAGATGTTCCGTGTAGATGATAATAAAATTTTACGCGTGTTATTCAGGGAATTTTTTTAATTTCACGGTGTAGTAAACATGCAAGCAAAGCAAGATAATGCGCTGAGTAATCCCCACCCAGGGCTAAGTGTAACCAAATTACAGATTTATTTTTATTTAAAGTAAAATAAAGTAAAAAAAATTAGCAAAGCTAAGCAGAGCTTGTGTTATTGGTACTAGGTGAACGATTTACTTAATACATTATACTTTAATAATCTATAATGTGTCGTACTGCTGGGTAAAGGTTTTTATTATTTATAGAAAAACATACAGAACACCCTAAATATTTGCATGCCTAGATAAGGTAGAATATAAGGGACATTTTAATTTTAAGACCAACTCTGTAACCTATATTCGTGCAAATAAACATCTTCAATCTTTAAACAAATATCAGAAAAAATATAGGATTGGCGAGCGCAGTTGATACACGGAATGACGCTGCTGCCCATCTTCCGGATTATCTCTTGACAGAATCTTACTGCATCAAGAATGGATAAGCAACATTCTACTAACTGCCGGCACCCCATTGGTCACTCATCTTTAATATATATCCCTTACAAAAGTCTACTACATACAAAGAGTCTCATCAATTAATATTTAATTTCAGCGTCAAAGCTTAAGGGTTGATTTTGAATTAATTACTCCTAGCTGAGCACTGCTTATAAATAATTCTATAGATTTCAACCGCTAAGCAGGCCTTGCTGAGTACCTTTCTAGGTAGCATTAATATTCCATTCGCTATTAGTGGAAAAAATTAATTTATCTGTCAATAATAATAATCCTAATTAAAATTTCAATGAGCTATTTGTATTCCGTTTGAAATGGAACGGGAATCGGTGTAAAATTTAGGCCTATGGATATATTTGAGATAAATAAAATGATGACAAATTTGGCGGGAATTGGGAGGTCTTTGCCCAACAATGGGACAGCACAGGCTAACAGTAACAGTAAATTAAGGAGTCATTCGGTTCCCACAGCTGAGTGAAGCGGAATTGAACTGTGCTATGCGTGCATATTTTTTATTATGCAAATAGTTTTGTTCTGAAATTAATTTAAAAATATTTTTAAACCGCTTGGTTTGAAAATATTTACCTTTAACTTACCTTTAACCTATAAAAAATATTAAATGCAAAGGTTATTGCTGTAAGTTTAAATTAAATATCCCAGACTAAGAAGTGCCTTTTTCCCGGTTCTTTATTATCCAACCGGGATATTATAAACTAGCCGACCCGGTGCCCACTTCGTTGGGCGGTAAGCATTTTTACTTGTGATTAAATTATAAGTGTGGTTAGGTTAGTACTGAGTGCTAAGATTTTTCAAATTCAAATTTTATTTTGCATTGTTTTAGTCAGTTCAAATGTTTATAAGTACTTATTTATTGTCTAAAATTTTATTTTTAACTATGATTTGGAAGAGCGAAAACACCTAACACAAGTATTTTATAATACTTAAAAGGTGTTATTAACCCTGGCTAAAACTTTTGTACCTTTTATTACTGAATAAAGCATTTGAATTTTTTGAATTTGAATTGTAAAGTTACTATCCTAACTAAAGTTTTTATAGTGTTAATCCACACTTGGGTAAAATATTACAAGGAAATAAAGAACCTTGAAAAAAAAATACGATTCCGGTATGGTGCGAACCCACGCCCGTCAAATCGATTCTTGACGCAATTTGTGCTGAACTGATATGACCATTATCAAGAATTTCGATGTAACCAGACACGTTAGCTTAGTGGTTGAAGCACTTCCGGCTTTAGAAATCATCAAGTGTCGATTTAACGGACGTAGGTTTGAACCCCACCGGAGTTTTAAATTGATAAGCTCTCATTTCCATTAAACATCCTCAATTTAATGAATTAATTAATATGAATAATTCTATAATTCCCTCTATTCCTCATAAACCCCATCAACAGAATTAAGTTATGAAAAATTGTGTAAAACGTAAACGAACCTAAAAATTCCAAATCGGTTCATAAATGAAGGAGTTCTGCGGTAACATAGATTAAAAAAAAATACAAACGACTTGAGTTCCTTCTTTTTTTGCAGTCGGTTAAAAAGAATAATCGTTTCGGTCAACTCTTTCTTCTCCTTCGGTCAACACAGTGGGTAACATTTTAAAAATATAATACGGTTTTTACGTGGTGTGGTGTGTTGTATTTTTACTTCGCATTATATTTATAAAATTTAATGTTACCCCTATGCCGAGGAGTGCCAGCAGTAGAATGTTACCCCTCCTTTCATGCCATGGATGCAGTAAGAGTCTGCTTAGGGATACCTCCGGAAGATGGGCAGCAGCGTCTTTCCGTGTATCACCATCCTATACTGCGCTCACCAACCCGCCTGCCAAGTGTGGCGAGTACGGCAACAACCCCTCACGGAGATCCATGAGGGATGCCTGTAGTAATCAGTGGAAGTTTTACGGCTGAAATGATAAATGTTACCCACTGTTAACCAAATCGATTGTTCTGCGTCAAAAATCTGTTACAAACACAACTTATCTCGCTATTTATAACTCTTCAAAAAAGAAGAATAGCATCAAGTATAATCCAAAAATCCCGACGAGACAACCCACATGCGACGTGCCCGAATTAAGTCGTAATAACATGCAAATTAGTCCACCCATTCCTTGCGAGGTGCAAGGGAAGAGAATAAAGGGAATATTCGGTTACATGTATGATATATGATATATGATTACATGTTACGTATATGAGTAGATACGTAGAAGAACTCAGCTCACCAATTTATCCAAACGGATTAGCACGTTGAAATGGCAATGGGCAGGCCATGTAGCTCGGAGAACAGATGGCCGATGGGGCCGAAAGGTTCTCGAGTGGAGGCCACGGACTGGCAAGCGCAGCGTAGGACTTCCACCAACTTGATGGGCGGACGACCTGGTAAGGTCTGTAGGTCGGCGGTGGATGCGGGCCGCTTTCAGCAGAAACCTGGAGTTCCATGAGGGAGGCCTATGTTCAGCAGTGAATGTACAGCTGAAATGATGATGATTTTGATGTGTATTTTCCGTGGGGTTCAAATGTTGCCCCTTCTAACCCGAGGAGTAAGAATCTGCTAAGGGATACCTCCGGAAGAAGGGCAGCAGTATCTTTGCGTTCCGAAATCCCGTATTGCGCTCGCCAAAATGGAGTTTTTGGGTTTATGGACGTTTTCGGCCATTTGAAGACTTTTATTTTTTTGGTGTCCTTTTGAGGTCACAATAACACCGGTCCCTATGACCCTAGGGTCACTAAAATCAATCAGTACCCTTCTCTCATTAAGACGGTGCTAAAAAAAGGTTTCATGTAAATCGGTTAACACGTTCGGTTGTAATCGTCTCATGCAAAGACAGACAGATAGACAGTGCCATGAGTAGCGGGCTTCGCCTCCTAAATTAAATACTTTATCTTTATTCGTAAACTCTTAACTTTATCTAGTCTTGGAGGTTACTTTTTAATGCGTTCATATTGCTGTACTGCGCTCGCAAACCTGCCTGCCACGCATGGTCAGCATGGAGATTATGGAGGCCTTTGTCCATCAGTGGATGTGGACAGCGTCCTGAAATGATGATGAACATGCAAATTAGTTGACCCATTCCTTGCGAGGTGCAAGAGAAGAGAATAAAGGGAATAGTCGGTTATATGCGCGATTAGGTAGAGTACGCTAGAGGATATGTTTGCAACGCTTTGGAAAGGAAATATACAGGACGCTTATCAAGGCGAGATGACAGATTGGCAAAAGCAGAGGCAGAATGCTGGCTTCGCGAAGGTTTAAGATGGTGATCTAAAACTTATTTTAAGGTTTAAGTTAGTTATCTTAAACCTTGCTTCTGCTAGAGCCATCATCTATAAACATTTAGCGACCAAAGTAAGCAAAGATTAATAAGAAAACTAGATGACTATAATAAGATTTTTTTAAAGGACTAAATGACGAGACAACCCGTGGGCCACCTGATGTTAAATGTTAACCTATGGTACCTATTACAACTGCACTAAGAATAATTATGTATATTTTACAATGAATTACAAACTTAAATTAACAGCATACACTTACGTAACTAAGGTGTTAAAAACTTTATTTTGTGTCATAAAAAAGTGTCAGTATGCATACAGTTAAATAAAAAACAGTCCTCCCGAGCCTGGTTGACTGATAGAATACATACTTATTAATCATCATCATCATCACAGCCGTAGACACTGCTAGACAAAGGCCTTTCTAATATTATAGTTTTTCGAGTAGAGAGGCAAGAGAGAAGGGCCAATATTCTACTGCCGGCACCCCACGGCACTTATTTATATTGAGGCATAATCAATATCTTAGTACGTGCTATGTGTTTTTTTTATTTTAGTATTTATTAAAATACATAAATAATATGTTTTTTTCTATGTTTATCGTAAAAAGTTGAAGACTGCTTTTTATTTTAATAGCAAAATTGGTTGTATTTACTTGTTTATTGCCATTTGCTGATTGGTTGAATTTGCTCGTTCGCTCGTGCCTTACACCACGGCCATCTCATACATAATTCAAAGGTTGTAAGTTTCAGTTTTACAGGTACTTATACAAAGCAACCTGTGAGTTTGTACGTTAACCGTTTAATCTATGCCTACCTTACATGCTTACCTACTGAATTTAATAAGGCTTGGAGTTTACTTCTCATCTCAGCCGCAGGAAGCCCACTGCTGGAAATAGGGACCCTAATGGATCACCAAGTACGTGAGGGCGTTGATGCTATAATCTATCTATCCCTTAGCAGATTCTTAGTGCATCCTCCAGGAGAGGAGAAGCAACATTCTACTGCCAGCACACCAAGTTACTTATGACCCCAAAATAGAAAGCTATATAAAATTTCAATTAACTCTATATAATTATTTCGATATGTTTGTATGTATTATTATTGAATTTGCAATATGTTGACGACCTCTGTGGTGCAATAGGATATATAATTACGCCATATAAAAAAAATAAAAAAAAATTAAGTCAGCTTAGGCAAAAGCAGTACGAAAATGTAGACCACTCTCAGTAAATCCAGTTTTTAGAACAGCAATAACACAAATGTAAGATTATCATTACATTTACCTCGCCGTAGGGTGCCGGCAGTAGAATGTTACCCCTACTCGCATACCCATGGATACAGTAAGAGCCTGCTAAGGGATACCTCCGGAATATGGGCAGCAGCGTCTTTCCGTGTACCAACATCCCATACTGCGCTCGCCAACCCGCCTGCCAAGCGTGGTGAGTATGGCAACTACCCCTCATGGAGATCCATGAGCGAGGCCTGTGTTCAGTAGTGAACGTTTTACGGCTGACAGCAAAAGATCAGGTAAATAGGTCTCCTTTGTGCAGCACCTGGCATAGATAGATAGATAGATAAACACTTTATTGTACTGCACATTCACCTTAGGCATAGGTCAGATCCTTCGCTAGTTTTTAGTTGGGGGCCGGTTTATGTATGTTCACTGATATCTCCGAAACGATTGATCGGATCGTAACCATTATTTTTTTGGCTTAGCCTCTTCTTCAGCTTAGGAAACTGTGAAAATTTAATCAAACATTTTCAAGACCGGCCTGTATTGAAATTAAACATTTTCAAGATGTCAGTTCTTATAATTCCTTTTGTTACTATCATCGCGCTCTTTTTTGCCGCGGACAAATAAACTATGAACCGAACTTATATCTGCGGTATCCCTCGGAGCTGCGACATTTAGTCCTTAAAAGGTCCTTAGTCCTTAGAGGTCCTTTAAAAGGCGAGTAGCCTCCTTCTTCAAAAGCCAGTTTCTAAAATAGAAATATATGCTTTAGTCCCAAGCTAAGCAGGGCTTGTGTTATGGGCACTGGATGACTTGCATAAAACTCATCATCATCATCAGCCCGTATCAGTCCACTGCTGGACATAGACCTCTCCCATGGCACGCCACTGCTCCGCCTCTCCTCCAATCCCTGTCCGCTTCCTTACGTATATCATCGCCGCACCTAGCTACAGCGCGCCCTACACTACGTTTGCCGACACGCGGTCTCCACTCAAGAACCAGTCTGCCTCAACGGCCATCGGTTCTGCGGCATATATGACCTGCCCACTGCTACTTCAGCTTGCTAATTCGCTGAGCTATGTCGGTAACCTTGGTTCTAAGAAGAACAAATATCTGCAGATCGTACAGACGTATTTCCCGAGGAGGGACTCGAACCCTCAACCCCTTGTGTCGCATGTGGACCTTCACAGAGGTCGTCATGTATCTTTGCTGTCGTTCCGCCTCTGGTGTTGCAGATGTCCATGGGCGACGGTGACCACTTCCCGTCAGGCGGAACTGACAGCAATATTGCTGTTAAATGTCAATTCCTTGCTGTTCTTTAATACAAAATTGACATTTGACAGCAATATTGCCGTAAATTGCCTGTTGCAAAACCTGTCGCGAGATACGTAATCACCCTGCCGTTTGCTCGTCTCCCTGCTTATCAATATTTATAAAACTCTTCCGTTACTGACTGATCGACTGAGTGACTGACAGACAACGCACAGCCTAAACCACTAGACCTAGAGACTTGAAATTTGGCACACATGTACCTTGAGTATCCTAAAGGTGCACTAAGAAGGGATTTTTCGAAATTACCACGGGAACGGGAACTACGCGAGTGAAACTGCGGGGTACGGCTAGTAATATTAAAAAAAAACAAATAAAATCTGTAAAGTTTTTCTACACCGTGTCTTGCCTTTAGTTTGCTTATAGAATAATAACTTAACACTTTTGCAAAAACGTTTGAGCACACAGTGTTGGCAAGTTTTACCGTCCGTGTTTACAAGTGATTACTTAGACTTTCGAAAGGTCGCTCGATCTAGGCCATGCAAATAGATTTATCTTGTTGAAAAAATGTGAGCGCATAACACAAATTCTAGCGTAAAGAAACACATTGTAAGAAATATTTTTCGCTTTATCGGTTTAGAAAGTATGTTGACAAGTTCAGGATTTGAATTAATAAACAGAGAGATCAAGTACCTTGAGAACGACTTTACCAATTTCATTCTTTTTAGGGTTCCGTACACATAGGGTAAAAACGGGATCCTATTACTAAGACTCCATTGTCCGTCTGTCTGACTGTCTGTCACCAGGCTTTATATCATGAACCGTGAGAGCTAGACAGTTGAAATTTTCACAGATGACGTATTTCTGTAGCCGCTATAACAACAAAAACTAAACATAATAAAATATATATTTACTCCCAACAACAATACAACACACGTAATTTTTGTCGTGTTCTACACGATATTAATAACGGAAACAGGTAGACTCTTGAAATTATCACAGAATATTTGCAAACGATGGTACGGAACCCTTTGTGCGCGAGTCTTACACGCAATTGGCCTTAAGTTTTCTAATACTTTAAAGATGGTTCTTAGGTAAAAAAAATTAAGAAAATTTCACAGAAGCTTAGTCAATTTCAGAAAACTGACTATTTAACTAGAGTTAAGCTGTAGTAGTAGAGTAGTAAGTTAGTACAAAAGTAGTAGTAGTCTCATTAAGTTGTAAGTTCTTCCATTTTCAGTCGATAACTTAGTAAAGTACAATTGCCCAACTTGCTTGGGTGTTCCCGTCGTGATCTGATCTTTTAGGTAGAGATATAATTGTGTCGTATTTCAGTATTCTATGAATCATCTAGTTTAAATATTAAAAGCTGTGCTAAGTTTGGGACTAGATGGTGTTGTGAGCAGTATAGAGCATTATCAATATTTACGTCTCTATAAATTTTACATAGAAACATCACAAGATTTATTCTAAATGAATCCATATATACAGGGTGTGTTATAACATGTTTACTAACCCAAAAGGAGGTGTTTAAGACCATGAAAACGAGTAGTTTTATGAGGAAAAAAACGGGAATTCGTTTGTTTTTTATATTTTTATTTTTTTAAATGGTGTGAAGTGAAAATGATTCTGAGGTCACGGTCGAATTATAATATTGTTTTACCTTTTCAATAAAAAAAAACATGTTTGTGGTTACAGGTATTTTTATTTTTACCTGTACGGCAACTCTTCGCGGAGCTCAATGACCCTGTCAAGAATGAGCTGGCTTTTAGGTTGTCATTATTGCATAATCAGCTGTAGAAATTAAAACTTTCCTGGTATTTCCTTCAATGAAAATCACTGAATCCAGAAAAGTCGTAAAACAAAAGTTGTTGCGTGGGATGGTCAGAATCACCCCCTTTCGGCTTAGTTTACATGTTTTAATACACCAAATATTATTCAGTTAGTAAAAGTAGAAGTATTAAGGTAGTCTTAGTACCTAGTAGTAGTAGTTAGTTCTGAGGCGGTACGAAATTCGCCGAATAAATCTTCTAGATACAAATTTTAGGGCAAATCATCATCATCATTTCAGCCATAAAATGTCCACTGATGAACACAGGCCTCCCTCATGGATCTCCATGAGGGGTAGTTGCCATACTCACCACGCTTGGCAGGCGGGTTGGTGAGCGCAGTATGGGATGTTGATACACCGATAGACGCTGCTGCCCATCTTCCGGAGGTATCCCTTAGCAGGCTCTTACTGCATCCATGGGCATGAGAGGAGGGGTATCATTCTACTGCCGGCACCCCACGGCAGAGGCAAATGTTGATCTTTAAAGCAAACTCAGTCAACTGTTGAAGTAACCCACTTTATCAGGCTCTCGTGAATTTTTAAAGTTAATAATTAAAACGAGAAAAATTCAAGATAAAAAGAAAATATTGAGTTTTCATTTTAAATTAATTGCTTTTGCTAATCTATTTTGAACCTTCCCCAAAAATACAGAGAGTTGAAAATTTTCAACAAATGTGTTCTGTACTCGCTCGACACGAAAAAAGGGTCTTCTGGGAATTCTCAACTGATACAATGCTTAAATTCGTCATACGAGTTTCCGTCCTGTAGGGTTTTACTTGAATCGTTTATTTATTCGCATCCAACCTATTTTGTGCCGTACTGTTCAATGAATAAAAGCTTAAAACGAGTAACGGTTCGATATGGGAGAGGTGCGTCTTTCGGGAGTACTCTGGCGATTTACCTAATATTTGTATTTGTCAAGGGTTTCTCAACCTTGTGTATATCATGCAACGTTGACAGTTTATTACAGTCGAGTTTTAAGTTTTATGTTCAGTCAGAACCGATGTTTGGGCCTGCCCCTAAGTACTAACGGGCATGCCCAAACACTTGTCCTTCGAGCTGGATATATTTTACACATTTAAACTTGTTGCTTGTCATTTTCATGCGGTTGTCAAAATAAATATGTAAAATGTATCCGGCTCAAAGGACTATTAAGTGCTTACGGGCAGGCCCAACAGACAGTCGGTCAAAAATATGGACTAATGGACTATGGTAAGAGATAATTTTGGAAGATAGGCAGCAGCGTCATTCTGTGTACCAACATCACGTACTGCGCCCTCCATCGCGCCCACCAAGCGTGGCCAAAATAACAAAAATCCCTCAATTAACCTTGAGGAAGGAAGGTTCAGCAGTGTCAACGACCTACGGCTGACATGTAATAGTGTATGTACGACTTTAAGGAATAGATATTTATTCATTCAGGTAAAAATCCCTAGAAATATATGTTTGCCTGGACCGTGTTACTCTCAGCTAGCAAAACTGTCACACATGTTAGTTTTCGTAATTTTTCAACCCTTTCCTAAGACAGTCTACATATTTCAAAAGCTATCTCACAGAGCCACTCTCAAAAGTGTTCCCATATATTTGAACTAATGTTTAGTCTGTTTAGGGTTCCGGACCAAAATGGTTATTGCGAAGGGGCGGAAAGGTGGTTTAAAAAATTTTATACTACGACATGTGGGGTAGAATATAAAAAAATAATTAGCGCATTTGTAATCAGTTTTTAGTTTTCTTTTAAGCTGTTAAGATTTCGACTTATTTACATAAACGCTGAAAAGGAAATCCCCCCCCTCCCATCTTTGAAGTATGCACAGATACACTTGAGTGAGCAATTAAACCAAATTTTACGCTGACAGCTCTAAATTAAGAAACGTCATATCTATAATTGTAATCAGTTTTAGAAAGTGTAAAACAGAATCGAAATTCATAAATAAAGCGAGTTGTATAATTCTGTACCAAGGCACGTCGGTGCTTGTGACTTCACGCCACATTTCGATATATTGAATTGCGATTTATTTAGTATTACGTTAAAAAAGAAAACTACCTACGTGTCTCATTCATTATATTAATCTACATACCGGACTTACAATTAAAATTTAGTCATCTAGCATATTATTCCTCTCTTACAGGTTTACAGAAAAATCTGCGTTGCAATATTTTCCGTCAACAAGTCAAAATTAAACATCGTAAAAGCTAGCCCACCCGCGAGCCCACTATTTCAATGTGAAAATATTGTAATGGAACACCATTTCAACGGTCCGCGGCTGCGTTTCAAGTCGTATAGAAGAAATATAGGCGGTTAGTGTCGATAGGGGAAGGTGGTATTGGCGTTAGGTGGCAAGCTGGATTGGATCGTTCATTGTATTGTTTTTGTTGGGGCTATGGCACTAGGTGAAACAAACAAAGTTCCGATAAAAAGGATTCGATGACTATGTGCTATAAAATTTAGAGTAGATAAATGATGATAAAAAATAAAGAAAGAAGTAAGTTAGATAAAATGAAAGAAAGAAAGAAGGGAAGTAAAAAGGAAAGGAAGAAAGGACGGAAGAAAGGGAGGAAAAAAGGAACGAAGAAAGAAAGAAACGAAGACAGGCACGGAGAGAAGAAGAAAGGAACAAGGAAAGGGAGTATGGAAGGAACGAAGGAAGGGACGGAGAGAAGAAGGTAGGATGGAAGGTAGAAATGAAGGAAGGAACCGTGAGCAGACCATACCAATCAGAATTATTTGAAATTATTGCTAAGGAAGGCCATATGAATGGGGTGCAGCCGCTATTAAAGCTTTATAGATGACATTATTAGGTAGTTATTGGTATCAATCCTGTTGAGACACTTCCTAATTGAAATAGCGTAAAACGAACTAAATTGCAATAAAACTATTCTTATGTCCCTTATGTATTCTTATGTACCTGTCCTTCCCTCCTGCCTAATAGCCTAGTTGGTGCACGGCAGCTATCGAACCCACGACCTTTGCATTGAAAGTCGGAGGTAAACTCGGCCAACACAACTTAATATACTACTAATAAAAGGTACAGATTAGTACCACGGTCCGTGGATCATCGGAGAGTGGCATTTGGTCAATCACTTACATATATTGACAACGATAAGATTCATTTTCGGTTATTCCATTATAAGAACGTACTTATATCGTCCCGCAGTTAAATAAAGTAACGCTACTTGAAGATCAGATATCATAAATATATAAGTGAGCAGATGCTTCAATCAAGGCAAAATCCGACTTCAAAAATGGAACTAGTACCTGCTTAAGTCGTCTTACGTTTTTACCTCAGAGTCGTTTTAGAACCGATTTGAAAAAATATTTTTGAGTTCGAATACCATATACGCTGAATGATTGCTACCCTGGAATTCCGTCATTCCGTCAGTCAATGAGAATGATGATTACAAACATTTCTTTTTCATTTTCATTACGATTTTGATTTTCATACCATGTAAAGTAGCCTATTGGGTACGAATGCTTATTTACTCACGATAAAAATACAGTAAAAGAAAGATAAAATATTATTACCTTCAGGGGTGTCTATCCAGGCCATCTTAGACCGCCCTCAATCCTACGAAAATATTATTTTAGGAACCTACTTAAATTGGCATTTGTGTTGTGATTATCAACATCATCGTCATCATCATCATCATCTCAGCCGTAGGACTGTCTTCGTCCACTGCTGGACATAGGTTACATGCATCTCTATGATTATAAAGGGGTTGTTGCCATAATCGCCACGCCTGGCAGGCAGTTTGGCGAGCGCAGTACTGGTTGATGATACACGCAAAGACGCTGCTGCACATTTCCATTGCCAAATTCTTACTGCATCCATGTTGTAGACGACACCCAATTTGCGTAACCTACCAAGTCGTTTAGTGTACGGAGCGTGCCAAAAAATTATAAACTTAATTCATGGCTTTGGGCAAAACCATGCATTAATTGGATGTTTTAAAGTTAACGACCCGGCGGTAGACCAAGGCCTTTGAAGAAAATTCAAATTTAACGCATATTTAACCATCATATTGCACAATTGCCAAAGTCAACTATGTCCCAAATAAAGCGTCCCGTACATTTTTAAATAACAGTAGCTTATGTTGTATAAATCATCTCTTATCATGATCATCTCAGACGTAGGGTGTCCACTGCTGGACAAAGGCCACCAGGTACAAAGGGATTGTTGGCACACACGCCATGCTTTTAAGACGGGTTGGCGAGCGTTGTACGAGATGTTGATACACGGAAAGACGCTGATGTCCATCTTTCGGAGCTATCCCTTGGCACACTACATCCGCACACAGCGAAATCATCTATCATACTAATAAGTAGTAGTAAAACTGTTTGTGAATTAGTAGATTTATATTGGACAGGTTAATAAACGATAATTACAACCTAACGCCAGCCGATTCTTGTCAGGTTTATTGAACTCCGCGAAGAGTTGTCTTACATGTACAAATAAAAATACCTACAACCACGAGAAAAGGTTTTTTAAGAAAACCATAAAAACCAAGTATACTGAAACGATTACATACAATCGTGGGCCTGGGTGTAAAAAGATGAAAGTGGTGTCAATTATTAGCTTATAATATTATCAATCTTTCACTGAAAATTCTGCGGATTTTATCAATCTGAGAACAGAGATAAAATAAATTATGTAAAAGTGAGGTTATGTTAGAATCTTTTATTAACAGCTGATACCTGAAGTGCAATATATGTGTTTTTGCACTTGTTATTATATTTAGTAGGAAATGTTCGATAAATCATATGAATGAACGTCAATGACTTCAGTCCTACCTAGGTATAGAGTTAAGAAAGGTTGTCTTAAATAAAATAAAAAATCATTTTAGTAATATAGTGCTTTATTCGTCTTCAATTGTAATTAAAATGTCGTCTGTGCAGTGCTATATGATCTTGGTACCTAGCTGAGATAAAGTACCATTTATTACACATTATATGAGCGCAGCAGCCTACAGTTTGTTTCCCTGTAGGGAAAGTAAGGGGCTAGTAATGCATTACTATAACTGTATTGTAATACAGAGTATAGTAATGCATAACTAGCCTCCCTTCTTCTACGAGATCCGTGGACTAAAATTTAAATAAAATATTTTTTTCAACATTATATGTCGGGATTGTATGTAAACTTAAAACAAAAACACTCAAAACGCATCTCAAAACACGAAACGAATGAGCATACAAGAGCATTATCATAGCAGTTGGCAACTGTCTAGTGTCAGTGTCAGTCAGCTGTCATGCCAGTGACATAGACTAAGAATAGAAAACTAATTTGAATCGATATGAAATCGATATTCATGAATATTGATTTTTCAGTAATTAATTTATATATTATTTATTAATATGACTGTAATAAAATTGTATGCACTATATTGCATATAAGTATGTATAGTGCATTTAATTCATCATCATTCATCATTTCAGCCGTAAATCGTCCACTACTGAAAACAGGCCTCTCTCGTGTATATCCATGAAGGGTAATTGCCATACTCACCACGCTTGGCAGGCGGGTTGGCAAGCGCAGTATGGGATGTTGATACACGGAAAGACGCTGCTGCCCATCTTCCGGAGGTATTTAATTACTTTGAGTTAATTATTTAGTGCAAAGGTTTTATTTTCGTAACCGTGTAATCGATTACTCAATCGATAATCTCACGAAAACTATCTTTCCCATATTTCTCCGCTTCCAGATTGTGAATTGAGGTGATTTTTCATATCTTTCTAAGATAAAAAATATGACAAATTTTTTAACTCATATCTTAACTTATTACATTTGGGCCCACCGTTTTCCATCTTCTTTCAAAATACAATTTTGATACAAGGATCATTATTAAATAACACCAACAAGTAAAATTGTAAATAAAAATATTAAACAAAACATGAAGAAAAAAATATTCCCGAAGCTTTTCCCTTCCAAAACAACTTGTTTTCATGGCCTGAAACTCCCCCTTTCGGGTTAGTATACACAATATACACTATGTATATTGTGTTCAAGTAAATTAATATATCTTTAACTTTATCATCCTACCTTGCTCATGGATGCAGTAAGAATCTGCGAGGGGATAACTCCGGTAGATGGGCAGCAGCGTCTCTCCGTGTCTCAACACCACGTGGCGAGTATAGCAACCACCCATCATAATTAAACATCTTAGGGGATAGTAAAAAATCTTATTCTGAGGGGTAATATTCTACTGCCGGCGGCACCCAACGGCTCTTCTTATTCCTTTCATATGATTTCATCTATTATTCTTGTAATTCTTTAGTTATAAAATCAAATATAATGGCAGCATGAGTTTGCATGCATTGTTTACCATAAATTAATCTGAATTTCGCGCTGCCTTTAAGCCTTCCAAGACTATTCACGGCGATGTAGGCACAACGGCTCCCGCTATGCGGTATGCCGCGCGGTAATGCGGGAGGTTAAAATGCCGCGAGAAGGAACATTCGTAGCTGTGACACCAATTTGTTCCTTGCTAGACTTGAGGCACAGTGAGAGTGAATGCCGTAGGGTCCATAAAAATATTGCTTTTTTCTTCTTGTCCGTGGATGCAGTAATTATCTGCCTAAATACATCCGAAGTATAAGCGGCAGTTTCTTTCCGTGTATCAGTATCCTTTACTCCACTCATCAACCCGTCTGCCAAGCGTGGTGAGTATGGCAATTACCCCTCATGGAGTAATAATGTAATTTTTTCGCAACATACGACAATATTGTCACAAATCAAAGACCTTTTAACGTTATTCCATTTTATTTTAATTTTGGCGACGATTCTTGATTAAAATCAACTTTAATTCCTTGCAATAAGGCGTAAGGCAAGGCTTTACAGGACCGGCATGCCTATTACGTATCTCGCGTCCGATTTGCAACAGGCAAACATCTCTCAATCGTCTCTGTCAAACGGCATTTCGTGAATTAACTTCGTGACGAATATACAGCAACACCTTGTCTTGTCTTGTCTTTTTATTTTATGGCTTTTTGTTTTTGGTTTTACACAATTCCGCCAGTGTCAAGTTTATAAATTCTTATATTATTTGGCTGGCTATTTAACAAAATCAAAATTGACGTTTGATTGCGATGATCACGAGATTTTCACCTGTTGCAAACCTGTCGCTAGATACGTCATCAGCCCGCCGGTCCTGATTTTATTTGTCAAGAATCTCTGACTAAGTCCCGGCTCAAACATTATAAGCACCATTGAGCTTGTTTCGCCCCTTGGAAATTGAGTTTACGTGTAGATGCGTGCGTATATTTGCATGTTTTCGACTCATTAAGAAAAGTCCTTGATGTTATAATAATCATCTACCATCCATTTAATCCAGTCGTGGGGTTCTGGCAGTAAAACGCGGACTGAGGGGGGCCTTTAAACAAACTGATACGAAAAGCTAGCTTGAAATGAACAGTCGTAAGCTCCAAAACTTTTTTGTTGTGGGGTGCCGGCAGTAGAATGTTGCCCGACCAAATTTTTATCTCTGTAAACCTCGGAGATAAGAGGGGGGAAACGGTCGTTTTTTCAACATTTTTGTAAATTACTCAAAAACGATACGGCTTATAGAATAAATAAAAACTGTTTATTAATGTGCAAATGAATACCTTTCATAATTATGATACCCCACACGGCCTAGTTACTTCACTTAAAAATTTTTAGATCCCCTATCTTCCCCCCTGCAATCAAAATAAAAGTATTTTTTTACATTTTCATATTAGTAAAAAAGTGTTTTCTTTAACCATATGAAATTTCAAGTCGATAGCATCAGTAGTTCTCGAGATATCCATATGAGATAAGGGGGCCTTATCTCCGAAGTTTGCAGAGATAAACCCGTGATACTTTTACAGCTAATAGAAGTGTATGTGAACTTTATAGGAAAATTATCTCGAACTCTCTAATTTGCATAGTTTTTTAGACATTGGGGGTGGAAGGGGGGTTTTAAAAATATTTGAAATGTACTAGGTGATGTGGGGTATCATAAGGAAGGTAATAATTTGCTCAATTATCAACAGTTTTTAGTTTTCATTAAAGTCGTATCGATTTTGAGTTATTAACAAAAATGTTGAAAAAAAACGTTCCCCCCCTTATCTCCAAAGTTTGCGGCGATAAACCTCTGCAACTTTTATTACTATTAGAAGTGTATGTACAGATTACAGAAAATTTATTACAATTTCTCTACTTAGTATACTTTTTTGGAAATCATCGAATGTGTAAAAAAATCTACATAAGTTCCGCTATCAGACAAGAAATGGCGCTGTCAAGGTTCTCCAACAAATATTAAAAAACTTTGTCATAATATGACAAAGGCGGTTTTATATTTGTTGTTCCGTGCCGTGCCGTACCGCGAACCCTCGGTGCGCGAGTCCGACTCGCTCTTGCCCGGTTTTATTGTTTGTACATTGTTGTTGGTATGTTGTGTAAAGACATTTTAAGTTGACATTAAACTTTAATGAAAAATATTAATTTTATTATTTTTAGTGGGTAAGTTTAAATTTAAACTTGTTTGTTAAAATGTTTTTTTACTTTTAATTTATTTGAGTTATTCACAGCAAGCGCTTTCATTTGATACCCATATTATAGGGGTACATGAAAATTATGTGGTCCGCCATCTTGGATGTTCCGCAATGTTAGATTCAGAGTGACGTCACATAGCTGACCATGCATTGTCATCCAAAGTAAAAAGTGTACAAAATTACAGCTCAATTGGTTGTGATATCTCCTTCAAAATTGAGTTGCAAGATTCCGCGAACAAACATAGTTACATACATACATACATGCAGACAGACATACATACATGCATAGATAAATACATATATACATACATACAGGGCAAGCTAAATAAAACCTTTAAAAATGCTGCTGGCCATCTTCATTATGTATCCCTTGGCGGATTCTTACTGCATCCACGGGTTAGAGAGGAGGAGTAACATTTCTGTCAGTATGTCCCTACGGTATACGGCTCCGTGCAGTGTCCAACATTATTTATTTATCTTTACACTCTCGATATGTCTCGAACTTGTCTCGTATCCTGGCTCCGAGCCAATAGCACGACCTTGTATAAGCAACAATGTATAAAGAGGACAAGTAATTGTTAGATATTTATAACTATTGTGGCAAAGCTTGTAGGCAATGCCTTGATTTTATGGCTCTGAAGACATATCAATGTGTAATTGTGTCTTGTTTCGTTCAATTTCTGATAATTATATAGGAAACCCTAGTTTAGAAGTCAGAGCCAAACTTACAATGTTTGTGATTTTATTTTTATTTTATTTTACATTTTTGGAAAACAAACAGCTGTATAAAACATTGATTATAGTAAAATTAATAGACAAAATAAGCCAAGGAGTTTCCACTTATATAAATCAATATGTACCTATACTAAAATAAACAAGCTTATATATGAAAAAACAGCTAAATATATAATACTAACACTTACAAAAAAAGAACTAAATATTAAGTAAGAAATTAATTTACCCATTGATATAAGCCATGATCATCACAACACTCACATAATGTACTTAAAACAAGTTTTCAAAAAGGTATTATTTGTTAGGTATGTAACACCGTTTTTACTCATACAAAATAGGTCGACATTTTGGGAATATTCTCTGTTGTAAAGATTATACTCTATAAACGAATTCTGATTGTTTGATTTCGAGAATTAGGAAGAATTTTGGCATTGTTTGTCTGTAATTCAATCGTTAACACCATTATCATCTCAGCCGTTAGACGTTGCCGCGCTTGGCAGGCGAGTTGGCGAGCGCAGTACGGGTAGTTGATACACGGAAAGACGCTGATACCTAGCTTCGGAGGGGTATCCCTTGACAGATTTTTACTGCATCCACAAGCAAGAGAGTAGGTGCAGAATGCCTACACTCTACAGCAAACTCCATATTATATTGTAAGACCTTTTACCCGCCGCTTCGCCCGCATATTATTTGATTTGACATTTTTAGAAGTCCAGTTTACCTAGCTCTGATTAAGGGACTTCGGCAGACGCCGCGAGAGCTGGAAATTTTATATAACTTACATCTTAAATTTTACAAAACGGGAACTGAAAAAGGTGTGGTGTAATATGATGTCTAAGCCTTTTAGTTTACCTGGATTAAGATATTATACTTAGAGCGCTCCTTGTTGGATTCAGTAATAAACAGACTTCACGGGACTTGGAAGTTTTATTCAAATAAGTAACAACCTACACATTATAAGATACTTCCCTAAGTGGCGACCTTGCCGGGATTGGCCAGAACTTTATTAAAATATATTAATTATTAGTAAAAATGGACAATTAAAAATAAATAAAAATGTGCCGTTCCAGTCTTCAAAAAGACGAAGTATTTCATGTCATGTAGGGAAGTATCTTATAATGTGTAGGTTGTTACATAATTGAATAAAACGTCCGAGTCCCGTGAAGTCTGTTTATTACT
Source organism: Pasiphila rectangulata (assembly GCA_963082625.1). NCBI lineage: Eukaryota > Metazoa > Arthropoda > Insecta > Lepidoptera > Geometridae > Pasiphila > Pasiphila rectangulata. The sequence goes on from OY720239.1 coordinate 21,494,452, forward strand.
GAATCCAACAAGGAGCTCTCTAAGTACATATATCTTAATCTCCTCATTTTGTAAAAACGGGAATTACTCACGACACGTGTGTCGTGTCGGCCCCACGCGCGGACGGGCATTCAATCCCATGATGATGATTTTCTTGAAAAATCGAAACGTGTCGGAATAATCTTCGACGTTACAATACTACGTGAGTAATTCCCGTTTTTACAAAATGAATCTCACGTTAATTTTGAAAGTGAAATATCTTAATCTAGTTAAACTAAAAGGCTTAGACATCACATTACATCACAAAGGTGCTTCGGAAGACGCTGTGGAATCTGGAATTGAAAGTGACAATTTGTTCGAAATTAACCTTGGGGGGGGGGCTAAATAAGGTATTTGGAAAGACGCTGCGGTAGCTGCAATTTTTTAATAACTAATCTCTCAAGCTCATCTCGCCATCGTCGCCTGGGTCTACCACGTGGTCGTCTTTGTTGGGGAACCCAATCGGTGGTGGTTTTTGCCCATAGTTGTTGGGGCATACGGCTAACGTGTCCTGCCCAGTCCCACTTGAGCTGGCCTGCTTTGTGAGCTACGTCGGCTATTTGTGTTTTCGAGCGCAGTGTCGTATTCCTTACATGGTCCGTAAGTTTGACGCCCAGGATACTGCGCTCCATAGCTCGCTGGCATACCCCGAGGCGAGACTTTTGGCAATTTGTGAGTGACCAAGTCTGGGCACCGTACGTGAGGATAGGGAGAATGCACATGTCCATGAGCTTCCTTTTTAAGGATAGAGGAAGAGGTCCTTTCATTAATTCCTTCATGGACCAATAGCTCCTCCAGGCGTTTTTAATGCGTCTTGTAATTTCCTGATCTTGTCTCGCCTGGAAGGAGACTAATTGGCCCAAATAGATGTATTCATGGACATGTTCAATCTCCACACCCCCGACTTTTATTATCCGAGATGAGCTTGACTCCTTTAGCATAGACTGGCTTCAACAAGATCAAGACAGGGATAAGTGGAAGGAGGGAAGGGAGGCCTTTGCCCTGCAGTGGGAAACATCAGGCTTATAAATAAATAAATAATAATAATAATCTCTCAAACCTAGGTAAGGTTAAGCCACATGTCGGGAATTGAATATGGTAATTCGGCGTACGCCGCAGTAGCTGGATGACTCATCTCTCAAACTTTACCTGACAGGAGTACTTTGGCAGAAGCTGCGGTAGCTGGAAATTTATATATGACATCTCTCAAACATAACCTAATACAAACTAGATACGATACTTCGGTAGACGTTGCAGTAGCTGGAAATGTTTATGAGTCATCTCTCAAACATTACCTAGCGGAATGCATCATGGTCTATGTAAGGTAGGGTAGTTTTTGCAAGAAGATTGTATCAAAGATAAATAATATCTTACAATGGAAAAAATTATAACGTCATACCTGCCTATGGGAACAAGGGATTGGGTAAAAAAGAAGCCTGTCCACAATTGTCATATCATCATTCATCATTTTAAAACGTCCACTGATGAACACAGGCCTCCCTCATGGATCTCCATGAGGGGTAGTTGCCATTCTCACCACGCTTGGCAGGCGGGTTGGTGAGCGCAGTATGGGATGTTGATACACGGATAGACGCTGCTGCCCATCTTCCGGAGGTATCCCTTAGCAGGCTCTTACTGCATCCATGGGCATGAGAGGAGGGGTATCATTCTACTGCCGGCATCCCACGGCTTGTCATATATACGTATGCATTTCAGCTAAATCCTTTGACAAGTTTTTGCGTGACAAACTTCCATCCATACAACCAAACTTTTTAATTTGTAATATTATTCATATTTCAAAATTTTTCATTTTTAAAATCCAATATCTTACAAAAAGTTAACATTGGAATATTGGAAAACAGCCAAGCGAGATGTAGGTAAATGTTTCAGCCAACTTAATTCCTTTCATAACTTTAACGAGAGCCCTGGGAACGAAACGTGCAAAAATAATTAATAAGAATGTTTTTGAAGTTAAAGCTGAAGTACAATCGGTTTTTCTGAACTCCTTGTAAATCCGTAGAAAAATATTAATATAAATAAATTAAGGGACAGGTGCGTGTCGAGTTACGCGCTATGTAAGGTGCCTTACTTAACCGTAGACCTGTTGTTAGAAGTTGGTGTATGTTATTTTACGTTTTTAGGGTTTCGTACCATAAAAGGAAAAATACGATTCCCTTATAGGATCACTTTGTTGTCCGTCCGTCTGTTTGTCGGTCTGTTAAGACTCTATCTTGAGAACGTGGAGAGGTATCAAGTAGAAATTACAACTATATACCCTTTAACCCGTAAAAAACAATATTCTCAGTTAACCTGAAAAAGTATACGTCCGCTTATACCGCAAAAAACGCATGTTTCGACATTCTCAAAGTAATCAAAATATCATTACTTCCCCTATGGGAACCCTACATTCTAGGTCTATACCTAGAACTATGAAATTTGGCAAGGTATATCAACTTATACAGTTGATATAGAGAAGAATCTAAAATCTATACATTTGCGATGGAATCATAAAAAAAATCGTCGCTAAAAAAGTACGAAATCAATTATCGAGAGCTACCCTACATTCGAGCAATCATAAATTGGATGGGTAACCGAATATTTTTGTGAATTTTTAAAACATTAACTAAAATTTATTATGTTCCTACATCCGTAAGAAACCCTCGTTGGGCAAGTAAAGCACGCACTTGTTCGGTTTTATTTAGTAGTAGTAGAACTTTTTGTGCTATAGCAAAATAACTTTATGCGAAGAGGTCATCCGGAGAAGTACTACCACCATACTTATTTTGCCGCCAAGCTGTAATGTCTACATTGCTGTGTTCCGGATTGAAGGGTTAGGGGACCGGTAACATTACGGGCACATGAGACCTTACAACTTTATGTCTCAGGGCACAATCATCATTTCAGCCGTAAAACGTCCACTACTGAACACTGGCCTCCCTCATGGATCTCCATAAGGGGTAGTTGCCATACTCGCCACGCTTAGCAGGCGGGTTGGCGCGCGCAGTAAACGGTTGATACATGGAAAGATGCTGCTGCCCATCTTTCGAAGGTATCCCTTAGCAGGCTCTTAGTGCATCCACGGGTAGGAGAGGAGGGTTAACATTCTACTGCCGGCACCCCCCATACTGAACACTGGCCATACGGAACATGGCCCCATACGGAACCTGTATCAACATCGCATACTGCGCTTTCCAACCCACCTGCCAAGGGTGGCAACTATCTTCCCAGTGATCAGAGCGAGACTAAAACAACTCAAGCTGTCTAATGCGGTGTTGACCAGATAAAACCAGACTTTCGGCAAAAAAAACAGCCTTGCCTTAACGTCAAACACACAGAACAAACTTCTTCTTAGCCACATTCAATTCAAGGTTTAGGCCTCCTACTATCTCTGTGGCGCAGCGGGCGAAGGTCCGCCGATTTCTGCCTTGGGACAAATGTCTGTACGACCTACAGATATTATTCGGGGTGCTCTGGATGTTTTTCTATATAAAAAAAAATATCTATCTATGTAATACAGTAATATAGGTATAACAGTGATCTAATACCCATAACACAAGCTCTGCTTATCTTGGAGCTAGATGATGCTGTGTGATTTGTCTGCTAGACCATACTTATTTATGCTCCTTCGTGTTATGCCATTTCTTACGGTTTGTGCAGTTTCTACCCTTTTCACTCCAGCTGTTCTTTTGACGTATCATTTTGTGGCCTGCCTTTTGTGCGTTTTTCGTCTCATGGCCTCCACTTAGCCAGCGCTTTGCACCATGAGCCTTGTTTCTTGGTGAAGTGACTGGCCACTAAAGTTTTGCAATAGGTTTTATGACGTCTGCAACTTTGGTCTGTTCTCGAAGTCGCTCGTTTCTTTTACGGTATCTCAGAGTTTTTCCTACCATCTTCCTTTCGATAGCTCTACAGGCAACTCCAAGCTTTGTCATTATTTCTCTTGCGAAAACTCAGGTTGCAGCTCCGTAAGTAAGTTGTAGTAAAATACACTGGTCGTGTATGCGTGCTTGTTGTTGTTCCGGATTGAGTTGGATGGATTGAGTTCATATTCAAAGCGAACTCGATCATAGAGTAGGCTACCGGCCGGGTACTACCGGATGTTAATCTTATCCGCCTATCAATTTCGGCCGTTAGTATTTTCCTTACCTATCGCTACTTTTTGTCCTAACTAAATAATTTTCCGTAAACGTTTTGCATAGTTAAATAAAACCGTGTATTCCAGTTACTGGAATTTAGCTAAAACATTTACTGCCGAGTGCTACTGTAGTACCCAGCGTAAATGTTTAAGCTAAATTTCAAGTCTCATCTCTAAATAACAAGTCTATTCTTGTTCCAAGTTCTAGGCAAATAACAATAGATGCGCTCCCATTCTGTACAAATTCGCTACGATGCTACGAATAAAGCGTAGCACGGCTACGCGATAATCAAAGTGCTACAAGCTACAATTGTTGCTTAGGAAATGCAATTTGGGGTAGCGCATTATTTTGGAATTTTAATAATCCAAAATTATACGCAACCCCAAATTCAAATTAAAATTTATTTTGTAATATATTTCCATCTTCTTTTTAATTATAGACAAAGCGTAAAAGCTCCGAGATTCCAGAACGTTCCCCTTAATATATCCAAGAGTATTGGCATCCTTGGCGTCGACATAAACATTAGCGTCCAATTCCGTGATCACTTGGAAGGTAAGGCTAAACTAGCCTCTAAATAACTTGGCATCGTCAACAGGGACGAGTCGGTACTTCACGACGGTCCTAAAACTCATGCTATACAAGGCGCAAGTACGACCGCACGTGGAATACAACTCCCATCTCTAGGCAGGCGCGCCACAGAACCAATTTCTTCCATTGACCGGTTACAACGCAGGGCAACCCGTATTGTCGGAAATTCCAAGCTCACAGACAATCTAGAGTCCTTAAGTCTCCGAAGAGACGTAGGTTCTCTGTGTGTACTATATTGTCTATACAATGGGGAATGTTCTGAAGAAGTTAAATAGTAACTTGATACCAGCAGCACAGTTCCATCGCCGAACCACTCGCCACAAAACCAAATTTCATCCGCACCACTTGGATAGCTGGTTCTCCACTACCGGTCGTTTCGCGCGCTCTTTTTTGCCGCGGACGAACAGTGGAATGAACTCCCATCTGCGGTATTCCCTCGGAGCTTCGAATTGGGGTCCTTCAAAAGGCGGGTATTTTCCTTCCTCAAAAGCCGGCAGCGCGTCAGCCTCGCCTCTGGTGATGCAGATGTCCATGGGCGGCGGTGATCACTTTCCATCAGGTGGCCTGTTAGCTCGTCTTCCAGCTTATAATATAAAAAAATATTTATTCTGAGGAATATCCTTGAATTCTTCTGATACCGTTAACATGATAGTGTACCAATCTAAAAAAGCAATGATCTCAAGTGATCTACTACGAGGGTGTTGTCGAGGTCAAGGACATAACGTAGTTACGTGAACATCAATTCTTATATTTCTTAGGTAACGTGAAGGAATTTACGGTACACGAGTGAAGGTCGACTGTAAGGGTAAATATTTGGTGTAAGGAAAAACTCCAGGCATAAAAACAGGTTGTACATTAATAGAAACGGCGAAGTGCGTTAAAGTTGTGTGAATATTTTTAAGTTGCGATTATTGTTGCAATACGCGGTACAAGCGAAGCGGGGTATGATAAATTATCTATAAAAACTATAAAATGGACCAAGTGGATATAATGGGATTCCAGAACTAGAAATTAAATTATATAAATAAATTTGAATCTCTAACATTTGTAAGACCATTGTACAACACGAACGCAATAAAACTTTTGAACATTGAATTTAGTAAATTTTGTATGTCCCAGTTGTTAATATTAACGGAACTATATTATAGTCTCTTTAAAACCTTATTTTGCCCTTCTATAAATTTTTAAATTTTAGGCACAGAGCAGTTCTGCTATTATTATTCAGAAAGCTTGCAGTTAGATTTATTAATACGAAGAAACACGAAGAAAGAACACCTTATTAATTACAAATTAAATAAGATAAATTTTTTGTCCTTATCGTTCTACTGCTGCGTAAATAGATTAATTTTCTGCGGTAGGAAATAATTAAATAAATAGCTATAGTGTATTGTTAAGTAGTTGTCCTTTTACCAAGATTAAATGCTAAATTTTGCAAAATATTTTACATTTCACTAAGCACTAAGCAAGACCTAATTCGACACTACTCGTTTAACTCATAGAACATAACTTTTTAACAGTCCCTATTCCAAAACACGCCACAATATTATGCAACAAGCCACATGTATACGAAAACATGTGCTATTTTTACAATCACCCAGACAACCAGGGGTCGCTCGCACGATGCCAGCATATCAATTATACGATCGCAGGAATATCCCGACCCATATAGCGCGCACATAAATTTTATAGCGGTTCGAACCATAAAAATAGGAAATTATCAAACTGTGACGAAATCACCCTAATAAATTATTAAGTTTCGGGAGTGTGGAAAACTGAGGATCCATTTTTGTGTAATTGAAACGAACTGGGGGGCGCCAACTAGTTTTCATTTAATAAATCGTTTTTGGTCGTGACCAATAACGTGGTTATAGAATATCTATAACCACTAGAAGCTGAAAATGAAAGGATATTTTACTGGTTCGTGTTTTTTACGAACTGGTTTATATTTACCAGTGCAGCAAGGGTAAATTGGAGGATTTATTTAATAATAATAAAGCTTGGCAATTCACACAGCAATATCTAGCTTCAAGCTAAGCCGAGCTTGTGTTATGGGTACTAGATGACAGATATGTATATTTAATATATTATACCACATAGATAGGTGTTTTTATTATATATACATGTTATCACCCAGAATACCCTGAACAAATATCTGTTGATTATACAGACATTTGTCCCGAGGCGGGTATCGAATGCGCAACCTCTTGCGTCGCAGGCGGACCTTCGCCCACTGCGCCACAGAGCTCGTCGAATATTTTATGCTATTATTTATATAGTCTATATATTTTATACGAAGGGTTTTTAATAAGTAATAGTTGGTTTCGGACTGGGTGGTGCAGTGTACACTACAGCTTTTAATATTATGGGAATTATATTATTGATATCCCACTAATACTATTAATACGAAAATTTAATTATATAGAGGTATGTATTCTTGTTAGCTCTTCAAGTAAAAACTTTGCACACGTATTGATGTTGACCAGGATTAACAAAGTAGAGTGCAGTACGGGGTGTTAAATTATTGATACACCGAAAGTCCTTTCTGCCCACCTTCCAGAGGTATCCCGTGGCCTTGCAGAACACCTAGAACCGAGACAAAAATCAGACAGCAAACATTTTTCACTCTGCAGGATTTGAACTGAAATCTCCTGTATTCAAGCAGCATAGAGGCCATTCATTCATTTACAAACGAGTTGTATTCAGTAAAAGAAAGAGTGTTTTCTACTAAACCTAACATAATATGTTAGGTATCCATGTTATGGAGCTGGCAAGCTGAAAAAGCATATAGTTTGAGATTAATCATATTTGCTGTCATTGTCAAATAGTGTTTCTTAAACGAAATATAACGCCATCTATAAGGTTCGAGGGAACTATTTTAAAAGTTATTGCTTTCTAATGAAAACGCCGTGGGGTGCCGGCAGTAGAATATCACCCCTTATCTCCGTCAATGCAGAAATAATCTGTCAAAGGATATCTCCGGAGGATGGTTAGTAGCGTCTTTCCGTGTACGAATATCTCAAACTGCGCTCGTTTACCCGCCTGCCAAGCGTGGTGAGTATGGTAACAACCTCTTATGATCATCCTTGGATCGCTATGTCCATGAGGGAGGCCTGTACCCAGCAGTGGATGTCTTACGGATGTGATGATGATGATGAATCAAAACGCCATATTATACACATAATGGAGTATATCCAGCTAATTCTAGACATGACACGGTCTAGATACGGCTGACTTAGCTGAGATAATAGTATTGATGCAAGCTAAATCTAACCATGTCAGAGACACTGCAGCATCTATCATTGCATATAGTAACTTATGTTATTACTATATTTGATTATCGGGTATTTATCGCGTAATTAACTTTAATTTTATCTCGACGTTTCGACCGGCAGGGTGATTACGTATCTTGCGACAGGTTTTGCAACAAGCAATTGACAGCAATATTGCTATCAAATGTCAACTCCTTGCTGTTCTCTAATACAAAACTGACATTTGCCAGCAATATTGCTGTCAATTGCCTGTTGCAAAACCTGTTGCAAGATACGTAATCACCCTGCCGATTGCACCTGACGTGGTCGCGGGTGATGCCAAACAGTAACGTGTGTCCAGGTTTGAAGGGTAAGGCGGCTGGTGAAATACGGGCCCATGAGACCTTACAACTGTGTCTCAGGGTGACGGGCGTAATGCAACGCAGCGTTGGTCACGTGCTTTGTGAACGTAATGACTAAGATATTGCACTTGTAATAGGTAGAGGTTAGCGCGTAACATGAGATGAGCCTTCAACATAACTTTGCATTGTGTCGCATAAAAATGAAATAAAAAAAATCTTCGTATTAAATTTAAGCTAGATGGCCTAACTGGTAAACATTAATTAAAAATCAGTTTTAACGTAATTTATAATAGATAAGATTCATACATTTCTTGATCTTAATACGAGTAGGTACAAACGAGTGACCCTTAGAGGCCGTCTCCACGAGCGAGGGAATCGCGGCGATGTTATCGTCCGTGCCACGTATTTCTATACACTCTCTTAGAGGCCGTCTGCACGAGCGAGAGAATCGCGACGAGTCCGTGCTATAGAATTGCCGCTATTCCCCCGCTGGTGGAGAAGGTTCCTTAAGGATGAACGAGTCGCTTATCTTTCCATACAAACGTGGAAGGTTAACTACTCCACTGTTTGACGTTAACCATCCAACACTAAGGATTATATCAATTTATCTCGTCATAATCTATGTTTGTATACACCCAAAACCGTTAAAAAAGTATTTATTTTAAAAATGCAAGCTTCTACGCTTTAATTTTTTTGGTGACCTTGTAAGGTCACAAGAACTCCGGTCTCTGTGAACCTAGAGTCACCAAAATCAATCAGTACCCTTCTCTCATTAAGACAGTGCTAACAACAAAGGTTTCATGTAAATCGGTCAACGCGTTCGGTTGTAATCGTCCAATACACAGACAGACAGACATACATACAGACAGACAGACAGCGCTATGCATATTCGGGGGCTTTGCCCCTCAATAATAATTATCCTAACTATTAAGTACACATTAAAATAGATAATATACTCACACTAAAGATAACCCACCGAAACTTGGACAACTCGCTTACAGAACCATTCCTCCGGTCAAAGTCAGCTGAAACTCGAAGTCAGATTAAGCAGAAAGTTCAAGACAAATAGTTCAACAGCTCGTAGCCGTCGCACTAACACAGCTCTGAAACTTTAATGAGTGCAAGAAAAACACAAGCGAGGAAATTGTTGATGAAGCTCGTTTCAGCTGTAGCTATGGAATAGTTTGGATAGCTACAGAACTCTTCGGTTAAGTCTGCATTTACAAGAGAGTTTTACGGTGACCTGATATGACTTGTCCAAGAACATGTAATTTTTCAGAGGATATAAATAGCTATTTTATATGTTTGAACGCTAGTGTGTGTGTGCGTGTGTGTCTGTCAAATGTGGCATCGTAGATCTTAAACGAGTCATCATTTCAGCCGTAAAACGTCCACTACTGAACTAAGGCCTCCCTCATGGATCTCCGTGAGGGGTAGTTGCCATACTTACCACGCTTGGCAGGCGGGTTGGTGAGCGCAGTATGGGATGTTGATATACGGAAAGACGCTGCTGCCCATCTTCCAGAGGTGTCCCTTAGCAGGCTCTTACTGCATCCACGGGTAGGAGAGGAGGGGGAACATTCTATTGCCGGCACCCGACGGCTAAACTTACTTAAACGAGTATACTTTATATATAATAAAAAAATATCTATCTATGTAGTATATAATTCATCTAGTACCCAAAACATAAGCTCTGCTTAGCTTGGAGCTAGAAGATACTGTGTGAAGTGTCCAGCATTTTTTTTTTTTTTACCTATTTGAAAGCAATTTATTTTACTTAAAAGCAGATGGTTCTTAAACATGTTTTATCAAAATCTGTTAAGACGTTTACAGGGTTTTGGGGGTGAAAGTGAGGATGGATGTGAATAATCGTAATTTGGAAAATTTATCCAAGTGTAATAAGTGTATAATGAAATGGCATGATATGTAGATTGCAAAACTAAGGGTTAAATAACTAACACTTTAAAAAAATCGGATTCATTTTACTATGGGCTCCTCGGGTGTGACGATTTACACGGGAAAATACAAAATAATATGTTCTTACGAATTACGCTGTAACACGTTTTTTTATTACTCTCCAACGAGTAACACCAAAACGAAACGAAACATGAATTCTTATTCTATATAAGGTTAGTTTTAACATGAAAAACCTATTTCAATGACAAAACTATCAAATTACATAACAAACATTACTACACAGCATAATTTGTTGCGTAGTACTACAATAATAGGCCGTGGGGTGCCGGCAGTAGAATATTACCCCTCCTCTCATACCCATGGATGCAGTAAGAGTCTGCTAAGGGATACCTCCGGAAGATGGGCAGCAGCGTCTTTCCGTGTACCAACATCCCGTACTGCGCTCGCCAACCCGCCTGCCAAGCGTGGTGAGTATGGCAACTACCCCTCATGGAGATTCATGAGCGAGGCCTGTGTTCAGTAGTGGACGTTTTACGGCTGAAACGAACTACATTAATAAGATCTTTCAACGATTTGTAATAAACATTAAAGATAATAACATAAACATAAATTACCTTAAATGATGATGGGAACTGCATTAAAATCCAATATAAAAGTGAGCGGACAAACTCAAATGTGATAAACGAGTGTAATAAAAATGCAAACCAAGGTAGTTTATTGACGAAGCTTAATGTTCTGCTGAAGCTACCAGAACATTTTTAAACAATTTTAAGTAAATTCAGATTCATTAATAGTAATAATAATAAATTATGCTGGACAAATCACACAGCATCATCTAGCCCCAAGCTAAGCAGAGCTTGTGTTATGGGTACTAGATGACTGAACACTTAATACATTATACTACATAGATAGATATTTTTATTAAATATAGAAAAACACCCAGAACACCCTGAACAAATATCTGCAGATCGTACAGACATTTGTCCCGAGGCGGGAATCGAACCCACAACCCCTTGCGTCGCAGGCGGACCTTCGCCCGCTGCGCCAGAGAGCTCGTCAATTACATTATAAAGTACATATATTATAAAGTTAATTCGTGCGTCTCGGGCCACGCGCTATGTAGGATCCCGTAGCTAACCGTAGTAGTGTAACCGTGGTGTTAGAAGTCGATGTAAATTTTCGCAAACCCTTTATGATTTTAAAATACCTATTAATATTAATTTCTTTGTTTGTTTTGTTCATTACCTAAATGTTTTGTGTATCATAATTCATAAGTTTCATAAGGTTATTTTGTTTTGTAAATTGATTATCTAAGTAGAAGTAGTTAGAAACTGTATGTATGTATTTATTAGTCTTTACGTTCTGCTTGTTTCTACCCTAGCCTAAATAATACTAAGTTATGTTGTTCTCATAAGTGAACTGTATTTTTTGTTCTTGAGAATAAAGATTCTTTAAACTAATTAAACGATACGCACGAATGGAACCCCACGATGAGAAAATCAAGAAAACAAGTTTATTCCTTACGTGTATGGGAGGTACCCCAAATTAATTACGCTTTCAGAACTTTTTATAGCGTTATCTCGGCGTTGTTATTCCATATGTCTACCCAAAACATAAGCTCTGCTTAGCTTGGAGCTAGATGATACTGTGTGAATTATTCAGCATTTTTTTGTATTTTTTACCTATTTGAAAGCAATTTATTTTACAAGCAGATGGTTCTTATAAATGTTTTATCAAAATCAGTTAAGACGTTTACAAGGTATTGGGGGTGAAAGAGGGGATGAATGTGAGGATGAATAATCGTATTTTTGCAAATAAATCCAAGTGTAATAAGTGTATAATGAAATGGCATGATGTGTAGATTGCAAAACCAAGGGTTAATAACTAACACTTTAAAAGTTTTAAGATGAACAGCTTTCTAGGACTAATAGCCTCTTCGCAAAGCCGGTGTAGGAAAGACAGACAGACACACAAATAGAAACTAGAAAGCTAATATCGTAATAGAAATATAATATCTGTAAAACCTAAGTTACTTAATGCATTTATTTATTTATATTAGTAAGACCATCGGCATAATAATGATTAAATAGTAACAAGGTAAAGCAGTTTCTAAAGCCATTTAAAGGTCTCTAAAGGACAGCTAGATTTATCCCAAAAAGACCTAATTTAACATGATATTTTCGACACCCCGCTCGAGCTAATCTCGTGTACTATAAGCACAGTTTCTTAGGTATTTTACAATGCGTTACAACTACGTTATACAAACTTTCCTTCACTGTGAGGAAACCTGCGGCATATTTATCTTGAGATGCATTGATATGTTTTCTCCTTGAATAAAGCTGACTCTGCCGAGAGGATGGTATTGGTGCTGGCTAGCCTAATTCATTTAGATAAAGTTTTGGAGATATTACCGTCATTTATTGTTTTGATTATTATGATAAAATTAATCTTCAAATTGTTAGTTACACGATTAACGACTGCGCATTAAAAACAGATTTTTACTATACAGATGAACAAAGTCGATATAAATATCCTAAATTTACTGTACATTTAATAAATTTATAAAGCCTTTTCAAAATGATGGTTGGATTTTACATTATTACCGTTCATAGTAATAATTTTTACTATGAACGAGATTTACAATTTTGGCGTTTACGACTTTTCGTTTCAAGCTAGCTTTTCACGTCAGTTTGTGTGCAGGTGGCCCGTCCACGTTTTAACATTGTAGTTTATACAGTTCATCGTCATCATTAGGACTGCTATCCACAACCACTCCTGGTCATAGGCCTCCCTCATAGAGATCTGAGATCTTAAGAGGGTTGCTGCCATACGCACCCCGCTTGGCAGGCGGATTGGCGATCTCAGTACGGGATGTTGATACACGGAAATCCGCTGCTGCCCATCTTCTGGAGGTATCCTCTAGCAGGCTCTTACTGCATCCACGGGCTTGAGAGGAGGAAATTCTACTGCTGGCACCCGACGGCAGTTATTTATCAATTCTTCCCCTTAACTTATTTCTTTAGCGACGATTTTGGCCAAGGTACTTGAACGAGTTATCCAATCTTATCTAACTCAAAGTCATATTGACGATGGACAGTTTGGGTTCCGTTCACAGGTCTCCACGGATATGGCAATTTTTTCACTCAAACAGGTTGTCGGTTACTACAAAAAGCGACAAACGACAATGTACGCATGTTTTCTGGACTTGAGCCGTGCTTTCGATACGCTCAACCACGACCTCTTGTGGAGAAAGTTACGTGACGGTGGCAGTGGAGTTCCTCCTGAGGTTGTTGATCTTCTTGCATTTTGGTATCGCAAGCAGATTAACAGCGTCAGGTGGGGCTCTGAGCTTTCTGAAAGCTACCAGCTTCCATGTGGTGTGAGGCAGGGTGGTCTCACTTCTCCTGACCTGTTTAACACTTATGTGAATGATTTGATCGTGGAGCTAAGCGGCACCCCGGTAGGGCTCAGGTTAGATAACAGATATGTTAACAACCTGAGCTATGCTGATGATATGGTGCTGCTTAGCCCCTCGGTTAAAGGTTTGAATAAACTGATAAGGATATGTGAGAGGTACGCTGCTGAACACGAACTTATATATAACGTGAAGAAGACAGAAATGGTAGTTTTCAGGTCCGGAAGGGGGCCAGAGCATATACCAGCAGTCTATCTGAACCGGCAACCTGTAAAAATAGTCGAAACGTTCAGGTACCTTGGCCACATCGTGACATCTAGTCTTAAGGATGATGCTGATGTAGAAAGACAGCGCAGATCTCTCTGTAGTATAGGCAACATGATAGCGCGAAAATTCTGCAAGTCCTCACCCGATGTGAAAGTGACACTGTTTAAGTCTTTCTGCCAAACTTTCTACACATGTCAGCTCTGGACTGACTATACCAAGAAGACGCTCGACAGGATACGCGTGGCCTATAATAACATCTTCAGGCAGTTGATGGGCCTGAAACGCTTCTGTAGTGCGTCAGAAATGCTAACGGAGGCACGCGTAGACTCTTTTAACGCTATTCAGCGGAAGAGGATTGCGTCTTTTATGTCCAGAGTTGACTCATGTGACAATTTAATCATCAAAAGTCTGGCAGAAAGACTTATTCTTACAACAACATTTAGACGTTGGGTGGACATTGCCACCTGAGTTATTTTTAATTTTGTATTTAAATGTTTTGTTTTTTCATTTTTCATATAGTAATTTTGCTATTTTTATTCGGTTTTTATGTTTAATTTTAAGAAAAATATGGATGAAATATCTGCAATAAAGATTTATTTATATTTATTTATTTAACAGTGTCTAAGATACTTCAGCGTCCCGTACAACATGAATAACTACGTTTCTGACGCAGTAAAATTCATCTTTATGATATAAAAGCGCAATTCACTTATAAAAACCTCATGGCCGTCCATATCTGTCAAAATTGATCACGTCATCTCTGGCGTGATAATAAACTGATCCAGTAAAATTTCACTTCTCCCCCCCCTAATGGTAATATTGATTAGAGTTTTGGAAAGCCATTATTATGTCCATTTCACGGATGAGTCATCAATTCCGACCATAAGTACTGAGTTATAAGAGCGAAGTTCCTTTTTATGTTGTAACTTTCGGTTTTAGTTGGCGTATGAACCATTTAACATGGGAGTAATTTGGTGCGGCTTAGTGGGAGAAAGTTGTACGCTGAGTGGTGTTTTTAGTTCTTGATTACTGTGAAGGATGTATAGCTTCCATTTGGTCTTGTTTTATAACAGCTATCTAGAAGTTTTTCGCTGCGGCTGTAGTGTTTGTGAGCTGAGAATCCAGTTTTTGTTAGGAGTTCAGATCTATTAGGATGTAAACAAATAAATAATGCTGGACAATTCACACAGCATCATCAGGGCCAAGCTAAGCAGAGCTTGTGTTATGGGCCATGAGTATAATGTATTAAGTATATCTTATACTACATAGATAGATATTTTTTATTATATTTAGAAAAACATCCAGAACACCCTAAACAAATATCTAATTAATAACCTGAATAAATATATAGTACAGACATTTGTTCCGAGGCGGGAATTGAACCCGCAACCTCGTCGTGCGTCGCAGACGGACCTTCGCCCGCTGCGCTACAGAGCTCGTCAAATGTTGCCTCTCTTATCTTTTTAAACTTTTGCGATCACAACACATTATTACTATATTGGATTAACGGGTATTTATCGCGTAATTATCTTTATTATTATCCTGACGTTTCGACCGGATTGCACCTGGTCGTGGTCGCGGGTAGACTGGCGTGCTGGAGTTGACCGCAGCGAAGCAAAGGCGTCTTTTCAGACTACCCTCACTTGGTATTCATAATTAGAAATATAAGATTTAAGGCCGGTTCACACTGGGACAGTACACTACACTAACTTTATCTGCACACTTTGGTTCATTAACCCGCCAAGCACACTTGGCTATCACTGGATTCCATGAGTCAAAGAGTCTGAAGCCATCTTTACGATTAAAATTAGGATATTTCTTAATTTCAATCGCTCTCCGAACCATTATCTTGTAGCTCTTGATAGAAATAATCTTGGGATTGTGGAGTTCGATCCAGTAATTGGGTCCTGAGTCAGATTCTGATAGCTGACTTTTTAACTTGTCGATTTTTACCGCTGCGATATGTTCCTTAACTCGTTCGGCGACTGTGCGCTTCGTTTGGCTTATGTAGGAACGACCACAGCTGCAATCGATTTTGTAAACTCCAGCAACTTGCAAGGGTACTACATCTTTTGGTGATCGTAGACGCTTGGCGACTTTTGTGTGTGGAATGTTAACTGACTTTATTGAAAACTTCTTGAGCAAGTTTCCATTTTAATCAGTAACACCTTTCACGTACGGCAAGAAAGCTGTTTGTCTTGCAACTTCAGTACTTTTCTCGTTTTTTGTAAGTGCAAAACTTACAAGTGGGATGCCATCTATTGGTCCTGTAGCTGTTCCGTTTAAGTACTTCCTGAAAATGATCTAGCTCTTCTCGTACATGTTCAGGGTCACAAAAGTTATAAGTGGCTTAACTACAGAATCCAGATGTGACGGATGATGGTGTATACAGATACAAATTGAGACCTAACTGCCACCAGCAAACAACTACAATTGAGCCTAAAACTATATTTTAATAACTAAACGAATTAAATATTTATGTTAGAATCCTTACAATGGACTCTGAGGGTTTCCAGCTGTTTCTCATCTTTAACGCGAATTTGCGCAGTACCTTCTTTTTTACGAAGAAAAAATCTTCCATGAGTGACCCAGCAGTACATAAATTCGTTACTTTTTGCCTCATAAACAGTCTTCTAAGTCTCTCGCCATCATAAACAGTCTTCTGGTTTTAGCCGACAGATGCTCTGCTATGAAAACTTGAGCGGCAGTATAACCAATGCTGCGGATTTGGTTACTCAGTTTAGTATGATTATCCCGTATGACCTTCTTAGCTTTCCTGATAAACTCTTCCTTGCGGAAAACAGAAGAAAATTTTACGATAATAGGTGGGTTGCTAGAAGCAATGTTAACCCTTTAGGCATCCTGTATTTCCGACTTATGTATTATCTAGATCAAGGGCCTTACCCAGACATTTAGTTAGTTCTGCTAAGTCCAGTTTAGTTTCACCTTGCTTTTTAGGGATATTCTTGATTTCAATTGACCGGACGTTTCTTTCAAAAGTCTCAATTCTTTCTTCTAGTTCTTGTATATATTTTTAATTATCCTTTCCTTCTACTTCAAGCACATCAGATTTAAGATAAGATAAAAGATAAGATAAAAAGGTTACTTATTTTTAAATAAGTAAAAACGGTACAAAAAAAATTACAAGGATTTCCTCCTCATATCTTCGTAATTTTCTGACAGGAATTCAAAAATCTTGCGAATTTCTGTATTCGGTTTATTTTATTCTGCCAGATCAGCATGCAATAGGTTAAACTTATCATTGATAAGCTAAATTAGTTCGTTTTTATGTGAGCTTAGAGAATCATTAAACGTGTCGCCCGCGGCTCTTCGTCTTTTCTGCCAGGTCACAGCGGTCGACCGTTCGGACTTACCAACTCCAACTTCGCTAATTGTTGTAGAATCAGAATGTGCTTTTTCTACCTTTTAGCACGGAGTTTGTATTGATGGTGGAGTGCGTTCAATCTCGTGCACAATAGTGCAATTTATTAATATATTATTTCAAAAATATTGAAAAATATTTTTTCAATTATTTGGACATTTCACAACGCTAAACCGGAATATATTGGTTCTTTTTAATAATATAAACATATATAAATAAATAAATATATTTACACACGCGTTTTGATAGTTTGTCCACAGCGCTATATCATGACGAGTTTCGACTTGGACTAAGCCAGTTTAGTTGGTTTGGACTTACAGTTGGTAACTTCGCTAAGTGTTGTAGAATCGGAATCAGAATGTGCTTTTTCTACCTGTTAGCACGGAGTTTGTATTGATGGTGGAGTGCGTTCCATCTCGTGCACAATAGTGCAATTTATTAATATATTATTTTTAATCGTACAAGTTCCTAATGCAGAAGCACAGACGAACACTCGTAGTAATGGTAGGTTAACCTACTCATCTGAAGTGAACAGATTCAATTATGTGCTTTATTCTATTTATTTGTGTTGTTTTATTTTGTAATTTGTGACGCGTCAATAAGGTCCATGCGGCCGCACTGAATAAAGTATTTTTTGATTCTTGATTCTTGATTCTACTCGGCGGACAGGAATTCGTAAATTCACTGGAAATTCGAGTTTGTTTCACAGTTTGAAAACTTGTTGTGATTACTTTGGTCTTATTTCTTGGAATGTAAGATGTAAATTGGTAAACACTAGGTGAAAGTGATTATAACTATGATTAAACAAAAACACGTCTAATCACAACCGTGGCGCGGTCGGTAGGGTATGCCGAGTGTGTCATCAATCACTAAGATGGTTATCAGTGAAATTAATGACTGTTTTAGTTATTTTTGTAGCCGACTGTACCTTACTGCGTTGAAAATTCCTGTCTTGAGCCAACAAACGTTCAAACTTCTTTTCATGCCGCTCGGTACAACACTCATAGGTCCGCTGTGCTTGGTTATGCGTTCCACGGTCACACAAATCAAAATCACTTATTGACAACACAACACTACATTCCATGAAGGATATACCGGTCACTTTGTATTTTACTAAGGCAGCACTGGTCATTTCTAATTATCTGCTTAAGAAGGCGGATACTCGCGTTAGTTAGAATTTTGCTGGAATGTTCGATGTCATGACGCGGTTATACTCTACATTTTAATTAATTTTCGTAACAACGCGATAAATACTTGTTAGTCCAGTATAGTTGTACGGTCTAACCGCACTATAAGTCAAAGCCAGGCCGACAATATAAGTCTCGGTCAAGGTTGCATAATAAAGGGAGAGGTCCATCTATGCACCTCTGCGACCATCAACATCATCATTAAACAAAAAGATGCACTCTGAGATTTACGTCCCTGAGATAATTGCACCGACCAATCACATCTTAAACATAACCGTTCCTATCTCTGCCATCTGGACCTCTGAAGACGTAGAAGAGAAATCCTACTTGCAAAAATAAAAGAACATATAGATTAAATGAAGAACGAGGACCGCAGTAGGAGCAGTCTGCGCGTGGAGGCGCGCGCGCTGCGGCCAGACACACTAGCGCGCTGGCTAGCTCGCGCATTCGCACGCTCCGGCGGCAGCCGGGCGATAGCGGCGCAGCCTCTGTCACAGCCGGCCGCCGCGCCGCGTGTCAGCAGTGTTATAGCAGTGATGCTTGTGTTAGTGGTAGTGCAAGTGTTGATCAAATGTAGTGAAACAAGCAAGTTTAGTGATCGTTTAGATATGGCGTCGTCGCCTATTTTTCGCGCGATCGATATCAGTGAAACTTCAATGTGGGACTTGGTTACGTTACTTTTACTTAGCTATTAGTCTTACTAACATAAATATTGTTTTATCATCATGTTATTTCTTAAGGACCTAAGTATTGTTCTATCACCATGTTATCATTAGCATTTAGTATCATCAGCGTATCATTAATCATTACTCATTACTCGTATAGGTCATTATTAAGTTTGTATCAATTTAACCAGCATCTACTCTTCTCGCTGTCGGGAATATGTACGGTCTAACCGCACTATCCTCTCGCGTCAGCATTTTATGTTTATTGTCGTAATATCAACGGCCGCGCTCTCGTCAGTTCATGTCAGCCTCTCACACCGGGCGCGTGTCTCAATATCATTATGAATATCATTTAGTTAGCAGAGTTCATGTCAGCTTCTCATACCGGGCGCGTGGCTCATTATCATCATTTAGCTCGTAGAGTGTTTGGGAATAAAATCCATTTATCAACTATCAACATCTTATCATTTTAAAAGGTGTAAGACCTTACAATAGTAATAATGTGTTGCCTCTCTTGTCCGTGGATGCAGTAAGAGTCTGCCAAAGGATACCTCCGGAAGATGGGCAGCAGTGTCATTCTGCGTACGAATATTCCTAACTGTGCTCGCCAACACGCCTGCTAAACATGGCGAGTATGGCAACAACCCCATTATGATCACACGGAGATCTATGACGGAGGCCTACGTCCAGCAGTGGACGTCCTACGGCTGAGATGATGATGATGAACTATTTAACATGGGAGTAATTTGGAACGGCTCAGTGTGGTAAAGTTGTGTGCTGAGTGGTGTTTTCAGTTCTTGATTACTGTGAAGGGTGTATGGCTTCCATTTGGTCTCGTTTTATAACAGCTAGTAGATTTTCGCTGCGGCTGTATTGTTTGTAAGAGCTGAGAATTCAGTTTTAGTTAAACGAACTGAGGGGTTCAGATATAGTTTTTATTAAATACAATGTTTTGCCTTGGAGTACCGGTAGTAGAATGTTGCCTATTGCCCGTGGATGCAGTTAGAATCTGCCAAGGGATAGCTCCGGATGTAGGCAGCTACGATTTTCCGTGTATCATCTGCGCTTGTGAACCCGCCTGCCAAGCGTGGTGAGTATGGCAACGACCCCTTATGTACATAACTATTTGTACATTCGTGAGAGAACATCCACTGTTAAACATAGGCCTCACTCTTGGATCACTCCGGACTGACCATGAGGAGTTGTCGCCATAGCCACGCTTGGCAGGCGGGTTGGCGAGCGCAGTTCGGGTTGTTGATGCAAGAAAAGACGCTGCTGCCCATCTTCCGGAGGTATCTTAGCAGATTCTTACTGCATCCACGGGCAACAAAGGAGGGTTAACATTCTTCTGCCGCCACCCCTCGGCTATCTTACTGCTGGACTAAATATAATTGTGTTTCTCATACCTTGACATCATGTCTATTGACAATGGCAAAACTACCCCACTCCCTCTGCACATAATTCTACTGCCTGCACCCCGCTGCCACTTGCTATAGTATTACGTAATCAGTCGGGATATGGCCAGAATCCTGATATCATTTGAGGTACCGTCAGTGTTTTGCCGGACTCAATTCCGCACTATCCTCACAACGCCAGAGCATGCCCTACATCCATTCAACTGAAATTAGTTTGAAACTTCTCTTATCTAACTAGTACGGTCGTGTATTTAGTTCTCTGTCCACAATGCAAGCGACGACTCTAATCTTTGAAATCTCATGCCCGTGGGTGCAGTAAAAGCCTGCTAAGGGATACCTACGGAAGATGGGCACCAGCGTCTTTCCGTATGATCGTCCTGTACTGTGCTCGCCAACCCGCCTGCCAAGCGTGGTGAGTATGTTAACTACCTCCTCATGGAAATCCAAGAGGGAGGCCTATGTTCAGTAGTGGACGTTTTACGGCTGAAATTATGATGATCTTTGAAACCAGCTGTAACTTTTTTTGTCGGCTGTCTGAAATCGTCGATCGAAATCGACGAAAACAAAGCAAAAACTGCGTGCAACATTAAAAAACTGCGTTGGTGCGCAAAAGTATCTTTGGCATGCCTCCTTCCATTTATAATAAGTTACCTAACTCATTAAGGGAGCTATCACTGTCGCAATTTTGGAAAAGGTTGAAACCACATTGTAAGTTATGGTACCTACTACACAATATTATAGATGAATTTATGAGAAACAAAATGTTTTTATAAAATAATTTAATTTCTTATTCTTATTACAATTTTATCTTATTGATAATCTTATTGTAATAATTAAAATATTGTTTCAATTATTTGGTCATTGCACAACGCTAAACCGGAATATATTGGTTCTTTTTAATAATGTAAAACATAAATAAATACATTTACAGACACGTTATGATAATTGGTCCACAGCGCTATATCGCGACGAGTTTCGACTTGGACTAAGCCAGTTTAGGTGCAACGCACACTGCAAAAGTTGATTTTATTGGTAGTTTGGAGCAGACTGAAAACCAGCATTGCTCCATTCCACTCCAGGAGCGGAGCAATACAAAAGATGAGGCTGCCTCCTTTTTGGTGCACATTATCAGCGCAGACCAGCCAGTAGTACCCTAATTTATAATTAAAGGAAATAATAAATAATCAATACATGATTATTTATTATTTCCTTTAAGTCGTAGAATTTATATAATGTAGGTAGGTAAATTATTGTGATTAAAAACTAAGCTTTCTATAACCTGTCCTTTCTTCATTATTGTTTCAGGTTTTTATTATTTAATTTTATTTTGACCATTTTTTTATATTCCTACCTACTGTTTTACTAAGATAAATGTATACCCATGTTTGTGTATTATGTCTGTGCTGTTTATGTGTTATAAATGTTTTTAAATTTCAATTTTAATTTCAACTTTACTTAATTAACTTTGAGAACCTCATTACGAGAGAGCTCAGAGGTTAAGTTAAAAAAATTAAGTTTATCTCGTCCGACTACTGTTCACGTCCACTGGTTGACACAGGCCTCCCTCATGGAACTCCAACATCATCGGTGCTTGCCATACTCACCACGATTGGCAGGCGGTACGGGATGTTCATACACGAAAAGACGTTGCTACCCATGCTCCGGAAAAACCCGTTGGCAGATCTTTACTGCATCCACGGAAAAGGAGCGACAACATGCCACAAGCACCCACGGAATACTAACTACTTATAACTCTGTTACAATAGTAGACAGCTAACAGAATAACAAGTAGTAAGTATAACAATGGCGCTTGGAAACAATAGCGCTTGTGAAGGTTCTAAAGGTGCGTTTACTACAATGGTAAAAAGCATCAATTTGGAAAAATGTTTTGCAATTGTCTTTTTTAAACTTTCGCGATCAAAACACATTATTAACATACATATAACCGGGTATTTATCGCGTAAATTACGCGATGGGATTGCGCGGGAAGACTTCCCGGGACCATGCTTGGTGCAATCCAAGCGAAACGTCGGGAAATAATAAAGGTAATTTACGCGATAAATACCCGGTTATAAGTGTATGTTAATAATGCTTTGCAATAACAATATGTAGCGATAAGGAGCAACTCCAAAGAAGTAGCAAATACTTTTCTACACGAGTAATTCATTTAGTATCAGCGACATTGAGAAATGTGGAATGTATGGAGCAATTAGAAGCAATATTGCTGAAACATTTGACGCATTTTACTGAAATCGCAGCATATTGCTTCACTAATTACTCCTTGATTGATCTATTCGTGTTGTCGACAATTATTCCCTAAGCGCACCTTAAGGATACGTTTTCACTCAGTCAAAAAGGAGCGTAGCTTCATATTGACCTCCATGGCGCATTCGTTTACTTACCAGAACTAGGATAATTTGCTAGTAATTTTTTGTCAGATGTGTTCATACATTTTAACGGGAAAACAGAGCGGAGAAGATTACCACGTGCTCTCAGCCTAGTTCCGCACAGTACACAACTCCGCTCAGTATACACTACTGCGCTGCTCCGCTTACTCGCTCCGCTCCAGTGGACAGGCAGCCTTAGTCTTCTGTTTACAATAAATATAATACAAACTACACTAGTTGTTTCCCACGAACTAAGAACGAGCGATTTCTTTCAATGAAGTCCCATGGCATTTAAACTTGTTATGTGGCGGGAATGGAACCTGCAACCTCCTGCGTTTTAATCGGAACTAACCAGTGTTTCATAATTTCAGCCGTAGAACGTCCACTACTAAACACAGGCCTTCCCTAATGGATCGCCATGAGGGGGTAGTAAGCATACTCACATGTGGGGTTTGGTAAGTGCAGTACGGGATGTTGATACACGGAAAGACGCTGCTGCCCATCATCCGGCGGTATCCCTTAGCAGGCTCTCACTGCCTCCACGGGCATGAGAGGAGGGTCGACATTCTACTGCCGGCACTCCACGGCTTCCTGTGTTTAAATCATGGAAATCTAGTTATAGTATGTTCACGAGTCGTAAGCCGTGGGGCGCCGGCAGTAGAATGTTGCCTTTCCTCTCATGCCCGTGGATGCAATAAAAGCCTGCTAAGGGATACCTCAGAAAGATGGGCAGCAGCGTCTTTCCATACATCAACATCCCGTACTGCGCTCGCCAACCCGCCTGCCAAGCGTGGTGAGTATGGCAACTACCCCTCATGAAGATCTAGGAGGGAGGTCTGTGTTCAGTAGTGGACGTCTTACGGCTGAAATGATGATGATGATGACTACTAAGAACTTCATTCGTTTCGCTCACTCGTTTGATAATACTTCGGGTCCTCTAAAGTTTCTGCTTTCAACTAATTTCTTTTGCAGTCTTTTCATTCACCGTGTTCAGTTAATTCAACTAATAGTACGTTTGTTATTTTTGCTCGACGTCTAAGAAATCTTTTGTATTGGATTGGTCTCGAACGTTCAATTGAGTTTATTGTGTTCGTTCTTGTTTTGCAATGCTCTCAATGTAAGTCTACAGGGGGTATTATAACATGTTTACTTACCCGAAAGGGGAGTTTCAGCGCATAAAAACAAGTAGTTTTAGATACTAATCCAAATGGGGAGTTTTAGCCCATGAAAACAAGTAGTTTTAGAAGGGAAAAAAAATGATTTTACAATTTTACTAGTTCGTGTTTTGTAAAAATGATCCTAGGGTCAATTTTTTAAAGTTTTTTTGTGGTTATATCTGTACCACAGATTACAGAAGCTAACGATGATATGGAAAGCGATAACCTATGTTGCGTGTGATGGATAATAGGTAGTTATTTTTGTATACAAAACAACACTCTTTTAATAGCTTAACTCCTTTATTTACGAATATTTACACTATTAAATATTTACACTAAGGTACTTACTACCTTCCTACGTTAATTTTTAGAGGAAAGGGAAAAAATAATTTTAAAAACTTAAGATTTAACATCTTTTATCTTTTAATTCACCTTTTTACCCTTTCATTAGATCTTTGACTTTGGCATCGATCCACTGCACAATAGATACGCGCTTTCGACATCTAAATGAACGCATTTAACATGAGTGCGCTCAAGCGGCAGCCTACTGACTTGCAACTCCGGTGTTGCGCAAAGCGGCATTTAACGCGTGTCCTTGAGCGAGTGACGGACCCCTGCCTGTACGGCAACTCTTCCCGGAGTTCAATCACCCTGACAAGAATCAGCTGACGTTCAGGTTGCTAGTATCGTACAATCAGCTGTTAAAGTTAAAACTTTCGTAGTCTTTTCTTTTATGAAAATCACTGAATCTTTAAAAGTCGTAGAACAAAAGTTGAAACCCCCGGCTACTAAGCCGGGGTTGATTCCGAGCATCCCAAGGAACAACTTTTGTTCTACGACTTTTCAAGGTTCAGTGATTTTCGTGAAAGAAAAAATAAAAAAAATATAAAAATAAAATAAGTCATTAAAGAAAAAATGTATATAAAATAAATCAACCGGTTAGTTATTGGATTATATATAAAATTCAATATTTTCAAATATAGCCAAGAAAGGTATCACAATAAAAGGTCTTGTTGTGTATATATTGCAAAACAGAGTGCAATACGGGATGTTGGTACACAGAAAGACGGTGCTGCCGGAATCTTCCGGTGGTATCCCTTAGCAGGTTCTTACTGCATACACAGGCATGAGAGGGCTACAACTTCTACTGCCGGTACCCCACGCCCACATTACAAAAAACAAATTAGTAACCTCCATGACTAGGTATAGTGCCGAGGGATACTTAAAACTTTTTATTTTATATACTTGACTTACGAGTGTTTTGAGTTTACGTAAGGGTCAATACTTCGTCATCATCATAATCTCAGCCGGAGGACTGTGGTGTCTATGTCCATTGCTGGACCTAGGCTTCGTAGATCTCCAACACGAGGGGGTTGTTACCATTTAGCCACCCTTGGCAGGCGGGTTGGCGAGGCCAGTAGAAGATGTTAGACGCTGCTGCCCATTTATTCACGGGCAAGAAAGGAGGCAACATTTCTAAGGGGGGGTTACCAGATCTGCACTGACGTCCCGCATTGGGGTGTATTGTGCATAAGGAGGCAACATTCTGCTGTCAGCACCTACGGCTTTAAGGGTCAAAACTGGCTTACGTATAAATCATCCGAAATAGATGTATACGTGTAAGTGGGAGCATCACCCTTCTTGCAGCATCAGCAGATATTATGTTTTATGTCTACCATAAAGCTATTTCTGCGGAGAAAGTTCCGACAAACATAGTTTACTAGCTTGTGCCCGCCCCTTCGCATGCGTTGTACCCGAATAAAAAATAGCCTATGTGTTAATCCTGGTTAACATCTAGAGGTATACGTTTGCAAAATTTCAGCTCATTCTGTAGCCTAGATTTTGCGTGAAGAGGTAACAAACATTTATACATCTATATAAACAAACTTTCGGCTTTATAATATTAGTGAGCTAGTGAGATAACAAAACTAGCTTCTTCCCGTGGTTTTGACTAAGACAACTGACCCAAACCACTATATGACCATAATTGCTTATTTTATTTACATCATCATCATCATTTCAGCCGTAAAACGTCCACGACTGAACACAGGCCTCCCTCATGCATTTCTATGAGGGGTAGATGCCAAACTCGCCACGCTTGGCAGGCCAGGCGAGCGCAGTACGGGATGTTGATAAACTGAAAGACGCAACCTGCACAACCTGCCTGCCAAGCGTGGCGAGTATGGTTGCTGCCATACTTGCCACGCTTGGCAGGCAGGTTGGCGCAGAACAGGGTGTTGAGATACGGAAAGACGTTGCTGCCCATCTTCCGGAGGTATCCCTTAGCAGGCTCTTACTGCATCCACAGGCATGAGAGGAGGAGTAACATTCAACTGCCCCCACGGCCTATTATTTACATACTTTCCTCGATTTATCGTAGATCATCAGAACTGGGTTTAAAAGCAAGCATCTGTGTTTAATAGGTAGGTACACTGCAGTTTTTCTGCCGCCAAGCAGTAAATTGATGTGTTCCAGTTTGAACAGTAAGGGGGCTGGTGAAATTATGTGCACATGAGACCTTACATGTCTTTGTCTCAGTTGTCACCCTGAGATATACGTGAAGAACGCTGCAATGCAATGTAGCAGTCACGTGCTTAGTGAACGTGATCGATGCGGTATTGCAGTTGTTATAGGTAGAGGTAGCCGCTTTACACTTTAGATGTGCTATTATTAACACATATTTAACCGGTTATTTATTTTTTTTGATTTGACGAGCTCTGTGGCGCAGCGGGCGAAGGTCCGCCTGCGACGCAAGGGGTTGCGGGTTCGATTCCCGCCTCGGGACAAATGTCTGTACGATCTGCAGATATTTGTTCAGGGTGTTCTGGGTGTTTTTCTATATATAATAAAAATATCTATCTATGTAGTATAATGTATTAAGTATATCAGTCATCTAGTACCCATAACACAAGCTCTGCTTAGCTTGGGGCTAGATGATGCTGTGTGATTTGTCCAGCATTATTTATTTATTTATTTATTGAGTTACTAACCTTTATGCCCGACGTTTTGACAGGATTGCACCCGTCGTGGTCCCGGGTAGACAATAATATAGGTAAATAACGCAATTAATACCCGGTTAAATATGTGTTGATAATGTAAAAAATACTATTAGACGGGCCAGCCATAAATTGAATAATATGTAATCCTTCAGACCATTTCGTCGTCTTGTTAGATTCCAGCCAAGTACAAAGCATCTTCTCTACGTCTTGGTTGGCCCTTTCAACAAACCTTTGTGATATGGGGAAGCATCGGGGCTTACCATGTACGATTTTTTTAATTCTGGCCATATCACACAAACTTTTTTGACCACTTTGTTAGCAAACTCCCTTCCATTATCACTTTGCAAAATACTAGGCGCTCCGAATGTAGTAAAAATGTCTAGTAAATGATACGCTACCTTTTCTGCTCGCTTGCTTTTTAAAGACCGCAGCTGCACGAATTTTGTTGGGTGATCTTGATACACCATGATGAATTTATAGTCACCATCAGCTTGTGACTGCATGTCTATCAGATCAACTTGGCACCTTGAATTAAGCTGGTTACTGATAATCGGTTTTACGACAAGGCCTTCTTTTGGCAATTTTTTTCTAACACATTTAAATATGTGATTCACACAGATTTAAATACACTGTGACGAGTTCAGCAGTTACATTTTTATATCTTAATTTTAACTCTTTCATCATTCTGACTCTACCACCGTGTCCCATACTAATATGACAGTCGTGGATTATTTGAAAAGTTTTGTCTAAATGAGCAGAGTACATAGTGGGATCAACTTCGTTTTTCACCGGAGTTATTAGTTTTTCTGATGTTCCAATTTTGACGACATCGTATCTTGCTGCTGGTAATCTTCAGGTGTTTTATTTATTTATTTATTTATCAGGCATACATAACAGAATACAATCAATACATGATAGCGAAAAAAGTTATGACATTTTATAGACTAGATTGTACTCCAAAACATGCATACACAACATGATTATAGATTAGAGCAGTATGAGCGTAAAATATAAAGTAATATTATTTAATATATATTTTCTTAGTAATCTTGTTCTTTGATTCATTTACTTTCATAATTAAAGACAATTAATGATCATGTGTTAGCAACTGATTATTTTTTCCTTTACTTGCAATAAGTACAGTGATAGTGTCATAAAAAAGTTTTTTCACTTTATCTGCCATAATCAGACACCGATACAAACGTAAAATATCTCAGAAATTTCGGCACACGCGGTGCGACCTCTTTTAACAAAATAACAAACACTATAAACAAAAACAACAGGATGATGAGCGGGAGGAGTAACCACTTAGTTGAACCATATTTATTACTTTGGCTAACTTTGACCCGCTATTATGAATAATATCCGGATAAAGTGATTAATTTATCACATTGTCTAGAAAATTTTGTTATTATATTATATTGACCAGTCATAATGTATAATAGGTAATCACAATGACTGTAACATATTCATTATTGAGTAAGACTTTCTAGCTTAGAGCCTTTTTAGGGCTCCGTAGGAAAACAAGGAACCCTCTTAATTTCGATATTTTTCTGTCTGTCTGACAAAAGATTTATTTACGCCGATTAATTTAGGGTACCTCTTGTACACGTTAGATGGAGATGATTTTATCTTCTTGCTTTTCCCATCGCCTATTTTTTGAATTAGGTAATTAAATTTTTATTTCGAATTAAGTAATTAACAATTAGGTAATCAGTTTGTGTAATATTAAAGTTTTTAACTTTATTCGAGCGTCCCTCCCCCTCCATAACTTAAATTGCTAGCTTTACTTATTATATTTAGCTTTTTAATTATAACGGGTTAGCTAGCTTTTTTAGTTTTGAAAAACATGTCGCTCAAATATAGCCTTACCAAACTTAACGGAATACTTTTAACAGAAAACTTGATTAATTTCTGTTTATATTTTTTGGCGCAAACGTAAAAAACATACACCAACTTCTAGCAACAGGTCAATGGTCAACTACGGAACCCTACATACCGCGTAACCCGACACACACCTGGCCAGATTAATTTTAAATAAGAATAAGCTAATATAACTACTATTATGTGGGAAAACGACATTGTCTGAGTAGAGAGAAGACAATGGGGCAAATGGCGCAGGGTCAGAAATATGAAGTATTCCCGTTTGAGCACCCATTTTTTGGGCACCTATGCATTGAGCACCAAAGGCATTCCCATTTGAGCACCAATCAATATTTTAACGTGGTGCTCAAAGGGGAACAAAAAATAAAATTTGATTCTATTCCCCATTGAGCACCTACGTTGCGGCAGCTTCTATTGAGGGGGTGTATAATAAAACATATCGATAAAAACTGGCAGTACTTTTATTATCATATTACTGCGGAAGATTGAGCAAGCGTGCCCGTAGTCTCGGCAAGACCGCAGGTTTGAAGAAACATGGTGGTTAGGTTTAGCCGGTAAGAGTCCGGTATATTCATCTTTCTCCCCTTAAAAAGGTGATATCCATGAGAGACTCCCCCGTCAGGAAAAAAAAAGGTTCAGAAACATGGGCGTGACAAAAAGGAGGCCATAGTGGCCGAGCAGTGGGTGAATGTGGGCTGATATATATATCCAATATGCATGCAATAGCACTAATCTATAGATTAGTGCTATTGGATGCGCATTGCACTGGCGGGCAGAAGCCCTAGACTGAGATAAGTGGAAGAGGAGAGCCTTTGCTCAGCTGTGAGTTGTTTTCTCAGTTGTTTTTATTTTTGGCTGTTTAGATTAGTAGATTGGTACCATTACTTTCTTACTACTACATCCTGCGTGCCACGTCAACGCTCGATGCAGCTGCTCTCACAGCGACATAGGACAGCTGCCTTTAGAGGCAGTTTTCGCTACGCTGCATCGAAGTGTTGGAATAATATTCCACCTCCACTTAGGAACCTGCAGAGTATTTATGGTTTTGGATTAAAGCTTAAGAAACATCTTTTACACTGGCAGATGATGCAGGAAAGCCTTTTGTATGACACAAGTGCCATATAATATATATTTAATACAACACAATCTTTATAATTTTTTCGTAACGGATTTGGAGCTAATTGTATACATATTTTTAATTGATTATTGTCTTTTTTAAATCAATTACATAAATGTTAAATAAATTAATTTGTTCATCAATTATTATGCATTTGTTAAAATTAAAATAAAAACGAATGAGATTATTTAATTTAATACTATTCTAATTTGCATGCTATAATTTTATTGTTTATTTATTTTATTTCGTTTTAATTTTCTGTTTCAATGCCAAGGTTATATTATAATAGTTTTATTGTTATTAATTTCGAATAATATATTTTTACTGTTTTTTTTGTTAATGTCTATGTCCGCGTTTTCGAAACGGTCCTTACGGAAGATCAGCGCGGACTGGCCCTGCAGCCCGCAATATGCTGAGTAAGGACCCTTTTGCAGCGACAAACCTATATCATAACTTTTTATTAAACCTGTATGTAATGTTTGTTTTGTAGTTGCTAATAAATGATTATCTATCTACTTCTGAAATTTCGTGTTTTGCCATATCCTAAAAACCATCTTATTAATTTTTTTTTCATCATCATCATCATTACAGCCGTAAGATATCCACTGCTGGACATAGGCCTCCCTCATTGACTTAGAGATCCAAGTGCATGAGGGGTTGTTGCCATACTCACCACGCTTGGCAGGCGGGTTGGTGAGCGCAGTTCGGGATGTTCTTACACAGAAAGACGCTGCTGCCCATCTTCCGGAGATATCCCTTAGCAGATTCTTACTGCATCCACGGGCAGGAGAGGAGGGGTGGTATTCTACTGCCGGCACCCCACGGCCAATTTTTTTTTCAAAGTCACATGAATTTTTTTTTAATAATTAAGTTACCCCGATTCTACAGAAACATTTCCTTTGATAATCACACAGGTTAAAATGTCACACACGCTTGTCTATACCTAGCGAGAAATACTCGCAAGATTGTACGGAAAATTAAGCCAACGTAGCTTCAACCCGCCATCGGCTAGTACGTGAGGCGGAAGATCAAATAACACAATTACAGCTATTTTCGCCGCTCGAGCAAATGCTTTGATAGCCTTGTAACAATACTGTGACTTCCTGAACACGAAACACATTTTAAAATAACATTTTCCAAAACGCCAGTGCGGAATGGTTTCTGGAATTGTTAGTATTTTGTAGTTCGTAGCGGTGGGTTCGCAATTGCTTTTGCTAATTGGCAAGCACTTGGTGAACTTCTTGTAGATATTACATGCAATCTTTTCAGTCGTAAAACGTCCACTACTGAACACAGGCCTCCCTCATGTATCTCCATGAGGTGTATCTGCCATACTCACCACGCTTAGCAGGTGGTTTGACGAGCGCAGTACGGGATGTTGATACACGGAAAGACGCTGCTGCCCATCTTCCAGAAGTATCCCTTAGCAGGCTTTTACTGCATCAACGGGCATGAGAGGAGGGTAGCACACTAAGTCATGATCACGGATAAACAGTTTATCAGTGATCATGAAACTAAAACTCAAACGATGGTAAATTTACCAAAAATATTGCCTATTGTGGCGTTGATGTTTTTTTTATTATTTAATTAGGGTTTTAGCGAAACTTTGATTATACCACCCAGTAAAACAAATTATCTTAATTATAATTATATACATTTCTTATTATAAAACACAAAAAACCTATCTTATCTATGACGAAAGTAATTATAAGTAACATAAGTACAAATTCAGCAGTTTCTTGGCCCCCTCAGATAATGGTGAGGACAAGACACTGCTACAAGCACTTACGTTACTATTATTAACAAATAGCCCAGTACTACGACGCTGCGTCGCGTTCCGGGCACACTCGGTCAATACGTGATGAACATCTTCAACAATGTTGCAAGTTGAACAATTTGGGGTGTCAGCTAATTTCATCAAGAATTTTAATTTGTTTGTTGTTTTGCCCAGAACGCAGTCTTAGCAAAGCAACAATACGCTTTCTTGTTAACTTGCATTCATCAAACCATGGGTAACGAGGAAGCTCGCACTGTATAGTCCTGTACCATATACCTACAGATCGTGATCTTTCATCGAAGTGCTCATTCCATTTGTGCCAGCACGTGTCCTTGACCCTAAATGGAACTTCGCTAAATACCGGAACACATTCGTAAGGAATACCCTCATAAAGAGCTTGACGTGCGGCCCGGTCCGCTACCTCGTTACCAATGATGCCGATGTGTGCGGGAACTCATTGAATAACAATGTTTTTATTGGAGCTGCGTATTTGCAAACTATATTCGAGGATAGTGTAGGCAATCGGGAGACCTTGAATGCTCGTGGTTAACCGAGTCAGGTGTAGGAGTGCAGTTATTTTTTGGTGGGAAATAAATTGAAACAAAAACTTCAACAAAATAAAAGGGTATTTTAATAAAAAAAAATGGAGAAGGTAAGTTTTGGGCAGTTATGCCGGTCTGGTTTCACTTCGTGGTCCAGTACTCTCCTTGCTAAGTGTTGCGACGACTGCTCGCTCCGGCGGGTTCGGTGCTCGACGACGGAAGGAAAAGGGCCGGTGAAGTCTGCCGTCGAGGGTGGTTGATGTGGCTATGGAGGTCCCGGGTCGACAACGTCCTTAGGGAATGGACCCCTAGCGCAGGACCCTGTGAAAAAATGTTCCCGTTATTGTAGTAGAGCGTAATTTTCGCTGTTTTCACCTTCCGCGGATAGTCAACCCACCTGTGTTGGCGAGCCTAAGAAGAGAGCCGAATAAGCAATTGGTGATTGGGTGGTTCACTATAAGATACGGAGTTACAGAGGTAGAAGAACGTAAGAATTTAAACAATAACATATGATTGGCGAAATAAAGTGCACTAAGCTATAGGTAATTAAGTACCTACATAATTAGCTAGCAAATCATGCAAATGTATTGCAGGTAAAATTTAGCTCTAGTATGTACAGCGGGTAGATAATATTCATGATGAAATGAAATGGTATGGATATTGTAAAATGCAAGTAATCATCTGTATACAGAGAGATGGTTAAAAAAAAAATTAAATTCTATATAGACTACGTTATCTAAAAACATCCATATTCAAATACAATTTGAATAATTTGTTATTTAGGCAAATACGGAATCAAATGAATTATTTGCTATTGAAGTAAACAGGCACAAGTATATAAGTTATCACGTAGATAGAAAAGACAATAAAAAATCGAAGTGATTGGCTACCTACATAATAAGAAAAAACACTGTTCAACACTTACCCTATCGGGGTTCAGGAATGCACTTTAGTTTACAGAGTTTAGTTACGAGAAAGGCATCTTGAATCGCGCGTAAGAAGACACTATAGAAGATAGTGAACGCACTCAAACAATCACACACGTCTTACTCGAAGTTAGGAGAAATGGCTTGTGCCTGCGGCCGCGCCGCGGACCCGGCTAACCTAGAACAAAGGCTTTGGCAGCGACCAATCAGACCGCTACAGAAAATCACGCCACTATGAGGCGGTACAGTCACGGCTTTAAATGCTAGCGAAATACTGTTGCTATGCAGCTATATTTCGCTTCATTTATTTTGTTAAATTAGTAAATAGATGCTTAACGTTTTTATGTACGTATAAGTTTTTAAGTTAAAATTGTTTTATTTTAATGTGGTTTAATTAAAAAAATTGGTGTTAAAAGTAACGAATAATAAATGGCATGTACGTGCAACGTTACACTATAAATGTTCACAATCATGAAATTTTCTTTTAAATACTTTTAAATAAATCATATATATGATTAATAGAGCGCCAGTAACTAGTATTCGTGATGTACAGCATATTGATAGAGTAATTGTCTTTTTTAAACACGCTATCTCAACACATTCTTAACATACAATAACCGGGTATTTAACGCGAAAATTACCTATATTATTTCTCGACGTTCCGCTTGGATTGCACCAAGCATGGTCCTTGGAAGACTTAGATAGAGAAAGGTGTTATAAATGATACCTACCCTTAAAATAAATATGACCATAAAATGAACTCTGTTTTTGAAGACTTTGACTATAATTTAGATGCATTTTATTATAATGTTCTTTTTGATGTGAAACATCTTTTGTGGGGGGTAAAACCGATCGGACGAGAGGTTACTCTTGGAGATATGCGAGTTTGGTAAAAGTTATAAGTGCGACTGTGGTGATTGAGGCAACTGTGAAGACTAAGGTGACTCGGGCGACTACGGCAAATGTGGTGACTATGGCGACTGTGGCGACTGTGGTGAATGTAGTGGCAGTGGTGACAAGGGCTACTGTGGCGACTGTGGTTGTAACTAGTCAAATTTTCAACTATCGATAAATGGTTTAAAAAAATCACAAATATAATAAGTATATTTTATATTTGTTATTTATCCAATTTATTTATTTTAATAGTTTAGTTTAGGAGTTATCACAAAATTAAAAATGTGTCACATCTGCCGGGCGTCCCGCGACAGCTTTTTTTTCAGTGCTCTTTATACTAAATGAATAAATGCATGTATCTATGTACATATATCTCATATCTTTTTCATTTAGCCGTGGGTCTGTGCTTTCCACGTCCACTGCTGGACATAGGTCACACTCATGTATCTCCAAGATCAAAGGGGGGTTGTTGCCATACTCACCACACTTGGCAGGCGCGTTGGAAAGCGCAGTACGGGTTGTTAATATACGGAAGGACGCTGCTGCCAATCTTCCGTAGGTATCCCTTTGCAGATTCTTACTGCATCCACGGGCAAGAGAGGAGATTCTTATCTATATTATTATCTTTCCGGCACCATAACCTCTCTTGCCCGTGGAAGACTATGAAGTCTTAAAAGCCTGTTATTAGCTTAATGTTTCTAGTTTAGTTAGTTTAGCAGCTTTCCGAAATAAAATAAATAAATAAATAAACTTTTCCTAAGAAATACTTCTTAGTAAAATTTCGCGATCACAATCAATATATAACATACAATATAAAACGCTTCCGTTGCTGACTGAGTGACAGACTGACAGACAACGCACAGCCTAAACCACTGGACCTAGAGACTTAAAATTTGACACACATATACCTTGAGCCGTGCCGTGGGGTGCCGGCAGTAGAATGTTGCCCCTCCTATCTTGCCCGTGGATTCAGTAAGAGCCTGCTAAGAGCTACCTCCGGAAGATGGGTAGCAGCGTCATTCCATGTATCAATATCCCGTACTGCGCTCGCCAACCCGCCTGCCAAGCGTGGTGAGTATGGCAACTGCCCCTTATGGCGATCCATGAGGATCATCATCCTGCGTTCAGTAGTGGACGTTTTATGGCTGAAATTATGAAATGATGATACCTTGAGTATCTTAGAGGTGCACTAAGGAGGGATTTTTCGAAATTCTCACGGGAACGGGAACTACGCGGAGAAAACTGCGGGGAGCAGCTAGTTATTTATAATGCAATAGCAAAACCCGGGACCACGCTTGTTGAAACACAGTCGAAGCGTCGAGAATAATTAAAGGTATTTTGTTACGAAAAACAATCACCATCTAAAAAGCCACACCCAAGAACCAACTAACGTAAACAACTAAACAAGCAACTTTACTGAGGCAACTAGGACGGAACTTTATTTATTTCACAGCATCTGACCAGTGATCTAATCTCTCAGTTTATTGC
The DNA here is from genome assembly GCA_963082625.1 of Pasiphila rectangulata. NCBI lineage: Eukaryota > Metazoa > Arthropoda > Insecta > Lepidoptera > Geometridae > Pasiphila > Pasiphila rectangulata. The sequence goes on from OY720239.1 coordinate 21,530,223, forward strand.
CGCATCAAACTGATAGGGCAATCCCGCTGTACACTCGCCGGTGGAAATAACGCAAAGAAACAAAAGATTACCGACTTAGCATCATCACCTCTCAGCCAAAGGATGTCTACTGCTAGACATATGCCTCGCACATTATAGATGAGCTGCTCGCCGTGGGGTGCCGGCAGTAGAACGTTACCCCTCCTCTCATGCCAATGAATATAGTAAGAGCCTGCTAAGGGATACTTCCGGAAGATGAGCAGCAGCGTCTTTCCGTGTATCAACATCCCATAGTGCGCTCACCAACCCGTCTCCCAAGCGTGGTGAGTATGGCCACCACCCCTCATGGAGATCCATAAGGGAGGTCTGTGTTCATCAGTGCATTCTTACCGGCTGAAATGATTAGATGAGTCCGGTATACCATAACTAACTAACTGTAAGCTTGGTTAAAAAATATCTAACGTTATTGTAAGGTTGAATCAGAAATGAGGAGATACGTAGAATAACTGGGGTCACCGACATAGCCAAACGGATTAGCACATTGATGTGGCAATGGGCAGGCCATGTAACGTGCAGAACAGATGGACGATGGCGCCGCAAAGTTCTGGAAGCCACGGACCGGCAAGCGTAGCGAAGGATGTCCACCTACAAGATGGGATGCAGGCCGTTTCCAACCGCAGTACCTGGAGATCAATGAGGGAGGCTTTTGTCCAGCAGTGGACGTCCTACGGCTGATATGATGATTGTAAGAACCGCGTACTGCTAGGGGATAACTGTGTAAAGGGCGTATCGCCCACATCCGATCCACTGACAACATTATCATAGTTATCAACTACCCAGTAATAGAAGAACTTTTGTGAAAGGTTCATCCGGGGAAGTACTACCATCATACCTATTTCTGCCGCCAAGCAGTAAAGTATTCATTGCTGTGTTCCGGTTTGAAGGGTAGGGGGCCGGTGAAATTACGGGCACATGAGACCTTACAACTCTGTCCCAGGGTGACGGGCGCAATGCAGTGTTGGTCACGTGTTTAGTGAACGTGATCACCGCGGCATTGCAATTGTTATAGGTAGAGGTTACCGCTTAACATCAGCTGGGCCTTCGGTTGTCTCGTCATTTAGTAGTTTAAAAAAAACTATCAAAAACTATCACCTAATCTTGGTCTAGCCGTGGGGCACCGAACCACACCCGGCAGTAGAATGTTGCCTCTCCCCTCTTGCCCGTATATTCTGGATAACTCCAGAAGATGGCAGCATCTTTCCGTGTATAAGTGCCAAACGTGGTGAGTATGGCAACCACCCCTTATGGAGATCTATTAGAGCACCCTGTGTTCAGTGTGTGGTAGGGAATCTTTACTGGATATCACCTTTCTAAGCGGAAAAAAAAAATATGCCGGACTCTTAACGGCTTAACCTAACCACCATGTTTCCATAAACCTGCAGTCTTGCCGAGACTGGCGTAATTTAATATGTTAAAAATGAGATTTATACTTGGTATTATAATGTTTTATACCGAATCCGACTCAAAAGTGCAATTATTTTTCAAACTTTCATTTAACACTCGTCGCTTTACTTATTTTTATAAAAAAGTCCTTTTTTCATATTTTTTTAAGTGATTGTTTCAAATGTTGATAATGATGATGATCGCTCATCATGGTTATAATACCCCTGTATAACATACCAAGATTCAAGATTATCTGTCCATTTCATCATTCAACCCATATTTTGAACCACTAAATAAATAATTAAATAAATAATGCTGGACAAATCACACAGCATCATCTAGCCCCAAGCTAAGCAGAGCTGTTATGGGTACTAGATGACTGATATACTTAATACATTATACTACATAGATAGATATTTTTACTATATAATTATATAAACACCCAAAACACCCTGAACATTTATCTGCAGATCGTACAGACATTTGTCCGGAGGCGGGAATCGAACCCGCAACCCCTTGCGTCGCAGGCGGACCTTCGACCTTTGCGCCACAGAGCTCGTCAACTAAGGGGTCAAATTTTTTCGACCTCTTTATAAGATAAGATAATTTATTCAAAAAATCATAAACTACACAATAAATTACAAAATAGAAAATATTATGGAACCACCCTAGGGATATTTCCTTACCAACAAAAAAAAAATAATCATCTAAATCGGTTCGAATAATAATAATAATATAAATAGTATTTCTGTATTTCTGTATTATAGTTTCATGGTTTATCTATTCATAACAAAAAGTTACATGTCTGATTGTTTGCAGTACATAGATTTAACCTTATTAATAAATAACATTTAAACAACAAAAAAAAGTAAGGCCTTTGCATCTATTATAGATGATTTATGAAGCGTCAGCAACTGGTAATCATGCTGTACGGGACGCTGCCATGCCTGGGACATTGTTTGATGGACAACAGCAATGTGTGCTGCAAAATTAGTAGGAAAAATAAACAATGATAATTACAAAAAACAATAAGGTATAAAAAATAATTTATTTATAATTAATAGAATCAGGCGTTACTTTGCGGAAATCCATATTATTATGATAAACAAAGAAAAATATCTAGTTTTAATTCCGCTAATGCTGAGATGCATATGCACCGCCCTCCCGCCCGCTAATTATGTACATGCAGGGGGAACCATGCTGTTAGTGCAACATGCATACCCAAACCCCACTGTTTGTGTTGCACTAACAGCCTGGTTCCCCCTGCATGTGCATAATTAGCGGGTGGGAGGGCGGTGCATATGCATCTCAGCATTAGCGGAATTAAAACTAGATATTTTTCTTTGTTTATCATAATAATATGGATTTCCGCAAAGTAACGCCTGATTCTATTAATTATAAATAAATTATTTTTTATACCTTATTGTTTTTTGTAATTATCATTGTCCCTCCCGCCCGCTAATTATGCACATGCAGGGGGAACCATGCTGTTAGTGCAACATGCATACCCAAACCCCACTGTTTGTGTTGCACTAACAGCCTGGTTCCCCCTGCATGTGCATAATTAGCGGGCGGGAGGGCGGTGCATATGCATCTCAGCATTAGCGGAATTAAAACTAGATATTTTTCTTTGTTTATCATAATAATAATTTATTTATTTTGAAGTTGGTAAAAAAATCCCGAGATGATTTTCAACTTCAAAATTCTTGCTGAAACTCCAAACAGCTGACTGTACGATATAAAAGCTAGCAATTCGTGTTCCAGCTCTCATTTACAGCGTCCTACGTCGATTACACTCCGCGGCCTCCCGAGGGCTATCCTAGAGGTACTCGTACGTTCCGCAGCTAACTGCTTCCAGCCGCGTTCTACCCAACTGCGATGGAGGGAAATTAATGGAATGCGAATTTAATGGAGCGAACTTGCATAATTAGCATAGTTATACATGGAAAGACGCTGCTACCCAACTTCCGTAGGTATCCTTTAGCAGGCTCTTACAAGAGCAAGAGAAAAGTAGCAACATTCTACCTGACCACACGGCTAGTTGCGTAATACCTGGCCCAAATTATTAAAATTATGTAATCTTTTTGGCATTTGATTCATAACAAAATAAAATACACTCTTAATGCCATTGTCAACTGTCAACACGCAATTTAATGCTTCGAGGTCGTAAAAATCGCCTTTAGGATTCTATTTCAATTATATAAGAATTCTTTAATGGTTAAGTAACAAATGCCGAGATGTCTTGCCAAAACGTCAAACAGCTGACTGTACGATATGAAAGCTAGCCATTCAATGGCGTAGCATATATTACGCGATTTATGTGAGTTTACTTTTAAGAGTCTCTCAGAATTTCACACTCGCAAGTGTTCTTGAGATGAAGATATTTTATCAAGTCAAAAGTTATAAATACAATCAAAATTTCATTTCTATAAATGATACCTTAGTGTGGGTTTACAGTTTAAATACAAAAATAGCTTATAAAGTCAAAAGTTGCTGTTTGGCCGTTTAGTTACTATAAGAACTATTGAGACTTAACTAGTATGCCTCGAACTAAGAACGTGCGAGCGGCTTCTTTTAGTTAACTTGATTTGTGGCGGAAATAGAACCTGGAACCTCCTACGTTTCAGTATCTACTAACCGTGTGTTAGTGAAATTTCCCAGTGTTTAAATTTCACGAAAATCTGGCATTATGGTCAAGAGTTACACTCGCAAAAGACATCGATTAATAAATCTCCATAACTCAACAATTACACAACTAATTAAAAATCCCTCACAGAAATCGATTTGTATTGATGTAATCTTTTCGTCCAAGAGGTTGTCCTCTGACTATAAAACTATTATGAATAAACGAATAAATGAATGAATTAAACATATATTTTATCCACAAAAACCATATACACATTTCACATTTTAAAGCCCCATATCTCAATAACTAACCCATAAATCGAAATTCCCCCACGACATTTTTACCTTACGCCCATGTGACGGCGAAACAGTAAAGCACTTACATTTTCTCAGACGTTGGACATCCGCCGGACATAGGCCTCAAAGTACTGATCTTACTACTGATCTCAGTGTTTCTTACTATATTCACCACAATTGGCGGATTGGCGAGCGCAGTACCAATTGTTACACAGAAAGAGGCTGCTGCCCACCAAGAGGTAATCTTTGGCAGAATCTTACTGCATCCACGGGCAAGAGAGGAGGGACTACGTTCTACTGCCGGCAACCCACGACAAACATGAATGTGAAACGTCTTAAAAGAAAAACACCAAACAATAAAAGGTACTAATGGTGAACATAGTTTTAAATTGCTAACATCAATTCAACAGCAAAAGCAAAACTTTTTAAAGCTATTAAAGCTCTCACTTTTTCCTTCACTTCAAACACTTCGTAACGTCCAATATTAATCCTTATACATGCACAGCTAGAGCTGAATTTAGCTTAAAGTGCTTAGCAGTAGAAGTGTAGTATAAATTTATTGTAGATAGATAGATAGATAGATAGACTTTTATTTGGCAACAAAACAGCACAGACAAAACACAGTACGTATACAAGACCAAATTAAATAACTTATACTAAAAACCAAATTAAAAACTGAAAAATAATAATAACAGCTAACATACAATGAGATTAGGTAGGTTTTTTACACAAACACATAATAGTACAAAGATAGTCGGGCAGGGCACCGGCAAGTTCTTTCTGTGCCGCTGTTAGCCAAAAAGGACCAGTCTCAGCTATATGCTGCTCCGCACCAGAGGTACGAGGCAGCGCTGGTTTTCAGACTGATCCTGAAAGGGTGGCTTCACGAACTCTAACGCAGTCCATTCAATGATCCAAACAAAGAAAATAATAAGAAATAAATACTAAATAACTGTTACCTATACTGTTACATACATATATATAATTTAAATAATAATAATAATAAAATATTTTCGCTGTGTTTGTACCAAAATATATTACAAGGACAATAAAAAAAACAACCATGTAGATACAACAATTAACATTATGAATAAACGAATAAATAAATGTCACTGTCAAAAAAGTAAAAAATGTTGCTGTCAGTGTCAAAAAGTGCAGAAGGAAAAAAGTAAGGTTATAATCTACGCATGTTGGTTACACAGGTTAGAAAAACACGTCATCGGAAACGTGGATATTATTTTAGAAAATATTAAATGAGTCCCTAAGACAGACACTACATGCTTAAAACGAGTACAGAAGGAGTAATAAAAAAGGAGATTGGAGTAAAGAGAAATCAAGTTATGTTCGTCAAGTTTTGGTAAGTTCATGAAAGTGATTTTTGTAAGCGCATTAGTTCCGTTTTATACTTCATTCTAAAACATCCAATTGTTTTTAGCGTACGCAGCGGTGGAGGTACGCTGTTCCAGCATTTAGTGGCAGCAAATCGGAACGAACCACGTAATTGTAATTAAGCTAATCTAGAATGATAGTGCAGCTATTCCACTTGTTTTTAACTAATTTGTAATTGGATTTGTTTTTCGCTAAAGCTCTAATAAGGTTGCTCATAAAACGTTCAAAAAGCACGAGGATTTCAATTAAGATACTACTAAGCCAAATTAGTTTTTAAACCCCGATAAAAAGAGGGGTGTAACAAGATTATCTGTGGCAGCGTTTGTTTTAAACGAGGGGACCGATTTAAATGCAGTTTTTTTGTTTAAAGCACATTTTCATAAGCTTTTTGCCGTAAGATACAGTAGAATCTAACACACTCTTGATCGTGGATGCAGTAAAAATCTGACAAGGGATCGTCAGCGTCCTCCGGTGTACCAACATCCTGTACTGCCAACCGCCAACCCGGCTGCCAAGCGTGGTGAGTATGGCAACAACGCTCTTATGATCAGTACTTGGAGATCTATAAGGGAGGCCTATGTCTAGTAGTAAACGTCCTACGGCTGTGATGATGATGATGATGATGATCAATCATTTGTATTCTATGGTACAAGCTCTGCTTAGTTTTAGGACTAGATGGTGCTTTATTTTTGTGAACAGCATTATTATAGTGAAAGGTAAATCACACAAAATAATAGGGTTCTTTGTGTGTGATTCTGGAGTATTCAATAAGACATGTCCTCATTCAAACACAGGGAATTGGGTTGTTATGTCGGACGCGACTTATAGTCGCATAATTCGTATCGGCAATACGTTCATGATAGGACGGGATAATCAAGAGGAAAACGTTGTTGAAAACCGTACGAAAATCCATCCATCGTTATTGAGTTAACGGTGTTACCGGAGAGGTATAAGGTAACTATGTACCTACCCCTAACTTTCTATACAAAGTTCGTGGAATCGATGCAGTAAGAATCTGCTAAGGTATACCTGTGGAGGATGGACAGCAGCGACATTTCGTGTATCAACATCCTATACTGCGCTCGCCAACACGCCTACAAAGCGTGGTGAGTATGGCAACAACCTCTCATGATCAGTTTACTTTGTCCAGCAGACAAAAAAAAATTGACACCCATATTGTAAGAGCGCATTAAGAATAACTAGTCTGCCATCTTTGATGTTCCGCCATGTTAGATTCAGAGTATCGTCATTTCATTTTCGAATTATTCTCAGCAAGCCCTTTCATTTAATACCCATATTGTAGGAGTTCATTAAAAACAAGTAGTCCGCCAGATTGGGTGTTCCGCCATGTTGGATTCATAGTGACGTCACATAGCTGACCATGCATTGTCATCCAAAGAAAACATGTAAACACAATTTCAGCTCAATTAGTTGAAGATATCTACTTCCAAATTGAGTTGCTAGATTCCACCAACAAACATACACGTAGTAACATACATATGTACATACAGGGCAAGCTAAATAAAAGCTTGTAAAAACAGCTGAATTAAAGAGCGTCTTGTTGCGTCTGACAGTTAGTTTCAGCCTCCAGTGAGAATCTTACGAGTTCTCCGAGGATGTTTGGCTTCCAATTATATAGCGTCAAAGCGTTTGCACCTTTGCACATGTGCTAGCAATCATTTGATTATGACTAGGTAAACACAGATGAGGAGTTTCAATCGAGTGAGATTAATTTATCTCAGCTGCTGGGGCTGCTGTCTACATCCGTGAATCCTCCATTTTTAAACACCCTGAGGAGTACTAAAATTATAACAATAAAAGATAAAGATTATAACTCAAAATCAGTTTTATTCTGTTTGGTATGGAATATCTCATGGATCTCCAAGTGATCATAAGTGGGTTGTTGTTATTCTGATTACGCTTGGGAGGCGGGTTGGCGAGTGCCGTGCAGGATGTTTTATACACGAAAATATGCTGCTGCCTATCTTCCAGAGCCATCCTAGATTGTTACTGCATCTACGGGAAATACTAGCCTACGGTTGAATTTGTACAGTCCTCCTTTATCGATTTCAGGGATGACGGCGACCCGTTAAATTATTAAGGATTTTTGGTACCCTGATATTGTTCGTCACCATTATCATATTCTCAGAAGTATTACCTACGTCCACTTCTGGACTTACGCCTCCCTCATTTTGGTCGCTTGTTGTTAATACCCCTTTGACAAGTGTGGCAGTATAGCTGGCCCGCGGATATATCAAAGAAAAGGAGTGTTTGTCTATCTTTTAATTTTTTTTGTATATCTTAATGACGAGACTAATGTAACTGATATTTAGCGGTAGCCTCTACCTATTACAACTGCAATACCGCGGGTCATGTTAATAAAAACGTGACCAACGCTGAAGTGCAATGCGCCGGTCACCCTGAGACACAGAGTTGTGAGGTCGCATGTGCCCGTAATTTTACCGGCTCCTTTACCCTTAAAACAGAAACACAGCAATGCAGACATTTCTGCTTGGCGGCAAATAGGTTTGGTGGTAGTACTTCCTCGGATAAACTTTTTACCAAAAGTTGTAGTACTATTAAAAAAAACTTTTTATTCTTTGGGATTAATGCTTGAAAAGCCCCAAGTAAAAGATATGTACAATAAAACAGAAAACGCTTGAGAAGTTTCTACAACTCATTTCTAGCCTCATTTAGAAATATAAGAATCTCATTCCAGCCGTAAAACGTCCCTAGTGGATCACGTTCCTAGGCCTCTTATGGATCTTCACGAGTGATAGTTGCAATACTCACCATGGCAGATTCTTACACATTGCAGATTATCCACCGTCAAAAGAAGAAGGGCAACAATCTACAGTCAGCACCCCACGGCCAAAACTTGCAGTACTACTGAAAAATACTATTTATCCTTTGGGTTTAATGCTAAAAAAACCCGAGTAGATAAAAGTGTACGTACATAAACACAGTAAATACTTGAGAAGATTCAGCTACAAACAAACACAAGCTACGATTTATTTATCTAAGCTTCTATAGTAGATTTACTTCACTTTCTAGAAATACGCTGATGAATTAAAATTTGTTGTTTGCTTTCTCGTGAATGCAGTAAAATTTTGCCAAGGGTTTTCAAAAATCAAAAATAAACTTTCGGCTACCTCCAAAAGATGGTAGGCAACGCAGAAACTTGTTATATATGTACCTATAATATTTACATATGTTTTTTGTTTATAATGTGGAGCCCCGTGTTTGGTATCCAAATCTAAACTTCTTTTCGTGTATCAACAACTCGTACTGCGCTCGCCAACCTGCCAAGTGTTGCGAGAAAGCAAGAACCCCGTCATGATTTTGGAGTTCCATGAGGGACGCCTATGTCCAGCAGTTGCCGTGTGCAGTAGCTGTCGAGATTAAAAGACGAGTTATTTAAAATATCAGGCGATAGACATGTTGTTAGAACGTAAAGTAAAAACTTCACCCAAACATACTGCGAAAGCAAACTGCAAAACAAACAAAAGCTTAGAGCAAAGGTGGAAGCAACGATAAATCAAAGTTCACCACTAAACTGCATGCAACGCTTTTAAATTCACGAGCACTCTCCACTTTGAGAAAGGTGTAAAAGCAAGTGGTACTCGAAATAGCGATTCTTTCAACTAGATGCATTATGACGTAGCCTTCCTTCCGTGTTGGCCGAGTGGTATGCACCCCCGACTTTCAGTCCTACTTGTCGTGGGTTCGATAACGACCGTGCACTTTTTTTCGTTGCTGGAATTTTTCGTTGTTAAAAAATGTATGCGGATTTCCTCACGATGTTTTCCTTCACCGAATTTAGATAAACATAGACATAGACACTTCATTTATTTGCCACTAAAACACACAAAACGAATACATACAATAAAACCGTAATACTAAAAAAAAACCACCGCGGGATGCCGGCAGTAGAATGTTACCCCTCCTCTCGAACCCGTGAATGCAGTAAGAGCCTGCCAAGGGATACCTTCGGAAGATGGGCAGCAGCGTCTTTCCATGTATTAACATCCCGTACTGCGCTCGCCAACCCGCCTGCCAAGCGTGGCAAGTATGGCAACTACCCCTCATGGAGGTCCATGAGGGAGGCCTGTATTCAGTAGTGGACGTTTTACGGCTGGAATGATGATGATGATAACTACAAAAAAATATGTGTTAATGTTCTCATTATACATAACATATATAATATCTTTATTAGCTTTTAACGTATTTACCTGTTCTTTTCTCTAGTCTAGACTAGTATGTGTACCAACCCTAACGAGGGGAATTTCAAGCTCATGAAAATAAATAATTTTGCAAAAGTAAAAATTTTGTCACCGTAAACTAAATTTAGTTTGAGTTTTAAAAACAATATTTTATTTCTTTGACAAAATAAACAAATTTTTATCTTTTACTAGCAATTTGCCCCTGCTTTGCACAGGTGTACGGATGAACCAATCTTGTATGAACTGCTAAAAAAATGATTTTACAAAGTCGTACAGCAAAAATTGTTTAGGGTGGTTGGACACAACAACCCTCTCCTATTTCCCGAAGATTGGCAGCAGCGTCTTTCCGTGAATCAACAACTAGTACTGTTCTCGCCAACCTGCCTGCCAAGCGTGGTAAGTATGGCAACAACCCCTCATGGAGATCCACGAGGGAGGCCTGTGTTCAGTAGTGTAAGTTTTACGGATAAAATTATGTTAACAAAATGTTTTAGTACATAAGCCCAAGACACACATGAACCCCACAGATGATTTATAAAGTTTTTTTTTATATTATAAGCTGGAAGACCAGCAAACGGGCAACCTGATGGAAAGTGGTCACCGTCGCCCATGGTCATCTGCATCACCAGAGGCGAGGTTGATGCGCTGTCGGCTTTTGAGAAAGGAAAATACCCGCCTTTTGAAGGACCCCATTTCGAAGCTCTGGGGGAATACCGCAGAATGGTATTTTCATCTTTATGTTAATGATATTATAGTCTTCCTTCCTGTGATATCAGACGGTGGAAGTTTCGAGATCACGTGTAGGTTGCCTGCATTTGAATGTACAAGTAGCATCAAATTTGTGTTACGTCCCTAATGCGCAAGAAGCGAGTGTTACCTACAAGCAGTAGGTCACTTAAATGTTAACACTCGTGTGCTTGATTCCTTTCATCATCATCATCATTTCAGCCGTTAAACGTCCACTACTGAACACAGACTTTCCTCATTGATCTCCATGAGGGTTAGTTGCCGTACACACCACGCTTGGAAACGCTGGCAAATTTAATAAATATAATACGGCTTACACCACGTACCTAACTTATTATCTTGCTGACGTTTCGTAGACCATTTAGAGGCCCTTCTTCATGAGCACCGTTCGTGGCCGACTCCGAGGGCCGCGAGACGAGAACTAGCTTGAGCGCGGCGTTCGGCACGGATCGCGCGGCTGGACATAGCCGCCGGCGCTGGTGGTGGGGGGATCCCCTTGCTAAATCCTCATCACTTGTTTCGTCCGTAGCGTTATATAAAATAAGTCACTAAAATGTGCTCGGGTGATTGAACCGCAGGCTGATTACGTCACCTGTTGCAAACTTGTCGCTAGAGCGACAGGTTTGCAACAGGTGCAAATCTCGTGATCATCGCTCTCAAACGTAAATTTTCATTTATTTATCATTCGTCACAAAGTTAATTCACGATTTGACGTTTGACAGCGATGATCGCAAAATTTACGCCTGTTGCAAACCTGTCGCGAGATACGCAACCAGCCTGCCGTTTCTTTTTACCCAATTTCCTAGTTTCCTTTCTTTTAATCTCTTTCCTGAGAAAACGATAAAAAAGTAAGGAAATAATGTAATAATCATAACTTTTAAACCTTTTCTATCTCTTTATATGTATTTCACCTCTCTTTTTCTTCTCTTTCCACTTTTACGTCGACGTCAGTTAATATCCTGTCTAATTGTACAATAAAGTGGCTTTCTGACAAAGTAAAGGCTTTTCTTTGAATAAATAACAAGTAAAATTTATTAAAAACAGTTTGAAGCCGCGATACGAGTTTCAAAAGCTCCCATCCACGGCCCTACTAAAATATGAAGCAAATCAAAACTATTTGAACAATGGCATAAAATTGTATGAAAACTCACTCATCACCACCAACTTTTATACCGACATTCTTTCAATGTTTTACTTCTCAGTGAAGTTGTCGAAAATCGTCCTAAAAACAATTTAGAAGCTCTATAAATTCCATCTGATAGAAATCTAAAGAATTTCCTAATCCACTCGAAAGTAGGCTAAAAGACCGTTTTATTATCAGAAAGGCACGTAATTGATATAAATTAATGCGGACGAACGTAAATAACTGACGTCTTGGGACTCCAAGGGACGGAGGGGCCTTAAGTTTAGATTGTACTCTTATCGAACGGCCCACGTGCGAGGAAATAAGTTAAGGATGTCGAATCACTAATAGATACACAGTGAAACCTATACGCTTTACTGTATAGCTGCTAATGATCCGTACAGTGATAAGTATAGGGTTCACTGTATAGCTACTAATTACATAAACACGGGAATTTATCGCGTAATACCTTTGATTATTTCCGACGTTTTGACTGTGTTTCAACAATCGTGGTCCCGGTTTTGACAAAGGTATTACGCGATAAATACCCGTGTTTATGTTATGATATTATATATAATGTTCTATCTTCTCTCTTGCCTGTGGATGCAGTAAAAATCTACCAAGGAAGCTCCAGAAGACGGGCAGCAGCGTCTCTCCATGTATCAATATCCCGTACTGCGCTTGTCAACCCACCTGCCAGGCGTGGCAAATATCGCAACTCCCCCTTATTATCAGTACTTGGCGATCCATGAGGGAGGCCTTTGTTCAGCAGTGGACGTTCTACCGCTAAGATAATGATGTTACAACTTACGTAGATTAAAGTGGTCAACACAATTATTTTTTCATAATTCCGATCCTTTCTCATAGTAAAATAATTTAGGAATATTACTGAATTTCTGAAAAATTCTCAAAATATTTTTTTCAGAAATTCAGTAATATTTGTCTATGCGAAAGGAACGAAATTGTTATAAATTAGATCGTAGGAACGTAAATATTTCAAGTATTGGGACTCCGAGGGACGGAAGGGGGCATAACTTTAGATGATACTCTTACCGAACGACCCACGTACGAAAAGGGAACAAGTGCCAATCGAGACATGTTTCATGATGAGAAGGGAATAAGTGGCAATCGAGAAAAGTTTGATAGTAACCGAATAAGTATTCCTATCTTTAGACTATTAGTAGGGCCTTTGAATCTATTATAGATGATTTATACAGCGTCAGCAACTGGTAATCATGCTGTACGGGACGCTGCAGTGCCTGGGACATTGTTAGATGGATTAGGCTTGCCCAGCACCTATACCATCCTCTCAGCTTAGTCAGCTATTATTCAGAGGAAAGAACAGGTCAATACGTCTGAAGCTGACTAAGCCGCGGATTTCCACATGATGTTTCCTTCACCGTTAAAGTATGTGTTATGTGTGCACATACATTTTTCAGGAAAGAAAACTTCATAGGTGCACGGCCGGTGTCGAACTCACGAACTTCGGATTGAAAGTCGCGGGTACATACCACTCGGCCAACACGGCTTACACAACAATATTATAATTATTAGTATGTCAGTATCATCTTATGGTGCGTACGGTTTCATGTGTGTGGTAAATTTATGTATGTATTACATACATACCACCACCATGCCTATTTCTGCCGCCAAGCATTACTGCTTGGCGGCAGAAATAGGCAGCAGCTCAGACATTACTGTCTGCGCTGCTGTGTTCCAGTTTAAAGGATAAGGGTGAAATTACGGGCACATGAATCCTTACGACTCTATGTCTCAGGGTGATGGGCGCAATGAATTGCAGCGTTGGTCACGAGCTTAGTGTGATCAACGCTGTATTGCAGTTCTAATAAGTAGAGATTACCGTTGAACATGAACCTCTACCTATACCTGGTACAGGCCTTCGGCTTCTCTCGTCATTTACTCGTATAAAAAAATACAAAAGGTAAATTAAACTGTGACGCCGTCACCAACGTACACTGTAAAGAGCACGTCACGGGGCGTCAATGTGACTGGCATAGGACCGTGTTAAATAGCACGTGACGAATTATTAAGAGCTAGGCGGTAGAATATTTCCCATCCTGCCCGTGGATGCAGTAAGAATCTGCCAAGGTATATTTTCGGAAAATGGGCAGCAGCGTCTTTCCGTGTTTCAATATCCCATACTGCGCTCGCCACGCCGCCTGCCAAGCGTGGTGAGTATGGCAAAAATTATAGTTCTTGTTGATTCATGACATGAGGGACGTCTGTGACCAGCAGTGGACGTCCTATGGCTGAAATGATGATGATTATGATACAGTTAGGCCTTGCGATGTACATATGTAAACAAACTACAACTTTTAAAATTGGCTTACTTAGCATTGTTTTTGACAGAATGTATTATTAGGAAGTGTTGTCACGGACGAGAACCAACCTTTACTGTCTCTGCCGTTTTAAATTCGAAGATTAAGTTTACACCTATAGTTTTGCCTCTCAAGTTGGTGCCACGGATTGGCTGCCTTACGGTGCGTGTGTGTGAGTGTGGTCCATTGTGCGAATAGCGTCTGTGCGATTATAATCAGACTAATATAAAACCGATCAATCTCATCATTTTTTGTCCGAGGGTAAACTATAAAACTTTTTATTACTGGATATTAATGCTCCGTAATCGAGAACAGACTTAATTAGTGGTGTCATCTGTCGATGAGTAGCTAGACCTCTTCATAGCGCCATCTATCTTCTTGCCGTATAACTATATTGCTGACTACTGTGCTAAAGGGGAAACCTTTTCCGATAAATCATCGACATGCCGAAGCCCGGTAACTGCAATGCATGTGGTAAATTCTTGTCGCCGCTAGGTGCCGCTAGTTGTCATAAGTGCCAGGCCTTGTTCCACAAAGCCTGCGTCACTCTACCGGAAGCTTCTCCTGTAAGCAAAGGATGGGTATGCCCTGAGTGCACGACGAAGACACGTAAAGGGGACAACACCCCAGTAAGAGTCTCAGGTCACGAGGTACAGACATTACGAGTTGCCGTGGAGCGTACTTCCGCCACAAATTCGCCCATTGTGCCCAGTCATGACGTCATTCATAAAGAGTTGGCCGATTGGATGACGGAGATCCGAGAGTTTCGCAAGGAGATGGCAGAGTTTCGCAATACGGTGAGCAGTCTGGCAGATCGTATAGATAATCTTGAGCGACGGATGGAAATCGTGGAACAACAGCGCGAGCAACCCCTAGCCGAGTTGACTGAGCTGCAGTGCAAAGTCGTAAGTCTGCAACAAGAGCTCAATGACAGGGACCAAGACTCTCTGTTGTCAGATTTAGACATCGGGCATTTACCAGAAGAGAAGGGAGAGAATGTCGTGCACACGATCACGGTTTTAGCGGCAAAGCTCGGAGTGGCCTTGCAAGAGCAGGACATCGTGTTTGCAGAACGTGTCGGGGCTGCGCGGGGAGCGGGCGATGGTGCCGTAGGCGAAGTACCGCGCGCTCGCCGGGTCATTGTTCGACTGGTACGGCGTAGTCTGCGCGACCAACTGCTTCAAAGTGCTCGAGTACGTCGGACACTAACTGTGGATTACACCGGGCGGGATCCCAGCGCTACAGCAGGCGCCACTGCACCTATGCGAGGACGAGTTTTCGTAAATGAGCGTTTGACTAGTCATAATCGTCACCTGTTTTATCAAGCTCGAGAAGAATGCCGAAAACATCAATGGAGATATTCGTGGACCAAACGTGGCCGTGTCTACGTAAGACAGGCGGACAATAAACAGGCGTATCCTATTAAGTCGGAAGAGGATATCAGTAGGGTTTTTGGACCCCGTCTTGTTTGATAAATCGGGCCTCTTGCATTAATCCACACAAAATAGTATTTTTTTATGTTAATTTATTTTATGTTTATGAAATAATTGTTATGCTTGATTTATATACTGCATGCCGTTTTAAATACTCGTATATCTATAACTTTTTTACCTTGTTACTGGATATATGCAGTAAGTCAAATATCGTCAGAACATTACTATTTTTAGAATTTATCAGTATTGCATATCATGCTGCCTTGTTAAGTTGGTCCATTAAACGATCATTTACATTTTACCTGTATATATTTTGTACGTATACTGGTAGGCTATTTAATTATTTATTTTTTTTTGGTGCAAATTATAGAGTATTGTTTTTTTGCCATGTTTGGGATCTGTTAAAATGTGTAAATTATAGAGTCTTGTTTTTTTATCATGTTTGGGATTTGTTAAATCATAGTTTTTGGTAATCTAAAAATTGGTTTGTACAATGCAGGTTCCCTCAGCACGAATCATGATAATCTCGTCGCCTCTATCTTAAGATCAGATTTGGATATCCTCGCCGTTAACGAGACTTGGCTGCAGGTAGGTGAGGAGGGACGTGCTCCTACTGTGGCTGGCTACCGTCTAAGGCATATACCGAGGCCGCACGGAATACGCTCGCGTGGGGGTGGTGTAGGCTTCTTTATCAAGCGAGGCATAACTGCTCGCACTTGGCCCCACCCCGTGGATCCAAGGTATAAGTCGGTAGAGCAAATGTGGCTTATCCTGACTATTAATGGAAAGAAACTGGCAATTGGCACCGCTTATCGCCCACCCTGGTTAGACAACGAGCTATTCTTTGATGGAATCACAGATTCTATCAACTCAATCCCAAGTTGCGATAATTTGATACTTTTAGGAGATTTCAATGTCAACTTATTAAACCCGAATGGTACTAAATATTCCCAATTAACAACATTTCTTGCTTGCTTTAGTCTCTCACAAATAGTCAAATCCCCAACACACTTTACAGATACGTCTCAAACTCTAATAGATGTAGTTTGCACTGATTTACAACCAAAGTGTGTCTCTGTCGAACCAGTAGGGGCTCTTTTTGGTCACAGTCTCGTTTCATGTGAGTTCTATATCAGGCGACCGAAGATGAAGCCTTTTTCATATAGTTATAGACCATTGAAAAGAATAAGTCAAAACATTTTTAATAATGATTTAAATGCAATTAAATGGAATTTTATTACTAACATGGATAATGTAGATGACATGGTTATTTTTTTTAACTATTGTATTTTAACCTTATTTGACATGCATGCTCCTATAACTAAAGTTGTCGCCAGGTCACACTCGTATCCTTGGATTACAGACACCATAAAAAAAATGATGCAGTTGCGTGATAAAGCTCTATCACAATATCGTAAAACTGGTTCAGAGAGTAAAAAGGTTTATTTTAAAAGTCTTAAATCTACGGTAAATCAAGCTTTATTCCACGAAAAATCTGCTTATTTTAAACAGAACGTTAATAATAAAATCAATAATCCTAAATTGCTTTGGAAAACCCTTAAGTGTACTTTATTACCTAAGAAGGATACTGAGCTACCTTCACACTTTCAAAACCCAAATAGCATCAACCAGAATTTTTTAGATATTCCCTGTACCTCTAGTATAACAATTTCGCAACTTACCTACTATGAACATCATAAATTCAGCGATGCAGTCTTCCACTTAGAACCCGTTAGCTTAGATATAATTATGAAAATAATAAGAAGTTTGAAATCCAATGCAGAAGGGTGTGACCGTATAACATTGGACATGCTTATCATGACATTGCCCGAGTCGCTAGAAGCAATTATCTCCATTGTTAATGCGTCAATAAGTTCATCCACTTTCCCTGACAGCTGGAAGTTAGCAATAGTACGTCCGCTGCCAAAAACTTCGAACCCGGTTGAACTGAAAGATCTACGACCCATAAGTATTCTACCGTGTCTATCAAAAATTGTAGAGAAAGCAGTGAGTCATCAGCTAACAGACTTTATGGAAAAAAATAGTATACTTCCTGACGTACAGTCAGGCTTTAGAAGAGGACGTAGCACAGTAACTGCACTACTAGATGTGACTGTCCGTGGGGCGTGATGGCCGTGGGGCGCCGGCAGTAGAATGTTGCCTCTCCTCTCTTACCCATGGATGCAGTAAGAATCTGCTAAGGGATACCTCCGGAAGATGGGCAGCAGCATCTTTCCGTGGTTTTTCACTACCCCATACTGCGCTCGCCAACCCGCCTGCCAAGCGTGGCGAGTATGGCATCAACCCCCTCATGATGACAACACAACAAAAAACCAGGCCCCGAGTCCCCGGCGGCCCCGCTAATCCTGGCTACGGTAGCAGTCACGGTAACGGCGGGGCTAGGGGTGCTAAGAATCCCCGGGAGACGATCGGCTACCAACCCCTACGACGACCACTGGCCCTGGTAACACACAACATCCGCACTTTGAGGACAGACGATAAGATTGTTGAGCTGGAAGAAGAAATTAGTAGATTACACTGGGACATTTTGGGGCTATCAGAAGTCCGTAGAGAGGGCGAGGACACGATATCCCTTAAGTCCGGTAACCTACTATACTACCGGGAGGGCGACCAACAGTCCCAAGGTGGTGTCGGGTTTCTCGTTCACAAGTCACTCATTAACAACATTGTCACCATCGACAGTGTGTCGAGCAGGGTCGCGTACCTAACACTCAGAATATCTAAGCGATATTTGCTGAAGGTCGTTCAGGTATATGCGCCGACCTCGTCACACCCAGATGAAGAAGTAGAGTCTATGTATGAGGACATCAGTAGAGCCATACATACGAACAACACTCACTTCACTGTTGTAATGGGGGACTTCAATGCAAAGCTAGGCATGAGAAGCGATGATGAGTTGAGAGTGGGGCAATTTGGGTATGGGCAACGGAACCCCAGGGGACAGAGGCTGGCCGATTTTCTGGAGAAAGAAGGACTCTTTATGATGAATTCTTTCTTCCAGAAGCCGCCTCACAGGAAATGGACCTGGATGAGTCCCAATGGTTCTACGAGAAATGAGATTGATTTCATCCTGACCAACAAGAAACGAATATTCAATGATGTCTCTGTGATTCACAGGGTGAAAACCGGCAGTGATCACCGAATTGTAAGGGGCACATTGAATATAAACGTTAAACTTGAAAGGTCCCGTTTGATGAAATCTACGCTCCGACCCACTCGCGCACATATCCAAAACCTCGAGAGCTTTCAACTCGAACTCGCAAATCGCTTTGACTGTCTAGGAGTAGATGCATCGGTGGACGAGATCAATAACAGGTTCGTAGAAACCGTCCATACGGTGGGGTCCCAGTTCTTTAAGACCCCCCGTACTAATAGACCTCAGAAACTTTCTGATGACACCCTAAACCTCATGGCTGAACGACGTTCTTTGCGACTGCAGTCTCCCGATGATGCTCAGTCACACAGGCAGCTCAATAGACAAATTTGGAAATCCTTGCGGCACGATATTCGTACCTTTAATACAGCCAGTATTAAAGCTACGATAGAGCGGAATAAAGGCTCCAAAGTGTTCGCGAGAGATAGTTCTATTGGGCAGAGCCAGATGACGAAGCTGAAGAGGGAAGATGGCAGCATAACGTCAAGTAAAGCAGAAGTGTTAAGGGAAGTCGAAAGGTTCTATGGACGGCTCTACGATTCGGTCACGAAACCTGTTTGCAGTGCGGCCAACGACCCAAGAGCTAAACTGACCCGACATTATACCGAGGATATCCCGGACATCAGCCTGTACGAGATCAGGATGGCCTTGAAACAGCTTAAGAACGACAAGGCGCCGGGTGAGGACGGAATCACTTCAGAGCTTCTGAAAGCGGGTGGATCACCGGTACTTAAAGTCCTTCAGAAGCTATTTAATTCCGCCTTGCTTGAAGGTACGACGCCAAAAGCATGGAACAAGGGCGTGGTGGTTCTGTTCTTCAAGAAAGGTGACAAAACCTTACTTAAGAATTACAGACCCATCTCGCTGTTGAGCCATGTTTATAAGCTGTTTTCAAGGGTCATCGCAAACCGTCTCGAACGCAGGTTTGATGACTTCCAGCCTCCCGAACAAGCCGGTTTCCGAAAAGGCTACAGTACCATAGACCACATACATACGCTGCGGCAAGTCATACAGAAGACCGAAGAGTATAACTTGCCGCTATGTCTCGCGTTTGTGGACTATGAGAAAGCCTTCGATTCGATCGAAACATGGGCGGTGCTTGAGTCTCTCCAACGATGCCGAATTGACTATCGGTACATCGAAGTGTTGAAGTGTTTGTATACAAACGCCACTATGTCAGTCCGAGTACAAGAACAGAGCTCGAAGGCGATTCCCTTAAAAAGAGGCGTAAGACAGGGAGACGTAATCTCTCCGAAACTGTTTACGACCGCTTTGGAAGATGCCTTCAAGCTCCTGGAATGGAAAGGGCTGGGCATCAATATTAACGGCGAATACATCACTCACCTTCGATTTGCCGACGATATTGTGGTCATGGCAAAGTCGATGGAAGAGCTCAGCACGATGCTCGAAGGCCTCAATCGAGTCTCCCAGCGGGTAGGCCTAAAAATGAACATGGACAAGACGAAAATCATGTCAAATGTCCATGTCGTGCCTGCCCCAGTTATGGTTGAGAACTCGGCTCTTGAAGTTGTCGACGCGTACGTATACCTAGGACAAACAGTCCAATTAGGTAGGTCCAACTTCGAGAAAGAGGTCAATCGTCGAATCCAACTCGGATGGGCAGCGTTTGGGAAACTTCGCAACGTCTTTTCGTCCAACATACCTCAGTGCCTTAAGACGAAAGTCTACAACCAGTGTGTGTTACCAGTGATGACATATGGAACCGAGACGTGGTCCTTCACTATTGGCCTTCTGAACAAGCTCAGAGTCGCTCAACGAGCTATGGAGAGGGCTATGCTCGGGGTTTCACTACGGGATCGAATCAGAAATGAGGAGATACGTAGAAGAACTCGGGTCACCGACATAGCCAAACGGATTAGCACGTTGAAGTGGCAATGGGCAGGCCATATAGCGCGCAGAACAGATGGCCGATGGGGCCGCAAAGTTCTCGAATGGAGGCCACGGATCGGCAAGCGCAGCGTAGGACGTCCACCTACAAGATGGGCAGACGACTTGGTGAGAACTGCTGGTCGGCGGTGGATGCAGACGGCTTCCAACCGCAGTACTTGGAGATCAATGAGGGAGGCCTTTGTCCAGCAGTGGACGTCCTACGGCTGAAATGATGATGATGATGATGATGAGATGTGACTGATAACATTATTTGTGCTCAAGATAAAGGTATGTGCACTCTACTTGTGCTTTTAGACTTTTCTAGAGCTTTTGACTGCATCAATACCGACCTGCTCCTCTCAAAATTAAGTTTTTATGGGTTTGACAACAATGCCCTCAAGTGGTTTAGCAGCTATCTTAGTGGACGACAACAACACACTAAATTGACAAATAATGACGGATCGATAAGCTTGTCTGACGTATTGCCCGTAAGCAAAGGAGTGCCACAAGGCTCTATATTAGGTCCCCTCCTGTTTATTTTGTATTCAGCCGACGTGCAGACACAATTAAAATATTCGTCTTGTCATATCTACGCCGATGACATCCAGGTCTACATTACATGCAAACCACAAGATGTAAGTGTGGCTGTAGACAAAATCAACGACGATCTCTCAAATATAGCTTCATGGTCTAAAAATAACTGTCTTCTACTCAATCCATCTAAAACTAAATTTCTTGTTTGTGGTTCTAAACACCAATTAGCCAAATTAAGTCCCATGAAAATAATGCTTATGGGTGAGCCTGTAGAAAGGGTATACGAGGCGCGTAATCTAGGTCTGTGCATGGACTCTGAACTTCGTTTCGAGAACCATGTTACGCACTCAGTTAGAAACTGCTTCTATAGACTAAAAACTTTATATAAGATAAGGCCGTATATCAAAGTAGATTTGCGTATTCAGCTGGTAGAGTCGCTTATTCTTTCTAAGCTAAATTATTGTGATATAGTTATAGGTCCCCGACTCCTAGCTAGAACGCAAAGACTAGTGCAACGAGTGCAGAACGCGTGTGCCCGTTATTGCTTCGATATCCCACTGAGAGATCACGTCACGCCTTTTTTAAATAAATACTCCATCTTAAAGATGAAGCACAGGCGAAAGCTACATCTAGCCTGTCTTCTCTTTGGGGTGTTGAAGCATACAACACCACAATATCTTTTTCAAAAGTTAACGTGGAGGTCTAACGCTAGATCATGTAGTGCTCGCCAGCTTTCGATGCAGCTCTCTACACAACAGCATGCCTCTGTCGCTTTTAGAGGTAGTTTCCGTTATGCTGCATCGAAATGCTGGAATAATATTCCACCTCCAATAAGGAACCTGCAAAGTATATATAGTTTTAGAACAAAACTAAAAAAGTTTTTGCTTGATAAGCAATTAGACCAGAAAGATCTCAAACATGACATCAGTATTATATAGGTTTTTTTGGTTTATATGTTTGACAATTAGATTTCCCACATGGATTTGTTTCTTACTAATTTAAGTTATAGATTACGGTTCTATTTTTTTTTGATCCCACTCAATCTTTTATTTTAATGTTTTTTTTTTTGTTTGTAAGTTCTTTGTGGTTTTATTGTATGTATAAGAATGTGGTTACATCCGTGACATCACTGTCGGTTCTGGCGGAAGATCAGCGTTAGCTGTTCACCCAGCTAACACAATGCTGAGCCAGGTCCGATTTGTGATACCTGTTTGTTTATTATTATTACTGTGTAAAATTTGTATCACAAATAAATAAATTTTCATTTTCATTTTCATTTTCATTATTACAATTTGCTTATACGTCTCTATAGGTCTACTATAGGTAAATGGTCCACAAATATAAAAGTTAAGTCCAAAAATGAGCATGAAAAAAGTTGTTTTAGGCCAATGTTAATATTAGCAGTTTGTTAACATTTTGAACACATTTAATTCGTCTTAAGTATAGGATCTACTTGGAACGAGGGAGAATGAAAGACAAGCTTTGCAAAATTTTGATGTTGTTTGTACAATAAAATACACCTTAGTGACAGCCAAAATTAAATATAGCTGGGTTAATTGGCATTCAAAAGCGGCTGCTCAGTGTCAGTAGCATCATTAAATTAAGGAATTTTAATTGAACGTTTTTGCGGACTGACAAGTTTTAACACAAAATTTTAAACTAACGTAAAAAGTTCAAGAATCAAGCTTATGTAGTTGTAAGCCATATTGAACAACAATCACACAAGGCGAAATCGCCTTAGTCACTCGCCTAAGTCCTTTAATTCAAATGAAAAACATAAGACATATCAATTTCCAATGATTTGTAATTAATTTAGTAAAAACGGGAATTACTGCGCGAAGAACCAATACGACACTCAACGGACGGGCATTCAATCCCATGATTACGATTTTCTTGAAAAATTTAAACGTGTCGGAATAATCTTCGACGTTACACCACTACGTGAGTAATTCCCTTTTAAAAAAAAGAACCTATTACGGTCTAAAGATATCAAAGGGGCTCGAAGTTGATCAGATTTAAATTAATGTCAGGAATATTTCACAGAGAAAATGTGTCATAATTTAATAATCCATCGGCAAAATGTTCAAGCGTTTAATATCTTTATTCAATTACAGAATAAGCGCAAAATGTCACCGATCCCAAACTAACAAGACAGCCAAAATTTTAAGTGAAATTGCACAATTCCAGATAATTTGGCATTCACAAGCGGCTGTTCATTGTCAAAGGCTTGGTTTTTTAAGGATTTCCATTCGGCGTTTCCGCGGACTGGCAAGTTTTGGGCAAGTTTTATCGCAAAACTGTAAACTATTCTGGAAGGTGAAAGAATCAAGTTAAGTTTAAGCTATATTTTGTTGATGTTTAACAATAATCATACTATGGGGTGCCACAGTAGAATGTTACCACTCCTCTCATGCCTGTGAATGCAATAAGAGCCTGCTAAGGGATACCTCCGGTTGATGGGCAGCAACTTCTTTCATCCTGAACTACGCTCGCCAACCCGCCTGCCAAGCGTGGTGAGTATGGCACAATGTGTTCAGTAGTGGACGTTTTACGGCAGAAATAATAATAAAAAAAAAATACTTAGCTAAGTTCTTAAAGCCATTGGAAACTTGGGCATTGGCCTTTAATTAAGAAATACTTGACAGAGATAATGTGTCGAAATAATTGTCTATCGACAAAAGTCTAACCGTTCAATATCTACATTATATTCAATCAATTGCACAGAATAAGCGCCGAGCAACCCCGATTCCAAACTAACAAGACAGCCAAATATAGCTGAAGTAGCACAATTCGTGCAATTCGAATGGCAAGTCCAGATAATTGGTATTCACGAGCGGCTGCTCAGTGTCAGTGGGAGTTTCCTGTCTACGTGTGACATTTCGGATTCCCGGAGTCCCGGAGAGTCCCGGGAAATCGCGGGAACTGGTTGTAATTGTTTCGAGTCCGCTAGTAATTTTGGCGGAACATAAAGTTAGAGTTCAATGTGTCTACGATGAGTTGTCACTGTTAGATAGCCTTCCGTTCTACTACTGGTAATAATAGTACGTTACTATGACATCTGTCAGATTTGTAACTCATGGAACCAAATTCTTAGCAAATGAAGCCATAAAAAAAAGTATTTTAGTAACAAACTATCCGCTAGAAGCGCTGCACAAGTCTTCATACATTTTTTTTCTACAGACGCTAGCGAGTATAGATTGTGAAAACTCATGTTATCGGAGAGTTACGGTAAATCGCGGGACTGTCTTTCCTGCACAGATGCACGATTAGGGTAAGAGAAGAGGAACATCTCTCGTCGAAACGCCCCAAACTCGCTGGAGTACCACAGGGTGGCTGTCTGTCACCTATCTGCTACTCGTGGTACACAGACATCCCGTGCCCAGATGGTTCACTTCTGGCACTATATGCAGATGACGCAGCCTATGTCACTTCGTCGTACAATCTCCCACACGCACGGTTGAAGATGCAGCGCACACTCAACACCCTCCCTGAGTGGCTCTCGAACTGGAGGCTATCCGTGAAATGTCAGTAAGACACAAGCGGTGGCCCTCACTCGGAAGCACACCGACACACTGGAACTCCTATCACTCTTCAACCGGCCCATCACGTGGTCGAAGTCGGCCAAGTACCTCGGAGTGACAATAGATAAAGGCTTGACAATGGCCAAACAAGCTAGAAATGCCTGCATGTCGGCGAAAGCAGCGTGGATAGCACTGCGACCGACCATGACCGCTCCACAGATTCCTCTACGGATGAGGCTTGCTCTGTACCGGACGTACTTCCACCCGCGCCAAAGATGGCAACTGAGAGCGCAGGAGAACTTGTGAATAATTTGGCAATAGTGGACGCGCCTCGCTTCGTCCGGAACGCCATCATACAGCGTGATCTCTAGATAGAAACCCTGGACACCTTCATCACCCGCCTTGCGGAGAACATGTTTCGGCGAAGCGAAGCCTTATCCTACAGCCAATAACAAGACATAGCGCCAAGGTACGACCGTTTACCAAACAGCAGACCATACGCCCGGGAGCTGCTGCCCACCGATGACGACAACAGCGACACAACGGACACCGAACCCGAGCCCAAGACACTCGGGCGCTGACACGGCCCAGATGGGCCCACACAACGACCCCTTTGTCGTAACTAAGGGCGAACCAGAACCCCCGAAACTTCCGCCCCACGCGGACTTCGTACGCGTGAGAAGACAACCACTGCTATCGCGGGGACTGGTTGTAATTGTTTCGAGTCCGCTATAATTTTGGCGGGATGTAAAGTTAGAATTCAGAACTGTTATAAAATCACCCTTTGTGTACCCGCCAAGATGTTCTCAGTTTGAAAAGTTAACCCTTCAACGTTTAAGTAATAAGTTTTATCTGCTTTGGAAAACAGATGATTGAAAACTTTTATGGATTGAATTCCTTGTTTGACTTAACTTTTGAAGTTACTTAGTTGTACGTTGCATTTTACGAGTTTCAGACTGATTTTAGTTTTGTGTTGACTGAAGTATTTAAATGAAAAAATACAAAGCAGACTGTAGGTGATGGGGTGCTGCGTCTCGGGGTACAAGCGCAATAAATACAAACACGCTTGTATCAAGCTCCACACGTATAATACAATTGTTCGTACAGAGGTACACACACAACACAGTTCACAGTACAGAGATAGAAGGAGAAAGTTAGAAGGCACAGTCAATAGGATGGATAGAAGATAGCACATAAACACACGACAAACAGTAATTGCGTAGGTTCGCGAAATAGGCGGGAAAAGTAAGGTAATACGTTAGCGATCGTTAGCTCAGCGGGCCGTTGGCCGCCACCCGAAGATTCCCGACGGCTCGCGCGGCTGGGCCGATACGGGGCATGCGCGCGCGCGGGTGTACTTCGGGCGCGCTCGGCTCCGGTGGACAAGCCAAGCGCGTGTGACGTCACGCGCCTAATAATCATCACCATTCTGACATGCCGTTCGTTCATATTATAAATAATATTATGTGCGGTGTTAATGTTTAGAGTAATAAATAAGTGTATTATATAGCATGTAAAAGCAAGATAGATATAAGTAAGTAGTGTATATATAAGATAGACTGAAAATAAGAATATACTTACTTAAATAAATAATAAAATATGGGAAAGATCCCCACACAGACTAGCTGGTAGCCGTGTAAATAATCACCGGTTTAAGTAGGTTTATATTTGTACGTTAGAGTAACCTGACAGCGTAATATCTTGTCTCATAGACAATCTTATTATCATTTCAGCCATTAAACGTCCACTACTGAACACAGGCCTCCCTTATGGATCTCCATGAGCGGTAGTTGCCATACTCACCACGCTTGGCAGGCGATTTGGCGAGCGCAGTACGGGATGTTGGTTGATACACGGAAAGACGCTACTGCCCATCTTCTGGAGGTATCACTTAGCAGGCTCTTACTGCATCCACGGGTAAGAGAGGAGAGGCAACATTCTACTGCCAGTGCCCCACGGCAAAAAGCTTATGTATCCTACTAATATTATAAACGTGAACATTATTATAAAGTTTGTAAGAATGTATGGATGTATAAATGTATGTTTGTTACTCTTTCACGCAAAAACTACCCAACGGATGGTACTGAAATTTTGCACACGTATATAAACTTGAAAATTTGTAAGAATGTATGGATGTACCAATAGGTGAATGTTTGTTACTATTTCACGCAAAAACTACCCAATGGATTGAATTGAAATTTTGCACACGTATAAGTACGTAGACGAAGATTAACATATTATAGGCTAACATTATAGGCTTTTAATCCAGAAAATTTGTTCCTGTAAATAGAAACGACATAATAAAGTTTCCTTTGTAAGCTAACTTGTATTTTACAAACTTTCGATGATTCTTAAAAAAATATGCAAATAAGGGAGTTCGTTTTTATTTTCCCGTAAGTAAGCTATACACCTTTCAGGTGCCTCTGCAAACTTCGGAGATAAGGGTGGAGGAACGGTATTTTTCAAAATGATTAAAAAACTCTACGGTTTAAAGAAAAACTGTTTATTAATGTTCTAATGAAGCCCTTTCATAAAATACCCCAAATTATCTATTTACTCCACTTAACCTTTTTGAGACTTACTTATTTTTGCAATAGTAAAAGATAAGCGTTATCGAACACAATTCGAGATTTAAACCAATAGCATTAGTAGTTCCCAAGATCCATCTATGACAGGCCGACAGACAATGTCAAATCATAAGGGTTCCTTCCAGCTATTTTGGTCAAATTATTAAAAAAAAAAAGTCGTGAGAGATGCCGTGGGGTGCAGACAGTAGAATGTTACCCCTCTTCTCAGGCCCCTGGACGTAATAAGAGCCTGCTGAGGGGTATATCCGGAAGATGTGCAGCAGTGACTTCCCGTATATCAACATCTTGTATTACTCGCGCTCGCCAACACGCTTGCCAAGCGTGGTGAGTATGGCAATTCCCTCAATGAGATGAGGGACGCATATGTTCAGTAGTGGACGTTTTACGGCTAAAATTCTGAATAAAATAAAATATTCAAAATAGTTTCAGATAAGAAATTCGCACAAATTTATCCTTGTCTACTTGTCAGAGACAAACCTGATTCAACAACTATGACTTTACAATATTAAACCGATAACACACACGATAACGAACGCAGCATCAATACTATTGATACTGTGACCATTCGTGTACAGTCTCGGAAATACTTATGATAGTATCTATGGTAAAACAAATGCTATCATTATAAGATGCACGAGGGAGGCTTATACCCAGCAGTGGACGTGGACATTCATACGGCTGAGATGATAATGTTGAAAATGAAGTCGACATTATTGTTCCTACGCATTCTCAATATTATTGTTCCTACGGCACCCGGTTGAAAATATGGTTTTAGTAGGGTTTCTTTGAGAGTGCAAAAGTCTTGATAGTTTATTCTTATTGTATTAATTAATAGAATCAGGCGTTACTTTGCGGAAATCCACGACAATAAAACGCAATGAAAATATGTAGAGGTAGTTTTAATTCCGCTAATGCTGAGATGCATGTGCACCGCCCTCCCGCCCGCTAATTATGCACATGCAGGGAGAACTAGGTTGTTAGTGCAACATGCATAACCAAACCCACACGACGACACGTGTTTCGCCTCTCCGCGAGGCATCTTCAGGTGAGACGCCGAGGTGTTGACTGGTCGGCGGCTGGAACGAAGTCTTTCGTTTCGTCGTGTGGGTTTGGGTATGCATGTTGCACTAACAACCTAGTTCTCCCTGGATGTGCATAATTAGCGGGCGGGAGGGCGGTGCACATGCATCTCAGCATTTGCGGAATTAAAACTACATATTTTCATTGCATTTTATTCTTATTATATTCCCTAATCGCCGTAGGGTGCCCGCAGTAGAATGTTGCCTCTCCTTGCTTACCCGTGGATGCAGTATGAATAATCCTCAAGAAGATCGTCTTTTCGCAGCGACTTTTCGTACTTTCCTGTGCGCTCGCTTACTCACTAAGCTTGGCAGGACCCGCCTGTACGGCCATGACAACAACTCCTCATTAATGAATTAATATCACTTTATTGTACACCAAAATCAAGAGAAAAACAGGAATTACTTAAAAAAACTTAGGTGAAATGGGCGGCCTTACTTTCCAAGCAACCTTTCAACATCATTATTATGGAGACTTACTAAAGATAACTTGGAGATTCACGAGAGAGGCAGAGGATGTCTTTACGGCTGAGATAATAATGGTTATCTATAACCTCCTTCTCTCCTTTCCATCTGTGGTCGAGAAATCACCCGGGCCCCAACTGAAAATTAGCGTATCTCAGCCTAGCCAGGTACTACACAATGCCGAGTTGGGGATAAATCTACCCCCGCCACGTCCTTTTCTTCCTGTCCGCAAGGTAATGTTTTATCATTTCTTTATTTTTAGCAATTTTTGTTTTTTGTTGTTGTTGTATTGTATTGTGATATGTGGGTGTGGTAAATGCATGTTATTGCTTTCTTTCTATAATCTTTTAGCATATCTTAGTATCCTAGCCGTGCCAGCATTAAAATGTTACCCCTCCTCTCATGCCCGTGGATGCAGTAAGAGCCTGCTTAGGGATACCTCCGGAAGATGGGCAGCAGCATCTTTCCGTGTTTCAACATCGCAAACTGCGCTCGCCAACCCGCTTGCCAAGCGTAGTGAGTATGGCAACTACCCCTCATGGAGATCCATGAGGGAGGCCTGTTCAGTAGTGGACTTTTTACGGCTGGAATGATGAAGTATCCTATTGCAAGCGACTGTACATTCAAATGCAAATGCCCCATCTCACTCGCAATCCCGGAACTGTCAGCTTCGTCACCAGAACACGGTAATTTGCACGGCCGGGCACGTGAACCCAAGTATATTTATACTACTGTGGCGTAAAATAGTAAGGAAAAGCGAAAATATAGAGCAAATAAAACCAGCCAAGAGCGAGTCGGACTCGCGCAGGGTTCCGTGCCAACATACAATAAAAATCTATTATAGATGATTTATGCAGCGTCAGCAGCTAGTAATCATGCTGTACAGGACGCTGCAGTGCCTGAGACATTGTTTGATGGATAGGCTTGTTCAGCACTTATACCATCCTCTCAGCTTAGTCAGCTGTTAGTCAGAGGAAAGAACAGGTCAATACGTCTGAAGCTAACTAAGCTACCTAACTAAGTGTAAGTTCAGATTTAACACGTGCTCAACGGTGAAGGAAACATCATGAGGAAATCATACAATATAATATAATATGATAAAGGCGGTTTATATTTGTTAGAGAACCTTGACAGCGCAATTCCTTGTTTGATAGCGGAACATAAGTAGATTTTTTACACTATCGATAATTTCTAAAAAACTATGCAAATTAGAGAATACTTTATATTTTTCTGTCATCTTTACATACACTTCAAGCAATACAATTTTCAGGGGAGTATCTCTGCAAACTTTGGAGATGAGGGGGGAACGCTACTTTTTTCAACGTTTTTGTAAATAAGTAGATAACCATACGGCTTAAAGCAAAACTAAAAACTGTTTATTATTGTGCAAATTATTATCTTCCATACTTATGATACTACATGACCAAGTAATTTCACAAAATTTGATGAGACTTTCTTTCCATAAAAATGTTTTTGTAAGTAAGTCGAAAACTAGGTACTTATACGGTTTAAAAGGAAAGTAAAAACTGTTTATTAATGTGCAAATTCAGGCCTTCCATAACATGTTTTGCCGAAACTACGTAGTAACTTCAATTAAATTTTTTGAAATTCTCTTTCCGCCCCCTTGCAATGTAATAAGAATATTTTTTTACATTTATTTTATGTTTTATTATTTTTTTTTTTTATTTTTTTTTCATATTATGCTATATTAGTAAAAAAAGCTTTAACCATTTAAAATTTCAAGTCGATAGCATTAGTAGATCTCAAGATATCCATTTGTGACAGACAGACAGACAAAGTGATACCATAAGGGTTCCTTTTTACCATTTTGGTCCGGAACCCTAAAAACAGTTACCCAAGAAGATAATAAAATGGTGGAAGGATGAATATACGATTATTTTTGTACGCCGCGGAACAAAAAAGGAAAAGATATAAATAAATCAGGCCAGGTGCGTGTCAGGACACGCGATATGTAGGGTTTCAAAGTTAACCGTACACCTGTTTTTTGAAATTGGTGAATATTTTTGCACGTTTACCAAATTATATAAACAGGAATTAATTAAATTGTGTTTTTGGTTGAAAGTATTCCAGTATTTCTGGAAAACCGCATCATATTTAAGCGAGTAATTCTCCAAAACTAAATAAGCTAGCTTAACCCTTATAGTTATATAAGGCTAATTATACGGCTAATATACTTATAGGTATATTAGCCGTGGGGCGCCAGCAGTAGAATGTTGCCCCTCTTCTAATGCCCGTGGATGCAGTAAGAGCCTGCTAAGGGATACCTCCGAAAGATGGGCAGCAGCGTCTTTCCATATATCAACATCCCATACTGCGCTCGCCAAGCCGCCTGCCAAGCGTGGTATGGCAACTACCCCACATGGAGATCCATGAGGGAGGCCTTTGTTCATTAGTGGACGTTTTATGGCTGAAATGATGATGAACCCTTATAGTTCAAGACCCTAGAAATTTTATAGTTAAACCTACATTCATAATTTTATTCAGATTTGTAAAGTTTATATTTTAGAGAGGGAGGGGGGGACGCTCATATTAAGTTTAAAACTTTAATATATTATTGTTTTCTTTTGGTTGAAAGTATTCATAAAATATTTCGCAAACGGAACCGTAAATCGAAAAATTGCCTACGCAACCCCGTAATGGTTTTAAAATACATATTCAACGATTACGCACACTATAAGAAAAATAAGAAAAAAAATGTTCTTCCCTATCTTACGTGTATGGGAGGTACCCTAAATTAATTATTTTTCACCATTTTATATAACACTAGCTTGTGCCCACCGCTTCGCATGCGTTGTACCCGAATAAAAAGTAGCCTTAGAATCCCAGTCAACATCTATAAGTTTGCAAAATTTCAGCTCGATACGTACGCTAACGGAGGTTTGTTACAACAAACCTCCCTACAAACAAACTTTCGGCTTTAAAATATTATAGTGAGATTGTACCGTAATTTCTTATTATTAAAATTTATCGATTTATATGTCCATACATAACTACAGCTCTCTAGGACTTACAGTTTCTTCGAAAAGCCGCAGACAGAGGGACAGACAGAAAAAGTGAAACTCTTAGGGTACTGCGTTACCCTTAAAACTGAATTTGAATCGGTCTACTCATGTAGGAGCTACAGAGCCATATACAGAAACACACACATAGCTGTAAAACTTATAACACCCCTCTTTTTTGTCGGGGGTAGTAAATAATATTTGCAATGAATAGCATATAAATCATAAGGACGCAAATCATCATCATCACCATCATCATCATCTGTGCTGACCATGAAGGGCTGTTTCCACACTCAGCACGTTTGGCAGGCGAGCTAGCGAGTGCAATACGGGATGTTGATACACAGAAAGACGCTGCTGTCCATCTTCCAGAGGTATCCCTTGGCAAGTATCCCTGCACGGGCAAGAGAGGCCCCTCCTCTCTTCCAAGAGAAGAAGGCAACATTCCACGGCCGGCACCCCATGGCAAATAGATGCTACCTGTAAATTCAAATGTCTGCCTCCTCATACCGGAACTCCCAGATCCGTCGCCAGAACACTGTAATTTGCATTGTCGTGCACGTGACGGGAGCATTTGTAGCTTAGGAGATAAATAAATTATAAATCGAGAGCAACTGGCCGTTGAGTAAAAAAAACATTCAGATGACTTTACTTGAGAGAGAAAAGATTAAAATCGGTTAAAAATGGAAAAAAACCAAGAAAATTATTACAACACTTTTCATTTTACGCGCAATAAAAGCCATGCAAAGAAGTAGGTACCTACTGATACAAGCCCAGCACTACACACACATCCCACAAGCTAACTCAGTAAGAATACGTTTCACCTCTCTGCGAGACCCTCGCTGTTCTATTCGCCTCTAGAATAAAGACTATTCTTGAATTACAATTTTCTTGGTTTTTACCATTTTTAACCGATATAATCTTTTCTCTCTCAAGTAAAGTCATCTGAATTTGTTTTTTTACACAACTGCCAAGGAAGGGTATTGTTTTTCTCGCGTATCTTGTTTATTTTCATGTTTGTTTGTAAACTTCTTAATTTCCACGTATCTTCCAAAGGGCTGGATAGATTTCGACAATTACGATATTGATAGATTACTCTCAAAAACCTTTTAAAATTATTTATAATCTATTACACTTGGGAACATGTTACGCTTTTGTTATTTGATATTTAGCTTACGTTAAATGGTACCTTATCATAAGTTTCTAGAGCATGCTCACTGCACGTAATTTAATTTATTACATAATTTTAAGTTTGTCATAAGTGAAATTTTATAATTTTTGGAAAATAATAAACATTCTTTTAACCGAATCTGATCCTAAGTGTTCCTAGATAGGTATTTAAAGAAAAAACTAAAATAAAGCATTTTTGGCGCCAAATTGTAAGAAGTTAAATTTTTTTTAACCAATCCTTTCAAGTAGGATATTAAAATTTCGGAAATTAAAAGGAGAAAACAAAATATATAAATGTCATGTTTTTAACTGTAATCAAAACAATTACAAACATTTTGTTTTGTTTGTTTTGTTCGTTTATCTCTTTATTCCCACGTATCTTCCAAACGGCTAGTTGGATTTCGACACTTAAGGTATCGTTAGATTTGTCTCAAAAGCCCAAGTGTTCTTAGACAGGTTTGTGAAAAAAACCGATGATTTTTGGCGCCAAATAAAGGATCAAAATAAAATACCGAACCTATTGAGTAGGGTTTCAAAATAAAGAGAATTAAAAGGAGATTACAAAAATATATGGATGTCATGTTTATACATTGTATTCAGAAATAATAACAAGCATTCATTCGAATAAATTTGTAATCAATGCATTCAAATGGTCGCATTTTGGCTTTAAATCGGCCAAGCGTATGCTGGACCTTGCAGTTGGCTTTTTTGTTTCACTTATGACGTAATAACTATGTTTGTTACCTGAGAATTCCGTATCGTATATAAAGCGATTTGTTAAATTCTTTTTTAAGTTTGAATAGATAAATAAATAATGCTGGACCATTCACACAGTATCATCTAGCCCCAAGCTAAGCTGAGCTTGTGTTATGGGTACTAGATGACTGATTTACTTAGTAAATATAATACAAAGATAGATTTTTATTATATATAGAAAAACATCCAGAACACCCAAACTTGCAGATCATACAGACATTTGTCCAGAGACGGGAATCGAATCCGCAACCTCTTGCGTTGTAGGCGGACCCTTGCTCGCTGCTCCACAGAGGCCGTCAAGTGTGCGCTTAACGTGTAATTTATTTCTCAAAAGATGTGATAAAAAAAGGCAGCGGTGGGGCCAGCTGGCTTCGAATAGGACAATCTAGAGAAGATTAGCTATTCTTGGAGAAGGCCTTCACCCAGCGATGGGTTCTTGCAGTTATTTAAACCACTTAGATATAAAAAAAAATAATTAAGAATTCATATTTTTGTTGCAATAATAATAAAGACTTTCTTTTTTTTTTCTCAGTGAATGAGACTTGCAGAGAATTTCTCAGGACCGTTTACGTTGGCGTGCTGAAGAGGAAGCTATCCCCAGCAGTGGGTGTCAACGGGCTAACATGATGATAATGTTGATTTTTTCTCATAAAGAACATGGTTCATTTAAATGAGTTAGATAGGCACATAAAAACTTATAACTCTAAACTAACTTATATCTAGCTTTGTAGTAAAAGCATCCAAAGTAAATCATGTGGTTACCGGATATTGGTTTTTTCGAAAATGTGTTATATAAGCCTTTTTTTAAAAGTATGCATAGATAAACAGATTTTAATTTTATCAGGTAAATTATTACAGCTGAGCACCTATTCTTAAGTAGTAATACAAGTTGAATACATGTTCCGGCGAAGCGACGCCTCATCCCATAGCCACTTAAAACCTAGCGCCAAGGTACGACCGCTTACCTGATAGCAGACCATACGCTCGGGAGTTGCTGCCCACTGAAGACCACAGATAAAAGATCACAGCTACACCACGGACACCGAACCCGAGCCCGAAACTACTCGGGCACAGAAACTCGGCCCAGATGGGCCCACCCAAAGACCCCTTAGTAGTAACTAAGGGCGGACATGCAACACCGCAGTAAGGGGTTAACGCCCGAAACTGCTTCCCCACGCGGACTTCGTCAGCGTGAGGAGACATCCACTACATTCATATTAAATAGCGGGAATATTCCCGCTAACCGCCGTTAGTGCATAAGCAACTTCTGTAGCCTAGCAGAAGCCGGTGTAGACTGACCGAACAAGCTTGAACTCGCCAGTGCGCTGTGCCGCACACATTCACGTAGCAACTTACGCTGGTCACTGCAAGCGATGAGCTACCCTGCCGTAACACAGTTTCTTAAACTAGTACGGAGGGTAGAAATCACTAGCATGCTACCTATTGCAATCACTGTTTTTAGCATAATTCTTGCTTAGGTATCTACTCGTACATTACTTTCATCATTCCAGCCGTAAAAAGTCCACTACTGAACAGGCCTCCCTCATGGATCTCCATGAGGGGTATTTGCCATACTCACCACGCTTGGCAGGCGGGTTGGCGAGCGCAGTACGGGATGTTGATACACTAAAAGACGCTGCTGCCCATCTTCCGAAGGTATCCCTTAGCAGGCTCTTACTGCATCCACGGGCATGAGAGGAGGAGTAACATTCTACAGCCGGCACCCCACGGCAAATCACGGTACATTACTTTATTTTAACAATATTTGTTTAATGATAAGTAGACCTATATTATAAGCAAATACCTAACACCTAAAGCTTAGAATAGCAAACATTATTGTTTTTAGCAAATATACATTTTTTTTTTAATATTTACTTGTTATTGTTGGTGGAGGCACCAACTGTTTCGACCCTTATCGAGGGCCTTCGTCAGGGTGAACCTTCGCGTCCCGTCGTGCACTCTCAGTTGGTGCCTCCACCAACAATAACAAGTACGTGAATATTCCCGCTATTTAATATGAATGTAATAAGTCACTAAAGTTACTATAGTAAAACATCCACTACAGTTTTAGATTCAGCACACGCGGTACTTTTTTAATATTCATTATTTTTTGCCTTTGCCGGCTGACCCGATAGCCGCTTCTAGCCGTTTCATGGTTCTATTTACGACTGAACTTTATTGGTGCATAAATTCAATATCACTGCTATTGGGTTCGTAAAAACACTAAAACCCAACCTTAGGGGACGGTGATAAGGGAGAAAATAGATTGTATTTTTCATTTTACTCCGCCCTACTGATATGAGAACGGAGCTGTGGTTTGATTTGTTAGTTCTGATGTCGATAGTGTCATGTTTGATGGGTGGAGGTAGAGTTGGATTTTATCTCATTATGTGGATTTTTGTTTAAAGTTCAGTAATTTTTATCTTTTATTGTATTCTTCTAAAAGCCGTGCTGGCCGAGTGGTAAGTACCTTTGACTTTTAATGCGAAAGTCGTATGTTCGATACCCGCCGTTCAGCAATGGAGTTTTCTTTCCTGAAAGATTTATGCATATAACACGTGCTTTAACGGTGAAGAGAAAACATCGTGAGGAAACCCGTGGCTTTGTAAGCTTCAGACGTAATGAACTTGAGTATTTAGAATCTGCCAAGGGATACCTCCGAAAGATGGTCAGCAGTGTGAGAAGACATCCACTACATTTACATATTTCCGTGTGCCGACATCCCGTACCGCGCAAGCTAAAAGCCCGCCTGCCAAGCGTGGTGAGTATGGCAACAAACCCTCATGATCAGTACAAAGATCCATAAGAGAGGCCTATGTCCAGTAGTGGTTGTCCTAAAGCTGAGACAATGATGATGATTATTAATTCACATTGGACATAATTATATTAAAGACTATAATACTATCAATATACTTTTAAAACGAATAAACGTTTAACGGCACGAGAAAAAGCCACAAATGAAATCAGTTAGCGAATATTAAACTTTAAAAATACGAACATTAAACTACTAAATATTTCATAAATTTTTGATGTCGTTTTAACGTGATCCCAAGATAGTTTTTATGGAATGTCCTGACTGCGAAAAATTGATAAAAATACGCATTTTTCAGCTAAATAACGAAGCGAACAGAGATAGTTCAAAGAGAAGACTAATGGCACGTTTAAAAAATATTAAGATAAAAAAAATCACAGCTAATATCCGCTCGACTGTTCGTGGTAGGAAATCCTACCAAGATTTTTCATATAGTTTTACACCCTCGATTGTTCCTTGTAGGATATCCTACGATGACGGTAGCGTTAGAAAAATCCTTATTTATTGATAAATCTTTAGCATTTACGCGTGATTAACGTGTTTGGCTGCATTCAGATTAATTTAGCTATAGTTTGACAGTACGCAAGCAAATATAAACTTGCAAATAAATTTGAAATTTATGTAAAAAAAATTATTAAAAATCATGCATTAGAATTATAAAAATAAAAAATAAAAAGTATCAAAATCGCTAGTCAAAAAATTAAACACGACAAAATTAAATCTAATAAACTGAGTAATCAAACTAAAATACTTATAGAAGAAAGACAGAAGTTAACATTGTATACACCAGAATATAAATTAAAAGATAAAGCTGTAAAAAGGAAAATACGGAATGATATAAGGAAATATAATGAAGAATTGATTAGAGTTGCGTTAGATAAAAATAAGTCTCTCAGAATAGCAATGAGAGGAACACAGACTGGTAAAACTTCAATTACTCAAATTAAGGACATAAATGGATTAATACAGAGAGAAAAAAGAAAAATTTTAGATGTTTGCACTACATACTATCAGAATCTTTATTCAAACAAAAACAATTTAACGTCAACAATCAACTACTCATGCCCAAATAGTATACCTTGGATCACAGGACTTGAAGTACATCGCGCAATAGTCAGCCTTAAATACGGAAAAAGTCCTGGAGACGATGGTGTAACTAGTGAGACTTTAAAAATAGGAGAGCCTATACTGATCCCTCATCTCACAAATTTATTTAACACAATTTTACAAACTGGTAATATACCTTCTAACTTCTGCCACTCCCATATAATTCTACTCCACAAGAAAGGTGACAAGACAGATATAGCTAACTATCGACCAATAAGCTTGATTTCACACATCTATAAAACTTTTATAAAAGTGATAGAGAACCGAGTATCAGGCCTCCTGGACCAACACCAACCGCCAGAACAGGCAGGATTTCGCAGGGGCATGTCCACCACTGACCATCTTCAGTCACTAAATCAGCTTATTGAGAAATACACGGAGTACAACCTACCACTTTACATAGCCTTCATCGATTATTCGAAAGCCTTTGACAGTCTTGAGCACTCAGCCATTTTCACAGCACTTAGAAAACAAGATATTCCAACCACTTACATCCAACTCTTAGAACACATTTACCTAAACAGCACTGCAGCCATTAAATTAGATTCTATTGGACAGTCTTTCCAAATACAACGAGGTGTTAAACAGGGTGATCCGCTGTCCCCAAAACTTTTCACAGCCACTTTAGAAGAGGTTTTTAAATCTCTAACACCTATGTGGTTGGAAAAGGGGATCTTCGTCGGTGATAAGAGATTGAATAATCTCCGATTTGCCGACGATATAGTTCTCTTTTCCACATCAGCAACTGAGCTCGGCACAATGTTGGACGAACTTAACACGGCAAGCCTCAAAGTTGGTCTTTGCATGAACAGGTCGAAAACCAAGATAATGACCAACGCCATAGAATACAGGTTACAGGTAGGGGATGGGGAAATTGAATATGTCCATGAGTACTTATATTTAGGCCAATTAGTATCCTTCCAGAGCAGACAAGATGTGGAAATAACAAGACGAACTGAAAACGCCTGGAAGGGCTATTGGTCTATGAAAGATCTAATGAAAGGCGATCTGCCACTGACACTCAAAAGAAAACTCATGGACATGTGCATTTTGCCAATCCTCACCTATGGCGCACAGACCTGGTCATTGACCGCTTTGCAAAAGAGCAGACTTGGGGTTTGCCAGCGAGCGATGGAGCGCAGTATCCTAGGAGTCAAATTGTCAGACCGGATAAAAAATAGTGAACTGCGCTCCAAAACACAGATCGCAGACGTCGCCCAAAAATCGGGCCAATTGAAGTGGGATTGGGCGGGTCATGTCTGCCGCAGGCCGGATAAGTCGTGGGCTAAATCCACTACCGAATGGATCCCACAAGACAGGAAACGACCTCGCGGCAGACCAAGACGTCGATGGAGAGACGAACTCGACGCATACTTGGAAGACTGGACCACAGTAGCTCAAAACAGAGAAAGGTGGAAGGAAGGAAGGGAGGCCTTTGCCCTGCAGTGGGACAGTACAGGCTCTTAATAAACTTAATAATAATTAGAATTATGGTAGGAAAAATATTTCGAGAGGATATATTATTAACAATGTGACAATCAACAAAGTTGAAAATAAAAATGAATTTTAATACATTTCTAATTTCGTCCAAAAGTCCAAAAGTTCAAAATTTCCCGCCTATTAACTTATTTTTAAACTGTTTTCGAAAACCCGAAACCAGATTAAAAATAAGGATTGATGTTCTGACAAGCTTTATTCAAGCAAATTCGAATGAGTATTAAATATATAATGAGCTCAATTGTAAAATAAAACCGGGCAAGAGCGAGTCGGACTCGCGCACCGAGGGTTCCGTGCCATCATACAATATAATATATGACAAAGGCGGTTTTATATTTGTTGGAGAACCTTGACAGCGCCATCTCTTGTCTGATAGCGGAACTTATATAGATTTTTTACACTTTCGATGATTTCTAAAAAAGTATGCTATGTAGAGAGATTGTAATAAATTTCCTCTAATCTTTACATACACTTCTAATAGCAATAAAAGTTTCAGAGGTTTATCTCCGCAAACTTCGGAGATAAGGGGGGGGGAACGCTATTTTTTTCAATATTTTTGTACATAACTGAAAAACTATATGACTTAAAGGAAAACTAATAACTGTTTATTAATGTGCAAATGAATACCTTTCATATAATACCCCACATCACCTAGTAACTTTCCAAAAATTTTGAAAACGCCCCTTCCACCCCCATTGTCTAAAAAACTATGCAAATTAGAGAGTTCGCTATAATTTTCCTATAAAGTTTACATATACTTCTAATATCTATAAAAAAATCACGGGTTTATCTTTGCAAACTTCGGAGATAAGGGGGGGGGGGAACGGTCGTTTTTTCGACATTTTTGTAAGTAACTCAAAAACTATATAATTTAAAGAAAAACTAAAAACTGTTTGTTGATGTGCAAATAAATACCTTTCATATGATACCCCACATCACCTATTAACATCACAAAATTTTTGAAAACCCCCTTTCCACCCCCCTTGTCTAAAAAACTATGCAAATTAGAGAGTTCGCTATAATTTTCCTATAAAGTTTACATATACTTCTATTAGCTTTAAAAGTATCACGGGTTTATCTCTGCAAACTTCGGAGATA
This sequence comes from Pasiphila rectangulata, assembly GCA_963082625.1. Lineage (NCBI taxonomy): Eukaryota > Metazoa > Arthropoda > Insecta > Lepidoptera > Geometridae > Pasiphila > Pasiphila rectangulata. The sequence goes on from OY720239.1 coordinate 21,570,533, forward strand.
AGGGGGGGGAATGGTCGTTTTTTCAACATTTTTGTAAATAACTAAAAAACTATATGGTTTAAAGGAAAACTAAAAACTGTTTATTAATGTGCGAATGAATACCTTTCATATGATACCCCAGAAGGCCTAGTAACTTCACTTAAAATTTTTGAGATCTATCCGCCCCCCTGCAATCAAAATAAGAATATTTTTTAACATTTTTATATACGCTATATTAGTAAAACAGCGTTGTCTTTTACCATTTTAAATTTCAAGACAATAGCATCAGTAGTTCTCGAGATATCCATGTGTGACAGACAGACAGACAGACAGACAGAGTGATTCTATAAGGGTTCCTTTTTACCATTTTGGTCCGGAACCCTAAAAACTAGCGGGCGGCGCGGACCGCACGCTGCGTTTCGCTATAAATCCGTAATCAATCGAGACCTCTTGGCGCTGCAATCGCAGCGGACGGTCTAGCGGATAAAGTAAAATATACTAAATACTACTTTAATTAAATTAATAATTGTTTATTTAAATCTGAACATAGAATCACGAATCTCCAAGTACTGATCATAAGGGGGTTGTTGCCATACTCGCCACGCTTGGAAGGTGGGTTGGCGAGCGTAGTACAGGATGTTGATCACGGAAAGACACTACTGTCCATTTCACTCTGCAGATTCTTACTGCATCCACGGGCATGAAGGGGCTATATTCTACTGCCGGAACTCCACGGTTATCTCATCTTAAGGAGTTATAAAATATGATTTTCCAAAGTCATAGAACAAAAGTTTTTAAGGTTGGTGGACACAACAACCCTTTCAAAAGCTGAAACAACTCCCAATCGGCATTAAATTTTCCGACAACTTCAACAATCTCCATCATAGTTCAGCAGACTTACAACAAACCTATATAAATTTACTTTTAAACCTTCCTCTTGAAACACTCTATACATCGGTGAAAAACACATCAATATTGGTGTATTAGGAGAAGGAGAAAGCTAAACAGACAGACAACAACCGGGAAGCTACTTTAATTTATACTATGTAGAGAAAGAGATGACGGACAAAAAATTATAGAAGTGAGTTCATAAGTCAGCGCGTATTTTATTTTATACAACAAAACTCTGAAATAACAAGACCAGCTTACCGACTCCAAAGGAATTCGTCAACAAAGGAAAAGCCTAAAATTTCAAGCCTGACATAATGACAAAGCAAACACAGGATGGAGTCTTATACATGAAAGCTCTATTGTAAGAGCTATAACGTTTAAATTTGTTTGTTTTGTTAAGTGCAGGATTTGGCGTAATTCATAAGATGAAGGTAATTGGTCGTTAACTGCTAAAAAAATAGAACTCTTTCGTTAATCAACATAATAGTATTTCATTTTATATTTACGAGAAAAATATTATTAATCTTCATTAGAAAAATGAGATACAAAGCCGGTTCACACTGGGACAGCACTCAGGGATAGCCAAGTGAATTCGGCGGATTAATAAACCAAAGTGTGCTGTCCCAGTGTTAACCGGCCATAAATCTCATATTTCTAATTATGAGGACCAAGTGAGGGTAGTCTGAAAAGACGCCTTCGCTTTGCTGTGGTTAACTTCAGCACGCCAGTCTTCCCGCGACCACAACTAGGTGCAATCGCGTCGAAACGTCGGGATAATAATAAAGGTAATTACGCCATAAATACCCCTTAATCCAATTTAGTCAACATCATATTCTTTTCTTAAGGGTAGAAGAATAAAAGTGAAAATACATAATAATTTAAAATATCCAAGTATTTATTAAATTTGTAAAAATAAAATTATTTGTAAAAATATTGTAAAACAAACATTTACATCGAAATTAGTGAATAGAAGAAAATAGCGTATAATTATAGGTAGTGCGAACACAAGTGATTTTCTTTATTATTTATATTATTATTGTAAATTTCGAAATACGAGTAGTTTATTAATAATCATTTTGAGTAGGATAGTTCGGGGGCATTCTTCAAAACTATTTTTTTATAAAATAACTGTAATTAAAATAACTATTACGAGTAACACAACTTTAACAGGGTAATTATCGCGTAGGTAAATAGCACGATTTAATACCTTGTTGAAAAATTGTTTCATTCTCTATTTCAACTATTTTTTTTATCATATCTATTTTTTCTTAAAGTGTCGCAGTCGCGACACATTATTACGAGTAACACAAATTTAACCGTGTATTTATCGCGTAGGTATATTTAAATACCTAATAAAAAAATGTCCTTTATGTATTGCCCAGATGCGCAAGCAAAATCTCTCGTAACTTGGACCCAAATTGTACAAAACGCGGCGTAGTAGCGATGGCAACAATATGTTACTAGCTCAGTGTAACAGAAGTTAGTTTACATTGCAATTGTAAACAAGCTCACTGCTCATTGCAGCCAGCATGAGCATACTGAACGCGGAAAAGTTGCACTGAGTCAATTCAATACTATTTTAACATATGTACTTTAACTATCAGAGCAAATAAACCTATTTAAATTAGGTAAATATCGATTTGAAATTTTGAATCGTATTAGAAAACCAGTGCCGTGGGGTACAGGCAGTAGAATGTTACCCCTCCTCTCATGCCCGTGGATGCAGTAGGAGCCTGCTAAGGGATACAGGAGATGGAAGATGGGCAGCTACGTCTTTCCGTGTAACAACATCCTGTACTGCGCTCGCCAACCCGCCGGCCAAGCGTGGTGAGTATGGTAACTACCACTCATGGTGATCCGTGAGGGAGGCCTTCAATAGTGGACGTAATTACGGCTGAAATGATGGGGGTTTAAAAAGGGTCTCGGAATTCTAATGTGGTGTTTACTGTGTGGGAAATCGTAAGGGAATTTAGCTTGTAGTTTTCTTCCAAACCGTAGAGTAATATTATTTATGTTGGAGCACTTTGTAGCTAACTGAAATTACGTAAAATTTTACCCTATATAACGTTGACAACACTTACTTATGAAGCGTCATATCTTATTATAATTAAGTTTTGGTAGTGCAACAACAGAACCGACAGTGGCTTTTTTGTAAAATGCTGACGCAAAAAATACCTATTCTGAACGGGCAAAATGGTCTCTTTCAATTATTTGAAAAGCGGAAGAGTCACAGTTTTTGTCCCGTGATGCAATTACGCTAAAAGCAGCGAAGTTTGTATAGTGACGTATTTACTGGCAGTATCGGGTTGATAATATAATTGGCAAGCACACTGGTTATGGCTGCAATGGTGTGTTCAGCGTTTTAACGGAAATAACTGACATTGACTTAGGTATTTAACAAGCTGTGTGTCTACCATTGTGTTGTCACTGTTAGATCGCCTGCCGTTACTACAGTAGTATATTAAAAAAGAAGAAGAATATGTACCTTACTATAACATCTGTCGATTTGAAACTCATGGTACCAAATTTTAAGCGAATGAAGCGCAAACTACAGTTGCTGTAGTAAGTATAGTTTTCTGAGTATTTTAATATCGAACTATCCGCTAGAGGCGCTGTACAAGTTTTCTTATTTTTTTTAACTACAGTCGCTAGTAAGATTGTAAAAAACCCTTGGTAGACCCTGTGCAATAAAACTCTGGAAATTGCTTAATTTTTAAGTGTTCCGTAATAGAATTTTCATAGCGCTACGGCGCCACCGAAAACCAGCGCTGCGACAGCATTCGTGTTGTACAGCAAATGCTGAGTGGCGACCGATTTGTGTCTTATTTTATTGTTTTTTTTATTAAGTAATTATAATTATGTGTACATTGTTAAAATAAGGTGCAAATAAATATTTTCTATTTCTATTTCTATTTAGAACTATAACCGTAGTTGCCGTAGGGTGCATGTGCAAACATTCTACTGCCGGCATCCTGCGGCATTTTTGTATGGCAAGCCGGGTATTTTACCTAATATCCTAAATAATATGTGTTTTATCGTAAACAGATTTTCCCGGCATGAAATTTAAAAAATAGATTTATTTTCCTCATTTTACGAAAGTGAAAATTCAAATCAGCTTGTCAGAGACCCTTTGATCCAGCTTCGTTTGTAATTTCCGTTTTACACAACGTGGGTGGAACATGTTCCTACTACAAGGGTATTGAAAACGTGAACGAGGTTCAAGTTATAATTAAGACGTTGTCTATATTGTCGCCCGTGGCTAAGTAGATTCAGACATGAGAGGAGTCGACTCCCGCCTCGGGATTTTTCTTAATATAAATAAATTATGCTAGACACAATAATATTGATTATAACTATATTGGATTATCGGGTATTTATCACGTAATTACTTTTATTTTTATCCCGACGTTTCGATCGGATTGCACCTCGTCGTGGTCTTGGGGAGATGATAATCCGATAACAATGTGTTGTGATCGCGAAAGTTTCAAAAAAATTGAATGCTGGTCCAAAATTTTGACAAAAGTTTAGCACTGTAAATATGTGGTATTTATGGAACTTTTGTCCAGAAATCCCCTTTGAGAACCAAAAGGGGATTCCTGGACCAAAAATCAAATGATCCCCTTCGCAGAGTATCGTCCCAGGGGACATTTGAAAAGAGCCTTCAAAACGTTACTAAAAACAAACTATTAAAGCCCTTTTAATTGATACACATACCATACTATGGAGTTTGACTAATAAATTATGACGCTTCTAAGCGTAGGTGGTAGAGGTCATTTTTAAACTTTTAAGTAGTGTTGAAAGTTATAGTGAAAATTAAAGGTTAATCGGAAATCAGGAAACAGTTCTAAGCTTGCGATATTTCACCAGGTCAAACAAACAAACATTGCAATTTTAGTGACTAACTGCCTAAAATAGATACACAAAGCAACCGCTGCTAAGGAACTCAAAGACTCGACTGGACATTATCAATCCAAATCAACCCGGCAAATCCACACAAATGGTTTCATTGAGGGATACCGCACAATACACCGGATGAGATCCCTAAAGAGCTGAACCACAGACACTACAACGAGCAGTAGAACAAATTGACAATTTGTTTAACATTTATTTATTCCTTTAAATTGATAAATTGCCGTAGATTGTATAGACATGACACGAGACTAGTCTCTTGCCCGTTAATGCGGTAATAATGTACCAAGGAATACCCCCGGAAAATAAGCAGCCACTTTCCGTGTATCAACATTTCGTACTGCGGTCCCCAACCCGCCTGCAAAGCGTGGCGAGTATGGCAACAAACCCTCATAAATAGAACTTAAAAATTTATGACGGAGACCTATGTTCAGCAGTGGCTGAGATGATGATGAATGAATTGAGGGTTGGTAACGTGGCGTAAATTTTTCCTATAACAAAAAGTTTTTTAAACTTATTATTTCATTCAAATTATATTTATTATTTTGTACAATAAATATATTAAAGGCATCTGTACTACTTCCTGCCTTAATAAATTACCCCGTAACCTAACCATGTCCCCCGGCAAATATTTCTCCCACGGCGGGGTTCGAACCCGCAACTTCCTGCGTCTCAGCCGACTATAAGATCAACTGAGCTACGGATGTCGACCAATTAATCGTATTTATACATCTTATGAGCTGGCGTTGTTAAAAATAACCCAGAACGGGAAGTCTAGGATGATTCCCAATTTCGACAGCTGTCAGCGAAAAAGTAGATCTTGTTAATGCTCAGTAGTTTATTTTTATCTTTAACTGGGCAGGTACTCTAACATTAAATTAGAATAGGTAATAGAGTCAAATAAGAAATAAGTCCATGTTTTTACTATAGGTATTTTTACGCTTTGTGTGTGTCTAACAAATGTCTCTTTTTCTTTCTTCTCTCCTTCAATCAGTAGCGCTACGAAATCAAGTTTTTTTTAAAGTAACAAAGCATATTGTTATGTATGTATGCTGTACTTTTTTACATTTACTGTAATTTTGTAAGGCATAGCTGGCCTTGGTAAAAAAAATGTATACGTTTTCGTTTGGGTATGAAGGTGTAAACTAAACGAGTAACAGTGATTCATCATCATCATTTCAGCCATAAAACGTCCACTGATGAACACAGGCCGGGACATGGATCTCCATGAGGGGTAGTTGCCATTCTCATCACGCTTGGCAGGCGGGTTGGTGAGCGCAGTATGGCATGTTGATACACGTATAGACGCTGCTGCCCATCTTCCGGAGGTATCCCTTAGCAGGCTCTTACTGCATCCATGGGCATGAGTATCATTCTACTGCCGGCACCCCACGGCGGTAACAGTGATTACTACACGGAAAAACATTTTATTGTAATTCCCACCTTGTAACAGTGTTACAAGATTTTAGAGGCACAAGGGTTCATATCCATCAAATGAAATAATCAATGAGCCGTTTTCAGTAACAAAAGAAAAAGAGTTTTCTACTAAACCTAACAGATGGAGCTGGCAAGCGGAGTAAGCAAGTTTGTGATTAATCCTGTCATTGTCAAATTGTGCCTACCAGTAAAAGAAAATTAACGCCATCTATAAGGTTCGAGGTAACTATTTTTGAAGTTTTTACTTTTTAATGAAAACGCCTCATTGAATATTCATATTTATAAACAAACTTTTTGTTAAATACTTTACCTTCTGTTACAATACTTTTTATATGAACACTGTAATTGGAACCCCAAAAAGGTATAGTTTATCAATAGGCTCTATTATTACAAGCTTTTGTTGACCCAACTCTTCTTATTGAATTTAATTTTCTTCTAAAGGATGAAAGAACCGAAAGTGCGTTAGGGATGAAAGGAAAATTGCGTCACTATAAAGTTTTTAGGGTGAGTAAAATGTGCCGAGAGTTTTTGAACTTTTTCTTAGTAGATCTAGATTACCAGTAAGATAATGTTTAAAGGGTGTATGAGTATATATTTCTGACTCGATCCCGTAGATAAACTCTGAGGATTGCCCTCTCCATAGCTCGCTGAGCGACTCTGAGCTTATTCATGATGGCAGCAGTGGAAGGACTGAACACCGTTTACTGGTAACACACATTGATTGTAGACTTTCGTCTTCAGGCACTGAGGTATTTTGGAGTGGAAGACGTTAAGGGAATAACAAGAATAAAGATAAATTTTAGGTCGAGCAAATTACATGACTTATGTTGTGATCAGATAAAAAGAAGAAGAAAATCATTTATTAACCGCACGCACAATACAACCACAAATAATATAAAAAATATAATAACAATTGATTATTTACTTTGAGGAAGACCTACAGCTATACATTCATCAAAATGATAATCATAAATATAAACAAACACAAAAATTGGTACAAAAAGACTAAATAAAACATTAGAATGCGGACAGGAAGAAGAAGATGAGTTTGACTGCTACGAGTGTGTGTGTGTGTGTGTCTGTGTGTCTGTCTGTGGCACCGTCGATATACATGCAGTTTTTTTAGCAGTGGGTTTTAAACATGTTTTAACAAAATCTCAAGGTTAAGAAGTTTACGAGATTAGGGGATGGTAGAGGGGATTATATGTCCAATATCTCCAAATATAATAGTGATATGAGGGTTGAAAGTAGGGATGAACAATATTTCTTTTTAAATATACCCAAGTGTGGTATCAAATGAAAGGTCATGCTGTTTAAATTGCAAAACTGAGGGTACATTACAAAACAATAGGTAATCTCCGGACTTGGTAGTGTCGGGCGTACTTGATATTTTTAATTTTATAAACTTGTGTTATACACAGATATATGTATGCTAGATTTGCAATACACTCCGATATAATTATGATTATGTATCAAGCATTGCGATCAGTAAGTTTGTCATCCTATCTGGTTGTAAAAGTGACCTTTTACTTGGCTCAGTTATCTCCGAGCATTCAATAACTTTCGATAGCCTACACAATTCTTGATTCGATTAGTAAGATTTGCGCATTGAATAAAGAGATAATTATCTAAGCCCTCTCACGTTGGAATCACGGGAAACGAAAAGGCTGACCAAGCGGCACGACAAGAGATTAGGGAAGGTATTGCGTAAAGATGCCTTCCTACACATAGCGAAATGTTATTCATACCAAAAGCAAGGTTTAGGCTCAGTGATAACTTGCAACTCGGGCGAGAAGGTCGTGCTGCGTTAATTTATATCACTAACCTACCTTTCTTAAGCGCGGGCTTGGCCTGTACGGGTCAGGCGTCGCCGCACAATGGATAATGAACAGTGTGAGTTAGGGAATACAGTTGAAATTGGAGTGATGGATGAAATGATTACTTGTGATATCGTTGAAGATAGTATGGAATGCAGTGAAAACAATGAAAGATTGACGGAGGATGCAACTAGGAAAAGAACGCGCGATGAAATCTCATCTGAGGAAGGTTGGAGTACTGTTTCCAGAAGCCGTAAGATTATCCGCAGGTCCAGCCTTGAAATAGAAGAGAAGATCCAAGTTTACGCGACGTGTAGTTTACCCTTTCCTAAGCAGTTTGCTTTAGCGCGGTTATTCAAAGAAAATAACATAAACGGAATAAATCATGTGAAGTATGTCCACCAATACAAAATTCTTATTACATTCCAAACAGATGATGATGCTGAAAACTTCATTCAATGTAAGGCTTTTTCGGACCTTGAATGGAGATCGCAGAAGACTTCGGAAGTAGGTATGTCATACGGGGTGATAAAAGACATTGAGTTGGATTTTGCTGAAGAGGAGATCATCAAAAATCTGTCATGTAAGGTGGAATTGGTAAATGCCAAAAGACTCAGCAGGAGGAAGTACAACGACAACCACGCTACTGGCTGGGAGAAATGTGAGAGTATACGAATTGCTTTTAGGGGACCTACTCTTCCATCCCACGTATTTATATATGGTATGCGCGTAAAAGTTGAACCTTACATTTTCCCAGTGACCCAGTGTTCACGTTGCTGGAAGTTCGGCCATACTAGATTCCTGTGTCCATCGAAAAAAATAGTATGCCCAAAATGCTCTAAGAATCATGAAAACTGCGAGAGTATATCTTTTCACTGCGTCAATTGTACGGGTAGCCATATGGCTTTACAAAAGATATGCCCAGTGTTTCTAAAGGAAAGAAGAATACGTGAATTGATGTCAGAGTTCAATTGTACATATAAAAAAGCACTATTATTGTACGTTCCACCTTCCCCCATACCATACCAGAAAAGGCTGTATCACCAGGTCCACCTCTTGAAATGTTAACCAGTCAAACAGAGCGCCGTCCACCTGTATGTTTGTCAGAACCAAATACAGAAAACATTATTTCAGCCAGTCAAGAAGAACGCCTTGCTCAATTATTTGACGAGCCCGCTACTGAGCCGAAAGACAGTACGTACAGAGCAGTGCTAGGCCGTAAGCAGAAGAAAAAACGTAAACAAACATCACACCCCTCCCCGGCCCCATACCTCGACCCGCTGCCCATGGACACCGCTTGGAATAAAGACTCGGAGTGCTCGGATGACTTTAATACTCGTAAGCGTAGTGAAGTTCCTAAGAGATCGTGGGACAGTGACATGAAGGACGTTAGTTTTATGCAGTTATTATGCAAACTTTATAAAATTGTAGTAGGCAAAGATAAGTTGGAGGACAAAATACAGCAGGTGGCAATACTTTGTACCCAGTGGATAATACCTAAAGTAGTCAGTGGCATTTCGGCTGACTTTTTTTTCAGTTCATTCTCCAATTATGGACCTTAATGTTATTAACGTTAATGTTAGGATAATACAATGGAACTGCCAAAGTCTTAGACCTAAAGCCTTAACTCTTGAATCATTTCTCTCACAAGAAAATATACATATTGCTGTGTTGAGCGAAACGTGGCTGGAGCCCGATAGTTACTTTAGTGTAAGCAATTACAATACCTATAGGCAAGATAGATCTGATGGCTACGGAGGCGTGGCTGTTTTAGCGCATAAAACAATAAAAAGTCTTGTTTGTTTAACACGCACACCAAACATGGGTATTGAGTTGCTTCATATTAAAATCTTGAATTGTCGGCATATTGAGAATATAATATCTATTTATTGCCCTTCAACAATAACAACCACACAAAATGATTGGGATAATTTATTTTCACTTTTTACTACAAAGACATTATTATTGGGGGATTTCAATGCACATCATTTAAATTGGAGCACTAAAACCGATCGGAGGGGTTCCCAAATATTTGAGTCTATGTTAGATAATAGTTTTATTCATTTAAACAATGGCGCACCGACGAGGATACGACTTGTTAATGGAATCCTACAATCAACTTCACCCGACATTTCTTTTGTATCCACAGATTTGGCGACCTTGTTTTCTTGGAAAGTTTGTAATGAGTCATTGGGTAGTGATCATCTTTTGATTCAAATGTGTACATCATTAGACGTGTTTCGACAAAAAATTAAAAAACGAAACTTCAAAATAAGCGATTGGTCTTCCTACTCGACATATCTTGAGAATGAATTTACTAGCTGTGCATTGCCCTCTGGCTGTCAGGAGTTTTATGACATGTTTGAAACTACAATACAGACCGCGGCTGATAAATATATTCCATTCAAAAGCATGCCACAACATATTTGTAATAAATTCACGCCTAAACCATATTGGAGTCCAGAGTTGTCAAAAGCCGTGGCCGAACGTCGGTTGGCACTAACTAATTTAAGAAAATGCCCTTCCCCATCTAACTTAGATAGTTTGAAAGATAAGATAAGGAATGCACAAAAACTAATTAGAGCGGCGAAGTGTAAATCTTGGCATAATTTCTGTTCTTCAATAGAAGAAACTACATCTTCCTCCGCTATGTGGCGAAAAATGAGATGGGTGAAAGGTCATCGCGCTTCCTCACACAATCGTCTCGTAGATAAAAGCAATGCAGAAAAACTCCTTATGTCTTTATGTCCTAGTTATGTCTGTCCCCCCCAGCCTCAGCTCCATTCAATAAATATTACTTTAGAATCTGAAATAAAAATTCAAGAGGTCGAAAATTCTATTAGACGATCGGATACTGCGCCAGGATGTGATGATATATCATTTTTGATGATTAAAAACTTGCCGGTAGTTGGTAAACAAATGCTTGTTCATCTTTACAACATAATTCTAAGCTCTGGGTCTGTTCCAGCACAGTGGCGCCACACTAAAATAGTTCCGATTCCTAAACAGAACAGAGACCCTAATTCTACAGGAGCCTTTCGTCCCATCTCATTAATATCTTGTATATGTAAAGTTTTCCATTTGATTTTAAATAAAAGATTGGAGTGGTATTTTGAAAAACGAAATCTGTTTTCTAATAACATGGTAGGTTTCCGTAAAGCTCGATGTTCATGTTTTGATAATCTTATTAGCTTAACTTCTTATATACAAATTGGATTCTCTAAAGATTTAATAACTGCAGCCTGCTTTATTGACATAGATAACGCCTATAATAATGTAGATATTACCTGCTTGGTAAAAAGATTGGACGAAATAGGCGTAGGAGCGAAAATTTGTAGGTATTTGTGGACGTATTTAAAAAATAGACAGCTAAAAATTACACTTAATGGATTAGACATGGTTAGGTATACAAGCCAAGGCTTAGCTCAAGGGGACCCTCTGTCCCCTTTTCTTTTTAATGTGGCAACTATTAATATCTGCAAAAATATACAAAATGTAGAAATTTCTCAATATGCCGACGATTTTGTTTTATATATATGTAATAAAAATCTAGATTCAGCATTGGAACAACTTCAAATCGCATGCCATAATCTCAGTAGTATACTAAGTAGTATAGGTTTAGACATATCACCAACTAAAAGTAAATTGTGTATTTTTAAGAAAACTCGCCTTGGAAGACAAGTTGATTTTAAAATTAACAATCAATCATTACCCTTGGTTAATCACTTTAAATACCTTGGTTTGTGGTTAGACAGTTCATTAAGATGGGGGAAGCACATTAATGAAATTATACAAAAAGTGTCAAATTATTTAAACATTTTCAAGGTTTTGTCTGGGCCTGGTTGGGGCATTCATCAAAAACATCTTCGATGTCTTTATATATCTATAATACGCAGCAGAATAGATTACGCTAGCTTCCTGTACGACAATAGTTGCAAGAGTAACCTTATTAAACTAGATAGGATTCAAAACCAGGCCTTACGTGTAATCGGTGGCTATATTCGCAGTACTCCCATTCACGTGATGGAATGTGATTTGTTTCTTCCACCACTACAGTTTCGCAGAAAATATCTTGCAGGTAAATGTATTTTAAAATCAAAATCTCTTTTAAACAACCAGGTTATTAATATTATTCAGGAATTAACAAACCACATTCACTCTCGTTATTGGTATAATAAAAAAAAACCTTTGCTTGTAGATGTCCAGAGCTCATTAAATTCAATTCACATACAAAGTAGCAAGCTCCCCGAAATGTACTCCTTAGATACTTGGGTAAGTTGTATACACATAAATAAAATAATAGCCGATTCCATTCCTTTAATCGAACGAGCTAAGCGTACCTATAACTCTGATCATTTAAAACATATTTGTATTCAGTTTATTAATCAGGAGTATGAAAATTATTATAAGGTTTTTACTGATGGGTCGAAAGATAAGAATGGGGCAGGTTCAGCGTTTTTAGATCCTTATCTCGGGGCCAGCTTGGGATTCAGGATTGATTCCGATATATCCATAATGCACATTGAGTTAACAGCTATTGCAGAAGCTGTTTCGTACATTAACTCAATAGATTTTGAAAAATTTGTTATCTTGACTGATTCAAAATCTGCCTTGCAACATTTGGCTCGTTGTTCCTCTTCCGTAAGAGGAATACCGATTGCCTACCAAATATTGGACTCAATCTTGAAGCTTCAATCGTGTAATAAAGAGGTGATTCTTCAATGGATCCCATCTCACATTCAGCTAAGAGAAAATGAAGAAGTAGATTTACTAGCTAAACAAGCAGCTGATAACGGTGTTCCATTTAATGTGTTACCTATTTTCTCCGATAAATATAAGGTAGTTAAAGAACAATGCCGAGTTTTATGGCAGGAATATTTCGATGAGAGGTCACTTGAGAAGGGTATTTGGTTTAAGACTATCCAGCCACGAATTCCTAACTACCTATGGATAGATGACCTATCTTTTGACAGAAATTCTTTAAAATCTTTGTTAAGGTTACGTTCGGGACACATCCCATCAAATAAATTTGCATTTCTGATGAAAAAAGTCTCATCTCCAAATTGTGACGATTGCGGCGTAATCGAAGACATTCAGCATATTTTGATGGAGTGTGTTCGGAACGAGCCACAAAGGGTGACATATTTTGGCAGAAATATGACACAAGCCATTGGTTTCCCAAATAGTGTTTTGAGTAGTCCGATGTCGGACGAATCAAAAATGTTGATCACGTTGCTAGAATTAGGATTAGATAAGAATTAAGTTAAGTTTGTTGTTTTTATTATATTATGTTGATTATTGTGTAGCCTTTTCGGGACAATATGGTCGCTGAGCGACAAAGTCCTTTAGTAATTTAAATAAAAAAAAAAAAAAAAAAAAAAGGTGTAGGCTTTTCATAATCATCATCATTTCAGACTTAAAACGTCCACTACTGACATAGGCTTCCCACATGGATTTTCATGAGGGTTAGTTACTCACCACGCTCGGCAGGCGGGTTGGTTAGCGCAGTACGGGATAGCGTAATGGCTGTGGGATACCGGCAGTAAAATGTTGCCCCTCCTCTCATGACCGTGGAGGCTGTCAGAGCCTTCTTAAAGATATCTCCGGAAGATGGGCAGCAGCGTCTTTCCGTGTATCAACATTCAGTACTCCGTCACTTGGTCTTCATAATGAATTGTCTACATAAATTCAGTAGGTATATAATTAAATCAAAACACAAACCTTACATAAAGCTGTCGGTAACAGCCATATAACCTACAAATGTCACAAGCATACATCCTTATTAACGTAATACGGATAATACCTCGCATCCGAAAAAGCTTATTTTGGAAGTTGCGAAACAATTCAGTACCGGCTTTTACATGTTTCGAAAGTAATTAAAAACTTGGTACGCTTCGTTTTATACTTTATCGTGGAGTGCAGATGTTGAATCGGTAACAATGCAGTGAAAGGTTGGTATCCACTGCTGAGAGGTATGTCATGTGACATTATAGCGTGTGTGAATGATGTTTATTACGTATTTTATACAAACTAATAATAAAAAAGTATGAATAAAGTACAACCTAAAACACACAAAATTTAAAACAGTTAGTCATAATCAATTAATTATACTTCTTTTCTACGCTGGCGAGAAAAGGGACCTGTGGCTGAGATGATGATGATTATAATACAGTCCATAAAGTTATCGAGCAATAATACTATGGAGTATTTCAATTTACCCAAACGCCAAAGCGTTGGACTGATGGAGGTAAGATTATAGTGGCAATCAGTAGAATACAACCTACACCGAGTATTATAGTCAGCAAGATAATATTTTACGGAGTTCGAGTAGTGGCACACAGCCTTTACAGTAAGCGAGAAATTATACCTCGGAATATAACAATTCACCAAAACTCATTATCTAATTGCTTCTCTATCTTACTGTATTTATCAGAAGGTAGAGCACAACATACATCAAGTACATATGTATATATAATTGATATCATATTATGTATGTTAAAATATACATATATATTTCAGCGAGATAATATTTCACGGAGCCTGAGTAGTGGAACGCAGTCTTTATAGTTAGCGAGAAATCATTTCATAACTATTATACCTCGGAGTAAACCAATTCACCAAAACTTTTTGCATTCAAAATATCATTTCATCATCTTAATTCTTGCAGTGGAACACAACCTACGCCGGGTATAGTCAGCGAGATAATATTTTACGGAGTTTGAGCGCGGAGTGACAACGAGCGGGCGCGGCGCGCGTCGCGGATATATATCACCAGCTCACTGGATTAGACTGTACTTACTGCGGGAGATATAGCAGTTTTTATAAAGGGAACTTTAGGAAAAAAATATGGTTACCTTCTAGTAACCTTTTACATCTACTATACATGATTTATACAGCGTCAGCGACTGGTTTTTCTGCTGGTCAGGATGCTGCAGTGTCCGGGACTTGTTAGATGAATTAGGTTTGCCCGGCAACCATACCACTACAGTTTAGTCAGCTACTAGTCAGAGGAAAGAACATGTCAATACGTTTGAAGCTGACAAGCCGCAAGCCTGTTTTCTTGTACCGTTCAAACAAGAAAAATCCATTAGTTCACGGCCGGTATCGGACCCGCGACCTTCGGATCGAAAGTTGGGGGTACATAACATTTGGCCAACACGGCTTTTTATAGGTACCTACTACTGCGGGAGATATAGCAATATTTTATTGTTTGTTAAACTTCTTTTGTGACTTAAGAATTGTTTTTTTGTTTGTTAAACTTCTTGCTGGCTTCACACGCGTATCTATGTAATTTAATACTTGTGGGTAAAATGTATAGAAATAAAGTTATATTTCTTGCAATTAATTATCACAAAAGAGATACAAAAATCAACATAGGTTTAACACATACACAACTATGAAATAATCAGTTAAGTATAGAGACAAATTTGATGTATTTTTCTCTTATGAAAAATGTATGTGCATGCACTTCTTTAACGGTGAAGGAAAACATCGTAAGGAAACCCGCGGCTTATCAGCTCCAGGCGTATTAACCTAATCGTTTGTCTGACTAATAGCCGACAAAGCTAGGAGAATGGTATGGGTGCTGGGCAAGCTTAATCCACCGGTCAATTTTACCCTTTTATCATGTCAATGAGTATATGGCGTGTTCATTTTCTGATACGCATTCATAATCTACGAATCTGATTTCACGTTTAAATTTCTTATTATTAATTAGGGACTTGCCAATGTTATGCGTTGTAACTTAATGTTTAAAATAAATAAATGAAAAAGAAAAGATATGACAATGTCCCAGGCACTCTTAACAGCGTCTCATACAGCATAACTACCAAATGCTGACGCTGTATAAATCATCTATAATTTATGTAAAGACCATAAAAATACTTTTTTGCATATCAGTCTATTGCTACACTTTTTATTTACTCTGAACCCTAAATCTGGAGTCTCGCGGTGTTCCGCTAACTAGCTGCTAACTTGGTAGTTGGCAGCTAGTATTATTATTTCTAAACAAATATTTATATTTCTGTCCCTTTCAAGCACAAAGTATCGAAAATCCATTTTTAACAGACTAAAAAAAAGGAGTTTTCTCAATTTGACCGTATAATATTTAAATAGTCTTCTTCTCAGCCGTAGGATAGCTCCTAGACATAGGCCTCCCTCATAGACCTCCAGGATCATGAGAGGGTTGTTGCTATACTCACCACAGACGGGTTTGCGAGCGCAGTACGTGATGTTATTGCACGGAAAGACGCCTGCTGCTCAGAGTAATCCCTTCGTAGATTCTCACTGTATCTACGGGCAAGAGAGATGGGGCAACCTCCTACTACCGACATCAATCGAGATTTTAACAGTATAAAGTGTGATTAACCCTGTATGTCTAACTAGAGAAAACTAAAAAGGAAATACTAGAAAACTTTAATTGATTTAACTCTGAAGATCAGAACACATACGCGCATGTAACCGAGTATATCTTCAGGTCTTTATCTTGATTTTTGTGCCGCCGGCTAGATAGTGTCGGTCGTGATCGTGCGAAGACTGCGTTCACAAAGTATAGCAGCAAAGCGAAGGCAATTTTTCAAACTCGATATTTTCTTCCTTCCATAAGTATGTCACGCTGCAATATGCTGGATCGTTGTTGGATCAGCTTTCAGTATGATTATGTTTTGTAGTTTATAACTATCTAGCTGTCTCGGCGAAATTCATGTCGCACCTACTACAACCACTTTTTACAACTTACCCTACGTTTATAATATTAGTTAGGATTTTATCAAAACAGATAAAGTAACTAAAAAAACATGAATCAATTTATTTTATGTATATTGTTTCTAAACAGAAACAATTCATCATCATCATTTCAGCCATAAAACGTCCACTGATGAACACAAGCCTCCCTCATGGATCTCCATGAGGGGTAGTTGCCATTCTCACCACGCTTGGCAGGCGGGTTGGTGAGCGCAGTATGGGATGTTGATACACGGATAGACGCTGCTGCCCATCTTCCGGAGGTGTCCCTTAGCAGGCTCTTACTGCATCCACGGGTAGGAGAGGAGGGGTAACATTCTACTGCCGGCACCTAACGGCAAACAATTAGTTCATTCGATACCAAATTTTTGAGGGAACTTGATATCCTGCACAATATTCTACAGCAATAACTTAATACCAAAACCGAAAGCACATTAGAAAATTCGACTTCCAGATATTCCCGCGGTCATAAAACTGAATTTATTCCCGGCTTAGTCCCAAATCGGTTCGAAACGAATGGGATAAGCACTGGTTATTTGCAAGTACTCTCGGCTGAATTTACATACCCACTCAAGGTGAACGAATTAGAATTGAACTTGGCATTTACACGAGATGTGAAAGAAATTGTCATTCCCGAAAGGTGAGTACTGAATTGTGTTACGAGGTGATGAGGATATGGGTTGCCCCAATAACCAACAAGTTTACAATTATCATCATTTCAGCCATAAAACGTCTACTGATGAACACAGGCCTCCCTCATGGATCTCCATGAGGGGTGGTTGCCATTCTCACCACGCTTGGCAGGCAGGTTGGTGAGCGCAGTATGGGATGTTGATATACGGATAGACGCTGCTGCCCATCTTCCGGTGGTATCCCTTAGCAGGCTCTTACTGCATCCATGGGCATGAGAGGAGGGGTATCATTCTATTGCCGGCACCCCACGGCAATACAATTATAATACTGGTGTAATCGTGGTTATGTATAACAAATTGATTGTTGAATGATTTAAATATAAAAATTATGCGTGTGCGAGCTTTCGTCGTCGGCCAAGTGTTAGATTTTCCTTTTCCGAAGGCTTATTCAATGATAAGTCAAGTATTCATATTAAAATAGCTCCTTTAATATTTCAAGCCTCTTAAAAGTACTAACTACCTCTAATATACTCACAATATCTCGTTTACCTTTAGCACTGATTAGTCGCATATAATTTTTGTAATTTTACCATGTCTTCGCTATTTTTACTCAATATCTCTCGATCTACTTTTTTTTAACAATCCATCTCACTACCCTCACTCTGAATGCCTATTTCTTTACAACTTCCACATTGACTTTGACATGTTTGCCAGATGAACTAGACAATGACATTTCAAAAGGATCTTTATCAATTTAAATTACCCAAAATATTATCGAAGTCGCTAACACAAGCAATGTTCTTAGGAAGAGGTGCGCGGTGCGCGGGGAACGAAGTTACGTTCCGTTATAGTTGTCGTAGACACGAGGTGTAATGTAACATGAACATGTAAAGCTGAGCTGTGACCTTTTTGCTTACTGCAAAACACACATACACTACTCAGCTAGATAAGCCTTTAGTTACGTTACCATTATAGTTGTTTAGTTATTTATAATGTTATTTTTTATCGCTTATCGCTCGCTTTGAGCCCGCTTTGTTTCTCTTTGCATCTAGGACGTTGGCGACTAAAAACTTTATTTATTTTTTGTCGCGGGTAGGTAGTAGCGCGCTCGTACCGCATGATATTATTTTACCTAGTTTTTAAGTTCTCATTGTAAGTGAATTATAAATGAATAAAGATTTCTTAAACCTGTTATTTGCTGTCATAAGTAATATCTTTATACTGAATGTGTGTGATTGAAGTTCCAAATAAACTGTTTATCTGTCTATCTATCTATGTTACACGGGGAGCTACTCGCCGTGGGGTGCCGGCAGTGAAATGTTTCTCCTCTCATGCTCGTGAATGCAGTAAGAGCCTGCTAAGGGATACCTCTGGCAGATGGGGAGCAGCGTCTTACCATGTATCAACATCCCGTACTGCGCTCGCCTGAGTGTAGCAACAATCTGTAGTAATCAGTACTTGGCGATTCAGGAGGGAGTTCTGTAACCAGCAGTGGACATCCTGCGGCAGAGATGATGATGACACGGCGAGCATTCATGCAGTCAGTACGTAGCGTTACGTGAAAAACATTGCACCTGGTAACACTGGTCGGTACCCACCTTTAGGTATTTTTACTTTCACATTTCAAAAAATCTGTGCCATGTTGGCCGAGTTTCGATTCGAGGGTCGTGGGTTCGATTTCGGCCGTGTACCATTGGATTTTTCTTTGAATCGCTTTACTTATAATGATTTAATGTTTGTCCGGGTGAAATGCAGAAAGTTGAATTAGAAACCCGTTTTAGAAATTTTGAGTATGCGTTACATTACAGCTTGAGAAAGGGTAGAAAAGTAAAAAAGAGAACAGACAATTATTATTTATTTATAAGCCTATGTTTCCCATTATAGGGCGTCCCTTGCAAGAATTTTTTAAAAGAGTCAAGCTCATCGCCGGCTTGGATGGCGAGACAATGACAGTAGGCTTGTCTTATCTTGTATTTTTATATTATGGATTTTTGTGTTTGGTTTTACACAATTCCGCCAGTGTCAAGTTTATAATTATTTTTTTAACTGATCATTTTAAAAATATCTAACTGTGTATTTTATAGGCCCGAACCAAATTTGCAGTGCCCTTGCAGGGTACATGTACTTTCCTTAGGCTAATTATAAGATCGAAGCTGTTTAATATGTGTACATGTAAGCAAAATAAATGAAATATGAAATATAAATTCTTATGTTATTTGGCTGGCCATGTTGGCGGCCATTTTTTTCTTCGGACAGTAACTAGCTACTAAGACTAGCCATCCTACTGTCATTTTCCAGCTAAAATTAAATAAATAACGATGTTGGAACGGTAACAAGTCAAAAGTCAAAGTCATTAAATGTTTATTCAATAACTAGCGACCCTCCTCGGCTTCGCACGCGTCCAATGCTGATACTAAACTAGCATTGGTACGAGGGTATCTACCAGAAAAAGGGGCGAAGGCCTCAGAATTTTTTAACGTTTTCAGCCATTTGAAGACTTTTATTTTTTTTAGTGACCTTTTGAGGTCACAATAACTCCGGTCCCTGTGACTCTAGGGCCACCAAAATCAATCATTCACCTTCTCTTATTAAGACGGCGTTAACAAAAAAGGTTTCATGTAAATCAGTCAACGCGTTCGGTTTTAATCGTCAAATACACAGACAGACGGACAGACTGACAAACGGACAGACAGCAGACAGACAGCGCTATGCCTATAAGGTGGCTTCGCCCTCTAATATACTACAAAATATACCATCACGGACTTTTTTGCAGACCTTTTTAAGGTGTACAATGCTGTAGTACGTTATTTTGTCTATCCCGTGGGGTTCAGCTCCGTTTGCAATGTAAGCGCAAAGAAATGTGTTTATTTTCACCTCACATTAGAAACTTTAAAAATTATCAGTGTTTTTCACCTATATTATGCATGTATTATATATAAAAACCTTCCTCTTGAATCAAAATCCGTTGCGTAGTTTTAAAGATCTATATAGGGACAGACAGACAGCGGGAAGCGGCTTTGTTATATACTATTATAATATTGAAGCAAAACGTTACATAAAATAGTCAATTTGCAAAAGATGAACAAGACACATTTAAATTGAATAAAGCACATAATTGAATTCGTTCGCTTCAAATATTTTTTTCCAAGTGAGGGTAAAGCGGGCAAGCCCATTCTAACCCCACAGACTAGTGGGATATAAGCACACTGCACTTGCAACGGCGCGGATTGAGATTACAAACGTGACATGTAAGGGGCGCAGTCGATAGCAAAAGCGTTTGAGAAAAATATTGCAGTCATAGTGTACAACTGAATATTTTTTTATCCGAGCCATCGTAAGCTTCGCAATTTTGTGCATACTTGTTTAGGAATATGATCTAGTCCTTGTACTTTTTAAGATGATTAATTATTGTATCATGTCATGACCATATTCTGTTTTGTATGCCAATAAATAAATAAATAAATAAATTATTTAACATAATCATTTCATCTGTAAAACTTCCATAACATTACTGAACACAGGGCTCCTTCATGATCTCCGTGTGGGGGGAAGTTGCCATTAGTATGCCAAGCGTGGTTAGTACCACGCTTGGCGGGTTGTAGAGCACAGTACAGGATGTTGATACTCGGAAAGACGCTGCTACCCATCTTCCGGAGGTATTCCTTAGCAGGCTCTTACGGTCCTTTCTCATCATGAGAGGATGGGTAAGATTCTACTGCTGGCACCCCACGGCACGCAATTATTAATGTGAATTAAATAAATTTCAAATTCAGAATTAAGCCCTGTTGCCCAAGTGGTGTGTGTGACTTTCAATGCAAGGGTTCGATATCGAACGTGAACCAATGAAAAATAATATTTTCTCATTTTACAAGTCTAGCTGACTAAGTTAGTATAGTAGGTGCTAGCCTAATCTTTGTTTCTTTCCTAGCCTAGCCGACTAAGCTGAGAGGTTAGTATAGTAGGTGCTGGGCCAGCCTAATCCTTTGTTCTTGGCATTTTTTATTCCCTAGCCTAGCCGACTAAGTTAGTATAGTAGGTGCTGGGCCAGCCTAATCCTTTGTTCTTGGCATTTTTTATTCCCTAGCCTAGCCGACTAAGTTAGTATAGTAGGTGCTGGGGCTAGCCTTATCCTTTGTTCTTGGAATTTCAGATTTGTGTTGAGCATTAACAGAAATAAACTTAACCTCTGCTCTGCTCACGTGGAGTAAGACGTAGCTGAGACGGGACCTCTTGAGTCACACCGCTATAGCGAGGTTCAAAAACTACTGTAGCGTAAGTATGTATATGTTAAGGGGACAGACAGAAATCTGCTGTGGTATAGGCTACAAATCAGGGTAAGTAGTTGCAACATGAAAACTATTATTGTAGGAAATAAATTTATTTTTTATTTTAATTTTTATCTATGTTTATGTCAATAAATGATTTTCTATTCCATTCTCACTCTAAATCGAAAGTTCACTGTCACTTTTCACGCCATGACTTGGTTCTTGGTTCCACTAATCCAATCTTCTAGGAAGTCATCACAATAGATATAAACCTATACGCACTCAGTGAAATTACGTTTCTATCGGATCACTCACTAGGGGTGCGTAAACAACGTGATATGAGAGTGGTGATGTACAAGCTATAGGAGTGGTGTTAGGTTTCTCAGAATTCAATAGAAACCTAACACTACATGGGGTAATGGTGGGCCTTAGGGGCGACAGTATGCTTGAATCATCTGTAAAATAAGCAAATAATTTTTCAGATGACTCAAGCTTAATGTCATAAATAAATAGTAAATTAGACTAATCAAATAAATAATAAAACGAGACTTAAAATAAATAAATAATAAAACGAGACTTAAAAATTACAATACGAGTCCATATAATATGCCGTGGGGTGCCGGCAGTGGAATTTTGCCTCTTCTCTCTAGCCGTGGATGCAGTAAGAATCTGCCAAGGGATAATTATTAGAAATATAATTCTTAAAAAGCAGCGACTTTCTTTGTATCAATATCCCGTACTGCACTCGCTAACCCGCTGTATAGCGGTCTATATATATTATAGTAGTTATCTATATTACTGGTGAGTATAGCAACAACCACTTCCTTGAAGGATGCTTTTGTCCAGTTGACATATTACAGTTGTGATGATGATAATATAAAACTAAATTCCAGAGAATTCGTTTAAACTGAAACCAAACGCTTACCCAGATTATTTTTGTTTATAGTGTTTGTGAATGTATAGATAAATGAATGATTAAAGAATAATAATTGTATTAATATAAACAGTAATAAAGATACTACCTACACTCAACAAACATACATAACATAGAAATTCCATTAATTGCCACAGACGCAATAACGACAGTTACTCGTGCACCGTAAGCAGGCGAGACATGTTATTTCTAGATATAACAACATAATGTATAACAATAAACAAGTGGTTGTGCTATGAACGTGCTAAACCAGTGTTACGTTACGCTATACAAGCAATACAATGTTCATACCAAATACCACCACGGCTTGCTCATTCCCTCTTCGCCTCGTGACTTAGCTCAGAAAATCCTTTTTTAATAATGCAGAATACCCTAGAGAGCAAGCTGCGTCGTGTTTATTAGGAGGTACGTACTATTATCCGGAGTACTTTTATTACGAGGCATTATTATCCGGAGTGAAAGGGTTGCTCGATACGTTTTCAATCAGGTTCTCTTTGAACGGCGAATGGGCGAATGAAGAGGGATGGTATTTTACCGTCTTATTAAATTTCGATTGTCAGAATTTAGCTTAGAATTTGCCTTAGTAAGTTACAATTTACAGGTTTTGGGCACTTAATTAAGATTAAAAGTGTTGAGACCATCAACATTAAAGTTCTCTCTCATTCAGACTTGTTTGTAAACGCGAGAGATCCTTGGGACGGCTCTATACGAATACATACGTTTTTAGCAACCTTTTAGCAACCTTTTAGCAACCGAAATTAATCACCGCGGTATTGCAGTTGTAGAGATGTAAAGGTTACCTCTGGTCATCTCTGGTATCAGGCGGGCCTTCTGCTTGTCTCTTAATAAGTTGTATGAAAAAAAGCTTTTAGATAAAGTTGCCGTAGGGTTCCGGCTGTAGAATGTTGCCATCCTCTCTCACCCGTAGATGCAGTAATAATCTGCCAAGAGCTACCTCCAGAAAATGGGCAGCGTCTTTCCGTGTATCAATATCCCGTACTGCGCTCGCCAACCCGCCTGCCAAGCGTGGCAACAACCTCTCATGATCACATGGAGACCCACAGGCCTACGACCAGCAGTGGATATCATATGGTTGAGATGATGATGATGAGATAAAGTTTGTGTCTCTCTGCGAGAAATCCAGTTCAACAACCTCGAAGCCTTCACTGAGCTCGCTGACAGAAAGCCCCAGTCAGCGCCCCCTACATCCATCTTGTTTAAATGTAAATACCGCAGCTGCGTCCGTGAAGCCCTGGAACTAATTTATTGGACGGCAACAAAGAATTCGATTAAAGCACCTATCGCCACAGAACTTATAACAGTTACTGCGGTTTATTACAAAACACAATTCTTTGTTGCTAACTCAGTAAAATACTTACATTGCTTGAACTGGTACAATTTGAATGGGTATTATCGCTTCGAAAAGATTTTTTTCAAGAAAACCGATGGAGATGAACATGATAATAATTGGATGATATTTTTTATTATAATTATGGAAGTAAGAAAGTACTTTTTTACAATAAATTATAAAATGTTAATCCTTAATTTTACAGTTTTTACCTTCAATAACTTCTCTTCAAAAAAAAAAATCATCATCTTAGTCGTAAGGGCGTCCACTGCTGGACATAGGCCATGGATCTTCGAGAACTCACCATGAGAAGTTGTTGCCATACACACCACGCTTAGTAGGCGGGCTGGCGAGCGCAGTACGGGATTTTGATACACGAAAAGTCGCTTCTCTTTCGGAGCCAAAGATGAGAGGCAACGTTTTAATGGCACCCCACGGCAAAACAAGGTTTAGTTTAGGTTTGGTTAATTATTGATTGATTTAAAGAAGTAGGTTAGTTAGTTTAGTTGCTTATATGTATATGTAGTTATTAGGCGAGACACTGATAAGTCATCATCATTTCAGCCGTAAAACGTCCAATACTGAACGCAGGCCTCCCTCTTGGATCTCCATGAGGGGTAGTTGCCATACTCATCTCGCTTAGCAGGCGGATTGACGAGCGTAGTACGTGAAGTTGATACACGGAAGGATGCTGCTGCCCATCTTCTGGAGGTATCCCTTAGCAGGCTCTTACTGCATCCACGGGCATGAGAGGAGAGGTAACATTCTACTGCTGGCACCCCATGATAGATTAGTAAGTATGCATAAAACTGCAGGTCTGTCGAATGAAAATTAAATATTCATCGCTGAATGCTCTGTGAGGTGAAAATTTGATAAGCAAGTGCAAGTTCAAATGTTTATTGAAGGAATTGTCGAGCATTTGCTCTCGAGGTGAGTTTGTATCTGAATTTTAGAGTAGGTATTATTTTTTAACTATGCCTTGTCACATATGCTAATTAGTAGAAATGAAATAAGTGAAAATACCTCGCTCGCATAAATAAAACTCGAGTGTTATAAAACGATGAATGTTTTGTTCTTTGTGTTAACGAGGTCGGGTAAAAACTTTTTTTTTTGTTCTATGGAAGAAGCAGCTCTTTTTAACGAATGTAGTAACTAAACAAATTCATATTGTTTTAAATAAATAACCTCTAAGGACCTAGTCACGAAGGTTACATATTTTTTTTTGGAATTTGTACTCGAGAGCTACTGTATACTGGGTTAATAAAATAATAAATGCACAGAAAATACAGTCATGTGGGGTCTGAATGTGTAAAGATAAAATAAACAACATACATTTCCATTTAAACATGTTTCGAAAGCAATTTTACTCGCGACTGTACTCGTAGATCACATATGATTTTATTGATGGTTTTTGAGATAATAGTCAGGAATTAAAAAAAACCTTTAAATGCTGCCTGTTTTCCATTCCATGTAAATGAGATATTTTTTTTTATATCTTCGACTTTAAAATCTTCGACTTGCAAATGTAGATCACACATTTTATATAATTAGATTTATTATCACTACTGAACATAGACCTCATCATGGATCTCCATAATGTTACCATACTCACCACGCTTGGCAAGCGGGTTGGCGAGCGCAGTACAGGATGTACTGATGGACACAGAAAAACGCTGCTACCCATCTTTGGAAGGTATCTCTTAGCAGGCTCTTACTGCATCTACCAAAGAAGGAATGTAGTGTATGTTTGTGCAACCATGAACTTCCTAAGAAATCTATAACTACCTAAAATTTTGGAAAAATTATCGCTTAAATAAGTGAAACGATTAACCAAACATACAGGAATACTTTAAACGGAAAATACAATTAATACTTGTTAATACGTTTTAGTAAGCGTTAAAATACATACAACAATTTCTAACCACATTTCTACAGTTATTAACGTAACCCTACATAGCGCGTGGCCCGACACGCACCTGGCCAGATTTCTTTTTGTTTTGTAAATCACCTCTACGCCTGTTTTTGTGTGTAATTAAAAAAAAACAGGAAATGCACACACTGAAAGTACTTTCTCTCGCGTCTGTACACCACACAGTTTATCTCGAGGCAGATATCCCAGCGTATCCTAGCAGTTAAAAGGATTCCTCTCCACTAACCAATTGTTTTTAGAGGTTAAATTGAAAATAATTTAGTTTTATGCTTCGTCGAGGTGAACGAATTCCCAGTATATTTTACAGTAAAACCAGCTGGAGTCTCTGGCCTTGTTGAAGTGTAGGTTAGAGAAAATGTATTTAAAATAGTTCTCTGTAAAAAACTAGCCTCTGTAACAACTAAACTCGGAAATAACAAAACGAGTACTTCAGCTAAAATCGATGTCTAATGTTTGGTAACAACGTCTCAATACCTAACCTAAAAATTTATTTATTTAACCATTCATTTTATTTATTTATTTATTGAGAAAGATACATAATAATATAAAACTAAAACTTATGTAACGATGCTAACCGCAAAAAGTATTAAACTGTGTCGCGGTGAGTAACGCCTTCCTTAAATAATGAACATTTATGTATGTATTATCTCTAGGTATAAACTACAATCTTAATTTTAACCAACAAAGAATATATTGAAAAGTTGGGAGAAGATAACAACATGTAAACAGGAAAAAAATATATAATAATAATAGTATACTAATATATACAATTGTGTAATAATAATATACTTTTAATACAAGGTACAATTTAAAATTGATCAGTAATAAAAGTTGAATTTAAATATATATGTGTGTGAATATATTAATAAAAATATATAAGTATTACGTATAATTAGCTAGTAAATTGTAAATATATATGTATATATAATGTTTGTGTAATTATGTAGGAATATCTTAGGTATGGTAAAAATTACTATAAATAAACAATAAGAAGTATAATTATGTAAGAAGGATCTGTTCAGTCTCCTCATAGGAGAGGCTTAAAAGCCACTCGGATATCTTTAGTTACATTGCATAACATTGGCAAGACCTTAATTAATAATAACACAAACATAAAATCAAATTCACATAAACAATAGATTTAAGTATAATATTATATCCATAGAATTAAACAAATTTACGAATGTGTATCAGAAAATGAACACGCCATATACTCATTGACATGATAAAATGGGTGAGATTCCAAAAGCCTTTGACTTCACGTTTGGACAGTGTGAACGGAAGACGTGTTATGTTATTAGGGAGCTTGTTATACAATTTAATCTTTAGACAAGTACCTTGTTTAAAAGTTTTAAGTCTAGTTTTTTTAGAAATAATTTTTCTTTATTACGGGTATCAATAGTTATGTAAATTCATTTTCATGGGTAAATTATCTTTCTCCGAGTGTATTTCCAATAGTAAGTTCTATAAAAATAATGATTACGTTATTATTTATTAATTTATTTATTTATTTAATGTTAAGGAAGACCGACAGCTTATATCTAACACAATATTACACTTATATATAGATAAAATGAAAAGCCAATTATTATAATATAAATATTTCATGCATATTCGTATCGTACTGGTAGATATAGAAGTTCTGTTATTACAAGTTTCATAGACACTTTTTCACCCCATTTAACCCCCCTAAAGGGTTGAATTTAGCAAAATCTTGTCTTAGTGAACATCTACGTCCTGAAAGAAAAACCCCGATGCAAAATTTGAGACTGTTTTTGTAGTTTTAAGATTTCGTGATGATACCTCTCGCTTTAATATAATATTAGCACCTCTCCGCAGTTTCACCCGCGTAGTTCTCGTTCCCGTGGGAATACGAGGATAAAATAAAGCCTGTGTGACACGGAGATAATATAGCATTTTAATGATGAAATAATTTTTTAAATCGGTTTTTTACCTTATTTCTTTACGGTATTTGTTACAAACATTCAAAATACAACTAACATGATAAGGAGGAAAAATTTGTAATTAAAAAGCTTTCATCTTTATAAAAGTATAGATATAGAAGATGCTAGAAATTAACTTAACCTATGTCGGAGTCTAGCGCAAAGCGTCCACCTTCTACGTCGAAGGTTTCGGAAATTGCGCGGCGCGGGGCGCACCAAAAGTCTTGACACGGATCCGTGTTCAGACACACTGGAGGTTAAAATAAAATAGTTATCCTTCAATACTCTTATTAGACAAACATACAAGCGATACTCATCATCAACATCTCAGTTGAAGGACTGCTCCACATCCACTGCTGGACACAGGCCTCCGTCATGGTTCTTCAAGATCACGAGGGGCTGCTATGCGATTATGAGAGGATCCATTGGCACTATATCACCATTATTTAAAGGGGTTTATATCAACCATTATCAGTGGAAATTGATTATTCCAATAGTCCCTATTAATCCCCTTAAAGCAGTCCCTATCGTTAGACATTATGCATTAAGTAGCTACTATAATCAGCTTGTATACATTTCACTTAATTCATCACTCCAGCCGTAAACATTGCACTACTGAACAGGCCTCCCTCATGGATCTCCATGAGGGGTAGTTGCCATACTCACCGCGCTTGGCAGGCGGGTTGGCGAGCGCAGTACGGGATGTTGATACATGGAAAGACGCTGCTGCCCATCTTCCGGAGGTATCCCTTAGCAGGCTCTTACTGCATCCACGGGCATGAGAGGAGGGGTAACATTCTACTGCCGGCACCCCACGGCTAAGGATTTCACTTAATTATTTAGTTATAATGCTAGACTTGCCGTGGGGTGCCGGCAGTAGAATGTTGCTTCTGTCTTGCCCGTGGATGTAGTAAGATCCTGCTAAGGGATACTTCAGGAAGATGCAGTCCGTCTTTCCGTGTATTCCGTGTGTTGTGGGTAACGCAATAATCCAATGCAAAGGCTTTTGCATATGTCCAACAGTGGACATCCTAAGGCTGAGATGACGATGATAATCATACAATGTATGCGAAAGCCTTACGGAGAAAAAAGCCTTATCTGCAGATGAAGCAAATATTTTGTCACTAGATGGAGACCGAACAAGCTACCTCTAGCGTCTTAAGGTAGAGGTAAAGTAAAGTATATATTTATTTGCAACAACACAATGCAGAGTATAATAATAGAGGTAGTAAGATAGTAAGATAAGGTTGTTACAAAAGGGCCCTAACTCAGCATACTACTGGCTATGGATAAATAGCCAGCGCTGGTCTTCCGTTAAGGTAAGGCTTTTGCATCTACTGTACATGACTTATACAAGCGTCAGCAACTGGTATTCATGCTGTACGGGATGCTGCTGTATCTGCGACATTGTAAGACCGATTAAGCTTGCCGTGGACCTATACCATCTTCTCAGCTAAGTCAGCTATTAGACGAGCTCTGTGGCGCAGCGGGCGAAGGTCCGCCTGCGCTGCAAGGGGTTGCGGGTTCGATTCCCACCTCGGGACAAATGTCTGTACGATCTGCAGATATTTGTTCAGGGTGTTCTGGGTGTTTTTCTATATATAATAAAAATATCTATCTATGTAGTATATAAGTCTAGTCATCTACTACCCATAACACAAGCTCTGCTTAGCTTGGGGCTAGAAGGTGCTGTGTGATTTGTCCAAAATTATTTATTTATTTATATTTATTAGTCAGAGCAGCTAGAGTCACTTATGCTATCGCACTGCTCGCCACCGGGAGGGGATCCATCCTCACATCTTGGAGCCAATGTGGTCTCGCACGGTGCGGTTCCAGAAGAATTTTCTCCCACGATCAGTTAAGTTGTGGAATGAGCTACCTGCCACGGTTTTTTTACAGATACTACAAGTATGGGATTTTTAAAAAGGACGTCTTAAAATATTTAAAAGGGTCGGCAGCGCGAGTATGACTCATCTGGTGTCGCAAGCTTCCATAGGCTACGGTAACCACATTCAACATCATCATCATCATTCCAGCCGTAAAAAGTCAACTACTGAACAGGCATCCCTCATGGATCTCAATGATGGGTAGTTGCCATACTCACCATGCTTGGCAGGCGGGTTGGCGAGCGCAGTATGGGATGTTGATACACGGAAAGACGCTGCTGCCCATTTTTCGGAGGTATCCCCTAGCAGGCTCTTACTGCATCCACAGGCATGAGAGGAGGGGTAACATTTTACTGCCGGCACACCACGGCTAATAACCACTTTAAAAGTATAAAAAGGAATCGGCCAAGTGCGAGTCGGACTCACGCACGAAGGTTCCGTACCATTTTTTTTATTAATATCGAGCAAAAAACGGCATTAAAATCATTGATGTGGGATCCCCTTAAATATTTATCTATTTTGTTTTTAGCATTTGTTGTTATAGCGGCAACAGAAATACATCTATCTGAGAAAATTTCAACTGTCTAGCCAGCATGGCTTAAGAGACACATCCTGGTGACAGACAGACAGACAGACGGACAGAATAGGGTACCGTTTTTACCCTTTGGGTACGAAACCCTAAAAAAGAGGTAATAAAACATACGTCTGAAGCTGACTTTACTACGGGTTTCCGCCCGACATTTTTATTCAACATCATCTAAAAGGTAGCTACTAAAATAAAAACAAAGGGAAAAACTTTGCTGAGTGAATCAAAAGATCAGTAACGTAAATAAGTGTCTTATATCTTGACGACATTTATCGTCGGCCTCGACAGTGAAATGGGGCTAAATGTCATAGTACATCTCTGTACCTTAATATTATGTTCTTGTTATGGGAATTTCACAATATCCGGGTCGGGAAACGAGTATCGGTAGAATGCTGAAAATTAGACTGACTAGAATAGCAAATACTTTCGATAACTTATTAAGTTTGCGTGATATTGGTGTTGATTTTGTTTTACACTTGCTAAAACATATTATAAAATTAAAATACATTTTAAAATGTATAGCTATCAGCGTAAAATCGGGTCTATCTGTTCCGTTTTAATTTTAGAAAGGCACTCAACGAATAGAAATATGTCATGTCCGTTTTATGTCAATTTGATAGGTTAAATTAGTGCAACAAAATAATCGCCACCATTGTCAAACTTAAAGAGGGTCTCACTTTAACTAGGTAATTGGTTAGATATGGCTGGATATATCGCATCTTAGAATGCGTGATATAATGAGCATTAAACCACATCTGTAACACAGTGCGTCAAGTGTTTATTCAGTAGAGCAAATAACTACATAGAATAGTCAATTTTAAAAAGAAGAACAAGACACATTTTATTTGAATAAAGCACATAATTGAATTCGTTCGCTTCAGAAAACTTTTTCCGAGTGTAGCCATAAGGTAAGAAAAGATATTTTTATGAGCCCCACGCAACGCTTTGTGATAAAAAAAATTGTGTATGTGTTGTGTCAATTTGATTGTTCTCTGATCTTCAAACTAAATAAGAAAACCTTCTCTTTTTAAAATTATAAGAACTCATCTATATATTATGTTAACTTACAAAGTTGGACCGTAAATTTTCTGGATAAAATATTGATTATTCTCAGTTGCCATTACTCGCGGCGTCACCACTGGAGATAACAGGTAGGTAATTATTTAAAAAAATATGTTCCGTTTCTCACCAGTGGTGACAATTAGGATAGACACTTATTACGTTTCCAGTAGTCTCCAGTGGTGACAACTGGAATAAATGTTTTAAGTGTTCCCAGTAGTCTCCAGTAGTACCTAGATGTTTCAATAAAAATCTAATTTTCACAATTGATTTTAATGTATTTTGTTCACTGATTTTTTTATTGTTTGATGTTTTTATTTCGTTATATGTGGTCAAAAGTCGTCGTCTCAGCCAGAAGATGATGAACATTCCACTGGAGTACATGGGTCTCCCTCATGTATCTTTGGACTGATCGTAAGGGAACACACACATAATAGAAAAAAAACAAGAGAAAACATATGTACAAACTGGCGGCCTTATTGCTCAAAGCAATTTCTTCCAGGCAACCCACTAGGAAAAACAAGTTGGAAAATTTAACATAGGTAGTGAACAAAAGAAATAAGAAAAATCTATAATGTACTTAAACCTAGATGTATAAACTGGTAAATAAATAAATATAATGTCAATTCAACATATGAAATATGTATATACAAATATTTATATATATAAGTATATATAAATATATATATATATATATATATAATGTTGTTAAGGATTTGTTGCCTTACTCACGCTTGGCAGCCGAGTTGGCGAGCGCAGTACAGGGTGTTAATGCACGGAAAACGCTGCTGCCCATCTTTCGGAGGTATCTCAAAAAGTAAATGTCTCTTTCTTTTCTCTACTTTCTTATTCCCACACGTTATATGAACGTTTTCCGGCACAATGTGAAACGCTCATTAGGGTCGGTCTCCATAATATCCTTATTTATTTGTGTATCTCACTAAATCCCAAGTGCACTGGCGTTATGGCCCATTATGTTTATGGCTGAATTAAAATTTCAGATTACCGTTACCTGGGGTCTTATGACTTGTTTGAGTAGTTAAGAGTATGGTAGTTTAGACTATATTTTACCATTTTAGCCGTAAAACATCTACCTTTAAATGCTGGAAGAGCGTTTCTCCACCGCTGAGTACTTACGCTAAAAGCAATTTGATGTTTTAGAATCAAGTATAAAATGGAACTAATGCGCTTACAAAAATCACTTTCATGAATGCTACTTACCAAAACTTGACGACCCTAACTTGATTTTTCTTTACTCCGCTCTGTACTCTTATTCGTTTCGTACATGTAACTTCCCTCTTTTCTGTTTATTTGATATTTTTTAAAATAATAACCACGTTTCCGATGACGTGTTTTTCTAACCTTTGTTACCAACCTGCGTAGATTATAACCTCACTTCTTTTCCTGCAATTTTTGACACTCACAGCAACATTTTTTGTTTCTTTTTGACAGTGACATTTATTTAATCGTTAATTCATAGTTGTTGTATCTACATGCTTGTTTTTATTTGTTTTCGTAATATATTGTATTAGCTGAAACAATTATGTATTATTAATAAAACATGCATATCAAACTTTTTTTAATTAAATGTAAAGGAATATGTGGCCAGTTGTACTAAGATTAATATTGAATTTATAAGCAATGTGATTTTATATTTAGACTTATTAGGTACATAGTTTAGTGAAGTATAATATCTATTCAATTACATACATCTATTTATTTATAAGAATTAAAATTAATGGAGCATGTGATCACTGAGTACTGATCATTAAGGACTGTTGCCATACCATCACGCTTAGCAGGCGGGCTGGCGAGCGCAGTACGGGATGTTGATAGCGGGAAAGACTCTGCTACCCATCTTCCAGTGGTTTGCCTTGGAAAATTGCTACTGCATCTACGGGGAAGAAATGGCAACATTCTACCGCCAGCAACCCAAGGACCGCTTAATTATAAAGTTAAAATTAGGAATATTTGAATAATAATGAAACTCACCGAATCCTAAAAATAAGTAAGACTAAATCTGTTGTTCCCGATGTTCGAATAAATTAAATTAAATAAAATGAAAAATTGTTTATTGACTACACAAAGCACAGCACACAAATGAAAACAGAAAGGAACAAAAATAATCGCACAGAGAGCAGAATCTTATATGACAACTTAGAAATAGTCGCTGTAGCAACATGCGTCAAAAAGTCCCGTCTCAGCTTTATGCTACTCCACCCGCACCGCTCAGGAGTAGGCAGAGTCTCGCTGGTATTCTGACGAAACCTTTCTGACGTCTCGACCAACCAATGACGTTGTCACAAAAAAAAAAGCATAAACTTATTTAATGAAAAACAAAGCTAGAACAAATAGAAACGGCACATGCTTACAAAAATGAGGAAAAATAAACAACTAAAACAATAAAGCATTGCGAGTATTATTTAATATTTTAGTTTTATTTGAGTCTATTCACAATTTCAGCCGTAAAACGTCCACTACTGGACACAGGCCTACCTCATGGATCTCCATAAGGGGCAGATGCGATACTCACCATACACACCATACATGCTTAGCAGGCGGAATGGCGAGCGCAGTACGGGATACGGGGTACAGCGTCATTCTGTGTATCAACACACAGAATGACGCTGCTGCCCATCTTCCGGAGGTATCCCTTAGCAGGCTCTTACTGCATCCACGGGCAAGATAAGAGAGGCAACATTCTATTGCCGGCACCCCACGGCGTCTATTATTTCAGTTATATTATTATAAGCTTGTCGGCATTCGAGAATCTCAAACGCAAACATTATTTAGCTAATAACTTGGTTTAATTATCGCAATATCTAATACTAGGTATGCTCTGGAATTCTGGAATTGGATTTCGCTACTCTTAATGATTCGGGCTAGGCTAGTATTAATGGGATCCCTCCTGCAATTATTAGTCTGTTTTTAGGTTTAACTGTTGCGTTCAATAAAGTGTTAATTCATTCAGTCAATCATTATATGGTCTGAGTAATATCGACTAGCATCCTACTGATATTCATTCATTCTTTCAGCCGTAGAACGTCTACTACTGAACACAGGCCTCCATGAGGCCATGAGGGGTAGTTGCCATACTCACCACGCTTGGCAGGCCGGTTGACTTACGCTGCACGGGATTTTGATAAGCACACGGCACGCGGCTGCCTATCTTCCGGAGGTATCCCTTGGCAGATTCGTTTAGCATCCATAGGTAAGAGAGGTGGGACACATTTTTCTGCTGGCCATAGATGAATAATAATTATTATAGTAACTGGTAAAATAACGTTGAACTTCATACA
The DNA here is from genome assembly GCA_963082625.1 of Pasiphila rectangulata. Lineage (NCBI taxonomy): Eukaryota > Metazoa > Arthropoda > Insecta > Lepidoptera > Geometridae > Pasiphila > Pasiphila rectangulata. The sequence continues at coordinate 21,605,190 of OY720239.1, forward strand.
CATTTGATAATCTATTATGATGTTTATTTATTTGTACGTGTATACGCCAACTCTTTCAGGAGGTCATTGACCCTGTCTGATTCTTGACAGGGTCATTGACCTCTGCTATCGTTTAGATTGCCATTATCGTATATGCTATGTAATCAGCTGTTGAAGTTAAAACTTTCGTCGTTTTTTCTTGAATGAAAATCATCAAATCCTGAAAAGTAGAACTTAAAATGTTCCTTGGGTTAGTCAAAATCACCCCTTTTCGGCTTAGTACACATTATTTTTATTATTGTTTAGCCTCCACTGTCCCACTGCAGGGCAAAGGCCTTTCTTCCCTTAGTACATATATTATAATTAATTACGTTCATCATCATCATAATTAGCCTTAGGACTGCTATCCACGTCCGATGCTAGATGGCCTATGTCTCGCATCGGACGTCCTACGACTGAGATGATGATGACTATTTTATTGGACGTTGACCACAAATCCAACAAAGTTACAAATTAATGTTGTATACAAGACGAAACGAGTGTTAATACCAAATGACCAGTATATCGTTTTAATATGCAATGAACATTTTATGACGTTTTTGAGTGCTGAAAGTTGTAAAGCTGGGTAGTAAACACTAAATAAATAATTGATGCGGTCACAGTTTTATATCCTATGATTAAATTAACTTTTTAGTCAATTTGTATAATGAAAACAGTTGTTTGGTCGAAGCAATATCGGATAATATTTTGATCAATGCTATAATCGTGCCCTGTGACTGTTATTGAAATACTGAGTGACGACCAATTTTGTAGTCATTTAATATTAAAGCCGTTTTGGCCGAGTGGTATGTACCCCCGACTTTCAATCAAAAGGTCGTGGATACGATACAAGCCATGCACCAATGAATTTTTATTTTTTTAAAAATGTATGTGCACACTTAACACGTGCTTTAACGGTGAAGGAAACATCGTGAGGAAGCCCGCGGCTTGGCTTTAGCTTCAGACGTATTGACCTGTTCTTTCTTCTGACTAATAGCTGACTAAGCTGAGAGGATGCCTAGCACCTATACGTGCTAGGCAAGCTTAATCTATCTAACAATGTCCCAGGCACTGCAGCGTCCCATACAACAAGATTACCAGTTGCTGACGCTGTATAAATCATATTTAATAGATGCAATAGCCAGGTTTTTTAATTTTAACTATCTGTTCTTGTATATTATGTTACAAATATTGTGACACCATATAAACTTTTTTCTATTTCTATTTCAAACGATGGACCAAACCATCGTAGGATACGGAAGGGACAAAAAATCTGCCGATTGCCCGTAAATTCTAAGCTGTTAGGAGTATGCATTGTTAAACGTCGATCACCATGAGATGAAATTGTGGCCAAACAAAAGCCTACGAGTATAATAAAATTATAAAAAAATGTTACGATGTCGTGGTTTTCCTTCTAAAAATCTACGAAAATAATATATATCTTGCGTATGATTAAAAGCATTTGCCCCTCCCCTCATGCCCGTGGATGCAATAAGAACTTGCTAAGGGATTTCTACGGAAGATGGGCAGCTGCGTCTTTTCGTGTATCAATATCTCGTACTGCGCTCACCATCCAGCCTGCCAAGCGTGGTGAGAAACTACCCCTCATGGAGATCCATGAGGGAAGCCTGTGTTCAATAGTGGACGTTTCACGGCTTAAATGATGATGCCTCAGTTGGCCTTATAGCCGGATGAGTTGCAGAGGTCGCGAGTTTGATTCTAAATGGTTGTATGGAAGTACATTTTTTTCAATTTTTGATACATTTAAAGCTGACCCGAGACGAACATCCCCAGATCATCTCAGCCTTAGGTCCACTGCTGGTCATAGGCCTTAGAGATGCCTTATGAATCTCCAAGATTATGAAGATGTGGTTTGTCATCATCATCATCATCTCAGCCGTCATCCAATGTTAGACCTAGGCCTCCCTCATGGATCTCTATCATGAGGGGTTATTACCATACTAACCAGGCTTGGCAGGCCTGTTGGCGACCTGCGCACGCCGCATGTTGATAATCGAATAGACGCTGCTGCCAATTGTCCAGATGTATAGATTCTTGCCGTGGGGTGCCGGCAGTAGAATGTTACCCCTCCTCTCCTACCCGTGGATGCAGTAAGAGCCTGCTAAGGGACACCTCCGGAAGATGGGCAGCAGCGTCTCTCCGTGTATCAACATCCCATACTGCGCTCACCAACCCGCCTGCCAAGCGTGGTGAGTATGGCAAACTACCCCTCATGGAGATCCATGAGGGAGGCCTGTTGTCATCAGTGGACGTTTTATGGCTGAAATGATGATAGATTCTTACTGCATCCACGGGAGAGGAGAGGTAACATTCTACTCATTCAACGTTTCAATAATCTATCAAAACAATAAAAAAATAACGTATCTGTTGATTATTTGTCGAAGCTTACAAACAAATGAAATGATCTCTGTCATTGTTAAAAAAATATTTTTCTTCTCCAATGCAATATTTTACAATATTACAAAGTGGAATGTTGGTATTTCGTGTGTTGTGTGCTGTATTTTGTATGTTTGTAACGAATAAACTCAAAAACTGCTGGACCGTTTTTCAAAATTCTCTTACCATTATAAACTTAAATTATCCGTTAGTAACATAAGGCTATAGTTATTCCCGTATTCTCACGGGAACGGGAACTACGCGGGTGAAACGGTGGAGTGCGGATTGTTAACTATATTTTGATGTGTAACTAATATTAAACAAGCATTCGTACGGGGGTACCAGAAAAAGGGGCGAAGGCCTCAAAAGGTCACCAAAGGTCAAAAATGGAATTTTTGGGTTTTGAACGTTTTCGGTCATTTGAAGAATTTTTTTTGATGACCTTTTGAGTTCACTATTACTCCGGTATCTGTGACCCTGGGTCACCAAAATCAATCAGTCCCCTTCTCTCATTAAGACGGTGCTAACTAAAACAGTTTTCATGTAAATCGGTCAACGCATTCAGTTGTAATCATCAAATACACAGACATACAGATAGACAGCGCTATGCATGTAAGTGGGCATCGCCTCCTAAATTATATTATTTTTATATCCAATCCTTTATTATTCTGACTTGTATATTCATTTGTTAGAAGTACTTTTTACACTTTTTTTGACACTACACACAAAACACCATTATAGTCCCTTATTATTAAAGCTTGTACAATGGAAACCAGATGATTTAATACATTTTCATGTAAATACATACTTATCACACATAGAAAAATACCCAGATCCGGGAAAAATACCTGCAGAACAATTACAAACATTCGTCCCAAGCGGGAATCGAATCCGCTCCCTCCTGCGTATCAGTCGGCTATTAGACAAATTAAGCCACGGAGGCAGTGAAAATGCCGATGATAATGATGATGAAAAGCTATTTATAGTAACTTCTTATAACAGCGCGTGTAATATCACCCTACTGTTGTTATAAGCAATTTATAAAGCTAATTAACCTATTTTAATTCTTCCAGTGAAACTGTAAATAAAAGAAATTGCCTGTTTCGGATGCTCTAATTGTTTCCTGGCCAGTTTTATGCCTGCTTTAATTAATATAGCTTCCGTTATTGGATGATGGGATGAAAATTACGTCCATAAAGATATTTGAGTTGTTTGGTACAAAGGCGTATTTACATCAAACGCCCAAAATTCTTTTTCATATTTAGATTGATTGACAATTATTTTTACCCCTCACTGGTTTTTGCAAAATGTAATCAACCCAAATTAATCATCACATCAGCTCTAGCAATGAAAGTCCCGTCGAAATCGATCCAGCCCTTTCGTAGATAAGCCATAACAAACAGTCAGACACCTAAACTCAATATTCTATTTCTAATTTGTTTATTTTCTTTAATTAGTGTACAATTAGTTATTTTCATTCATTCATCCATTTATTTACATTGTAATTAACGTTTAAACTCGGCCACTCATAACAATATACGAGTGGTATGCGGTGGGGTGCCGGCAGTAGAATGTTGCCTCGAATCTGCTAAGGGGCTTCGGAAGATAGGCAGTAGCATCGTAAGTATCTGCTAAGCAGCAGCGTCTTCAACACCCTATATAGTTCTGCGCTCGCCAACCCGCCTGCCAAGCGTAGCAAATAAATATAAATAAAAAATGGTGGACAATTCACACTAACCATCAAAAATATGGCAATAACCTCCTCGTGATACATGAGTGAGCCTGCCGTGGGGTGCCGGCAGTAGAATGTTACGCCTCCTCTCATACCCGTGGATGCTTTAAAAGCCTGCTAAGGGATACCTCCGGAAGATAAGCAGCAGCGACTTTCCGTGTATCAACATCCCGTACTGCGCTCGCCAAACCGCCTGCCAAGCGTGGTGAGTATGGCAACTACCCCTCATGGAGATCCACGAAAGTGTTTAGTAATGGACGTTTTACGTCTAAAATGATGATCCATGAGTACTTGAAGATCCACAAAGGACTATATTTAGACGTACTACTAATTTTGATAATGATTAAGACTAATTACAGAAGTTTTAATGAGTAAATTTAGTTCTCGCTGGCCACTCCTACTTATAATTCTAAGCTTATCCCGTTAATTATAGTTAATTCTGAAGAATACAAGAGATCCCAAACTACCTTTCGCAATACAGAGGGTGAGGTTTCTAAAGTCAAACAAGAACTTTGTTACAAACTAATATGAGTTTAACAATGTTCGCAAACTGTCGGAAGCGTCAAATAATTGCTGGCTCGAATATTAATTACTTCTCCACTACTTAACCGGTGGTTGAAAGGTTAAAAGGTAAAGTAATTAAAAAAAAAAGAAGTTTACCATATTGGATGACAAAGGCGAGAGTAAGGAACATAACATGCTCAAATGTCTAAAGGTAGCATTCCACCAATGTGCGGCACAAATGTTTGAATGCTAGAAAACTGAAAGGGAAGAGTGCCTGCACATTTTGGTGATTTCTAGCATTTAAAAATTTGTGCCGCACACTAGTAGAATTCTACCTTATTAATTGCTATCTGAAGAATTGTTAACACAAGATACGTACTAAAATTTTGAATACGGTACGTTTGTCTGTTTTTTGTTTTCCGTATCAATCAATGGTGGACTTTTGGATGACGAACACTAGAGAATATTATGGAAGATTTTAGAGGAGTCTACTGCTACGGATTATAGCTTTAAGTAAATAGTATAATGTTATTAATTTCATCATCATTTCAGCCGTAAAACGTCCACTATATAACAAAGGCCTCCCTTATGGATCTCCATGAGGGGTAGTTGCCAAACTCACTACGCTTGGCGGGCGGGTTAGCGAGCGCCGAACGGGATGTTGATACACAGAAAGACGCTAATGCCCATCTACCGGAGTTATCCCTCAGCGGGCTATTAATGTATCCACGGGCATGAGCGCAGTAGCAACATTCTACTGCCAGCCCCTTACAGGATTTTGGTGTACAAATAAGCACAATAAACTTACACATCAGTTGAGTCCTGCTACATATAAAATCATCATTAAAAACCCGCAGCCAATGAGTTATTTGATTAAGCACTCACTGACGTAACAAAAGTTAACCACAGTATTTACTATGTCGGCCAAATAATTCATATTTATAGTGGGACTTTGGGACACAAACATAATTTAACAAAGTAAATACTTTATTAGCTCATTAAAAACAGTGGCAATTAATTATATTAAGTGTTGTTTGTAGCAACAAGAGACCTATGCTTTCACAACGTATTTTAAACAGTAAATAGTGTCATAGGCATAGTGAAAGAGCTGTATTAAATTTTAGGTAAGCTAAAGACAAACAAACGCTGTTATTTGAACAACAAAACTGTCACGGTATGATGCTATGATCAGAATATAGATCAACTAGGGTTGTAATAACTTTGACCATTATGTGTGTGGATGTGTGTGTATGTGGATGTGTGTGTATGTGTGTGTGCATTTGCGTGCGTGTGTGTGTGTAGCTCCGTCATGATCAGCACTTAGAGATTCACGAGGGAGAACTATGGTCATAGGTGGACAACGTATGGCTGAGAAGATGATCATGAGGGATTGTTGCCATACTCACCACGCTTGGCAGGTGGGTGGGCGAGCCTAGTACGGGACGTTAATACACTGAAAAGAGCTGCTGCCCATCTTCCAGAGGTATAACCTTTGCAGATTCGTACAGCATCCCCGGGAAAGAGACTAGGGGCACAATTCATATGCGCGCATACCACGTCAACCAATCAGATGTTTTATTAATACCATTTTAATCCGTTTCATCATCATCATCTCAGCCGAAAGTACTCATGGATCTGCAAGTACTGATCATGGGTTTCTGCCATACTCACCACGCTTGCCAGGCGGGTTGGCGAGCGCAGTTCGGTATTTAATACACGAAAAGATGCTGTTCCTCATCCAGGCATCCCTTAGCAGATTCTTACTGCATCTACGGGCAAGAGAGGAGAGGCACCATTCTTATGCGGGCATACCACGGCGACGGTTGTTTTTATTAATACTATTTTAATCAGTTTATATTCTGTAAAAGACGTTTCCGTCCTGATCAGTGACATAATGACAAAGCAGACACATTTCACCAGCCATGTTTCACAGGCTGTGGCCAGATTTGCCGCGCCATGTGTTTTAATTAACTTGAACGGTAATGAGAGTACAGTTTCATTATAAAGTGTATGATGAAAATGACGTCAAAATATTAAGCAAGATTAGGTGATTTATTGATACGGTAAGCTCGAAATTCATACGCGTATAGGCGACTCATCCCATAAATTAATTTATTTTAAACAATGTATTTCATGCGTGGGGCGACGGCAGTAGAATGGGAGGCCCGTAGATGCAGCTAAGGGATACCTCTGGAAGATGGGCAGCAGCGTCTTTCCGTGTATCAATATCTCGTACTGCGCTCGCCAACCCGCCTGCCAAGCGTGGTGAGTATGGCAACTACCCCTCACGGAGATCCATGAGGGAGCCCTGTGTTCAGTAGTGGACGTTTTACGGCTGAAATTATGAATGTTTTTACTGTTGATGACGTAAATTGTACGAAAATACTTTGTAACAGATTTTTGGATTTTAATACCATCAAAAAGATTATCATTATCTCAGCCGTGAACATGGATAATCATGGATAATATCCATGAGCCATACTCACCACGCTAGGCAGGCAGGTTCGCAAGCGCAGTCAAAATTCTAAATTCAAAAAATACTTTATTCAGTGCCGCATGGACCATATTGACGCGTCACAAATTACAAAATACAAGCATTGGTACGGAGGTACCAGAAAAGGGGACGAAGGCCTTAAACGGTTACCAAAGGTCAAAAATGGCATTTATGAGTTTTTGGACGTTTTCGGCCATTCGAAGACTTTTTTTTTGGTGACCATGTGAGATTACAATAACTCCGATCCCTGTGACTCTAGGGTCACCAAAATCAACTAGTCCTCTTCTATCATTAAGACGGTGCTAACAAAAAATGTTTCATGTAAATCGGTCAACGCGTTCGGTTGTAATCGTCTCATGCACAGAGAGACAGACAGCTTTGCATATTAGGGGTCTTCGCCCCCTAAAAACAAAACAGTTAAAGGATTTTGAGGCACAGAAAGTCGCGGCTGCCATTTTCTAAACGTATCTCTTGGCAGATTCATTGACATCATACTCGTGGAGTTTTCAAAAAACAAGTTTGGTCTTATAGAAATGTTTTTCTGACTCCCGCCGACAGCAAAATCTGCACGTGATGTTTAAGTTTCCGTGGTCAAAAGCACTTCGGGACTTTTTTGCTTTTTCTACACCCTTGCGGTTGACAGTACTGATATGGGTCCAGTATAAAAAGGTCCTACCATTAGCATATGGACCCCGAAAAGTCGCGAACAAAAGTAGCTTATTTGGAGCTTTGTGGGTGTACAATGTTTTTGTTGAGTCTATGGGTCTGCTCCTCACTTGTATAAAAGAGTAAGGCCGTATATTATAGATGATTTATACAGCGCCAGCAACTGTCATTTATGCTGGTCAAGATGCAGTGCAACTTGTTAAGCTTTCGCGATTTGTTAACATATTTTTTAGTTTTAAAATTACAGGATTTTATCGCGTACCTGATGTCATCAGTCCTCCCGCGACCAAGAACGCTGAAATGTGTTCGAAACGTCGGGAAAATAATAAAAAAGGTACGCGATAAAATCCTGTAATTTTAAAACAAAAAAAAAAAGATGCAGTGCCTAATAATAAAAGGTTATTTTGAAAGAGGTTTCATCCTATAAAATCACGATTTATGTAGTGAGCAGTATTTCTCTCCATAACTATGATGAAAACGTTGCTATTTCGCCACCTAACAATAAGCAAGCAATTACTAGAATAAACTAGGGTTCAAAACTGCTTATTCAGGTGTCTAGAAACCAGGAGGTCTATTCTCGTGAATCTTGATCCAAGTGATAAACGCTCCAAGTCGAAAAAAATCATAAATACTCTCAAAATCTCTATTGAAACCAACAGAAAGTTCGTTTTATTGTCATTTTGAGAGTTTTCCGATGTTTCCAGATATTGCTTGTTGTTATTGTTGCTGGCAAGTTTTACGATTAATCCAGTAATTGCTTGCTTGTGGAATTCTCGTGATCTCACGAAAAAAAAATTTCTATTGCAAACCGATTGTGATACCTTTGTGATTACCTCGGTCTTCCTCTTTACCAGTCGTGCATCGACTGGTAAAGAGGAAGACCGAGGTAATAGTAGACTTAAAATTAAATACTGAAGTGACAAGTTCGTAGTAGACACTGAGAAGTAAGGTATGACGAAATATCACGCAAAATCACGATTCACGAGAATTGCCCCCCCTGAGCAAAAACGTCTAGAGGTGACTATGTTACTGAATCACCTAACGTTTTTTCTTATGCTTCATGGACACTTCTTCTTTATTTATCACCTTATTCATGAGCCCGTTGACACCTGCTGGAAAGGTCTAATTCTTCAACACGTTAACGTAAACGGTCCAGTTGTGACGTCCAACGGCTGACGATGATGATTTCTTAATAATCATTTACATATATTAAAACTAGCCTGTGCCCGCCGCTTCGCATGCGTTGTAATCGGATAAAACGTAGCCCATTTGTTAATTTCGTCATGTCAATTTACGTCATCAACAGTATACAGTAAGTACATTCATAATTTCAGCCGTAAAACGTCCACTACTGAAGACAAGGCACCCTCATGGATCTTTATGAGGGATAGTTGCCATACTCACCACGCTTGGCAGGCGGAGTTGGCGAGCGCAGTACTCGTAGCAGTAATCGTAGTCAACATCTATACGTTTGCAAAATTTCAGCTCGATACGTACGCTAGTTTTTGCGTGAAGAGGTAAGAAACCTTCGCCCTGATAGTATTAGTGAGATAAATAAAAAAAAAAACTTTTATGTCGGACTACATAGATCCGTAATCCGTTAGTTACACTATTTTAGACGAAATGTAAATTAACTAAACTAAATCAAAACACAATTACTAACACTAAAAAACACTAAATCACTCGCCGCACAAAGCACAGCCACATACGAGAAGTGATTCTATTTGCTATCGTTTGTAGGATGCTCTTATGCACTTTGCACATCAGGGACGCCGTCTTCTCACGGATGGTAGCAAACCATAACTTGACGACCTCTGTGCCGCAGTGGGCGAAGGTCTACCTACGACGCAAGAGGTTGCGGAACGGTTCGATTCCCGCCTCAGGCCGAATCTGCAGACATTTGTTCAGGGTGTTCTCGATGTTTTTCTATATTCGAGTACAAATAAATAAGGCGAGGTGCGTGTCGGGCCACGCGCTAAATCAAAAATAATGAAATAAAAAATTTAAAAAATGAATATTAAATTAAATAATTGAATATTTTTAATATATTTTTTTTATAACTCTTTTTAAAATGATTTTAAAAAGAAGAATTTTAATGAGAGAACTGGCCGTGGGTTGCTGGCAGTAGTATGTTGCAGTAAGAATCTTCTAAGGAATGCCTACGAAGGACGAGCAGCAGCGTCTTTCCGTGTATCAACAACCCTTACTGCGCTCGCCAACACGCCTGCCAAACGTGGCGAGTATGGCAATAATCATGATTAGTACATAGTAGTAGTGTATAAATGGTTGAGCTGCCTCAATTCAAACTGATGAATACTCAGTTGAATAGATAGACATTTCAAACTGTTATGGACTGGAACTGCTTTCGTTCTATTCAGCTCAGTTCATCGTGTAACTGGTATTGTTCTACATAGTTCAGTTCATCAGATTACTAACTTCTACTATGAATCGTGATCTCTATTCAACGGACTATTCATTGGATTAAATTGAGGCATGTTTACCATTATATACTCGCGTATATGTATGCTGCTCACCGTGGTCTACTACTGCGTTGCGTGCTGACCCGTAAGTACTGACTTTCTTTAGCTAACAAAAATAAGAAAATGATGTCTAAATGAATCAGTATCTCCATACGCAGTATCTGGCAGATGGCACAAACTCTACGCTGGATTACAGACAGCGTGCCTTGAGTGAAACGGCTACTTGTTTTGTTAAATATCACCTAAGCTGCCTCAAATTCGAACTAATGAATACGCAGTTGAATAGATAGACATTTCAAACTGTTATTGACTGGAACTGCTCTCGTTCTATTCAGCTCAGTTCAGCGTGTAACTGGTATCATTCTACATAGTTCAGTTCATCAAATTACTAACTTCTACTATGAATCGTGATCTCTATTCAACGGAGTATTCATTGGATTAAATTGAGGCATTTTTCAGTTTACGCACAGTTTACGCTGCCTCATTGTCAGAGATAATATCGATATTCAAACTAGATATTTTTCAAACTACTAATGTCTGTAACTGGACTTGTTCTACTTAGTTCAAATCATCATGTAACTGGTATCCTTCTACTCTGTTCAATAAATCAGATTGCTTACATCTACTATGAATCGTACTTTATTCAAACCACTTCATGTCTGTAGGTACCTTTTAGGTTAGATTAACGAATTTATGATCGAACACCGACATGAATGTGAATTGTTTTCAATTTTACCTCGGTTTACATTTACATATATTCAGATGAATAATAGCTTTACTTTATAATCTACAGCAGATAGGTACGTATTTATAATAATGAAACAACTGATTCAGTAAAAATAACATTTTATTATGAATACACCACTTATTCAAACTACTTAATAACATTTTAAGGAATACTATGTCTTACATAAAATAGTTATCTATTCTAATTGAATAATCTTACGGTAAGAAAGTGAGATTCAACATAAATTATAATAGCTCTCAATAACAATAATTCTTACAGTGAGTTGTCCATTAAGTTCCTACATATAAGTTGAATTACATGTTTGATACGAGAATAAATATCGTCGCTTGTTATGTTTTCGACAACATGTTGGACACAAATCTCTGCAGAGCAGTTGCATATTGATTTTGCAACGTTATCGAATTGATTGACATCATATACTTGTATTCTAATAATTTTTGTACCTCTTACAACTTTTTTAATCATTGTAGTGATTGCCTTATTTTGTTGGTTATTTAAAAGTTCGAGACTCCCTGGACTTCTGTTTCTGAGGTGGTCAGAAAGATCTTCCATTCTGGTGGGAGTTAGTGGAGGTGACAGCGGATATGTTGGGAACACGGGTGAATAGTTCCAGCTCGGCATCTGAAAACAAACTATACATTAGTTACAATCAACATAACATTAGAAATTAACCTCTTGTTGAATAGTACAATACAATTTGGATTATTAAAATTAAATATGATTGTTACTTACCGACATTTTTTACACCTTCACGCTAAGAGAGCTCCCAAATGATAAAACGATGATTTACAACTGCAGAGGCTCTTATTTATATAATTTTGCATTCATTCTAAAACTTGTTTAAGGTTTAAAATCACTCAAAATAATCTATGATATGAATGATACAGTTTCTTTTTATAGTAAGTTACCTTATATGCACCGGGACGGCGAGTGCAATATGATTCGTCTATGTTTATCAATTATTATTACTATCGTTGACCCATGACTTCGTTTGTGTTTCATCCATGGATATTAATTAAAATAAAGGCTATCGATTGGTACAACTATAGTTTTAGTGCTCGTTTTAGGACATACAAACAAATCTTTTTATAATGTACTAGGTGCAACAATTTCAGGTACAGTCGTTTGTCACAGATTCTCTGTATGATATTTTCATATGCATGGGTTTCATGTGGTCGATATTGATCGAATAGAACACAATTGTTTGGTCGTGAGTGTACTTTCCCAAATTTGGTTTGCCACTGATGATTCTTCATGATCTATGTATGGATTTTAGCACTGTCAGCTGTAACGCACAAGCACTATCATGTTAGTATACGACACACACAATGAAATTTGGAGTAATAAATACTGCAAGAGGCTGGATCAAAGTTATCACTTCCAACAAGCAAATCGACTACAACACACCTGGACACCGAAAATAAAATGTAAGTATTAAATTTTTATTTTGGTTATTAAATGCACTCCAATAATTTTATAAATATTTTTATCTTATGCTTTCTATCATTAACAGGTCGAGATCTATGCCACTGCTAGCAGACGACATCTTCCCTGCATCGGACGATGAGGTGCAAGTAGAGAAGAAAAGGATGGAGAACAAGGAAACAAAAAGGTGAGCTATACTCAGTTGCTAATATTATACCTGTCTGTCTGTTTCTCTTTGAATGGGTCATTTACATTAAAATGTGTTAGTCTTAATCGTGACTTAGGCTATGAGTGCATGTAATTACAAATTATTTTACTGATTTTTGTTCCCCTTTATTCACAGATCACATGCATCGGCTTCTGAGCATGAAGAGCCGCCAAGAAAACGTTCTCTGACCCCTCAATCCTCGAAGAAGAAGAAGCCTGTTATCAATCCAATCACACCGGTTCGAGTGACGGCACAGGATCTCTTTGGGGATGATAGTGATGGTGAGAAGTCTAGCCCCTTTTGTAGTGACGAAGTACCAGCATTGCAATCAATCTTTATAAATAAACTTTCAAGCGGTCTTTCGAAACAGGTATTACCTGATAAGAAAGGCTCGCACTACGTCGAAATTAAAGTATTTAGATCAGACGAAATTGAAAAAGTTTTGCCAATAAATAGATGGCGACACTCTGTGACATCTTTAAAAATAAGAACGGATGCTAATTGTGAGCTTTGGACACATTTAGCCAATGTAATCAAAACTGCGAGAAAAGAGTTTAGAGGTGTGCCAAACAATTTTTCATATAACTTTAGTATGCAGCTGTAGGAACTACTGATTTCTTACAGTAATAATTACTTAATGTATTTTATTCTGAATATTACTTTATAATCGTTTTTAATCATATTTCTTGTGATCATGATTGTATTAATAAAATTATATTGTAATATATTATGGTCTATTCTTTTTTACAGTTAACATGAACGATACCCGAGAGCTACTGAATGATGATAATTTTGTTAAATGTGATCAATGTGATTTACAAATAAACAGAAAACAGTATCAATATCATTTGAGAACAGAATTACATAAAATGAATACTATTGTTGCAAGCGAATTTAAGAATATTTATATTATTAAAAGTGCTTTTAAAAACCGAATCATTACTTACTGTGTGAAAGTTGAAAATGAAATGTTTATAACACCAGAAGAGTTTTTATCTACTTATGAAACAGATATTTATAGAATCTTAGAAATTACATTACAAAAACACAAATGCCTTAAGATACAATTTGAATTATTCGCATTTTATAAGTTACCGAAAACGAAAGAAAAGGAATTGAAATCATTTAATACGAAATATGAAATTCTGTATGATATTAATGGATTAAAAGAGATTTATCGAAAGAAAACGGCTGAAACGTTAAAAAGAAAACTTACCGAATTCGAACACTCTGAGTCCGGTTGGTCATTTTTATCACTCAGTCATTTAGAAATTAATATTAATAGATATTGTCCATTGCGAGGAGGTACATATATTAAACTACCTCCACGCGTGGCAAATACTAAAAGCTGTGTTAATGTGAAAAATAATGATGAATTTTGTTTCCTTTGGAGCATTATAGCCGGGCTTTATCCATGTGACAAAAACTCGGACAGATGTTCCTCTTACCCGCATTATTCGAAAGTTTTTAATGTTAATGGAATTAAATTTCCTCCATCATTTCATGATATAAAGATATTTGAAAAGAATAACTCAGATATAAGTATTAATGTGTTTGGTTTCGATAAGAAAAATAATTACGTGACTGGTCCTCTATATATGACTGCTAATAAAAGAATTAAACATTTTAATTTACTATTTATTGAAAGCGAAGAAAATGGTCACTACTGCTTAATTAAAAATTTGAAGAAATTAGTGCGAAGGCAAGTAACTCAGCATGGAGGTTCTGTTCATCTGTGTGAAAGTTGTTTGCTTACTTTTATGAGTAAAGAAAAATTCGTAAAACATAATTGTTCCAAGATATTACAAGTATTACCAAAACCTGATACTTATTTAATGTTTAGAAATTTTGACAGACAACAAAAAATCCATTTTATAATCTATGCTGACTTTGAAAGTTTGTTAGTGAATTATTCAGATAATTCCCAAAACTCGAATACGACAAAGTTTAAGATTCATAAACCGTCTTGCTTTGCTTATTACATATGCTGCTCATTCGACAGTTCCTTTAACAAATTGGTTACATATAGAGGTCCAGACGCCGCTGAAATATTTATAAAATATTTGATGGTAGATGCGAAATATATACATGATAAGATTAAGTCTATTACTCCTATGAAACAGTTAAACGAAAATCAGCAAAATGAATACGATTCGAGTGATTATTGTCATATTTGCAAACATCTATTGTTTGGTGATAAGGTTTGCGATCATGATCACGTTACCGGAGAGTATAGAGGTGCCGCACATTCATATTGCAACCTCACGTTCAAAGTCTGCCCGTTTATACCAGTAGTTTCATAATTTATCTGGTTACGATTTACATTTATTTATAATGGAGCTAACAAAATATGATGGTTCATTAAATGTTATTCCTAAAACTAAAGAAAAGTACATAACAATCACAAAGTCATTTGAAATGGGTACTAAGAATAATTATTCCGTAAAAGTAAAATTTATTGATTCTTTTCAGTTTTTGAATGCAAGTTTAGATAAATTGAGTAAAAGCTTGAATGACAATGATTTTAAACATACTTCTAAAATTTTCACCACCACTTACCAGTTTGAGTTAATGAGAAAAAAAGGTATTTATCCTTATGACTATATGGATTGTTTTTCCAAATATGAAAATAAAAACCTGCCTTCTAAAGAATTGTTTTATAACAGTTTATTGAAACAAAATATTTCTGATATCGAATATGCACATGCACAAAATGTTTGGAAAGAATTTAACATAAGCAACATGGGTGAATACACTGATTTATATGTGAATTGTGATGTTTTGTTGTTGACTGATATATTCGAGAACTTTAGAACAATGAGTTTGCATTACTTCAAGTTAGATCCAGCTTATTATGTAACCGCACCTGGCTTTAGTTGGGATGCAATGCTTCTTTATACTGGTGTTCGATTAGAATTAATAAATGATCTTGAAATATATCAAATGTTAGAAAAAGGAGTTCGAGGTGGTTTAGCGCAATGTACATTAAGACATGCTCAAGCAAATAATAAGTACTTGCCGACATATAACCAATCAAATCCATCCAGTTTTCTCATATATCTTGATTGTAATAATTTATACGGTTTTGTAATGATGAAGAAATTACCCATATCTGATTTCAGATTCATGTCACCAGAACAAATAAATTGTTTAAATATTGAAAATGTTTCGGATGACAGTGATTTTGGATATGTTTTGGAAGTAGATTTAGAGTATCCCAATCACTTACATGATGCACACTGTGAATTACCTTTTTGTATTGAGAAACTCGCTCCACCAGGCAGTAAATCTAAAAAACTATTAGCAAATCTTTACAATAAAAGTTGTTATGTGATTCATTACATCCATTTAAAGGAATGTTTAAAACAAGGACTAAAATTAAAAAAAGTTCATCGTGTTATTACATTCAGACAACAAAGTTTTCTTAAGAAATATATAGATTTGAATACAAGTTTGCGTCAAGCCTCAAAGTCTGATTTTGAAAAAGACTATTTCAAGCTGTTAAATAACTCAATATTTGGTAAAACTATAGAGAATAAGCGAAAGCAAGTGAATGTTAAACTGGTATCCCATTGGGAAGACACCAATAATGTGACCAATAAATTTATCGGTGCTCGAAAACTGATTGCCAAACCAAATTTCAAATCGGTATCAATTTTTTCTGAAAACTTTGCTGCCGTTCAGTTAAATCTAGAAAAAATAATTTTGGACCGACCAATCTATGTAGGATTCACTGTGCTAGAGTACGCAAAACAACATTTGTATCAATTCCATTATAATTTTATCAAACAAAAATATGGCGACAATGCAAAGCTTTGTTATACTGATACTGATAGTTTGTTATACTTAGTTTATACAGATGATGTGTATGAAGACATTAAGAATGATATTAAAGAGTTCGATACCAGTAACTTTGCTGAAAATAATGTATATAGAATGCCAAGAATTAATAACAAAATACCCGGCCTATTCAAAGATGAGATGGGTGGTGAATTAATAACAGAATTTGTGGGGCTAAGAGACAAACTTTACTGTATTAAGAGTGCTAGAGAGGTCATAAAAAAAGCCAAAGGTGTATCTAAGTCTGTAATAAAATCTTTAAATTCACAACATTACACAGATTGTTTGTTAGACGATAAAGATTTGAAGCGTAAGATGAACATGATTAAGTCATTAAAACACACTTTGTATTCACAAGAAGTAAATAAGTTAGTTTTAAATAGAAATGATGACAAACGTTATATATTACCAAATCAAATAGATACAGTAGCATGGGGGCACTATGCATATGCTTAGCTTATTTTAATAATGTGTTGTGATCGCGAAAGTTTAAAAAAGACTATAGCTTATTTTTATATTAACTTCTATTTAATGTCTATCCTGATGATAATTGATAAATAAAATGTATTGTGTTTTATAAGTTATCAATGTAATTATTGTTAGCTGTCGGTTATCCTTAATACATGAATATAAATACTGGTTTTTAAATTTCTGTATTTTACTTACTTAACTCAAGTTCATTATTCTCGATTTGTCTAAGATTTATACAATAGTAGGAGCACTATTACTATAAAATGGTAATCAAGTAGCAATAATAATCATTTGATAACGATGAAGCTTGTAAAACAAACGTTAAGCTTAGATATTAGTCCTATTGATTTGGAATCAAAATCACGGCTATCGAAACATGGTGCATTGTTACCTAATAGCATTCGCTGTTTGATTTGTGGACCATCTAATTGCGGTAAAACTAATGTAATGGTTTCTTTATTGTTACATAAAAACGGTCTTAGATTCGAACACTTACATTTATATACAAAAACCCCATTCCAAGGTTTATATTGTTTTCTCAAGGAAGTGTTATTAAACGTTCCTGTAATAAAATTTCTTGTATGTAGTAACAATAGTGAAGTTACACACCCAAATGATGCATTACCGAATACAGTGATGATTTTTGATGATGTGGTTTGTGAAAGTCAGAGCAACATTCGTAATTATTTCACTATGGGTAGACACAATCAAATAGATTGTTTTTATCTCTCACAAACATATTCAAGGGTACCAAAGCAGTTGATTCGTGATAACACAAATTTATTATTGCTCTTCAAACAAGATGAAATCAACTTAAAGCATATATACAACGAGCATGTGAATTCAGATATGTCATGGAATACATTTAGAGATATTTGTTATAATGTTTGGCGGGAAAGGCATAGTTTTTTAACTATAAATAAAGACTCTGAATTAAATAACGGCAGATATAGAAAAAATCTAGATACCTTTATATACTTATCCTGAAATACAACATCGTCATTTGCAAGAGATACGTTAAAGCACAAAGACAAAATATGAGTCTTACTATTAAAGAACAGATAATTACATCATCAAATATTATAAAAAATAAACTCAAACAGCTAAGAGACATAGAAGATCAAAACAATCATGAACTCAATAAAATATTTAAACCTGTTACTGAACCTTTAACACAAATGATAAATTCTAATGAAAATAAGGTAAAATGTAATTTGAATTTGAGTACCAAACACGTGCCAGCCAGATTAGATGATGCAATCACCTCCACACCATCGAGAGTATATAAACCATCATCGGATGATGATTCAGAAACAGAACATTATGATTCGGGCTCAACATATTTTACTGATGATTTGGGAAACAATGATACCAAAGACGAATCTATAACAAAAAAATATCTGAGTAGCCTTTATGATATAAATATTCCTTTCGGTGTCCGGAAAGTCGGTGATCAGTTAATGATGGGTAATTATTTGGTTAAAATAATTTCCTCAATCGATGGTGACCAGGAACCATGTAGAATCAAGATTGATAATGCTGAATATCAATTGACTGAAGGACTAAAAGAGGTATTATTACATAGAAAACCGAATCTAGATTTAGTTACTGAAAATGACAAAAAGGCTTATAAAAACATCTTGATAAAAACGAATGCTCATAAGCGTGATTATGATAGTAATGGACAGTTGAAGGGAGACAAAGGTGAAAAATATAAACAAATTATTAAACCTATGTTCATCACATCAGCAGTTGAAAGTAATAAAAAAGTTGGTGGTAACATAAACATATTAAAGAAATATAGAAAAAATACTGATTTTATCTATTGGGATGATCCTAATGAGCTAGTCGAGAGATTAAAACTTCTCATTGCCTCTAAACAAGCTGGAAATACAAATCAAGACAACGAAATTATTTCCATCATAGAAGAACTACAGGAAGCGGGTATAATAAAATCATAAATAACATAGTCATGATGAAGATTCGTTTAGTTGTTAAACGGTTGTCAAGGATTACAGAAGCTAAAAATGAGTAAAGAAGATGTAGTGAACGAAATACACAAAAATGCAAGAGTCAATTTTCCTCGTAGATGTGTTGTACTCCAAGACATAGATGATCTTTGGCAAGCTGATTTGATTGATGTACAAAAAATATCAAATTATAATTCAAATTATAATTTTATACTTATCGTAATTGACTGTTTTTCAAAGTATATTTGGGTGAGACCTCTAAAAAATAAAGCTAAAGATTCTGTAACGAAATCATTTCAATCAATTTTGTCTAATGGTAGAGTGCCTAAAAACTTGCAAACAGATTGGGGTAAGGAATTCTACAATGAAAATTTTAAAAAGCTGATGCAAGTGCATTCAGTAAACCATTACTCGACATATTCAACTAAAAAGGCTTCTATAGTCGAAAGAGTAATACGAACTATAAAGGGTAAACTTTATAAAACGTTTAGTTTGAAAGGTAATTTTAAATGGGCAGACGGAACCTTAGAAAAAGTTGTGGATGTTTACAATCACACTAAACATAGAACTATTCAAATGAGTCCACTCCAGGTTAATAAGCATACAAAACAAATTGTGATGCAAAAATATAATATACTGAATAAGCCAATAATTAAAAGAAGAAGCCGTTTTACTGAGGGTGATGTAGTACGAATAAGTAAGCATAAAGCTCATTTTTATAAAGGATACACTCCGAATTGGTCGACGGAACTATTTAAAGTAATTGTGGTTCAGAATACTAATCCACCAACGTATTTGCTGGAAGACTCAAGAAAAAATAAAATTTTGGGATCGTTTTATGGTCAAGAGCTTCAGAAAACTAAAAATCCTGATGTGTATTTAGTTGAAAAAGTTCTAAAGAAAAAAGGGAGTAAAGTTTTTGTTAAGTGGTTAGGTTTACCACCTCAGGAAAATAGTTGGATTAGCAAAACTAATATATTATAAATATCAAGCGTAATATTGTCATTCTTTGTTTACTTATGGAAGGGAAAGGTCTTGTGAATAGTATTATAAATCATCTACCGTTTGAGTTACATCTTCCAGGCTATAATTATTGTGGACCAGGAACAAATTTACAGGAGAGACTTAACAGAGGTGACAAAGGTGTGAATCAACTTGATGAGTATTGTAAACAACACGATATTGCATATATGAAAACAGATAATTTACAAACGAGACACGAAGCAGATAAGATCTTAATGAAAATGGCTAAGAAGCGAGCATCATTATCCAATGCGAGTGTAGGAGAAAAGCTTGCCGCGAATATTGTTAACAAAGCAATGTTGATGAAGATTTCAAATGGATCGGGTCTTAAAAAAAGTTTTAAAAAAGTTGTTGCATATGCGAAAAAAAATATCCGTAAAGCAAAACCAAAATGTAAAAAGCTGGCTATCGATTTGGCTATTGCTGCAATTAAAGATCTTGGATCTGATTCTGAGGTGAAAATTCCACGTGTGATACCTCTACCGAAGACAGGAGGATTCTTGCCGTTAATACCAATAATTACCGGATTATCTGCTGCTGGTGCTCTTGCTAATAAAACATCCGCTATATCACGAATGGTAAAAACATTTCAGACGGCGCTAAAAACATGGAATGTAATAAAAAGTATTAATCAGAATTTTGAACCGGTATGTCTAGGCAAAGGATTACAGCTTAAACCATATAAAGGTGGTTTGGGTATTTACACTTCGTCAAAAAACTAAATAAACAGCTACCTGATCGTCCTCTTACCAACATTGATATAATGAAATATTCAAAAAACCATATTCCATATTTTAGAGGAGTATTTATGAGAGATCAACTACCTAAACATCCACGCAAAATTGAATGCGGTATAATTAATTTGGATAGCTCTAAAAATCAAGGAACACATTGGTTAGCCTATGTAAAGAGAAATGACAATATTGAATATTTTGATAGTTATGGTGATCTTAAACCACCGACTGAATTTATCAAGTATATGGGTGACAGCATTTGCTATAACTATATCAATTATCAGGGTAGTCATCCATATAACTGCGGACATTTATGTCTAAAATTTCTTGAAAATCGTATGCTTTAATTTCAAATAAATTGTATGATTAAAACATAATAGCTCAGTGTTAGTCTAAACGTTGAATAAATAAGTAGCATCTTTTTCTAAAAATATTATTATGATTGATTTCAATGTTAAAAAACGTAAGAAAAGTGGTGGTACGTCGACAAAAAATAATAGTTCAAATCGTGATTCCATTAAACACGCACGTATCTTACCAGCTCTCAGTAAGATAAATAAAGAGTTTTTAAGAAATTTGGGATATCAACTATGAGTATCTTGCAAATTAATGAAGCGCCTCATTATGACAACTCTATTGAAGGTTATGAAGTTCATTCCTATACTCCATACACCAATAGCTTCAAAGAAAACGATGAAATACGAATACCGATTAATCAACAAGACACTTATCTACTACCTGCAGCCAGCTCCATTTACATTGAAGGATGTATAGAACTTTATATGAAGGATGCTGCAGGTAAACTAGTAAAGAAGGAGTGTCAGCTTAACAATAACCCTATACCGTTTCTTTTTCATGATATAAGATATGAGATAAATGGCGTCGAAATTGATCGTATTAGACACGTTGGTATTACTTCTACAATCAAATCTTACGTTTCAATGAATGAGGGAGAAAGTAAACAGGCAGCTCTGTGGGGATGGAACTTGAATGGAACGAAATCTGTAAAAGGTCTTTTTAATGTAATATTACCCCTCAGTAAACTATTAGGATTTGCAGAAGACTATAACAAAATCGTATTAAACTGTAAACACGAATTAATTTTAACAAGATGTAAATCTAATGATGATGCTCTCGTACTTGATAATAATAATCAAGTGATCGTAAATATTGAGAGAATTCAATGGCGTGTACCTCATATTAAAGTGTCAGATCGAGAAAGATTACTACTCTTAAAACAGTTAGAAAAAGATAGACCAATACAAATAGCATTCCGAAACTGGGATACATATGAATATCCACTTTTACCTAAAACAAAGAAGCATTCATGGTCCATTAAAACTGCCTCCCAACTTGAGAAACCTAGATATGTAATATTAGGTCTTCAAACAGCTGAAAAAAAGAACAGAAATTGTTCACTGTTTGATCATTGTAATTTGACTAACGTTACATTATTTTTAAATTCACAAACATATCCATATGATGCACTTAAACTTGATTTTGACGGTGAAAAATACCGTATATTATATGAAATGTACATGAGATTCCGTCAGTCTTATTACAACTCTCCAGTGGACCCGTTGCTTGATATCACGCAGTTCAAAGAAAAGGCACCTTTGTTTGTAATAGACTGTTCAAGACAAAATGAAACATTAAAAACTGGGCCAGTTGATGTGAGACTTGAAATAGAAAGTGATAAAGATTTTCCCGACAAGACGAGTGCCTATTGTCTCATCATCAACGACCGTATTATAGAATATAAACCTCTCAGCAGCACAGTTCGCAAGATATCATGAAGTTAATAGTTGATGTTCAAGGTTTCAAAACTGAAACAGATCAGTTTATACCCAAAGAGATAGCTATTCTGAATGGTGCAGGAGTGCAAAGTTTTTTAATACGTCAACCTTATCCGTTTTATGATTTAACCAAAAAAGAAATGAGACAGGTTGACTGGATTGAGAAAAATAGAAATATATATTGGAAGGAAGGATTCATACCATTTTTAAATTATAAACGTCTAATTTCACCTCTACTAGAAAATAAATGTATTTATGTAAAAGGTGACGAAAAAGTAAAGTGGGTTACAGAAATGTTTAGTAATTATAATGTGGTGAACTTAGAAAATTTAAAATGTCCCAACTTGTATACTTTGTACGATCATTACAAAAATTGTAATGATGTCTTTACATGTATCTATCACAAAAATATTTGTGCTTTAAAAAATGTAATTTGTTTGAATAAATGGTGTATTGATAATAATATTCTACGTTAACTCAATTAGATGTATCTATTATACATAAGATTAAGTATTCCTTAATATTAAGTAGTTTGAATAAGTGGTGTATTCATAATAAAATGTTATTTTTACTGAATCAGTTGTTTCATTATTATAAATACGTACCTATCTGCTGTAGATTATAAAGTAAAGCTATTATTCATCTGAATATAAATGTAAACCGAGGTAAAATTGAAAACAATTCACATTCATGTCGGTGTTCGATCATAAATTCGTTAATCTAACCTAAAAGGTACCTACAGACATGAAGTGGTTTGAATAGAGTACGATTCATAGTAGATGAAAGCAATCTGATTTATTAAACAGAGTAGAAGGTGACCAGTTACATGATGATTTGAACTAAGTAGAACAAGTCCAGTTACAGACATTAGTAGTTTGAAATATATAGTTTGAATATCGATATTATCTCTGACAATGAGGCAGCGTACCCGTAAACTGAAAAATTCCCTTTATTTAATCCAATGAATACTCCGTTGAATAGAGATCACGATTCATAGTAGAAGTTAGTAATCTGATGAACTGAACTATGTAGAACAATACCAGTTACACGATGAACTGAGCTGAATAGAACGAGAGTAGTTCCAGTCAGTTTGAAATGTCTATCTATTCAACTGAGTATTCATTAGTTTGAATTGAGGCAGCTCAACCATTTATACACTACTCATAGTAATCCATGAGGGAGCCCTTTATACAGTAGCAGACGTCCTACGGCTTAGATGATGATAATGATTTAGCGAACTAATTTTCGTAGCAACTCTGTTAAAAGGCTTAGTCGACTAGTAAATCCATGTCTTGGATTAACGAAGCACATGAAATAAAAGTCGAAAGCCTACGTAAGCTCTGTCCTACTCTTCTTCGAGTTTATCTTAACCTTGAGATGTGTGAAGATTTTACACATGAGGACATATTAAATAGATCTACTAATAATAATCAAAATCAATGTCAATACATAAGTGTTCTTAATGTGTGAGGTTATAGGCTTTAAGGACTAGAATTGCTCATGATCGGGAGTCATGAACAATCTGAAGAGGTCTTGCTGAAAAGCAAAACAATCTTTAATCGATGCTTGATAAGTAATTAATTAAGTAACAAAGCAATTTAAGTTAGTGTATAATTGATTATGGAAAACTGTTTTTGAAGTTTTTGATAAAGGCAATATGAATTTGAACATAGGCTTCGCCTAGCACGGCTGTTAAAGTACATACTTGGTTCAGTTTACGTTAGCTCATCCATAATTTTTGTTATTGTTATTCTTAACCTACATTCTAAAATTAGTTCATCTAGGCTTAAAATAATTATAAGTCTGAATGTAGTTTTTTGCCGTTAGTAAATCTATAACCTGATTAAATATTCAATAGAGTAAAAAGCTGCATAGAACAGTCAATTTACAAAATAAAAATAAAACATATTTCAGTTTAAAAAAGCGCATAATTGAGTTCGTTCAGGTCTCTATGTTTATACAAGAAAAAATGCTGCTGCCCATATTCCGTAGAAGCTCATACATACTGCATCCACGGGCAAGAGAGAAGGACATTCTACTACCGGCACCCCACGGTAAACCGGCATACCACAACATCTGCACAGTACTTGTCAGGAAAGCTTTCAAGTAAGAAAAAAATAATTTATACATTTATTATTTTATGTACCGTAAAGCTTGCTATTCTTTTGCAAGCAAATATACTTAACAAATCTTTTTGCAAAGAACTTAATCTTTTTAGTTGCTACATCTAGTAAGTAGGCAGAAAATTTGTATACATTTTTTTATTAAAATACAAATTGAAAAAGAAAACAGGTCTGGGCTACATTATTTAAAGAGAAAAATTACAAAGTTTATGTTTGATTTATCATTATTTCAGCCGTAGGACGTCGAATACTATACATAGGCCTCGCTCATTGACCCTCCAAGTATTACGCCTGGAAGCGCTCTGCATCCACAGTTGAACCGTATACTTTACCAGTTCGTCCGCACATCTAGTTAGTGGATGGCCTGCGCTTGCCGGTCCGCGGCCTTCATTCAAGAACCTTTCGGCCTCATTGGCCATCTGTTATTCAAGCTACATAGCCTGCCCAATGCCTTTTCAACATGCCAATTCGTTTTGCTATGTCGGTGACCCAAGTTATTATACGTGTTTTCTCTTTTCTGATTAGATCCCGTAGAAAAAATCCGAGCATGGCCCTCTCCATATTTCGTCAAGTGACTCTGAGCTTCATGAGGCTAGTTGTGAAGTTTGGTTTTCAAAATTACATCGCCGTTTTGTTAAAAAAACTTATATTTTTTTTTTAGTAAACATATAATAGGACTTTTATTACAGTAACCTCCAGCCCCAAAATAATCCGAGCTAGTTTTGTGGGTAACAGATGATCGCTGAATACTAAAATATACATTTTTGTAAATACCTACATATTTATCGGTGTATTTATTCGTTGTTTAGATATTGCAATATGACATCAATCTTCAGATGAACCAAGCAACACCCAGAGAAAAACCATAAATCACTAGTACCATTCCCAACTCCAAAGAACATAGCAATATTTTCGGTGTTCAAGCCCAAAAATTCCCGTAAACAAATTACAACATTATCAAAAAGTTGCAAAACTTCTACAACCTACAAACGACCGTATTTCCAAACTCAAGACGAAGAATTTGTCACAGTTTGTCGTAACGGAAACTTTTTCAGTTTTCCCGGGCTTGGCAAAAGAGTTGGCATTTCTCGGTTTCTATGTTGAACCCTAAAAGCTGGCTGCGGTTTCAATTATGGTGCGTAATGCGTAAATGCTATGTAAAAGTTGTTTAATTTGAAGATGTTTTTGAATGAATGTGTTGTTAGCTAACATAATAAAAGTAAAAGGTAATAAGACATTTATTTATCACTCACAAAAATAGGGTCTTGCTAACTAAAATACATGACAAGTCACTTTATTTTAACCTAGTTTTGCGAGGGACTGGTGCTTGAAATAGGTAACAAATAAACCTGTATGTAGTACAAGTCACCAGAGCCCCCGACTCCGCTGGTTGATTAAAAGTAGTCACATTAATGCTAAGTTAACCCTTAGTTACTCGCATGAAGAAAATCACACAACTGCTCGCATGGGGTCTCCACTGACCCCAATTTATAAGGAATATTTCTGCTTAACTAATAATGGCATTAAATAAAAGGCTCAATATTACGAAAATACTATATTTTTATTAAAACTTCTAATGAACGACATTTGTAAAAACTAATAGGAACATTATCAAAATAATGAAAATAAAATACTTCTCTAAAATTGTACTTTTGAGGCACCATGAGATCAAAGTTCAAACTATGTCTATTCTTACAAACTAATCATAATCACTTTCAGCACACGTTTGACATAAGACCCTAGAGTGGTCATTGCATATAAATTTTGTGCATTTTATGCATTTGGTAGGCACTTTTTTATCCACGCGCCTAGGGCAAATATTGCATCGACCACGCTTGGCTGTCGATGGGCCTGGTTGGTTCTGCAGATCATGGACCTCCACTAGTCGTTTTTTTATTAGTTTTGGAGTTGCATTTATGTTTACCCGTTGTTTTTGGTGATCTTGAACTAGTTCTACTGCAAGTTGTCGCAGGAAATGGCGTCTCACATGGGTACGAATGTTGCTTGTATTTGCCCTATGCACAACAAGTGCATTTATGCAAGTAACATTACATATATTACATTATATTACATAAAAACCAGTATTTTTTATGCAAAATACAATTCAAATATTTTATATTACAATTAAAAAACAAAATATTATGCAAAATCACGAAAAAAATAAAAACAGATTCACTTACCTCGAACGAAAAAAGTTTCGTAACTACTCGCACGGGGTCACGCACTAAGAGTGCAGCGACGCGTGCGTACCCTCTGACGTCCTGCTTGACACTAAAACATAAATTTTGGCGCGAACTAGGAAGCTACTGTTGGTGGGAGCGCGTTCTGACCGACCGAAGTATTACTTTTCAGCGCGCAAAGGTGCGTTGACCCCATGCGAGTACTTAAGGGTTAATTAATAGTAATATGAAAAACAACCTATGACATAATTTGCCGATGACAGTACAGTAACATGCAATGACATTTAATCCTATGAAACTGACATCAATAATTCAATTAAATCTATAATTACATGGCTTGACAATAATAATTTAAAAATCAATTTAAAAAGACAAAAGTTTTGCATTTTAATCAAATATCCTAAACTCCATCTGAAATAAATGTAATATTTAATATAATTAATAGAATCAGGCGTTACTTTGCGGAAATCCATATTATTATGACAAACAATGAAAATATCTAGTTTTAATTCCGCTAATGCTGAGATGCATATGCACCGCCCTCCCGCCCGCTAATTATGCACATGCAGGGGGAACCAGGCTGTTAGTGCAACATGCATACCCAAACCCACACGACGACACGTGTTTCGCCTCTCCGCGAGGCATCTTCAGGTTAAACGCCGAGATGTTGACTGGTCGGCGGCTGGAATGAAATTCACTTTCACCTGCATGTGCAGGCAGCAGCCTGGTTTCCCCTGCATGTGCATAATTAGCGGGCGGGAGGGCGGTGCATATGCATCTCAGCATTAGCGGAATTAAAACTAGATATTTTCATTGTTTGTCATAGAAATATTTAATAATAATTTAATAAATTTTAGGTCTAAGATTTTTAGGTCTTACAAATTGATAAACGAATTGAACTGGAGAGCACATACTGAGGAGCTTTGTAAGCGAATCAGTAGTATCGTATATGCTCTAAATAGACTGTCATCTACGGTAAATACAAGCCCATTATTGATAGTATATCACGGTATCGTAATACTTAATTACCGACTGTAATGAGATACGGCATAATATTTTGGGGCAATTCTACCAATAAAAACTTTGTTTTCAAAATGCAAAAGTATGTTTAAGATTAAAATGATTGATAGTTATAGACCGCTATTTATAAAGCACACGTTTCTGACACTTCCGTCCCTTTATATATTAGAGATAGTATGTAAAGAACAACGCCCATCTTTTTTCAAAATTGTCTGACGCTGTAAGCTGAGACAGACGAGATAATGGTAGGCTACGATTGCATACATCTATAACCTCTCTCATGCCACCTCATGCACAAAAGTCTCGTGTGTATGGCACCTATAAAATTTAAACAAAATACCTGAAGAAAACTGACAATTAAGTATTCATTATTTAAACAAAAATTAACAAAGTAATTATATGAAAAATGCTATTATATTGTTGAAGAATTTCTAAATGATAAACTTTAATTGTTTTTAATATTATTTTAATATATTGTCAAAATAATATTTATATTTAAGTAGTAGAATTTTCTTTGATTTTTAGTAATATTGGCAGGCCTCTCTCTTAAAAACTTTGCATAGGTACCTAATTCGGTAAAGCATGTTGTGTCCTTATGAAAAATGAATTAACTCGCGTGAAAATGTAAACACATGTTTTTGCAAATAAATGTCTTTATCATTTCAGCCGTAAAACGTCCACTACTAAACACAAGCCTCCCTCATGGGTCCCTCCTCCATATGCATAATATTAAGACACAAATTGTTCTTAATTATTAAATTATTTATTGTACACAAAGCAATAACTTAAAAAAACATTGTATACTTATTAGTTATGTACAAAGGCGAGCATAACCCTAAAAGAGTTTTCTTACAGCAAACCTAAGGCTATAAAGAGAGGTGAATATTAAATGCAATGGATAGAAATGTGTACGACATATGTACATCTGATAAAAGAAAATCAAAGAATTGAAGCTATTTATAATAGACCTAATCATAACAATAAAATAATATACTTACATACAAATATGTACACAATAATATACCTACAGTATCAATATAATGTTATATTTATCATGCTAATAATATAATAAACTATAAATAATATAATATATCGCTACCTTGGGGTAGAAAGGTCGTAAAAACCAAAACCCTACTTTACAGGACGAGCAAAAAACAAAATTTTAAAAACATTTTGGCAAGTAATTTTTTTGTTCTTATGGGTATATTGACCCTATTTAGTGAGATTTATTAGTTTTTTATGTTCTTTGCAATGGAAAACCTTATTTTATTGTCAGTCTCTTAATTTAGAAGTTAGCGTGGATTTACGACCAACTTTTTTTTTTTAAATGGTTTTTACATCCTGTAATTATTTGAGTTGTTACGTTGTAATGAGTCGTAACTAGATGTAAGTCGTTATAATTGGGCTTAAAAACCACTAACATAAAATAATGAAAGTCGTAAAATCAATACCTTTCAAATGGTGGGAGTCTCAACTATAGTAACTGAAGTAATTTTACATACTTACTATAAACTTGGGTAACAAAAGCCATCATACCCACTTTACCTACCAGTGTCTATGTGAGAACTAATAACAAATTATAATCAGATGAAACAAAATTTAGTCAATTTTTAAAATGACACATTTATTCAAAATAATGCACAAAATAAAGCATTTTATTTTGTTAAGTTAAATTGTTTTTATTCAAAAAAACGTAAACACAGCGTTAATGACACGATACAATGAACAAAGGTAATTTAATAATAACTTCGAAAATAAGTTCGTATTTCACAAATATTTTATTCTATTTGAAGCATATAGCTATAAAAAAAAGTGTAATAACACTATGATTACAACCATCATTGAAATCAAAATAAGGCTATAATTAGTCTCAACTTTACAATTAAGTCCTACAAATGCGAGTCAATATTAAAATCTAGAAAGGTAATTCTCTTGTATTTGAGTTCTTCTTTGACTCATATAAGCAAGGAATAAACCACTGAGTTCTGTATCCCAGTGAATAAGCGGTAGTATTGAATAACTAATCATTACAATATAATAAATTACAATGCAATTCAAAATCAAAGACCGAAAAAAAATTAGCTAAGTACCTATGCTAGGTAGGTTAATAATATTAATATTCATGTTGATATGGTTTTGTTATGATTTCTTTTTCACATAAACGTTTCAAATCGTTGTATTTTGCAGTTGGAATGGGCAGTCGACAGTCATATAACTTTCGCAATATCAATTCTTCTCCTCCTTGTAAGGAACTTGGTTCGCTATTTGTATCGTCGTCATTATCGCAAATTCTTCATCTACCCTTTCCTTTAAATCTTCCTGTTCATCTCCCTTTCCCCTTTCCCTTTTTCATTTTTGTAGATTCTTCATAATGATTGATTGTTTCTTCGAGTGCGTCTTCACACATTGAGTACTTCATTTCTACTTTATTTTTTAAGTGTTGCAATCCTGATTTGTTGGAATTAAAATTTTTTAGGGTGTCTTTTGTGAATGTTTTGAACGCAATTTCTTCCTAGTTAATGAATTATTCATGTTCCAAAATATTGACTTGGTAGAGTCGAGGACGTTTGCGTGCAGAGGAAATATAAGGTAGCCATTGTGAGGGGCTCCATACTGTGAACTTTTGAACTTCCTTTTCAATTTTTGCATGAATTGGATCTACGGGCATGTACGTATGTCCGGGTAGAAAAAAATTGATTTGTATAGTCTCTAAGCTTTTGGATTACTTGAGGAACTGATTGATAATAGACATGACTATCTTGTACTTGTTTTGTCATACGCAAGATGATTCTTGTCAAGTCAAGAAATTGCTACTTGCTTATATAAATACTTTGAAGAAGTTGATAAAAGAAAGGTGAAACATTTGATACTCTACTGATCACAGTAGAGTATCAAATGTTTCACCTTTCTTTTATCAACTTCTTCAAAGTATTTATATAAGCAAGTAGCAATTTCTTGACTGCCTCGTTTTGCATCACACTTATAGCAATATCCATCACCCATACATAGCAATATCCATTTCAAGTCCCACTTTCGTACAAAGTGAAATTGAATACTGCATATTTTCTGGATCCTAGTAGCATGTTTTCTCCATGAGGGTGTGGTTAGCACCTTTTGCAGATCAAAGCTAGTGGTCAGTGTGTCATTGTTGAGACTTGAATTTTTGGTGAGCTGAAAATCTTTTGTACATAGATTTCTTTTCTTTACAATGTACATATATCTAAGTTCCTTTTTTCTGCTTCATTCATGTTCTCATTGCGCTCTGCTTTTGTACACAAGAGACATTTATGTATCTTCAGAAGCAGCACGTGAGTAGGTCATCGTCAAGCACGGGGTTTCAGCAGGACGCAGGGAGCACGAAACTAGGGCTGAGGATCTTTGGAAGCAGCAGGTGGGTAGCTCGCCGTAAAGCACGGGGTTTCATCAGGATGCAGGGGGCACAAGCTGAGAGCTGAGCGTCTCTGGAAGTAGCAGCTGAGTAGTTCATCGTCAAGTTCGGGGCTTCATCAGGACGCAGAGTACGAAGTTGAGGGCTGAGCGTCGCCGAAAGTAGCAGGTACCCACCAGGTACCCAACAAACTGGCTCCAAACACGTCGTTTCAGTACTGTTCCCGTGTTTTATTACTTCGATAGAAATAATTTTAACTTGCTTCTTTGCATCAGTATTTTTCAATGGACTGTTCGGATCACCAACATTGTCTCCAAAGAAAGACTTATTAGATCGGGGTACAGATATTGTAGAAGTATTGAAGTCACTTTCGCTGCTGCTATGTATTATGATATTTTCTTTTCTTACTTTTTTTCTTTTCGGTGGGCTTTCTGTATCATTTTCTTCTATGATGTCTGTGCTCTGATTTTCATCATTGCTATTTTCATCAATACTTTTGTATCTGCCTATCTCACCTTGTCGTTCGTGGTTCAATCAGTAAGTAAAAAATATACCTAATCTTAATAATTATAATAGAGAGTGCTTTTGTCATTCATGGTATCCACTCTAGGTCCTTCCTCTGACAGGATTGAGAGCAGTAGTCAGTAGGTGCCAACTAAATTATTTCAATTTATTCATCTGAATATTAGGAAAATGAGTTATCATTTGAAAACTCTTTTCTTTCGAAGGCAAAAAGAGTAAGAAGTAAAAGCCTTGAAAAATAGTAAACTGCGTCGTATAAGCCACTTATACCGTCAAAACCAAAGAAAATATTGAAAGAAAATTAAGTGTATAAACCATCTATTTCGGCTGATGATCGTTACGACCACGACTATCTGGGTAGGTACCACATTATTTAATAAAATTACCTATTCAAATATTATACTAAATAACTATAAGTATTTAAATAAATTATCTGTTGTATATCGCTATATCTTATATATCTGTTGTATTATCTGTTATATGTCACCATTTTTGAAATAACTGTCATTTTATTCTAACACTAAATTCAATAATTTTACCGGCTATATAAGTTAGTGACAATGTATAACACATCGGTACTTAATCATCATTCATCATTTCAGCCATAAAACGTCCACTACTGAACACAGGCCTCCCTCATGGATCTCCATGAGGGGTAGTTGCCATACTCACCACGCCTGGCAGGCGGGTTGGCGAGCGCAGTTCGGGATGTTGATACACGGAAAGAGGCTGCTTCCCATCTTCAGGAGGTATCCCTTAGCAGGCTCTTACTGCATCCACGGACATGAGAGGAGGGGTAACATTCTACTGCCGACATCCCACGGCACGGTACTTATTTACGTTAAGTCCGGTACTTAATAATTAATACTTATTATTAAAAACAGGAAAGCACTAAGGATGCTAAAGTAAGGAAAATATGTAGCTATAACGTAGCTTACCTTTTTGGAGTTCGATTTCGTAATTTTAATAGTGATTGAAATACTCTGAGTAATTAATCCAGGTTATTTTCCATCAGGACAATCGATAAGTTAAACTCTCACCTATTTATTTATCAAAGAAGTATTACAAACTCATAAAACAGCCGGCCTCACGAGAAAACGATAATTAAAACGTAAGTCTTTGACTAATATCCATCTTACTCTGACCTACGAAGTTCATAAGAACTGGAAAGGGAGACCCGTCGCCGTATTGAAAAATTAACTTTATTTTTATATGATCACAACGCCTAAGATAACTATGACGATTCGCCGTGAGTGTAGGTATTTCTGCTATGATCGGCGATTCTCGGCGTGGCGTTTGGTTTCAAACGTATTTTTTCGAACGGAGTAAGTACTTTCAATAAATTTGTAAAAAAAAATATTGTGATGTAAAAGCCAATTCGCCCTTCACGAATGTGTTCTGGATGGGTGTAAATACTTTACCGTCAGTTGCCCTTCTTGAGCTTAGGGTGTAAAAACCAAATTGTGATAAAAGTATGGAGGTAAAAGCCTGTAAAACGAAATCATACTGAACTTTGGTTTTTACAACCAAGCGCAATTTATTAATTTGGAAGTACACCAAACTTGACTGAAATCAACTATCTTTTACAACCTGAACTAGTAAAAATTATAGCATTTCTCCAAATGGTCAAAGCAATTATATTTTTTTTGGTTCTTACATCATAAATTCCAACAAAAACTCTGTTTAGACGTTGAAGTCGTCTGGGCTGTAAAAACCATTTTTATGAGAATTTGAATGCGTCACATAGACCAATCAATAGAGCGGAAAAATCTGAATAAGACTGCATTCATAACTCATTTTGAGCAAAATGGTTTATACGACCTTTCTATCCAAGGTATCGATATAATTGTTATATTGAATGAAGTAGCCACTAGTTTGGTTACGCGAAAATAATTTTTCGACCCTCAATTGGTTTGCGTTTTGCCGGGAAAAACGGCGGGCGCTCCGCGTCGGCGCTAAGTGGATACTGGCTCGGTTTTTACAATGGAGCGTATCGTGGTATTTACGCTCTGTGGAAAGGGATTGAATGAAGCTTGTCAGTACAATCATTCATAATTTAGTCTGTGTTCGGGATATATAGCGTAAAAATTATTTTCTATTAATTATTGATTTAATTTTATATAAAAAATACTTTTGTTTGTAATTCAAAATGTATTATCATATATCTACATGTTTTGCGGTATATACATAGTATGTGGTATGACCTCACTATATATAACATAACATTTAGGTGTCTTAGAACAAAATATTTTTTGATCGTAATTATAAAGTGCATTTTTTTTGCGTAATCTTTTTTTTAATTTTAATTTAATCGAATAAAATTATTTTTTCTTGGGCTACGTAAATTTTATTTGTTATTGTCATTGTCAACTTCATTGAGAAGGCTACAAAACAAAGAAGAAGTTGATAAACACCATAGTTTAAAAATGACAATTGTTTTCGTTCAAATTCAAATTCAAATTCAAAAAATACTTTATTCAGTGCGGCCGCATGGACCTTATTGACGCGTCACAACTTATAAAATAAAACAACACAAATAAATAGAATAAAGCACATAATTGAACCTGTTCACTTCAGATGACACGCGAGTTAGGAAAAGAAGTGAACAGAAGAACCTAACTCGGTCGTTATAGTCATCATTTAACAATTTGATTTTGTCTTATGCTACGTTTGACGGAGTTGGAGCAGATTCCGTCCCAAGTGGTTTTGTCCTCTAGGTAATCTGATATTTTATAATAAGCTTTATCGCACAGATTGCGTTTAATAATGTTTTTGAATTTCATCATCATCATCATCATTTCAGCCGTAGGACGTCCACTGCTGGACATAGGCCTCCCTCATGGATATCCAGTTATTGCGGTTGGAAGCGATCTGCATCCACCGTCGACCTGCGGTCTTCACCAGGTCATCATCCCATCTTGTTGGTGGACGTCCTACGCTGCGCTTGCCGGTCCGTGGCCTCCACTCGAGAACTTTTCGGCCCCATCGGCCATCTGTTCTGCGAGCTACATGGCCTGCCCATTGCCACTTCAACGTGCTAATCCGTTTGGCTATGTCGGTGACCCGAGTTCTTCTACGTATCTCCTCATTTCTGATTCGATCGCGTAGTGAAACCCCGAGCATAGCCCTCTCCATAGCTCGTTGAGCGACTCTGAGCTTATTCATGAGGCCAATCGTGAATGACCACGTCTCGGTTCCATATGTCATCACTGGTAACACACACTGGTTGTAGACTTTCGTCTTAAGGCACTGAGGAATTTTGGACGAAAAGACGTTGCGTAGTTTCCCAAACGCTGCCCATCCGAGTTGGATTCGCCGATTTACCTCTTTCTCGAAATTGGACCTACCTAATTGGACTGTTTGTCCTAGGTATACATACGCGTCGACAACTTCGAG
This sequence comes from Pasiphila rectangulata, assembly GCA_963082625.1. NCBI lineage: Eukaryota > Metazoa > Arthropoda > Insecta > Lepidoptera > Geometridae > Pasiphila > Pasiphila rectangulata. The sequence goes on from OY720239.1 coordinate 21,640,325, forward strand.
AGCCGAGTTCTCAACCATAACTGGGGCAGGCGCAACATGGACATTCGACATAATCTTCGTCTTGTCCATGTTCATTTTAAGACCTACCCGTTGGGAGACTCGGTTGAGGCCTTCGAGCATCGTGCCAAGTTCCTCCATCGATTTTGCCATGACCACAATATCGTCAGCAAACCGAAGGTGAGTCATGTATTCGCCGTTAATGTTGATGCCTAGTCCTTTCCATTCCAAGAGCTTAAAGGCATCTTCCAAAGCGGTCGTAAACAGTTTCGGAGAAATAACGTCTCCCTGTCTTACGCCTCTTTTTAAGGGAATATCCTTCGAACTCTGTTCCTGTACTCGGACTGACATAGTGGCGTTTCTATACAAAGACTTCAACACTTCGATATACCGATAGTCAATTCGGCATCGTTGGAGAGACTCGAGCACCGCCCATGTTTCGATCGAATCGAAGGCTTTCTCATAGTCCACAAACGCGAGACATAGCGGCAAGTTATACTCTTCGGTCTTCTGTATCACTTGCCGCAGCGTATGAATGTGGTCTATGGTACTGTAGCCTTTTCGAAACCCGGCTTGTTCGGGACGCTGGAAGTCATCAAACCTGCGATCGAGACGATTTGTGATGACCCTTGAGAACAGCTTATAAACATGGCTCAAAAGCGAGATCGGTCTGTAGTTCTTAAGCAAGGTGTTGTCACCTTTCTTAAAGAACAGTACCACGACGCTTTTGTTCCATGTTTTTGGCGTAATACCTTCGAGCAAGACGGAGTTGAAGAGCTTCTGAAGGACTTTAAGTATCGGTGATCCACCCGCTTTCAGAAGCTCTGAAGTGATTCCGTCCTCCCCCGGCGCCTTGTCGTTCTTAAGCTGTTTCAGGGCCATCCTGATCTCGTACAAGCTGATGTCCGGGATATCTTCGGTATAATGTCGGGTCAGCTTGGCTCTAGGGTCTTCTGCCACACTGCAAACAGGTTTAGTGACCGAATCGTAGAGCTGTCCATAGAACCTTTCGACTTCCCTTAACACTTCTGCTTTACTTGACGCTATACTGCCATCTTCCCTCTTCAGCTTCGTCATCTGGCTTTGCCCAATAGACATATCTCTCGCGAACACTTTGGAGCCTTTGTTCCGCTCTATCGTATCTTTAATACGAGCTGTATTAAAGGTACGAATATCGTGCCGCAAGGATTTCCAAACTTGTCTATTGAGCTGCCTATGTGACTTAGCATCATCGGGAGACTGCAGTCGTAATGAGCGTCGTTCAGCCATAAGGTTAAGAGTGTCATCAGAGAGTTTCTGAGGTCTATTTGTACGGGGCGTCTTAAAGAACTGAGACCCCACCGTATGGACAGTTTCTACGAACCTGTTATTGATCTCGTCCACTGATGCATGTTCTTCGAGACCCAGACAATCAAAGCGATTTGAAAGTTCGAGTTGAAAGCTCTCGAGGTTTTGGATATGTGCACGAGTGGGTCGGAGCGTAGATTTCATCAGACGGGACCTTTCAAGTCTAACGTTCATATTCAATGTGCCTCTAACGATTCGGTGATCACTTCCGGTTTTCACCCTGTGAATCACAGTGACATCATTGAATACCCGTTTCTTGTTGGTCAAGATGAAATCAATCTCATTTCTCGTGGAACCATCGGGACTCATCCAGGTCCATTTCCTGTGAGGCGGCTTCTGGAAGAAAGAATTCATCATAAAGAGTCCTTCTTTCTCCAGAAAATCGGCCAGCCTCTGTCCCCTGGGGTTCCGTTGCCCATACCCAAATTGCCCCACTCTCAACTCATCATCGCTTCTCTTGCCTAACTTTGCATTGAAGTCCCCCATAACAACAGTGAAGTGAGTTTTGTTTGTATGTATGGCCCTACTAATGTCCTCATACATAGACTCTACTTCTTCATCTGGGTGTGACGAGGTCGGCGCATATACCTGAACGACCTTCAGCGAATATCTTTTAGATATTCTGAGTGTTAGGTATGCGACCCTGCTCGACACACTGTCGATGGTGACAATGTTGTTAATGAGTGACTTGTGAACGAGAAACCCGACACCACCTTGGGACTGTTGGTCGCCCTCCCGGTAGTAGAGTAGATTACCGGACTTAAGGGATATCGTGTCCTCGCCCTCTCTACGGACTTCTGATAATCCTAAAATGTCCCAGTGTAACCTACTCATTTCTTCTTCCAGCTCAACGATCTTTTCGTCTGTCCTCAAAGTGCGGATGTTGTGTGTTACCAGGGCCAGTGGTCGTCGTTGGGGTTGGTAGCCGTCCGTCTCCCGGGGATTCTTAGCACCCCTAGCCCCGCCGTTACCGTGGCCGCTACCGTAGCCACAACTAGCGGGGCTGCCGGGGACTCGGGGCCTGGTCCTTGGTTTCGCAATCATAAGGGGTTGTTGCCATACTCGCCACGCTTGGCAGGCGGGTTGGCGAGCGCAGTATAGGGTGTTAAAGACGCGGAAGACGCTGCTGCCCATCTTCCGAAGGCATCCCTTAGCAGATTCTTACTGCATCCACGGGCAAGAAAGGAGGGGCAACATTCTACAGCCGGCACCCCACGGCCGACTGACGTTTTTGAATTTATTTAATGATAACTTCTGCAACTCACTTGGGAGTTTGTTGTAGAAGCGTATACATTGCCCTTTAAAAGATTTTTTTACCTTATGGAGCCTAGTAGTGGGCACAGCGAGTTTATTCTTATTTCTTGTATTTACATTGTGATTGTCGCTGTTTTTCTTAAACGAAGCAATATTTTTATGGGTGTACAACAGGTTCTCATAAATATATTGACAAGCTACTGTCATTATATTTATTTCTTTAAATTTAGTGCGAAGTGATTCTCTGGGACCCATATTGTAGATAGAACGAATAGCCCTCTTCTGCAGCACAAATACGGTGTCTATATCTGCAGCACATCCCCACAGCAGTAAGCCATAAGACATAATGCTGTGGAAATAGCTGAAGTAAACAAGTCTAGCGGTATCTACGTCTGTAAGAAGGCGGATTTTTTTGACTGCATATGCTGCAGAACTAAGCCTACCCGATAGTTGTTCTATATGCGGGCCCCATTGAAGCTTATTGTCCAAAGTTATGCCTAAAAATACAGTTTTTTCTACAAGGTTTAAACTTTCACCTTTCAATTTAATGTTGGCATCAGCCTGTTTTACATTCGGGAGAGTAAATCTAATGCATTTTGTTTTATTTTCATTAAGTAATAGGTTATTGACATTAAACCAATTAACAACTCCTGAGATTGCATTATTCACCTCGTCATAATCGGTGGTACGTCGTTTCATTTTGAACAAAAGTGAAGTGTCATCAGCAAACAATACAATCTCATGATTGTTTTTGACAAGATGAGGTAGATCATTAATGTAAATTAAAAATAGAAAAGGCCCAAGAATTGATCCCTGCGGTACACCCATTGTAACTACAGATCCCGAAGAACGTTTTCCATTAACATCAACTCTTTGTATCCTGTTACTGAGATAAGAATTAAGTAGATCTAAAGAGATATCTCTAACACCATAGTGGCGCAATTTCCCGATCAATGTTTCATGGTGTACACAGTCAAATGCTTTTGAAAGGTCGCAAAAAACACCTATAGCGTCTTGCGACTTCTCCCAAGCATCATAGATATGCGAGATTAACTCTATACCGGCATCAGTAGTGGAACGACCGCGTGTAAAGCCAAATTGCTTGCAGTGAAGCAACTTGTTGTCGTTAAAGTGCTTAGATAGCTGATTTAAAATAAGCTTTTCAAAAATTTTACTAAATGTCGGCAGTACTGATATCGGCCTAAAGTTAGTGGGATCCGACTTAGAACCTGATTTGAATAAAGGTATTATTTTACTGTGTTTCATTAGATCAGGAAATACGCCACAGTCAATGCATTCATTAAATATAAAAGCCAGTTCAGGTGCGATTGTGTCTACTAATGGTTTTACAATGTTTACAGAAATACCCCAGAGATCTGCAGTTTTCTTGACATTTAACATTTTAAAGGCTTTAACTATATCGCCGCTGTCCACATATTGGAATTTAAAATTACTATCACATTTAGGTACATTTTCGCTAAGTAAGGACTCGGCGATCAGGTGAGAAGAGTTTAAAGACTTTGTGGTAGAAATTGGAATGTCAGTAAAAAATGTTTCAAATGCTTGGGCTACATCTTCATCACTTTTGTAGGTGGTATTATTGTAATTCAATTTGAAGTGGTTGTTAAAGTTACTCACATTTCCAGTTTCTTTGTTTATTATTTTCCAAGTAGCTTTAATTTTATTATCACTATTTTTAATTTTTGAACTTATATAATTAGACTTAGCAATATGGCAGACTTTTCTAAAAATTTTTGAGTAATTTTTAACCTTTTCTTTAAATTCTTCACTAAAATTATAATGTTTTTCACTATAAAGATCATATAATTTTTGTCTACTTCTATGTATACCCACTGTTGCCCACTCATTAAAGTTATGTTTATCTGTGACCATTATCGACTTTGATGTAAATATTGAATTAAACATATTGCTAAATGCATTGAAAAAATTGCAATATGACTCATTAGGGTTGTTATTTGAGTAGTAAGGTGGAAATTTTGTATTCAATTTACATTTCAGTTGTTCAGATCGATGCATGGTCACAGGTATAAAAGTAATTTTTCTTTTTACATTTTGTTTTTGTTGCTGTTTAATTTGAATGTGCTGGCCTAAATGGTCTGACTTTATATTGCTAATCAAGCCCTTATGGAGAATTTTTGTATTAGAATTTACAAAGATATTGTCAATACATTTAGCTGATGTTTCAGTTATTCTAGTAGGCTCCATAAACAATGGTTTTAGGTTATATGAATTAAAAAGGCATGTTAATCTAGTACTAAAAGAGTAATTTTCTAAGAGATTAACATTGAAATCTCCACATGTAATTATGTTTTTATTTGACTTTGATGCTTTGAATAAGATTTCATCCATGACTTTTTCAAATGTCTCAAACGAAGCTGACGGTGGGCTGTATACACTTATGATAATAACTTGCTCCAACTCCACACATGCTATTTCGATTTGGCTCTCAACAGACAGACAGACAATGTCTTTCCGTTCTTTGTACTTAAGATGTTTATTAAGTAGCACTAAAGAACCTCCACGAATAGCATGTGATCTACAAAAGGAGCTACCAACAAGATGGTTGTTGAAACTGAACATAACCTCATGACTTTTCAGCCAATGTTCAGTAATACATAAAATATCAATATTATACAAGTTTATGTATAGTTCCAACTCTAACAATTTACTGCTTATTCCTTGAATATTTTGGTGCACCAAGTTGGTAACCTTTGTATACATTTTAAATGTTTTATTTATTGCTTTTTCATTTTGACACAAGATATTATTTGACTTGTTCTGGCTAGAGATTTCCTTTGTTGTCTTATGATCTAATTTAAATGACTTGGAATAATTTCCAGAGTCTTAATTAATTGGTTTTGAGAATGCTCAAAAGAAGCATTCTGTTTAGCCAAATTTTTGGCTGTCATGCAAAAATAATATGATAGCGACATAGCTATCTGTCGTTTGTAATAATTAGAAAGGTAATAATTACCTTTAGTCAAATAATATTTTTTACTAACAATAGAGTTAGTGTCAATCACATGAATAGGATTATTGCACGATATTGTATGCAAAAGCATATTTAGCTTAAATCTAGTATTATTTTCTGACTGTGGCAAACTATTACTATAGGGGAATGTATACATTACAATTTCTTTAAATTTCAATGAACAAAGTTTATCAATATATTTTATCAAATCAGACTTGTTAACATTACCCCTATTTCCAAGACAGATTATTAAATTAGTATTCTCATTAGATGAGTTTTTAGAAATTTTTTGCATTATATCATGCAAACTACAGTTTGGTAAGCAATTATTTAAAACTGAATGTTCCATATGCAAACTCAAAAGTTGGCCCATATTTTTTCCAATTTCATCGCAGTACATTATTGATTTTTCTTGTGAGAATGATGAGTTTACATCCAGACTGCGCATGGCCGTTGTAATACTCACTGAATCAGTGTTATCATGATCCAGTCCAGCATCACACCGGCATCTTGCTAAGTGGGACTGGAGCTCTCTTTCATTCTCCCAAGATCCCTGGAGCACTTGGTCCATGGCCAGGTTGTATTCCCTTACCTCAATTCTGGACTTATCATATAGGCTTGTAATATGTTTTAGGGAATGTTCCAACCGGCCAAGTTCACAATTCAACTCCAAGATTTCAGCCTCATACTTAATTTTATTACTTTTTAGCTGTAGAGTACATAGATCAAGTTTGTCAAATATTTTTCTACAGGTGTATTGTCTAGTTACTACATTTTTTTGATTTTTTATCATTCTTTTTATTTTCCTAATAAATTTATTTATTTTAAAGTATTTTTTTAGCTTATTTTTGCTTAAACTGTGTATGTTGTCATTGGTGCATGCTTGTGAATTATATACAGTGTCATATTTACATTTGTCAACAGTTTTCATAGCATGAAACTCACAGCCCACACCATTGGCAAGGCCTCTAGTTAAATTATCCGATACAAGCTCATCATATAAGCAAATCGTTTCCATAGTGGCAGAGCATTGAGCCGCTTCTTCCAGCTGTGTGATCTTGATATTAGCCTCACATAGTGCCTTTTCTAAATCTGAGGTTTTCCGTAGTGCCAACTCAAACTCAATGCCACAGTTATGGTCAAAGCTATCTATGATGGATTGAAGCCTATTACATTCCTGAACTACTGTCATATTTTCTGAGTGTAACGCTGCTAGTTCACTCTTAAGCTTTTTATTACTATTTAGTGTATCTAAGAGAATCTGTTCATTATCTTCTCTCTCCAGGGATAATTGTTGACATTGCTCCTTGAATTTTTTTAGTTCCAGCAAGGCCTGCTGAAGTTTAGAAGTCTCCTCTTTGCGTAATAGGGCCTTACGTGTTAGCATTTTGAGTTTTAGTTATTGTAAAACAAAAATCAAGGAACAAATCAACCTATTATACCTAACCTATATTTTTGTAATACTTTGGAAGGGTCGTACTTACTTACGTGGCTTTGGGAATTATGTTAGAAATAGTATTCCGATGTAAAACAGTCCTCCGTGTTAGTACAGCACCCTTACAATGCACAAAAACAGCAAATTTTTCAAATTCACAACGATAAAACTACGGAATTTTATATGGCCAATTACATTCACAATACACAGTTTCTACCAACTTATACTAAATGTACATTATTAAAACGTTATTTTGATACGACTTAATTGGAAAAGTCTGCTTATTTATAGTTTAAAATCAATAAAAACTAATATTTGATATGGAACAGCTGTTACTCGATAGTGTTGCCACAACCAAAATCTTACCAATGTGGAACGATGACTCACCGATGACTCACTGGTCAGTTTACTTACCAAAACCAAACGACGGCTAAAAAATCTTGGTAAGTAAACTGACCAAAACCAAACGAGCGGGTAGTGAATGATTGCGAATTCTGTTCCGATAATTTCCCTTTGGAAAAATGTTTTTATGCTTATTCAATTATGTGCGATATTTCATTGAAATGTGTTTGTTTTCTTTTGTATAGGTCCGAATGAATAAAACTTTTGGACTATTGTTAAACTTTTGCGATCAAGATACATTAATAATACATTTAGAAGGGTATATTACATCGTTAGCGCCGTGGGGTGCCGGCAGTAGAATGATACCCCTCCTCTCATGCCCATGGATGCAGTAAGAGCCTGCTAAGGAACCTCCGGAAGATGGGCAAACGGCCAACCGGCCTGCCAAGCGTGGTGAGTATGGCATTTACCCCTCATGGAGATCCATGGGGGAGGCCTGTGTCCATCAGTGGACGTTTTATGGCTGAAATGATTATATCGTTAGGGTTGGAGTAGTATCTTGGGGGAAGATGCTTAATATCACAGATAATATAATATACTATATACCCCTGTGGGACGTCAGTGCAGATCTGGTAACCCCCACAGAAGAATAACGAGACGGCCGGACAAAAATAGCAAATCGCCACTCTGCTACGTTTAGAAGAATTATTTCCTTACCGTCACAATGTAACGGGCTGGCTGATCACGTATCTCGCGACTGGTTTGCAATAGGCGTAAATTTCGCCATCGTCGCTGTCAAAGGTTACTTTTGTTATTAGATTAGATAACAGCAAGGAATTTACGTTTTCCAGGGGTGATCGCGAGATTTACGCCTTTTGCAAACCCGTCGCGAGACACAAAATCAGCCTGCGGTTCCATCCTATCCTAGCCACATTCTATAATTGTGAGAAAATACTAAAAATGCAACTTTAACGAAGAACCAAATCCACGCATGACGATTTCAACTACGGCTTGCTTAGGTTTTTCCAACTACCCACTTTTCAGTATAGTCAATTACAAGACATGGTGCACAGTCCTGTACAAAATTGCAGAAACAGTACTGTAATTAAACATCAGTTAAAACGTCCTAAGTAACACTGAGACCGGCACGGAATCATCATCATAATTTCAGCCGTAGCCTTATGGATTTCCATGTATGGTAGTTGCCATACTCACCACGCTTGGCAGGGGTTGCCGAGCGCAGTACGGGCCATCTGCCTATCTTCTGGAGGTATTCCTTAGCAGGCTCTTACTGCATCCACGGGCATGTGAGGTGGGATAACATTAACGCCGGGACCACACGGCATCATCAAAGACTCCCCTCCCTTCCTCTCTCCTTCCCTATTGCCCGTGGTTGCAGTAAAAATTTGTCAAGCGATACTTCCGGGAGATCGGCAGTAGTGTCTACCGTGTATCAACATCCCGTACTACGCTCGTCAACCCGCCTTTCAGGCGAAGTGAGATGGAAACAAACCTCTCATGAACTAGGAGATCCACGAGGGAAGCCTGAGCTCCACAGTGGACGAGAATAGTAGTCTTTTGCCTGAAATGATGATGAATCCTTATAACGCTGGGGTTAGTTGCCATTTTCCAGATAAATGTGTTTTCAAGGGATTTCGACCTAATGGCGATGATTGTTTGCAATGCCTCTGTAGTTTTTATGGAATAATTCTTCAGATTCGGGGTTAAGGAAATTACTAAAGTTTAAATATCTTGAGATGAGTCGAGTTACTCTCAGGCGTAAGCACGTTCGGAACCCGATCAAATATCGCAAAGAACAGTCGTTGGATTTCGACTGCAATTACGAACGTGACTTTACTTTGCCTAAACCTAATCCCACTGATATTAAATAAAGCTGAAAGTTTGTTGGTATAGATAAATGTATGTTTGTTATCAATTCTCTTTTAAACTTTGATCACAACACATTATTAACATACATTTAACCGTGTATTTATCGCGTAAATTACATTTATTACAGAAAATTACAAACAAAGAAGTCTGTTGTAACCGAGCACATATTTCACTCAGGACCTAATCACTAGATTTAACTACAAAACCCAAAAATCCTAGCCAACGAGAGGCACAACTATAAGATATTGGTTCGGGAAGCGACTGAGATTAAGAAGCATCCTAATTTCAATCGTGAAGACGGTTCCAGACTCCCTGTCTTGTGGAATCCAGTGATACAAAGTGTACTCGGCGTGAAAAATCAACTCAGCATGTCATACAGTCAGTGTAGTGTGCTGTCCCAGTGGAACCAGCACTTACGATGTTTATGAAGATCAAGTGAGGGTAGTTCAACAAACGCCTTCGCTTTGCTGCAGGACCCGTCAGTCATCCCGGGACCATGCTTGGTGCAATCCAAGCGAAACGTCGGAAAATAATAAAGGTAATTTACGTAATAAATACCCGCTTACATGTATGTTAATAACTACAACACAACACTATCATATCCTAATATAAGCAAATCATTATTATTATTATTTTATTATTTATTTATTTCAGAACAATTACTTTACAAATCGTGTTGAAAATCATTTGTCTTAATACTAACACTGCTTCTAAATATATCAATACTTATTAGCTAATTCTATACATATACAAAACACAAAACAAAAAAACCATCTCAGTCAATAATAAATATCTTGTACCTAATCTTGTACCATAGAAACCAGGTGATTGATAGATCTTCTCCTTTTTAAAAAACATATATTTTTTTTAAGTCGGTTAAAACTGCGTGTCATCATCATCATACTACCCGAAGTATACCCGAAAAAAATTGTTCAGCTTCACAAGTAAAATATTATATTGTTTGATGGTACGGAACCCTCGGAGCGCGAGTCTGACTTGCTCTTGCCCGGTTTTATTTTAATTGACTGTAAAATGCAGCTATTTTTGATGGTGTCCGAATCGACAGTCACAAAAATATTAAAATGTTAGCACGTTCTAAATGTCATCAAACATCGCAAAGTACATCTTTGGATTACAACTGCAACTACGAACGTGACTACACTTTGCCTGAGGCGAAAACACACTGCACCGCGTTCCGTCGCGTAGCGCGGGGCCGCAGATTTTATGCAACTATTTCAATTTACTAATGACAAAAGTAAATCTACAAGACGATCGTAAGACCTGTCGTAATATATGGAAGTGAATGCTGGGAAACTAAAGGGATGGATGAAAGAAGAGTTCACGCGGCGTAGATGCGTATGTTAAGTTGTGTGGTGTCACCAGAATGGACAGGATTAGAAATGAATACATAAGAGGAAGCTTGAAAGTTGCCCCCATGACAGAAAGATTGAAGAGTAATATAGTATAGGTTGACGTGGAACGGACATGTAATGCGTAAGGATGTATCTTATGTTACAAAACCAGTGATAAATATGTATGTACATAGACGGATATGTGAGCAGAAGTAGATCGATTAAAAGATGGATGGATTGTGTGAAAGATTATATGAGCGGTATAGGAGTGAATATCGAATTGACGTCTGATTGAGAAGTATGGAAGAAGAGAACATGTTGTGCCGAAACGAAGTTATGTGGGACCTACCCATAGGTAGGAAAATGATGATGCTGCAAGTATATCAATTTGAATATATAACACGCCTAGGACAACACACTAAAAAAGCGCCGGCCCGCGGCGCGGACCAAAGCGCTGATCTGTCGTTCCGCGCACCGCGGCGGGACACGTTGCTAGTGGGTGGTAGAACCGCCTTAACGCAGCCTAGTTACCAACTTTGTCTCGGCACATGGTAATGAGATGAATACGAAATATTAACCCTCTGGGGTTGAGTTTAGGGTTGGCTTTTAGGAAGTTGAAATGTAAGGGTGTTTTGATTGCAGGTAGGTCATAATGAGTTTGAAGTTAAGGTTTTTATCGTTTATTTGGCCTTTTTAATTAAACTTGTAAAAGGACGTGACAAAAAGTGATCTTATTTTAAATCGTCATCATCATCTCGGCCGTAGGATATCCACTGATGGACATTGGCCTCCTTCATCATCATTTGGGGTTGTTGCCATACTCACCACGCTTGGCAGGCGGGTAGGCGAGTGCAGTACGGGATGTTGATATACCGAACGCTGCTGTCTATCTTTCTGAGGTATCCCTTAGTAGATTCTTACTCCATCCATGGGTAAGAGAGGAGGGGTAACATTCTTCTCTGCCAAGGGGTACCCCCGGAAGATGGGCAGCAGCGTTCCGTGTATCAACATCCCGTACTGCACTCGCCAACCCGCCTGCCAAGCATGGTGAGTATGTCAAAAACTCCTCGGCTTTTGTCCAGAAGTGAATTCTCTACGGCTGAGATGGATGATAATTATTTAATTTTAAATTAAAAACTTTGCAGTTGTATTTTGTAGAAGTAACTTAACATCAGGTGGGCCTTCTGCTTGTCTCGTCATTTAGTCTTACAAAAAGAATTCCACCTAGAGGCGCATGAACATAGGCCTCCCTCATGGATCTCCATGAGGGGTAGTTTCCATACTCACCACGCTCAGCAGGCGGGTTGACGAGTGCGGTACGGGATGTTGATACACGGAAAGACACTGCTGCCCATCTTCCGGAAGTATCCCTTAGCAGGCTTTTACAGCATCCATGGGCATGAGAGGAGGGGTAACATTCCGAGTCGGCAACCCACGGCTAAGGCACATCATCATCATCATTTCAGCCGTAGGACGCCCACTTCTAGACACAGGCCTCCCTGATGGATTTCCAGGTATTGCGGTTGGAAGCGGCCTGCATCCACTGTCGTCCTGCGGTCATCACCAAGTCATCTGTCTATCTTGTAGGTGGACGTCCTACGCTGCGCTTACCGGTCCATGGCCTCCACTCGAGATCCTTCCAATCCCATCGGCTATCTGTTCTCCGAGCTACATGGCCTGCCCATTGCCATTTCAACGTGTTAATCCGTTTGGCTTTGTCGGTGGAACGAGTTCTTCCACGTATCTCCTCATTTCTGATTCGACAGCGTAGAGAAGCCTGAGCATAGCCCGCTTCATAGCTCGATGAGCGACTCTGAGCTTATTTACTAGGCCAGCAGTAAAGGCACATAGCAACAATCCAACCCTTGCATTTCAGCTGGTTACAAATCACATAACAACACGACCCTAACAACAGCATTCTGTTCTCGGTGTAATCCGCTCATACATATTCATACAGCGAGATTTTGCACGGCTTTTGTGCATCTGGATGGATTTCGTATCAGAGAATTCTGTGGCTCCCAGCTTTTAGAAACATCATTACAAACTTGTCCAATGCTATTTAACTAGCCAGGTATGGAACGAATCATCATTTCAGCCGTAAAACGTCCACTACTGAACACAGGCCTCATTCATAGATCTCCATTAGGAAAGTTGCTACACTCACCACGCTAGGCGGGCGGGTTGGTGAGCGATGTTGATAAACGGGAAGATGCTGCTTCCCATCTTCCAGAGGTATCATTTAGCGGGCTCTTTCTGCATCCACGGGCATGTGCAATGAGCAATATTCTACTGCCGGCACCCCACGGCGCGATGGGACGAATAGTCGAACTAAATCAACAGCGTCTTATCTAGTTTTAAGAGATGTTGTTATCAAGGGCAGATAATTTTTATACACATATTTTCTTCCTGAAAAGATGTTGACCGCCACTGACGTAATTCAATCTACTCGCAGATGACTTTGACTACTAAAGGACGGGACAAGCCGAAGGCCCATTTGATGTTAAGCGGTAACCCATACCTACAACTGCAATACCGCGCTTATCTGGTAAAATCGGGAAAAGCACGTGACCAACGCTGCATTGCATTGCGCCCGTAACGCTGACATATAGAGTTGTAAGGTTTCATGTGCCCATAACTTCACCAGACCCCTTACCCTTCAAACCGGTAAGGGATGCCTCCGGAAGTCGGCAGCAGCGTCTTTCCGAGATATCAACTTCCCTTACTGCGCTCGCCAGCCCGCCTGCCAAACGTGGTGAGTATGGCTAGTCTTCCCGGGGCTAAGAAGGAATAATGGTAATTTACGCGATATATATCCGGTGTTTAAATAATGTGCTGTGACTGAAAAATGTTAAAAAAAACAAAAACCTAAGTGCGAGTTGGACTCGTGTAGGAAGGGTTCCGTGCAATCATTTGACAGAACAACTTGTATAATCGTCTACTTGTTGTCGTTATTAAAAAGCACGTTTGTTTTATGGGAGCCCCCCTCAAATAATATTTTTATTTTAATTAAGGTAATTAGTATTAAAATGAATATACAACTAAATATTCTATGAATATTTCAAGCGTTTACCGGTTGCCGTTATTAATATCGAGCAAAAAACGGAAAAAAAATCTCTAAAAAAGTGACTGTGAAAAAAGTTTGTGGTATGGGCGCTAAAAAATTATTTTATTCCATATTTATTGTTAAAGCGACAATAGAAATACATAATCTGTGAAAATTTCAAATGTCTTTATATCACGGTTCATGACATACAGCCTGCAGACAGACAGACGAAGAGCGGAGTCTTAGTAATTGGGTCTCGTTTTTACCCTTTGGGTACGGAACCCTAAAAAGACAATAACATTGACTTTGTCCCCATATTAAAAGAAAAAAACACAAATATACATAGCCTCTATCCCAAATTCAACCCTTGCATTTTGGCTTTTTCCAAATCACGAGGTACAGAACAACACAGCCCTTACAACAGTCGTATCCCGCTGGGTCGGTGTAATCTGCTCATACATATTCATACATACATCGGGAATTCGTACGGTTTTTGTCAGTTTACAATTTTTCATACCATTTAGAAATAAAATTATAAATCTAATTAAAATTTCCTCGGGTACATTTAAACTGATTTTGTATATTTGATTGTTTTAGGTTTGCTGACTTGTTTTTAATAAACTTAAAAATAATTAAATCAAAGTTTAACTTACATGTACAATGTAAGGAATGGATGAATGAATGAAAATAACTTTTTTTTACACCAACTCAAAAATAACACGTCATCAGGGTCATCATTTCAGCCGTAAAACGTCCACTAGTGAACACAGGCTTTCCTCATGATCTCCATGATAGTTGCTCCTACTCACCACACTTGGCAGGCGGGTTGGCGAGCGCAATACAGGTTGTTGATACACGGAACGACGCTGCTGCTCATCTTCCAGAGGTATCCCTTAGCAGGCTCCCACTGCATCCACGGGCAAGAAAGTAGGAGCAACATTCTACTGCCGGCACCCCACGGTTGAAAAATAACACAAATACAGAAGAAAGAAAAACAAAGTAATGTACAATGGGCGGCTTTATCGCTAAGAGCGATCTCCTCTGGGCAACCTTTGGAAGGATATAAAGAGTATTGTCTATGACGGAGGCGTACTAATAGGATAAAATAGTAATTAAGAAACATAATATTATTTAATCAATTAGCTGAACCGTGCCCACATCGTGGAGCGGTAACAGATCTGACTAATACGAAAAAGTTTTTTAATATTTCGGGTAAATATTATATAACCTATGAAACTTACAAATAATGTGGATTTCTGTTAATAAAATAATTTTCAAAATCACTTCAGTAAAACCAGAGATTATCCTCTATGACCTCACAAACTTTACCTCTTTATATTATCAGTATAGAAGTAAAGGTAATAAAAGCTGTGTAGAAAAGTCCCACCCCAACTTCCAAATTCCATCCGAAACCAGACAGTTTCAGTTTTATGTGTAACCGCACAGTTCGGTTGATGCAAATATTTTGATAGTAACTTCCAAACTCATAAAAATTTGGTTGAAAATCCGTGTTTCTGCGGTAAAAACGAAGCATACTCTGCGTCACAGCTAGCAATTTGTATGTTTATTGCAGTTCTGTTTTGTTTAAGCAAGCATTGGTACGGGGGTACCAGAAAAGGGGGCGAAGGCCTTAAAAAATCGCTAAAGGTCAGAAATGGAATTTTTGGGTTTTTGGAAGTTTTCGGCCATTTGAAGACTTATATTTTTTTGATGACCTGTTGAGGCCACAATAACTCCGGTCCCTGTGACCTTAGGGTCACCAAAATCAATAAGTACCCTTCTCTAAATTAGACGGTGCTAACAAAAAAGGTTTCATGTAAATCGGTTAACGCGTTCGGTTGTAATCGTCCCATACACAGACAGATAGACAGACAGACACAGACAGACAGACAGACAGACAGACAGCGCTATGCAAACAAGGAGGCTTCGCCCCATAATATAAGTCGTCTTTAATACATTTTGAACATTTTGAACATGTAATCCTTGTTAGCGGTAAGGCGCAGTGGGGTTCCGGCAGTTACCCCTCCTCTCATGCCCGGTCAAAGGATGCAGTAAAAGCCTGCTAAGGGATACCTCCGGAAGACGGGCAGCAGCGTCTTTCCGTGTATCAACATCCCGTACTGCGCTGGCTAACCCGCCTGCCAAGCGTGGTGAGTATGGCAACTACCCCTCATGAAGGGAGGGAGGAATCCATAAGGGAGGTCTGTTTTCATTAATAGACATTGTACGGCTCAAAAGATGATGAACAAATCCTTGTTGGCTTAGGCCATGAGGGGTTGTTGCCATGCTCACCACGCTTGGCAGGCGGGTTGGTGAGCGCAGTATGGGGTGTTGATGCACGAAAAGACGCTGCTGCCCTTCTATCCGAGGTATCCCTAAGCAGGTTCTTACTGCATCCACGAGCATGCGAGTAGGGGTAACATTCTACCTCCACCTCACGGTAAGTCTAAAACATGCTAACTAATTGTTCATGCAAATATACATTATAATAATTATTAATCTTTTGGAACAAATGTCAGATCGGGTGAATAATTCTTATGCTTATTTGTCTGATAAATACTTAGAATATTACGTTATTATTCTAAGGATAGATATGTACATTCTAATAAGCTTTGTCTGTTAATAATTGTTTTAGTCTTCTTTTAAATATATGCAGTACAGATAAGTAAACGACCGCGTATCTTGTTCTGTTTACAAAATTCCATCCGAAACTAGATAGGACATCTGTCAGATTTGTTACTACAAATACAACTTACATGGAACCAAATTCTAAACAAATGAAGCCCAAACTGCAGCCGATGCGATGTAGTATAATAGTTTACTACGTATTTTAGTAGCAAACTATTTTAACTACAGTCGCTAGCGAGTATCGTGAAAATTCATGGTAGACCTACGGTTCTTTTTGCAGCAACACAGTTCGGTTGATGCAAATATTTTGATAGCAACTTCCGAACTCATAAAAATTTCAATGCAAACCTATGTTATTGGGGTAATAACAAAGCATACTACTCTGCGTTTACACAGCTAGGAATTTGCATGTTTATTGCAGTTATGTAATGATCTATTTCTACATGTTTTGTTAGCCGTGGGGTGCCGCAGTAGAATGTTACCTCTACTCTCATACCCGTGGTTGCAGTAAGAGCCTGCTAAGGGATACCTCAGGAAGATGGGTAGCAGCGATTTTCCGTGTATCAACATTCCGTACTGCACTCGCCAACACGTTTACCAAGCGTGGCGAGTATGAAAACATTCCCCTCATTATCTTGGAGATGAGGTCGGCCTTTGTCCAGCAGTGGACGTGGATAACAGTCGTTAGTCTAGGATGATGATGATGATAATTATGATGAAGCTAAACTATTGTTATTTAACATAAATTAAATAATAGGTTTTATAAATTCTTAAAATCACATTTTAATAATATTTTTTGTATACTTAATTGATTGGTGCACGCTGTTTCTAATAAAATAAGTATTTTATCGATTGTGTTTGTTAACGTTTGTATGCCCTAGTGGCAGAATCTAGAGAAATAAATGTTTTTGTAACTTACCACCTAACTATTTGTAGCTGATTCACAATCAATAAGTGAATAATGACCTGCGCGACCTCAGAGCCTACAACTGGGAAGTGACAACGATGTCATAAAAAAAAAATATTGAAAAAAAAAATATAATATTGTGTTATTTCTGTGACAAAATAAACAATTTTTATCTTTTATCTATCTTTATGTACAGAAAAAAGTGGCAAGTTTTCGAGAGACGTGAAAGAGAGTGTAGGTAAAATTAAGTAGATAGTAGAGTAAGTGTGCCGTGGGCCGGCAATAGAATGATACCTCACAAGCTCGTGGATGCACTAATAGCTTGCAAAAGGATATCTCGGGAAGATGGGCAGCAGCGTCTTTCTAAGTTCATATTCAAAAGCCAAAATACTTTATTCAAAGCGGCCGCACGGACCATAATTAACAAATCACAAATTACAAAATTAAACAACACAATTAATATAATAAAACACATAATGGAACCTGTTTATCACTTCAGCCGCAAAACGTCCATTAGACGTCCACGTCGGGTAGTTGCCATACTCACCACGCTTGGCAGGAGGGTTGGCGAGCGCAGTACCTACGGGATGTTAATATACGGAAAGACGCTGCTGCCCATCTTCCGGAGGTATCCCTTAGCAGGCTCTTACTGCATCCACGGGCATGAGAGGAGGGGTAACATTCTACTGACGGCACCCCACGACAACCTGTTTATCTGTTGATGGAACCTGTTAACTTCTGATGAACCCCGTGTATCAACATCCCGTACTGCGCTCGCCAACCCTACTGCCGAGCGTCACCGTATGGCAACAATCCCTCATCATCACTACTTGGAGAGCCAAGAGACTTTGTCCAGCATTGTACGTCCTACGGCTGAAATGATGATGACATTATCTTTTCAGGAAAGTAATTAAGCTAACTATCAATCGCCCGGCATTCAATGAAGCCGTTGTCGCGAGTGTCACGGATGAAAAATGGGGCGAAGTGACGCAATCAGTCAATAGGAGAAATTGAGATAGCTAAGGGTATTTTGCGCCGTGGGGTGCCGGCAGTAGAATGTTACCCCTCCTCTCATGCCCGTGGATGCAGTAAGAGCCTGCTAAGGGATACCTCCGGAAGATGGGCAGCAGCGTTTTTCCGTGTATCAACATCCCGTACTGCGCTCGCCAACCCGCCTGCCAAGCGTGGTGAGTATGGCAACTGCCCCTTATGAAGATCCATGAGGGAGGCCTGCGTTCAGTAGTGGACGTTTTATGGCTGAAATGATGATGATGAGATAGCTAAGGGTATTTTGAGGCTGGCCCATGTGTTGGCCAACTAGCTACGAAGGCTCAGAAATTTTATTTTTTAAACTTTCGCGATCACAACACATTATTACTATATTGCATTATCGGGTATTTATCGCGTAATTACCTTTATCTCCTCCCCGAAAACACGACCTAGTGCAATCCGGTCGAAACGTCGGGAATAAAATAAGGGTAATTACGCGAAAAATACCCGATAATCCAATTTAGTAATAATGCTTGGATATTTTTCTGTTAATATTTGTTTCTTGCCATGTTTCTGCCCATCTTTCGGAGTAATCCCTTAGCAGGCTCTTACTGCATCCACGGGCGCGAAAGGAGGGGTAAAATTCTACTGCCGGCACACCACAGCAGCACCTTACCTATACTTACGTATACCTACTGGTTTGTAAACGAAATGTTGTTCTTCTTATTTTCAAAAGTTTTGAGTGCTTCGGCAAAAAAACTTTAATATTGAGTGAACTCAACTTCGTAAATACAAAGTATTGACCAAAACTTTCCTTTTGAGTCAAGAATTTTTAATTACTTATTGCTTGCTGTTCACTTAGAAAGTAAATTAAAAAACTAAAGGATTGTGAAACTTTTGATGGGGAAAATGTGTTTAGGTTTCTTTAAGTAAGCAAAAACGTGAAACGTTACAAAATTCTTGCAAAATAAAACAACCCTAGGGTCACAGATAGCCGTGGGGCGCTGGCAGTAGAATGTTGCCTCTCCTCTCATGCCCGTGGATCCAGTAAGAGCCTGCTAAGGGATACCTCCGGAAGATGGGCAGCAGCGTCTTTCCGTGTACCAACATCCCGTACTGCGCTCGCCAACCCGCCTGCCAAGCGTGGTGAGTATGGCAACTACCCCTCATGGAGATCCATGAGCGAGGCCTGTGTTTAGTAGTGGACGTTTTATGGCTGAAATGATGAATACTTGTAGTTACGGCTTCACTTGAGTTGAATTTTGAAAACAAATCATCATCATTCTCATCTCACCTGTATCATGTGCTGTCCATCATGGTTCACTGCTGATCATGAGGGGTTGTTGCCATACTCGTCACGCAACTGGTTGGCGAGCGCAGTAAGGGTTGTAGATGCATAGACAGACGCTGCTGCCTTTGTTCTGGAGAATCCCTCAGCAGATTCTTACTGCAGCCAAAGGCAAGAGGGAAGGGGTAATATACAACTGCCAGCAACCCCACGGAAAATTGCCTTAGAACATTTAGTTTAAAAATTACAGACTCTTCGTCTACACTTTAACGTAAAATTATCGAAAAATGCCGTCAGGTGCCGGCAGTAGAATTTTACCCCTCCTCTCATGCCGTAGATGATGCCTCCGGAAGATAGGCAGCAGCGTTTTTCCGTGCATCAACATCCCGCACTGCGCTCGCCAACCCGCCTGCCCGCGTGGTGAGGATGGCAACCTATCCCAAATGGAGATCCATCAGGGAGGCCTATGTTCAGGAGTTTACATTTTACGGCTGAAATAATGATGGTGATGTTGATCGAAACATGTGCTTTAGTATATATATAGTATTAAAAATATATAGAAATTTAAACCTAAATTCATCAATCTCATTTTACTATATTATCTCTCTTGACTCGTGATCTATTACATTCATATTGAATAACGGGAATGTTCTCTGAAACTTATCATCTACTAGACGCCAAAAGTCTCTCTGGGAGCCAATTCTTGCTAATCGTGATTTTGCGTTATACTTTGTATAATATCACTTCTCAATGTCTACTTCAAACTTGTCACATCACTATAAAAGTCTACTATCATCTCAATAGCCGCACTGTACCAGTCGATGCATCACGATCGGTTTGCAATACCGGCCAGGGCACCTACTCTAGAAAATGATTACGATTTTATCGTCAGAATAGCAATCTTTACGTAATGGCATAAGAGTTAGTTTGGCTTCATAACGATTAAATTTTTATTTAAATAGTAGGCCCTCAGCATACCTTACAAGGTCGTCCGGCCATCTTGTGTTCGATATCTAAGCTAGATATTGAATAAAAAATCAAGGTTTTGATTAGAGGCCACGAACCGGAAAACACCGTTAGACGTCGACCAACAAGATAGGCGGACGAGCTGGTAACGTAGGCTGAGGGTATGGTAGAGATGAGGGTGGTAAGGTATGCTATGGTTTGTTATTAATGGTTTCTAAAGTTATTTTTATAGATTGAAATTTTTTACACAAATTCTACATATCTTATTGCCTGTAGACGAAAGTCTTCAATAAGTGTGCGTTACCGAAGGCAAGCGCAGCGAAGGACGTCCACTTTCAAGATGCGCAGACAACTTGGTGAGAATCGCAGGTTGGCGGTACATTAAAAATAGGTAACTTTTTTGTAGATGACTGTACATGAATACGTCGGATATTTACGATCACGCGACTTGACGACAATAAAAATAGGTAAAATCAGAAGGTGCCAACTCGCGGATTCCTGCGAGTTTCAAATCCGCGAGATGACGAATAAGTCATGGATACAGGTTGCTTCAAACCACTGTATTTTAAGATCAGTGAGGGAGGCTTTTGTCTAGCAGTGGACGTCCTACGGCTGATATGATGATGATGAAAGTTCTTTTCTTTAACTTCATTAAGTGCTAGCTGTGGATCAAAGCGAGCGGAAGAAGTAGAGTGCATTTGCCCAACAGTGGGATGATTCGGGCTGACAGAAACGGTAACTTTTACTCCAAAAGTAGAACTTTCCAGGCGTTTCAGAAAAGTTACAATATTGAAAACCAGTATTCACCGACTTACGCTTGTCAGAAGGTCTTAGCGCAAAAGGTTATTAATTTCGTCTCGTCTGAAGAGGTTTACAAGCTTAGATATTAATAGTGCTCGTAGTACGAGATCGAAATTCCCAGTATTACATTAGAATTTAAAGGATAAAAACCATTTTCTTTAACATTTTTTTAATAACTAGTGATTTTTATAACTAATGAGCTTTTGAAACAATATAAACGCCATTGTCACATTGTCTAAAGAAAATGAGAACCATTGCCCTTCCTAAATCCTACGGAAGCCTGACTGGCTGAGTCGAACTATAAAGCTATGAAAATTCTCTTCGGGATACTTACACTGTACATTAATTACATTTGAGTTTGAGAGTCCGGTATCATAATCATCATCATTTCAGCCGTAAAACGTCCACTACTGAACTAAGGCCTCCCTCATGGATCTCCATGAGGGGTAATTGCCATACTCACCACGCTTGGCAGGCGGGTTGGTGAGCGCAGTACGGGATGTTGATATACGGAAAGACGCTGCTGCCTATCTTCCAGAGGTGTCCCTTAGCAGGCTCTTACTGCATCCACGGGTAGGAGAAGAGCCGGCACACCACGGCAGATGTTATTATTGTATTGTATGTTAAGGCACAGATTTACGTGGAATGTTCACGGATAAACTCAAGCCTAGAGCAATGTTATTCTTAAATCTTTGACTATAATAAGAAGTTCACCATTTCCATACATTATCATTTCAGCCATAGCACGTTCACTGTTGGAAGAAGGACTCCTCCATGGACTTCCAATTATTGCGACTATAAGCGGCCTGCATCCACCGCCGACCTGTATACCTTACCAGGTCGTCTGCACATCTTGTTGGTGGACATCCTACGCTGTGCTTGCCGGTCCGTGGCCTCCACTCGAGAACTTTTCGGCCCCATCGGCCATCTGTTCTTTGAGCTACATGGCCTGCCCGTTGCCACTTCAGCGTGCTAATCCGTTTGGTTATGTCGGTGACTCGAGTTATTCTACGAGTACTTTTTTTCCTGATTCTTAATTTAATCCCGTAGAGAGACTGTTTCGTTCTCGTCAATCTATCTAACAAGTTTCTTCAAGCAAGGTTCATTATTATATCTATGGGTTGTCATCAATTCATCATTGTCGATGGCATAACCTTCCGTATCCTTCAAAGTTTGGAGCGATCAGTCAATGACCAAACCACCGAAGGAACGCAAGCGAACCTATATCGCAGGAGGCTGACCCTAGCAGCTTCATCTAAACACGCGCGTGTGAAAATCTTTATTTATTTGACCAATCCTTATGTCCAGTGACTTCTCAAAAGGTGAAAGTTTGGCAGGTTGCATTCTAAAGGTACATGAACTGTATATTTTTGGCGCTGGATGGCGACCAAAGGGCAGTAATGAACCTCTCCTAAATTTTCATGTAGAACACGTCAGACCTAACAACAGGTCTCCCCAGAGTAGCATAGCCACCAGCTATTTCGGCTTTGGTGCGATTGCTACATCTTTTTGGTGCCAAAACCAGGGATCGACCTCCGGGTTTTCTTCTCACGTGGGCGAAGCCCACGTGGGGAAGCAGTTCCGGGCGTGAGCCCCTTCCTGCGGTTTGTGTGCGCCCTTAATTACGATTAAGGGGTCGTTGGGTCGGCTCCAATTGAGCCTTGCTCAGGCCGCATAGCCTTTGCGGGTTTGGGTTTTGGTGTGGGCAGGGGCTGCTCTTCTTCGTCCATACTGAGCAGCTCTCTGGCGTAGGCCTTGTTGTGTGGTTGGCGGTCATATCGCGGGGCTATTTCCTTGAGGTGGGAATGGCTGGAGTGGTCGCTTCGACTGAACATATTTCCTGTGAGGCGTCTGACGAATTCCTCCAGTGTTTCCACTTGCAGGTCCCTCCTGATGGTGGCGTTTCTGACATATCGTGGTGCGTCGACTATCGTTCTCAGGGTCTGGTTCTCTTGTGCGTTCAGCTGGGTTTTCTGGCGGTCTGATAGTAGGGCGTACCACGCTGGGGACGCATATGTCAGGCGTGAGCGAATGTATATTCGGTATATGGCCAGTTTCAGCCGAATCGGCATCTCTTTGTCGGACAGGATGGGGTGGAGAATTTTCCGCGCCGCTTTCGCGGAGGCGCAGGCTCGTCTTGTTTGTTTCCCCATCGTGAGACCTTTGTCGAGGGTTATTCCTAGGTAACTGGCGGCTGGCATCCACTCGATGGGCTGGTTTAGAAGATGCAGGTGTTCGACTGTGGTGGTGTGCTTCCGGGTAGGCTACCGCTTGCGTTTTTGCAACGTTTACGGATAGCCTCCAGTTGGCCAGCCATTCCGGAAGGGTGTTTAGGGTGCGCTGCATCTTCAGCCGGGCATGAGGTAGGCTCATCGAAGCGGTGATGTACGCCGCGTCATCGGCATAGAGGGCCAGGATTGTGTCGTCAGGGCACGGGATGTCGTCAGTGTACCACGAGTAGCAGACTGGTGAAAGGCAGCTACCCTGTGGTACACCGGCTTGTGTTGGGCGTTCTGTCGACAGGTGGTCTTCAACTCTAACCTTGATACTCCGGCTCTTGAGGAAGGATGCCACCGTCTTGATGATCCTCTGGGGGGTTTCCGACTGCAGCATTTTGAACAGCAGCCCGTCGTGCCAGACCCGGTCGAAAGCCTTTTCCATGTCCAGGAATACTGCTACTGCATGTTCCTTCCTGTTCCTGGTGTGCGTCAGGTGGTGCAGTACCCTGGTGAGCTGAAGTGTGGTGCTGTGTCCCGACCGGAATCTGAACTGTTCTGGACGGGGCTGTATGAAGGGGTTGAGATGCGGCAGCAGAAGTTTCTCCAGGACCTTCGATGTAGCCGAGAGGAGGGTGATGGGGCGATAGCTTTCCGGCCGGAGTATGTTTTTCCCCTGTTTTGGTAGCATTATTACCGTCCCGATTTTCCATGTGGTCGGGAAATGTGTGGTGCGTAGGACTCCGTTGAAGAGTCGAGTGAGGGCAGCCACTGTGCGGTATGGGAGATGCCGTAGCATCGAATTCGTTATGCCATCTGGACCAGGTGCCTTCCTTGGTTTGGCGGTCATGATTACCTTCTTGGTGTTTACAGGTGACCAGAATATGGGTGTTACATCGGACTCCGGGTTGAAGGTCTCCAGGAATTCCTTCACCGTCTCCTCGACATGTGTGGTGTGGTTGCTGTCGCCAGCTGGATTCGGGGTAAACTGCCTCTCTAAGTGGTCTGCGAAGATCTCCGCCCTGTCTTCGGTGCGGTAACGTGGTGTGCCGTCACTGTGCGTGAGTGGGTGTACTGCTGGAGGGGCGTTTCTCAGCTGGCGACAGAGTCTATGGAGCGACGACCAGTCGTCGGAGGCTTCGGCTATCCGCCTTTCCCAGTACTGTGCTGCGTCTTGTCGGAGTTCTGCTTTGACGTCCTCACAGATAGCGTTTAGGCGGGTTTTCAGTGCTGGGTCTCTGGTCTGTTGCCACAGCTTTCTGAGGCGTCGCTTTTCTGTGAGGAGTCTCGCCAGGGCTGGTGGAGTGCGGTCTTTGCTTGTTCTCGGCGCCTGGCTCGATTCAGCTACGTCTTTGGCGTTTAGAATAGCAGTCTCTAACTCTAAGGTGAGAAGGTCTACGTCCTCTGGGGTCCTCACTGGCCTTGTGGGGGTATTCCTTTCGAGGTGCTCGGCGAACACTTTCCAGTCCAGCTTGGGACGCGTGGGTGGTGTAGGGAGTGTAAGCGGACTGTTCTCCACGGTCATCAGGACTGGTTGGTGGTCGGACTGCAGTTCGTCGGGAAGTACCTCCAAGGTCGGGGCTCGTGTAAGACCTATGTAGGCCACTAGGTCAATGACGTCAGGATCTATGCTTGGATTCCCCGGGTAATGTGTGGGTGTATCCGGGCCTATTACGTGGTAGCCATTCGCTTCTGCATGCCTAAGCAGAATCCTACCTTCTCGGTTTGTTTTCAGGGAGTTCCAGGCTATGTGTTTAGAGTTCCAATCGCCAGCTGCGATGGTGATGTCGTTGGTATGTGGAGACCCCCTGAGCATGAGTTCGTCAAGGTCTTGAGTCAGGATAGAGTCTTTCGGCGGTTTGTAAATAGCATACAGGCGAATGGGTTTAGCATAGGTCCCGCTTTCCACACCCAAGGCGGACATGGATGTCAGGGTGATCCTGGGCAGAGGTTGGTGGATTGTGCGGCGTTTAACAAGGATCATCAGGCCTCGGTATACTCTACCTTCCTGTGTCCTCTCGTCCTGCCTGTAGGTGTGGTACCCGGGGAACTTTACTTTGTCTGACGGTCCAAGCATAGTCTCGTTTATGAGGGCGACTTGTACGTCCCTCTCCCTTAGGACGATTTTGAGGAGAGCTGTCTTGCGGCGGATGCTGGCTGCGTTCCAAAAGAGGACCCTCAGCGGAGTTGGAGTTGGACCAGCTTCCCTATCCCGCTGAGGATCAGTGGAACCGGGCTCGTCCCCTGGCGGATGGCCAGGAGGATGTCTTGGAGGACCTGCAGGGCTATGTCCAGTACCTCGATTGACGCCTGGTCCTGCGACGTCGGTAGTGTTGCTGGAGCTGGTGGAGGTGGTGGTGGTCGTTGTGGGCGTGGTATTCTCCGTGGGGCTGTCGTCGTCCCCCGGGTTGGTGCAGCAGGTGGTTGTGGCCGGGTTGCTGCAGGCGTCAGGTACCGAGGGACTTGCCTCGGGTGGGGGGCCTCGGACTCTGTGTCCGTTTGAGAGGGCAGGTTGGCCATCCTTACCTTCTTCTTCTTTCTCCTCTTCGGGAGGCGGCTCGACCTCTCGGTGGGTTGGTTGGCGGGTGCCATGAGGGAGCCGCTCTGCTCCGCCTGGACTGTTGGTTGGGTGTCGGGGGTGAAAGCAGCCGTTTCTGTCTTCTGGGTTTGGACCTGAGGGTTGTTGTTTGCCCTGGGTGTAAAAGTGGAGAGCGCTATTGAACCGGCTTTCTTGTTTCTAGCCTCCTTTTTAGGGTTCCGGACCAAAATGGTAAAAAGGAACCCTTATAGAATCACTCTGTCTGTCTGTCTGTCTGTCTGTCTGTCTGTCACACATGGATATCTCGAGAACTACTGATGCTATCGTCTTGAAATTTAAAATGGTATAAGACAACGCTTTTTTACTAATATAGCGTATATAAAAATGTTAAAAAATATTCTTATTTTGATTGTAGGGGGGCGGATAGGGGATCTCAAAAATTTTAAGTGAAGTTACTAGGCCGTGTTGGGTATCATATGAAAGGTATTCATTTGCACATTAATAAACAGTTTTTAGTTTTCCTTTAAACCATATCGTTTTTGAGTTAATTACAAAAATGTTGAAAAAACGACCATTCCCCCCCCCTTATCTCCGAAGTTTGCAGAGATAAACCCGTGATACTTTTATAGCTAATAGAAGTGTATGTAAACTTTATAGGAAAATTATAGCGAACTCTCTAATTTTCATAGTTTTTTAGACAAGGGGGGTGGAAAGGGGGTTTTCAAAAATTTTGTGATGTTAATAGGTGATGTGGGGTATCATATGAAAGGTATTCATTTGCACATTAATAAACAGTTTTTAGTTTTTCTTTAAGTCATATAGTTTTTGAGTTATTTACAAAAGTGTCGAAAAAACGACCGTTCCCCCCCCCTTATCTCCGAAGTTTGCAAAGATAAACCCGTGATTTTTTTATAGATAATAGAAGTGTATGTAAACTTTATAGGAAAATTGTAGCGAACTCTCTAATTTGCATAGTTTTTTAGACAAGGGGGGTTGAAGGGGGGTTTTCAAAAATTTTATAAAGTAAATAGGTGATGTGGGGTATCATATGAAAGGTATTCATTTGCACATTTATAAACAGTTTTTAGTTTTCCTTTACACCGTATCGTTTTTGAGTTATTTACAAAAATGTTGAAAAAACGACCGTTCCCCCCCCCTTATCTCCGAAGTTTGCAAAGATAAACCCGTGATTTTTTTATAGATAATAGAATTATATGTAAACTTTATAGGAAAATTATAGCGAACTCTCTAATTTGCATAGTTTTTTAGACAATGGGGGTGGAAGGGGCGTTTTCAAAATTTTTGGAAAGTTACTAGGTGATGTGGGGTATCATATGAAAGGTACTCTTTTGCACATTAATAAATAGTTTTTAGTTTTCCTTTAAGTCATATAGTTTTTGAGTTATGTACAAAAATATTGAAAAAAATAGCGTTCCCCCCCCCTTATCTCCGAAGTTTGCGGAGATAAACCTCTGAAACTTTTATTGCTATTAGAAGTGTATGTAAAGATTAGAGGAAATTTATTACAATCTCTCTACATAGCATACTTTTTTAGAAATCATCGAAAGTGTAAAAATCTACATAAGTTCCGCTATCAGACAAGAGATGGCGCTGTCAAGGTTCTCCAACAAATATAAAACCGCCTTTGTCATATATTATATTGTATGATGGCACGGAACCCTCGGTGCGCGAGTCCGACTCGCTCTTGCCCGGTTTTATTGTAGATAGGGCAGCTCGTCCTGTTCGCTGTGTGTGCGCCATTACAGTTTACGCATGTGGGCGGCTCCTCTCTACTACGTGGGCAGTCGCCTGCGTGGTGCCGGCCTCCGCAGCGGACGCAGGCTAGGGTGCGGTGGCAGTTGTGACTGCTGTGTCGGAACCCCTGACACCGGTGACATTGGGCTGGACCTCTTTTTCCTCTCCAGCTCTCTATCTTCACCCCCGGCATACACAGTATCTCTGTGACGTCGTACAGTGCCGGGAGGAGATTTGGGGAGGGCTTAAAAATGCCAAGAAAAATACAGCCAGGCCTACCTTTGCTGGCACGGATCGGCTTTATCAGCTCCGCGTTGAAACCTTGTTCGGCGAAGTCTCGTGCTATTTCCTCTGGGGGGGTGTCGGCAGGGATACCGCGGATGGCCACCTTGACCTGACGTTCCTCAGGGAGGGAGTACGAAAACCAGCTCATTTCGTCCTCGACCTCCGAGAGGTACTTTTGCAAGGTGCGGTATTCCTCCGCCGATTCTGGGGAAAAACGCACGCCCTTTCCAAAGGGCCTGGCATTCGGCGCGTGTCCTAGTAGGCCACGGATGGTTTTAAAATGTTTAGGCCAGTTAGGCATGACCTCCACTACCAATGGTGGGTAGCGGGTCTTTGCGACGGCGGGGGGCTGTGTAGGGGCGGCGTTTTGCACTGACGTACCTTGTTGAGCTGCTAGCGGCAGTGCTGGGCGAGCGGCGGTGGACGCCGTCATCGAGGCGTAAGTAGCCGCGCTGCCCTGTTGAGCGGGCGGCGGCGGGGGGGGGCGGCTGACTGGTGACGCCGCTAACGACGCGTACGACGTCGACTTGGATGAGGCAGGCGATGGAGTCGGCGCCTTACGTTCTCTCTGGGGCAGCTGTTCCCACTCAGTTTCCGTAACACGCCTCTTGTCCTCTCTCTGCTCCTCCGGTAAGGGCGGGGAATCGATCTCCGCTCGCTTACGACGGAGGCTGGGTTGGGAGGCGGGGGGGGGTTGCATGTCGTCATCTTCGATTTCGACCGTCTCTTGGTTAGTGCGCGTCTGCGAGGTTTCCGGGGTTCCTCTCAGCGCCTTTTCTTTTTTTTGAAGGAATCCCCTGAGGTGCTCCATCATCTCCGGGCAGGCTGCCGCCTGTCTCATTAGCTGCGCATAAACGTTAAGGTTAACGTTATGCGCATCCAACGGGGACAGCGGCCCTCTGGCGGCTACTTCCGGCATTTTCTTGAGCGGGGGAAGGGCAGGGGGGGGCATCTCCTGAGCAGGGGGGGGCACCCCCTGAGCGGGGGACGACCGTCCCGACGTCGCAGGTCTTGCTTGTTTTAAGGTCTTCTTGGTCCTCGGTCTTGAGACAGATCGATCGCTGTCCGTGGCCGAGGACTCAGATGAGCAGGTGTCCCTTCGAGAAATGCGTCCTTCATGGACGGATTTTCCCGAAGGGTTCGTGCGGTCCGATTCGCTCGGACGCCGCTGGGTGCCAGATGAACCGGCTTGGTGCGATGATTGCCGTGGGACAACATCGATCGCGCGACCCTTTGGTTGTGAAGCGGGGTCCGGGGGGTCCCGCTTCCTCCCAACGTCCTCCTTCTCCATGAAGGCGATCCACTCACTTCACTCACAACACAAAACACAAATTTCGCGTTCGGCGAAGGGCCGAGCTCGACAGATGTATTGCTAGAATACACTGCCGAGGTCGTAAACGGAGAAAAACCGGGTCCGTGCGCGCGCGTAATGCAAAAACGAAATTGTAGCCACTCCAGGGATCGAACCAGGGACTTTTAGATCTTATTAGTGCCGAGAAATCCAGAGAAATTCCATTGAATATCGTAAATCGCCATCTTGTCTTTTGGTATTTCTGGGAAAAACGTAGCTGAGAATATATATATCGACCTATTGTTTAAGCTTAAATCTATAGGTTTTTTTAGCATTCTGATATTCCATTTTCCATAGGAAAAAAGCTATCCATAAATTTATGCACAGTCAAACTATCGCCATCGAAACAGAGGGATATTATTATATCTCGAGTAATAACAGATTGCGCAATAGTTAATACGAGTGCCGAGCATTATCGGAATTTTTAGTTCAATACCAAACGCTAGCTCGGTAGTAGGGAGTATCAGACAAGTGTCCAGGTCAGGAATCCTTATCTGTCTCGTATTGTACTTGATTATGGGGTAATATAAATTACAATATCGAAGCGGAAAGCAAATTGAATTGAATTTCGTTTATGCCGGGGCTATTTAAGAACGTGCAATAGCGCCGCTCGAGATGGATTTTGAGCCCCACTTCCCTTCACCCTTACAAAATACGCTACACCGCCGCCAATGCGGCCGAATGCGAGAGTTCAAGTCGCGCTCGTTTGCTGATGTATTTTGGTCGGCTAACTTACCTACGTACGTTAGGTAGTGTGATATGATGTGATGATGAATATTATTTATTTTGTGTGTGTGTGTGTGTAATAAAGTAAAACACGATTGGAAGTGGCACTGGATTATTTTAGATTGCCTAGCAAGTAGGTAGGCGTAAAATACAGGCAGGGAATAAGTACTTACTAAAATGTCAGCATGAAATAAAAATAATTTAGAAAGCTATGTACTTAGCTTATGTACCTATAAAGGTGTGGTACATAATTAAATTACCTGAGTTTGTACCTTTATTGTACAAAAGTCTGAGCGAAAAATAAAATACTGCAAGATGGGTAAAAAGTATAATTTCGCAATCAGTCAAGTCCGGTTACAAACACGCGTGAGGGTTCCGTGAAAATATTTTATATCTACAATTCTTCTCTCATCCAATGCTTCTACAAACTTAGTCTCCAAGTCTTTATCTGGAATCCTAAAAGAGAAATAAATTATTGTTTAAAATTGTAAACAACGTAAACAGATTTACGACAGTATCCCGAGGCACGATAGACATCCTCTTTTATCATCACTAAGAGAAATGTAAACATGAGTAGTGTGCCAACTCGTCCACTCTAATCTTATTCGCACCGGACGGGTTGACACAAAACAACAATATTTCCGTTCGTCAACTCGTCCGGTCATCTTTTAAAACAAGTTTTTTTGCTATAAATTACGAAAAGTGATGTAACTAAGAAGAGCGTAATGTGATATAGGAATAATATTGGAAAATTCTATATTATTGTTTTAAGCGGAAAAAATCTTTGTAATTGGCAATTTAAATAACATCTAGTCTAGTACATCATAAAGTATAGAAAGTTTAACAAATAGTTTTGTAGTATTGTCTATTAATTGCATAAATGCTATATACACTCGGTATTTGATCAACAAGAGACGTTTCTAAGGGCACGATTGCCCCTAAAAACAGCTACAAATGGGAGACGGGGGATTGAGGAGACCGACTTACACATAAAACTTTGTTAGTAAGTCTCCGTACTCCATTTTTTAGGGCTAACGTATATTTGGTTTTGAATTAGTTAATTGTCGATGATTTATGTAGATTACGAAAAAAGAGTAGGCATTACAAATCCAAGATTAAAAAAAAGGGAATAACACTTTTTTTAATTTATTTCATTAGTATCGTTTTTGACTTAATCGAGTGTGTAAATTAAATATATGACGTTAGGTTTGAAATGTAAGGTGGCAGACTATTTTTATTTAATTTCTTGGATGGGTATCGTTTTTAACGAGAAGATTACATTTATTATTAGAAGATTACAATTATTGCGCTATTTTTGAAGATAGCGGATAATATTTAATTTAATTAAATAGTATTACATGGTCTCTTTGTTTTAAAACCACGCCTAGTGTAGGTATTGCTTCTATTTATTACTACCACTCTACAAAGTGTATTTTATCATGTATACTAAGCCGAAAGGGAGTAATTCTGACTCCCCAAGTATTAACGTTAGTTCTACGACTATCCAGATTTTGATGATTTTCATTCAAGAAAAGACCAGCAAAGATTATGCGTAATCAGCTAATTAATACGACGATGACAACCCTAATATCAGCTGACTCTTGACCTGGGTAACGAGTACCTACAAGTACCTACCTACATAGTTATGCATTTCAAAAGATCTTTCATTTAGATGAAAGACGCCCGGGAGATGATGTTCCAGCAGAACGGAGCGAGTTGTGAGCCGAGGCACACCTCGCTCATCGTCTGTTCTCCTAGACGATGAGCGAGGTGTGCCTCGGCTCAACGCCTCCAGGTGGATCAGCCGCGGGGGTACTGTCGCCTGGCCACTACAATCCCCAGATTAAGCCCCACTTAATTTTTTTATGGGGCTACCTAAAGTCTAGTTTATGCGACTGAGTGAGACACAGCTCTGTTGTCAAACGCAGCAATCTATGCGTCCTTCACGGAGGGCAGCACATCAAGCCGTTCCTGTAATGAGTGAACTTAACAACTTGTGCATCGAGTGACAGCGACAGTGTGGAAGTAGATACTACCGAGTACACTTATTAGAATTGTGTATGAATGTGGTGAAATTGTGCAAACGTTGACACTGTCTTCGACCTTTTTCATTTTAGCTTTTTTTATATAATTTTATTTATTTACCACAAAAAGAAAAATACAATTTAGGAACATACAATAATGACTTAAGAATAAGAACTAGTAGTAACACAGATAATAAGTATACGCAGAAAAACTACACTAAGATTAAAAATCTTGTGCTGTAGTTCCTCTGCCCTTCCTAATAGGCATAGAATTGTTCTGTCATGATAACAATGTGTTTGTGTATGTAAATAAGTGTGTACACATATGTCGGATTGTGTATTTGAGTGTGTAAATATATATATGTATATATGTATGTGTGTGTGCGTGTTTACGTGTGTGAGTGGGAGTGTATGTATTTTTTCCGCCCATTGTGCTACTGATTTTAGTTAATTACACTAAATTTCCTTTGTTATATTGTTGGTGCTAGAATAAAGCTGGTACAATAAAGAGTTATCTATCTATCTACTTTTTTGGCAATGTGCTTTAATGCCAGGATATAGGTACATATCAACAATGTTTAAGTACATTTTTGAGGGTATACACATTGAAAAATAAAAGCTTTTTTGTATGGAAAACTCGAAAAACGAATCCTTGATAATTTCCCCCGTACAAGTACTTGTTAATCATGATCATCATTTCAGCCGTAAAACGTCCACTACTGAACACCGGCCTCCCTCATGGATCTTAATGAGGGGTAGTTGCCATACTCACCGCGCTTGGCAAGCGGGTTGGCGAGCGCATTACGGGATATTGGTACACGGAAAGACGCTGCTGCCCATCTTCTGGAAGTATCCCTTAGCAGGCTCTTACTGCATCCACGGGCATGAGAAGAGGGGTAACATTCTACTGCCGGCACCCCACGGCAACTACTTACTTAGTACTTGTTCAAATGGGCTGAAATCGATCGATCGATCTTGGGGTAGTACAGATGTTATAGTAACAAACAAATATATTTATACTAACATCACATTACAAATTTGTTGGTAACATTACTTTTCGTAATTTATTGCAAAAAACTTGTCATAAAAATTGACTGGACGAGTTGACGAACGGGAATATTGTCATTATTTTTTGTGCCAACTCGTCCGGTGCGGTTGAGATGAGCGGACGGGTTGGCACACTACCCAATAATATATGGATAGTGTCAGTTATCCATATGTACTATGTAGTAGGTACAATGTGACGCTGAGATGGCCAACTACACAACGGTAGGTTCCTAGGCGCCGGCGCCGTGCCGACCATCCCGTCGCCAATGACGGCAAATGTGACAGGAAAACCAGCCTAACCCGACAAAACAGTATTTGCAAATTTAGGCACCTATTCACTCACCTTGATGTATATTATCAATTATTTCCATTCGCGAAGGATTCACCGCTATCGGTGACACGGCCATCGTTGACGAATCGTCTATGACATCGTCACCAGCAGCGTCACAGCGGCAAACCGCTTGCGGGATTTTCTTCCACTTTTAAAAGTTCTATGAACGAGTGGTTTTCCGTTCTAAAAACAACAATTAAATAAAAAAACTAAATTAGAAGGAATATTTGTAGGTACCTACCAGATGTAGGTAACATTAGTTTGAGTGTGCAAAAAGTAATAAATACTACTACTAGGTAGGTAAATAATACGTTATGAACATACGTTTTTATTTACATTCAATACATAATAGAAAGGTAAGCACTTACTTGTTTTTTTTCCTAATTTCCTGCCTTTTTTCTTCAAACATTTTTTGTACACCCGACGTCCCATTTTATATTTGGGTTTCACCATTTAATTAAACTAGTATAATACGATACCTAGTGAGTATCTCTAGTAATAGAAATGTATCGAAGTCAAGCACACGTCCGTCCTTCTCGCAATGCCGTAGCCAACTGACAACAGAGCGTCGAGCGGAACGACAAGATATGGTTATCTCGCGAGTGAGAAGTACAGAGCGATAGACCCACACCGTATTTTCTAACGACGTAAGCGCCAAAACAGTTTTTACCTTATAAAAAGTTAATTAAACAACCAATCAAAAAAATTAAATGACAAACCTAAAGAAATACTTCTAGGTTTCTTGAAAAAACAAATATTTAACAAACAAGGTTTGCTGTTCCTGAGATAAATAGCAAAATTTGTGCAAAACATATAATTTAAAAAAAATATATTATCGAGGAAAAATTCACCAATCGCGTTTTTAAAACACTTAATTCAAGATAAAAGCTTAAAGTATAATTTCCCCAAATATGAAGGTGGTAACTTTCACAGATTCTGAGATACATAACGATTACGAACTACAAAATTGCCTAATGCGCACTCTCACGTATCGATCTAAGAATATATTCACACTTTCTTGCTTTTGCTATTTGACGTTTCGATCTGAGGAAATATTTACACTTTCTTGTTGTTGTTACTTTCACATATCTAAAGGTTTATTTACATAATAATATGTAATTTCGCTTCTAAAGAAACATAAATCGAGTATTTTCAAGAAGTCTAAGTCTAAATCAATCCACATCGAGTATACTACGGGGGATTTACCTTCCTTGCGTATGAAACGTATAATCGCATATAAACGACTAAGGCGTTGGAAGTACATAGGTATTTTAGCAACTAATGGTAATGACCTTTCTCAGCGACACTTGTTTTTATCTTATCACATGTTAAAAATATTGCGGCGAGTTTCGAGGACGCTCATTTTACAATTCAGGAGAATCTTGACGATCCTGAAAATGAAGATAACGAAATTCAGGAACGTTTCGACGAAATGTATAATTAAGTGTTATCTATTCATCGCACATTTTCACAAGTTAACTCGAATCAGTCTCACGTTTGCGGCGGCAACTCTTCATCAAACATTCGATTACCAAAAATAACATTGACGACGTTCAGTGGTGACGTCAAACGATGGCCGGAATATTTCGACACCTTCAACGCGTTGATACATAATTCGAATTCTCTAACCGACGCGGAGAAATTTCATTATCTATTATCCTCTCTCAGCGGCGATGCGTTGACGGTAATTAAATCGTTTCCGATGACTCATCACGACACGTATCAAGCGTTTTACTAATAAACGCGACTTAGCTTTTACGTGCTAGCGAGACATTTTGAATGTCTAGTTTAAAATTAGTGATGCGCACGAGTTCAGAAAATTGCTGGATTTATTCATCATCATTTCAGCCGTAAAACGTCCACTACTGAACACAGGCCTCCCTGATGGATCTCCTTAAGGGGCAGTTGTCATACCCACCACGGTTGGCAGGCAAGTTGGCGAGCGCAGTATGGGATGTTGATACACGGAATGACGCTGCTGCCCATCTTCCGGAGGTTGCTCTTAGCAGGCTCTTACTGCATCCACGGCCAAGAGAGGAAAGGCAACATTCTACTGCCGGCACCCCACGGCAAATATTAAACATATTCATCATCGTCATATCAGCCATAGGACGTCCACTGCTGGACAAAGGCCTCCCTCATTGATCGCCAAGAACTGCGGTTGGAAGCCGTCTGCATCCACCGCCGACCAGCAGTTCTCACCAAGTCGTCTGCCCATCTTGTAGGTGGACGTCCTACGCTGCGCTTGCCAATCCGTGGCCTCCATTCGAGAACTTTGCGGCCCCATCGGCCATCTGTTCTGCGCGCTATATGGCCTGCTTATTGCCACTTCAGCGTGCTAATCCGTTTGGCTATGTCGGTGACCCGAGTTCTTCTACGTATCTCCTCATTTCTGATTCGATCCCGTAGAGAAACCCCGAGCATAGCCCTCTGTATAGCTCGTTGAGCGACTCTGAGCTTATTCATAAGGCCAATAATGAAGGACCACGTCTCGGTTCCATAAGTCATCACTGGTAACACACACTGATTGAAGACTTTCGTTTTAAGGCACTGAGGTATGTTAGACGAAAAGACGTAGCGAAGTTTCCCAAACGCTGCCCATCTGAGTTGGATTCGACGACGGTTGACCTCTTTCTCGAAGTTGGACCTACCTAATTGGACTGTTTGTCCTAGGTATATGTACGCGTCGACAACTTCAAGAGCCGAGTTCTCAACCATAACTGGGGCAGGCACGACATGGACATTTGACATGATTTTCGTCTTGTTCATTTTAAGGCCTGCCCGTTGGGAGACTCGATTGAGGCCTTCGAGCATCGTGCTGAGCTCTTCCATCGACTTTGCCATGACCACAATATCGTCGGCAAATCGAAGGTGATTGATGTATTCGCCGTTAATATTGTTAAGTTGTCGATTCTTCGGATGTGAATAAGAGTGCAATAGAAAAACCGATTCAACCGGATGAATATTTTCGAGGTTTTCTCAACTGAAATACTTATAGCCACAAAATGAATAAAATCTATATATGTATAACTAACTAAATATAATTGATGCCCAGCCCTTTCCATTCCACGAGCTTGAAGGCATCTTCCAAAGCGGTCGTAAACAGTTTTGGAGAGATTACGTCTCCCTGTCAAACAACCGCGCACCGAGGGTTCTGTGCTATCATAAAATATAATATAAATGACAAAGGTGGTTTATATTTATTAACCTTGACAGCGCCATCTCTTGTCTGATAGCGGAACTTATGTAGATTTTTTACACTTTCGATGATTTATGAAAACTTACAGTACGCACACAAAAATATAACTAATTTGATCGAGAGGTCTGATGTCATCATCATCACTTCAGCCAAAAACGTCCACTAATGAACAAAGGCCTCCCTCGTGGGTCTCCATGAGGGGTAGTTGATGTGCATAGCATAAATACAAGAAACATGAATAAATTGCACATCCCTAAAAGGCTCCAAAAAGTAAATAAATCATTTATGGGAAACTGTGTGCGTTTCTATATTAAGCTTCCATCTAAGGCGATCGAACTATCGATTCATAGGTTTAAGCTTTTTATAAAACAAAATCTCATAGAAAAAGCTTATTACTCCATAGATGCTTATTATAATGATATTGACCCTTGGCCTAGTGTTGCTCGGTTCAATCGCGATAAGAAATGATGTCATCTTGCAATATCCCAATCATCCAAAATACTAGCGGACATTAAATTAAGAATATTATTAAGACAAATATTGTAACAATGAACAGAAGTGAAAGAGGTTTATTGTTCGCTTCTTTCCCTCACTTGGAAAAAAAAAGATTTCCGAAGCGAACGAATTCAATTATGTGCTTTGTTCAATTTAAATGTATTTTGTTAATATTTTATCATTGGTATTTTTATTTATATTATTTTTGCCTAGTTTATTATTAAATATATTTCAGAACGGGTACAACAAATTTTAACCAACGATCAACCAACATAAATTATATGCTATATTAGTAACAAAGTGGTTTTCTTAACCATTTCAAATTTCAAGTCATAAGTATTTCTCGAGATATCCATTTGTGACGGACTGACAGAGTGATTATATTTCGATTCTAAAGGAACCCTCCTTTTTACTATTTTGATCCGGAACCAAAAGATTTTATTATATCTTAGACATTTTGAAAACTTAACCCGTTTCTAGATGATCAAGGTGTGCTCAGGGTGGGCGGCAGAATTTATCGATCAAGATTAGAGTTTAAACTAAAACACCCTGCCTTCTTACCGTCGGATCATCCATTGACGCTCGTGATAATCAACTTCACTCATCGTAGCTACTTGCATCAAGTATCGATTTGACGTACGTGGGTTCGAATCCTACCGGAACCGTAAAATTTTTGATAAGGTATTTCATTTCTTTGAAAATCAACTTATCAATCGACCGGTAGTAAAACATTATCCTTTGCCCACCGAGGACTAGTCTAATCGTATCAAATCAAATATCTCTAAATTTAGTTTAATAAATCGTAGGCTAAGTTAATCTTTAGTAATCAAATCATTCTTAATCCTAAATCGTCTCTTTCGTTTAACTATCGATTCTAACCAGATATTCCCAGCTTTTCAATCAGAAAATACCATAGGAATTTTGGTGGGCGGAATGTTCCGTTCTCATCAAACTATCAAACAAGCTTCATAGAATAATATTATAATATTTTTTCTTTAGGTTGTTATTTCGGCATCAAGCCAACGTTGTCGATGGCATACGCTTCCATATCCGTCAAAGTTTGGAGCTATCAGTAATTGACCGAACCACGGAAGAAACGCACGCGAAACTATATCGCAGGAAGCTGACTGCTAGCAGCTCCATCTAAATTACGAGGGTGTGTGATCTTTTGAAATCTAAAGAATCCCAGAATGAATCATCAGTGGCTTTTCAAATGGAGGAAGTGTGGTTGTTTGCAGTCTAAAGGTGGAGTATATGTACATATACATATATTTTGGGGCTGGATAGTAGCCTATAGGAAATTGTGAACCTCTCCTAAATTTCATAGTGGAACACGTCATACCTAATCAAAGGTCTCCCCAGAGTAGCAAGGATCCACCAGCTATTTCGGCTTTGGTGGATTGCTACAGAAACCCAAATTAATAAATAACAAAATACCTCAAATAATTATTTATAAATGGCGAAAGAAGCCCTGTACCGTGTAACAACCTTCTCAAAAGATTCTCACGACCGTCAAAAACAAATTGTTTTAAAATTGGCAGCGTTAATAACTACACCACAATGTAGGATTCAAACAGTAACTTTACTAAAACAATTAGGTATAAAAATGTAAAGATAACTTGATAAATCTTAGGCTAAGTTTAAAATGACCTGCTTGCTGGTCGGCTTATATTAAAAAAAATATATAGTTTATTGATGCACTACAATTTACAAGCTTAAAATAAGATCACATTTCAAGTTTAAGTATTAAAAAATATTTTATTAAGGCTTGCTTAATTCTGTATTTATTCTGTCTTATAATTTAACAGGATCCACACTATATCAATGACTTGTGTCGTGGTTTCTGACGTCCTTCTAGAGTGCAAGTTACAAGCGTATAAATGTGATCAGGATCACTGATGCTATCCTAACTATACTCGTAATTACCTACAAAGCTGCGTTAACTTTAATTATGATTGCAATTATATTGATTATTTAATTAAAGACTAAATTTTTGATGAAATACAATAGGAATACGATAGGAATTTATTTAAGAAATAAGTTAATTTAAATGTATGTACAACTGAAACATATATATAGCATAAAATTAAATTAGAAAAAAAAATATAATAATAAAATGTATAATTAAAAAATAGGTATAAAATTAAGATTAAAATCTATACTAATAATATTATAAGGAGGTAAATTTTGTGACTTTGTGACGTTGTGAGTGTTTGAGGTTGTCGGAGGTAATCTCTGGATCTACTAAACCAATTTTAAAAACTCTTTTATTAATAGAAAGCTACATTATTTGTAAGTGTCATAGGTATATTAATCCTAAAAAATAAAATACTTTTTTGTGGTTGTCTGGATTGCAAAGTAAGTCGGAGAAAAAACAGACGAACGAAAACAAGTTTCTTACGAACGCTGTCTTAATGATGGGAGATATGTAAGATTGAGTTTTGGAGAAAAGTTTTAGTGCTTGATTATGCCTACAAAAAGTCAGCAAAAGAAAATGTATGTTTAATTTTTATATTAAAGTAACAAAAAGTTGATTTTGATATTTAATTAATACTTTAAATCGTTAGGTATGTGACGTTTTGTCGGTCAAATTATCGACAATTTTAAATTCTTATCAGAATAAGTAAATTTATCGTCTCAAGTGTTTAGAACAAAAGATTTTTCCCTTTTATTGCATGTAATTTGGACAAATAGTTAAAGAGATAATAAGACATAGGTTTAGAACTGCGACCGTGAGACGGCTTTTTTAAACAACACGTCAGTATTTTACTTAAGGCTCTTTTGCCCTCGCGATTAATAAGTCCCAGAGTCAAAAATTCTCTCTGATGGGTTCTTAAGAAAGCAGTGTTTTTCCCATGGGCAGTTATAAGTTGAATTACATCTGGGATTGGAACTCCTTTATAGACAATCATCTCAAGTGAAAATGTTTACCGCCCAACGAAGTGGGCACGGGTCTGCTAGTTAGGTATAAAATTAAGATTCATCGTAATTATGTTCAACAAATTTTCCGTATTTTTAGGGTTCCGGACCAAAATGTAAAAAGGAACCCTTATAGAATCACTATGTTTGTCTATCTGTCACAAATGGATATCTCGAGAACCACTTGATGCTATCGACTTAAAGTTTGAAATGGTTAAAGATAACACTTTTTTACTAATATAGCTTAAATTCAATTCAATTCGTTTATTTCAGACATCAATAAATATTATAACACAAGAGAAAAAATAATTTAGAGTGTCCATATTCCAGTTATACAAATTAAAAATTAAATACGAAATAAAATTCAAAACTAAAATTAAAATCAAAATTACAATTAAAATTATCAAATTCAAAATAATTCAAAGTACCTATGGAACACTGGTCAAGAGAGCACAATATACGCTCTTGAAAATGAATTAAATGAGGTTTTATTTTAATTTCGGGCAGACAGCCATTTTCTTAGTGCAATTCATAGTTACATTCTTGTTTTTAATGATTTTCTATATTATTGTTTAATTTATTATCAAGGTAGTGTTAAGGCAGAACAAATTAATAAATAAATAATGCTGGATAATTCAAACAGCATCTTCTTGCCCCAAGCTAAGCATAGCTTGTGTTATGGGTACTAGAAGACAGATATACTAAATACATATGTACATATACTACATAGAAAGATTTTTATTATATATAGAAAAGCATCCAGAACACCCTGAAAAAATCTGCAGTTTCAGACATTTGTCTTGAGGCGGGAACTGAACCCGCAACCCATTGCGTCGCAGGTGGACCTTCGCCCGCTGCGCCACAGAGAAAATATACTAGTATATGAGTTTGGATGCATGCCGCTTCAAACCGCAGTACTTGGTGGAGATCAATGAGGGAGGCCCTTGTCTAGCATTGGATGTCCTACGGCTGATATGATGAAACGATGATGATATAAAATATTCAGGCTCAAGTATTATAATTAGCTATATTTAAAATATTTCGTGTTAAAATGTTTTGTGAAACACCGACACGGTAAGACGCCGCGGCAGACCGAAGAAGCGATGGGGGACGAGACCAATATAATAGCGCATGTGTCGAATTGACAGCTGATCGAAAAGCATGGAGAGATGGGGGAGGCCTTTTCCCAGCAGTGGCTTAAGGCTATTGTAATTGTAAAATGTTTTAAAACTAAATTTTATGTTTTCTATCTCTTATCTTATATGAGTATGAGTGTACCTACTCCTATTGCCAAGTACGTTGTGGCAGCGCGCCGGTACAGGAAGCTCATTTTGCTCCATGACTTGTTCTTTGTAAGGCTGTTGGCGTTGTTCCGTAGTTCATCTTCGTAGTAGTGAAGCTTCACTTGTAAGGCTTA
This sequence comes from Pasiphila rectangulata, assembly GCA_963082625.1. Classification (NCBI taxonomy): domain Eukaryota; kingdom Metazoa; phylum Arthropoda; class Insecta; order Lepidoptera; family Geometridae; genus Pasiphila; species Pasiphila rectangulata. The sequence goes on from OY720239.1 coordinate 21,681,861, forward strand.
GTATTGTTGCTTGTGAAGTTTCAATAAAGTTGTATTGTATTAAGGTGTACCTAGGTAATTCTTCTTTTTTTAATGCCATTTTTTTGGAACTCAGTTCTGATGATAGGATCTATGGGGAATCGAACGAACTCTTTACTCTAATCATCTACTCTGCAAATGCTGAGAAGTGGCCTTTTTTGTCACGGTATTATTCTGTCTAAATTTAATTAGTTTTAAAAATATAATATTGTGTTATTTCTGTGACTAAATAAACAAATTTTTATCTTTTATCTTTATCTTTAAATATTGTAGGTAAACACAATAGCATTATATATAAGCCTTAACTAACCGTCTTCTTCAACGCTTGGAAAGGGAACCCTAAAAATAGTGAAGCGTTCCAAATGAAAAAGTGGAGGACAAAATAAATAATATTTTTTTTTATTACAATAGTCTAATCGCTCATTTGCAGTTTGGTTACTATAAATATAAATGTATAAAAAATGGTCTATCTTCGAAGGCGTCCCAAGGCTGAATGGATGAGCGTCGCGATACTAGCTGTGAGTTCCGAGTTGCGTTGACCGCTCTGAAGTTCGATCACGTTGTGCGTGGACAATTGCATTTAAATTATTAATTTATCGTCACTTCATTCTTCAGATATATTATTAACAAAGGTAGTATCAAATTTATCTTACATGGCAACGCACTTTTAAAGCAAGGAATCGAAATAATCGAGATATATATTTTTTTAAATTTATTATAATCCTATGGTTTTTATATCTATGAACTGAATAGGTGCTCTAAATATCTACCTTTGTTAATAATATATCTGAAGAATGAAGTGACGATAATATTGATAGATGATCAAACAAACTTACAAAGTGAAGTTCGGTCACTATTATATGAGTCACTTAGTTCGAATATATAAAAAACACCCTTCCAAAAACATAGGTAACCCTTTATGAATTTTAATTTCCTCTAAAGGAATGATGCGAGGTACATAGGTATGTCTTCACAATCGCCCTAAGCACCTGCTAACAAACAAAAAACTCGATTATCACTGATTCCTTCTTTAGAAGTGCGTTGCCAGTGCGTTTGATCACCTATTATTTAATAGGCACAACGCAGACAGAACAGAGCGCAACGGAGAGGATTTTGTTGACGCACTTGAAAATAAAATTAAAAATTATTAAAATAAAGTACAAAACGTCGCGCGGGGATTCCCGCGTATCTTCAAGGACGCGCGAGCATTTTTTGTCAGGTTCAAGCATTTATGCACTTTATTATAATAATTTTAGAGTTTATTTTCAAGTGCGTTAATAAAATCCTCTCCGCTGCACTCCGTTCTGTCTGCGCTGAGCCTTAATGTGTCGCCTTAAACAGAATGTGAAGTTTCATTTGACAACTAAATTGTTACTACTTTGGAATGAGAAACGTTGCTTGTCACAGGTAATTTGTGTCAGGCAGCTCACTTGTCACTATCTTACTTTGTACCTCTATTTTCTCCATTTCTCTTTTATTTCGATCTAATACATCTGTTTCCGTCGTATTCCTCCGCGGAACATAATTTATCATGAAGTCTTTTTAGCCGTTGAATATATTCAATTTGTCTCACGCGCAAGCGGATGGAAGCAAGTGTCACTTATTAAGATGATGTATTGTCTTTTTGTGTACAGGGTGGACTAGAGTAGACTGTTATAAAAAACGAATAATAAAAAGCATGGGTTGCCGGCAGCAGTGTTGTCTTTTCTTTCATGCCCGTAGATGAATTATGAATCTGCCATAGGATACTTCGATGATTTTTCATTTGCTTGAAGTGTTTTGTATTGTATTGTGGGTGCTTTATATTTTTGTTGATAAGCCGTGGGGTGCCGGCAGTAGAAGGTTGCCCCTCCTCTCTTGCCCGTGGAAGCAGTAAGGGTCTGCCAAGGGATACATCCGGAAGATGGGCAGCAGCGTCGTTCCGTATATCAACAAACCGTACTGCGCTAGCCAACCCGCTTGCCAAGCGTGGTGAGTATAGCAACAAGCCCTCATGATCAGTACTTGGATCTCCAAGTCCATGAGGAAGGCCCTTGTCCAGCAGTGGACGTTCTACGGCGGTGATGATTGACAGGCTTAAAACGCGATGCATTGTAGCGTTATAAACCGAGTTGTTCTGGGACAACCCCTACAAAAGGTTAGGCCAAAGAAAGAACGACGTTATGGTAATAAATGTGACAGCCATTAAAATATTTGTGAACAATAAAATGTTCACTAACGTTTAAAGGTGTGAAGGTACAGACTGGTTAAATGTATCGTGCAATGAAATAATTCGCCGTACACATTGATGCAATTTGTCGTGAAAGGGTTAACTTTTAAACAAATTCTCATAGTTTGGACGCCTTGTGCGCGCGAAACGTGCATTTCACGCGCACGATACGAGCAGTACAAGCCGCGCGCGGAGCCACCTCTGATTTGTCGGTTTTTAGAACAAACTCAAAGCTGCAGTGTGCCCGGGGCGCTATGCGTCCTTCTCGCAGCGGACATGCAATGGAAAATAATACATTTTATGTTACGTTACACCAGTCTGTACGCACCTTTAGGGTCTGTGAGACAAATAACGGGGTTTGGCCGCGTGTTTCGGCCATCATTATCATAATCTCAGCCATAGGACGGCTGTGCACGTCCACTGCTGGGTAAAGGCCTCCCTCATGGATCTCCTACATCATGCGAGGGTTGAAACTTGCCACCCTTGGCAGGCGGGCTGAAAGACGCAGGATGTTAATACATAAATGACGCTGCTGGCCTCTTTCGGAGGTATCCCTTAGCAGATTTTTACTGCATCTTGGGCAAAAGAGAAGAGGCAACATTCCACTGCCAGCAACCCTTTTTTTAAAGCACTATACAAGTCCAATGTAAGCAAAGCTTGTGCTATATACACAATCTGGGAGCTAGAATGCATTAATTCAAAATTCATTATTGTATTCATCATCATCATTCCAGCCGTATAAAGTCCACTACTGAACAGGCCGCCCTCATGGATCTCCATGAGGGGTAGTTGCCATACTCACCACGCTTGGCAGGCGGGTTGGCGAGCGCAGTACGGGATGTTGATACACGGAAAGACGCTGCTGCCCATCTTTCGGAGGTATCCCTTAGCAGGCTCTTACTGCATCCACGGGCATGAGAGGAGGGGTAACATTCTACTGCCGGCACCCCACGGCTAATTATTGTATTAAATTGTACTAAAATGTCATATAGGTCCACTGCTTGACATGGCCTCTTTCATGGATTTCTAGTTATTGCGGTTGGAAGCGACCTGAATCCACCGTCGACCTGCGGCCTTCACCGCAGATATAGTAATAATCTGCCAAAGGATATCTCCGGAAGATAGGCAGCAGCGTTTTACGTTGTATAAACATCCCGCACTACGCTCGCCAACCCACCCAAAGTATGGCAACAACCCCCTAAGGGTCAGCGCAAACAGAACGAAGCGTAGCGGAGAGGATTCTATTAACGCACTTGAAAATAAACCTTAAAATTATTACAATAAAGTGCGTAATGCTTGAACCTGACAAAAAATGCTCGCGCGTCCTCGAAGATACGCGGGAATCCCCGCGCGGCGTTTTGTACTTTATTGTAATAATTTTAAAGTTTATTTTCAAGTGTGTCAATAAAATCCTCTCCGTTGCGCTCCGTTCTGTCTGCGCTGACCCTAATGATCTTGAAGTAATGATTACTCAAAGATCCAAGAGGGAGGCTTGTGTCTAGCAGTAGATCTCCTACGGCTGAGATGATAATGATCAGCATTCATCATTTCAGTCGTAAAATGTCCAACTTTACTCCCTCATGGATGAGGAGTAGTTGCCATACTCACCACACTGGGCAGGCGGGTTGGCGAGCGCAGTACGGGATATTAATACACGTAAAGACGCTGCTGCCCGTCTCCCAAAGGCATCCCTTGGCAGGCTCTTACTGCATCAACGGGCATGAGAGGAGGGGTCACATTCTACTGCCGGCACCCCACGTCATAATAAGGATCGAAATCAAACCAATAAAGACTGAGAGAACATATTTTACATGAAAAATATGTCTACTGCTGGATCTTTGATATTAAAAAGCATTTTTATACGTTCCGGTTATTATATTCGGTTCAATATTGAGACATTTTGATATCCTTGTTCGTTCCGATATTAAAAACGAACCGTACTTGAGCTCTCGGTTAGTTTAATAATCTTCTGTAATAGAAATCTTCAGTCTACAGAGATGGGAAATATTTCAGCACAGATTTTTGATTAGAGAGTATTATTCCTACTGAACCAACAACCGATGTTTACGGAGGAAAGCTTGGAATCAAAGCAAAACAATTAGCGTGCTGGCAGAAGAATGTGACCTCCCTTGCCCGTGGATGCAGTAAGAGCCTGCCAAGGGATACTTTCGGAAGATGGGCAGCAGCGTTCTTCCGTGTATCAACATTCCATACTGCGTTCGTCAACCCACCTGCGAAGCATGGTGAGTATCGCAACAAGCCCTCATGAAGACCTATGAGGGAGGCTTTTTGTTCAGCAGTGGACGTACTACTACGGCTAAGACAATGATGATGATGAATAAGCTTATAGACAAGGGATAAAATCGACAATACAAATACTGTGGCTTTCTATTAGTAAAATAATTTTGAAAATCGGTTTAGTAGATCCAGAGATTACCCCCTACAACGTCACAAACTCGCAAACTGTATCTCTTTATAATATAAGTATAGATTTTATTCATTAAGAAATAAACAAAACATTGAATTATACTTTCAAAATTCAAGTAAGATACTATTAATTCTTAACATGTAATAGGGCTCGGAGGGTGCTTCTGCATACAATACCTTGAAGATAATTTTATTGAAAGATCTAAACGACTTGGAATGTAATCACCATCATTGCAGCCGAAGCACAGCTGTCCACGTGGCGGCTGTAGAATGTAACCCCTCCTCTCGTGCCTGTGGATGCAGTAAGAATATGCCATGGGATACCTTCGGAAGATAGGCAGCAGCGTTTTTCCGTGTTTTAACAACACTGCGCTCGCTACCCCTCGTATGGATTGCCATGAATCTCCAAGCATCGAGCATTAGGGGTTCAAACCCCAAATGGTTTGTGCTTGGAGATCCATAAGGGAGACCTGTGTCCAGCAGTGGACTTGCTATGGCAGGGAAGAACTGTTAAATATATTTTTACGATACTGTATGCTCAAATAACTTTTTAAACTATCATGGTTGTGAACAATATATGCAATATTATTAAATCGGGAAACTCAAAAAGAATCAAATCATTGTAAATATCCCGCAAATATTGCTTATAGTGTGTGCTCAAAGCCCCCTTCAAATTGCCATGCATTTTGTAATACTAAGTATAAAAATAATAACAATAAAAATAAGAATAATTTATTTGCTTAACAAAAAGGATATAGCAATTAAAATGTAATAGCATCATTTAATTTTGTTTGAGGCCTCAGATATCTAAACTAAACTGAAAGCCTGTACGAAAGACGTACACTGTTAATATCAATATCAAAGTCACAATAATATAAAGTTATTGAATTATGTAATAAGTTTAAGGAAAGAACAGGTCAACAGTCGAATAAGCTGGGAGGATGGTATAGGTGCTGGGCAAGCCTTATCCATCTAACAACGTCCGAGGCACCGCAGCGTCCCGTACAGCATGATTACCAGTTGCTGACGCTGTATACCACACTATTAGTATTTAATGCAACAGAGATAGCACGATCTACAAAGCCGAAATTAGTCGATTGTCTCTTTCCAAAGGCCGATGTGCAAAATGTATCTTTTGAAGGTTTTTTTTGAGGGTTCTTAAGTTTCTTCTTGTAAAAAGCTTTTGAGCAGTAAGTACATCAATGGATTTTTCTTTCGTAAATAATGATGTAAAAATTTCGTGCTCTAATGGCGAAGGAAAACATGTGAGGCGGATCAGTCAACTTGAAACGTATTGACAAGTTATTTGACTCTGAATATAGCTGACTAAGCTGATATGCGTAGGCTGGTATGCGGGGCTAGATAATTCCATCTAACAACTTCCTTGCAGGGTTCCATATAGCATAAGTACCAGTTACTGACGTTGTATAAAAACATCAATAAATGTGAAAGGCCAATTAGTGAAAATGAGATATCACTTCAAGCTTAGTGTACAGACATTTGAGTTTCATAGTCCGATCGCCAACAACTTTATTATTTGTTCGCTTTCGGATTTCGATATTTGGAACCCGGTCGATACGGTTAAAGCCTAACATAGCGCTCTTGTACATTATTAATGTACTACCGAAAATGTGCTAAACTGCAATCATCATCATCATCACAGCCATAGGACATCCACTGCTGAACACCATGGACTTGGAGATCCAAGCTCTGATCATGAGGGGTCTTTGCCATACTCACCAAGCTTGTGTGTGTTGGCGAGCGCAGTACGGAATATTGATACACGGTCAGACGCTGCTGCCCATCTACCGGAGGTATCCCTTGGCAGATTCTTATCGACGTTTTACGGCTGTAATGATGATGATGAACCTTGACTTTGAAGTATAAATCACTATTAGGACCTATGTGTTCAAATCGGTAAGATAAAAACAACGGTCGCCGCGATTTTGCTGATCATAAAAAGCGTATTATACCCTCTAAGGGACTATCAGACGGCCAGTGAATCATTACTAGATAACAAATGTAAATCCATTTGTACAGCTAACTTGGACTCAATTTATCGCCACTATAAATCATCTTGTGGTTTTGTAATAATGCCATGCGAATTGAAGATGTGCTAGATATACATGCTACTGTTAGTTTGTACAAACTGTTTGTGTACATACCAGTCAGATTATTGGATCACTCTCAGTAGATCAAGTCAACAGTTCCAGTCTGGATCTTGTGAAAGTTTTTCCGTTTGAAACTCTCACTAGATACATAATTTATTGCTGTTCTAAAACTGGATCTGTTGACTGAATCTACTTAAAGTGATCCAGATTATTTGGTTTATCGAGTTGGCGAGCGCAGTACGGGATGTTGATATACCAGTTGACACTCTTCCGGAGGTCTCCTTTAACAAGCTATTACAGTATACATGGGCATGAGAGGATGGGTCACATTCTACTGCCGGCACCCCACGGTCATCATTTCAGCCATAAAACGTCCACTGATGAACACAGGCCTCCCTCATGTACCTCCATGAGGGGTAGTTGCCATTCTCACCACACTTGGCAGGCGGGTTGGTGAGCGCAGTATGGGAGGTTGATACACGGATAGACGCTGCTGCCCATCTTCCGGAGGTGTCCCTTAGCAGGCTCTTACTGCATCCACGGGTAGGAGAGGAGAGGTAGCTTTCTACTGCCGGCACCCCACGGTATGAATGCATAATATAATATAACGATAATAAAAAGTACATTCATAATTCTTATGTTTATTTGTTTCCAAGTTGTTAGTTTTTACTACTTCAATAACTGTACAGAAAACTGTTCCTACAATACCGTATGGTCTGTATACGGTATTGTGAGAACAGTTTCCTATATACATATAACTTTTTAAACTATCATGGTTGTAAACACTATATGCAATATTTACGGGATTATTCATTTACCGTGATTTGATTCTTTTTGACTTTAGTTTATCCGTGATCATTGCTTGTGGAACTGCGCTGAAATATCGGCAAACTCAAAAATAATGAAATCATGATAAAATACCACTAACAGGCACACACATCTACACTAACACACTGTACACACAACAACACGCGCTCACATTTAATTGTATTTTCTTCTCACTTAGTAGTAAAACGAGGACTTCTGTAACCTATCTAAATAACTCAGTAATGAACCAGTTATATTGTTCTCTTTTTTGTTTTAGTTACTTTTGTCGTCAAATTGTCAATTTACCAAAAATTCTTCAACTGAAAGAAATCATAGGGTCCCCAAGATACTGGTTATGCCTAGTTTGGGACCCATGGCCAATGTATCTATGTATTTGTCAAATAAAATAGTTTAGTCTCGTACGTAAGCCTTAATATTATGATACACCATATAACTTCAATTGATAATCATAAATTTATCTTATCTAAATATCCGGTAAATATCGCAGAATAGTATCCTATATACATATATTGTCTATACAAGCACCTCTATAACCATCAACCGACATCTTTATTCGACCGCTCCACTACACGTTCTCTTGATAGTGAGCATTACAGATAAATAATATTATACTAGACATTACGGAACGCATTGCGCTATATTATCTTGTAACGCCTAATTCTCTGCGATATATCTCGAAATAATGATGCGGGGGAACCCTCGAAATAATGAAGCTATCTACGTCCACTGCTGGACATAGGTCGCCCTTATGTATCTTCAAGATCTAAGGTTGTTGCCACACGCTTGGCAATCCGGTTGGCGAGCGCAGTACGGGATGTTGATACACGGAAAATCTGCTGCACATTCCGGAGGTACCTAAACTTTGGTAGATTCTTAATGTATCCACGGGTAAGAGAGGAGAAGCAACATTCTACTGCCAGAAGCTAACTGCCTGAGAGACAATTTGATAATTTGTTTTTGGCAATGTTCTGTAGATGATTCTGAAACTTATTTAATTTATTTATATCAATGTTTGCTGGTAACTTAGGACTTGGCCAAATTAAACCGCAAGCTTTAATTGATTTCAATTTATTAAAAAAAAAATTAATTCAATCCTACTAATACTATAAAGCCGAAAGTTTGTTTGGATGGAAGTTTGTTACCTCTTCACACAAAAACTAGGCTACGGATTGAGCTGAAACTTTGCACACGTATAAATGTTGACCAGAATTAACACATAGGATACTTTTTATTCGCGTTAAACGCATGTGAAGCTGCGGGCAAAAGCTAGTATTCTATAGAATACATTTCAGGTTTATCTACAGAACTTGGCGTCATTTAAATCTTAATTCTTTTCTGGGAGAAGTCGACCACCACGAGATTCTAAATATTGACATTTTTACATTTATGTTTTTGACAGGAGTGACAGTTTCAGCTTACGTAAGGAAGCATGATGTGGGCAAGGTAATTAGCTAGGGAATAAAACACATGCATGCTCCAGCTGTTACACAATTTCTTCAAAACCAATCATCATCTCTTTTTTCAACCAATTCATGTCCATCCAAAGGTTGCCTGGAAGAGATCGCTTTTAGCGATAAGGCCGCCCATTGAGCAGCATAATGTGTTATTTATTACTTGTTAATACCTGTTTGTATATTCTATGTTGTTTCAATAAAGCGTATTCTATTCTATTCATCATTTCAGCCGTAAAACGCCCACTACTGAACAAGAGCCACCCTGATGGATCGCCATAAGGGGTAGTTGGCATACTTACCACGTTTAACAGGCGGGTTGGCGAGCGCAGTACAGGATGTTGTTACACGGAAAGCCGCTGCTGCCCATCTTCCGGAGGTATCCCTTAGCAGGCTATTATTGCATCTACGGGCATGAGAGGAGGCGTAACATTCTACTACCGGCACCCCACAAAAACAATTCTCAAGACCAAACGCGTAGTAGTAGAGAATGCAAACACCTAATTCTCCTACATACTACTAACGCAAATTCCAGCAGTATACCGGCAGAACGCTGAATGTACCGGCATTCCTTATGCCGCCGATATTTTGCCTATCTACACTGGGGGGGGCAATTACCTTGAATCGTGATATTTCGTCGTCTCATCTCACTTTTCAGTGTCCACTCCGAACATGCCACATCAATTTAAATTTAAATAAATAAACTATTAACTACTATGTTATTATAACTTCGTTTTTTCGACCTGTTTATGTTTATTAATCATATTTCTATATTTTTTTTGTGCATGTATTGTATTGTGTGGGTGTCGTAAATAAATGTTTTATTCTTTTGTTTTCTTTTTCAATTATATTGAAGTCTACTATTATCTCGATCTTATTCTTTATGAGCCAGTAAGATCAGGAAAATGCAGAAAGTTCACTTCACTACAGATTTTGACAGTTTATATGAACTAGCCATGGGGTGCCGGTAGTAGAATGTTAAACCTCATAGTCGTGTCGTGGATGCAGTAAAAGCCTGCTTAGGGAAACCTCCAGAAGATGGGCAGCAGCGTCTTCCCGAGTATCAACGTCCCGTACCGCGTTGGCCAACCCGCCTGCCAAGCGTGGTGTTTATGGTAACTACCGCTCATGGATCTCCATCAGGGAGTCCTGTGTTCAGTAGTGGACCTTATACGGCTGTAATAATGAGATTTTTGTCGATTTGGAGCGTCTACCACTTGGATCACGATACACGAGAATTGCCCCCATGAAACTATTCACCTAAGTCTATGAATAGTTTTGGTGTAGCAACGGATAAACTTAGCAAGTTCAGCACCAAGATATGGCATTCGATTAGATTAGATATTAGAGCAGCGAGTTATTCGTCACAGTGACGTCACCTCAGCGTGCTTATCACTATCGGAGTTGAAAAAAGCTCATAACGAAATTATCAAAAACATTCAAGAAGTTGAGTTTTCAGAAGAAATGGCTGACTTACAAGCAAACAAACCGATATCGAATAAAAGTCGGTTACTGAATCTCTCGCCTTTTATAGCAACATCAGCTACCACCGAAAACACCCTCTGATATTACCTTACAATGTCCGACTCACATCATTATTGATCGATCAATCTCATCAGCAAATATTTCACGGGGTGTCTCGCCTGACTTCATCACACCTTAGACAGAGGTACTGGATTTTAGGAGGACATCGTACTGTCAAAAAGACTCTCCGCACCTGCGTCAAATGCAGACGAAATGATCCCTACAAGAAATATCAAATCATGGCCGACCTTCCTGCATCGAAGACAAATCCTTCCAGTCCTTTTTATCATGTTGGAATCGATTTTACAGGATACATCGATGTTAAGAATAACAAGGGAAGAGGAGCAAAAACTACCAAGGGGTGTGTAGCCGTTTTCGTCTGTATGGTGACGAAGGCCGTCCATTTGGAGTTGGTATCAGACCTCACAGCTCCGGCGTTTTTGGCCGCGCTGCGCAGGATGGCTGCTAGACAGGGAGCACCCGGGTACATCTATAGTGACAACGGGACAAACTTTGTCGGCGCCAAAGTTATTCTACAGAAGGAATTTATCAATATCAAACAAACCTTATCAATATATTATCAATTATCAAGTATGCAGATTCAGTGGCATTTCAACGCACCATCTTACCCTAGCGCAGGAGGTTTGTGGGAGAGCTCTGTCAAGAGTCTCAAGTATCATATGAAGAGAATGATTGGAGAACAAAAACTGACATTTGAAGAGTTTTCGACCATCTTATCCCAGCTAGAGGCGTGTTTGATTAGCAGGCCGCACTGCGCATTATCAGAAGACCCTGACGAACTGGACTGCCTCACACCGGCTCACTTTCTATCAAGTGGGCCAACCATAACCATCATAGAAATAGAAAAAGATCTACGTACGAGATAGCAACTCACGCAGAAGATTTTCAATGACGTATGGAAAGGATGGCGGTCTGAGTATTTGCGACAGCTCTCTGTTAGAAGCAGATGGAAACAACAACAGCCAAATATCAAAATCAACGACATTGTTATCATCAATGACGCCAACCTTCCAGCCGTAAAATGGGCGTTAGGTCGGGTTGTAGAGCTACACCCTGGAAAGGACAAGTGTGTTCGCGTCGTACGTATCACTTAAAACGAAAAACGGCGCTTCATTTTTTCACGCTTCATTTACTAGCACGACCGATTTATCCATCGTCATCATCATCATCTCAGCCGTAGGACTGTCCACGTCCACTGCTGGACATAGGTCTCATGTATCTCCGAGATCATGAGGGGGTGGTTGCCATACTCACCACGCTTTACAGTCGGGTCGGCGAGCGCAGGATGTTGATAAACGGGAAGACGCTGCTGCCCATCTTTCGGAGGTATCCCTTTGCAGATTCTTACTGCATCCACGGGCAAAAGAAGAGGGGCAACATTCTACTGCCGGCACCAACCGGAAATTTATCTATACAGCTATTTATTTCAGGGTTTGGTAAACTAGCAATACATTATCTGCATCAGGCTTTGGATAAGACACATTGAGTGATGGATGAGACCGTGTTGGGACCTAATTTCTTACAAGATGTTTTCGCCGAAGCAGACTTTTTACTTCAGTTATTTTTTTCTATAATAATTTATTTGGATTGTGGATATTAGCACAGAAAATTAAATTAAACCGGGCAAGAGCGAGTCGGACTCGCGCACCGAGGGTTCCGTGCCATCATACAATATAATTTATGACAAAGGCTTTTTTATTTGTTGGAGAACCTTGACAGCGCCATCTCTTGTCTGATAGCGGAACTTATGTAGATTTTTTACACTTTCGATGATTTGTAAAAAAGTATGCTATGTAGAGAGATTGTAATAAATTTCCTCTAATCTTTACATACACTTCTAATAGTAATAAAAGTTTCAAAGGTTTATCTCCGCAAACTTCGGAGATAAGGGGAGGAACGCTATTTTTTTCAACATTTTTGTAAATAACTCAAAAACTATATGACTTAAAGGAAAACTAAAAACTGTTTATTAATGTGCAAAATAATACCTTTCATATGATACCCCACATAACCTAGTAACTTTCCAAAAATTTTAAAAACACCCCTTCCACCCCCATTGTTTAAAAAACTATGCAAATTAGAGAGTTCGCTATAATTTTCCTATAAAGTTTACATACACTTCTATTAGCTATAAAAGTATCACGGGTTTACCTCTGCAAACTTCGGAGATAAGGGGGGGGGGAACGGTCGTTGTTTCAACATTTTTGTAAATAACTCAAAAACAATACGGCTTAAAGGAAAACTAAAAACTGTTTATTAATAAGCAAATGAATACCTTTCATATGATACCCCACATCACCTATTTACTTTACAACAATTTTGAAAACCCCCATTCAACCCCCCTTGTCTAAAAAACTATGCAAATTAGAGAGTATGCTACAATTTTCCTATTAAGTTTACATACACTTCTATGAGCTATAAAAGTATCACGGGTTTATCTCTGCAAACTTCGGAGATAAGGGGGGGGGGGAACGGTCGATTTCTCGACATTTTTGTGAATAATTCAAAAACAATACGGCTTAAAGGAAAACTAAAAACTGTTTATTAATGTGCAAATGAATACCTTTCATATGATACCCCACATCACCTATTAACTTCACAAAATTTTTGAAAACCCCCCTTCCACCCCCCTTGTCTAAAAAACTATGCAAATTAGAGAATTCGCTATAATTTTCCTATAAAGTTTACAAACACTTCTATTAGCTATAAAAGTATCACGGGTTTATCTCTGCAAACTTCGGAGATAAGGGGGGGGGGGGGGGAACGGTCGTTTTTTCAACATTTTTGTAAATAACTCAAAAACGATACGGTTTAAAGGAAAACTAAAAACTGTTTATTAATAAGCAAATGAATACCTTTCATATGATACCCCACATCACCTATTTACTTTACAAAAATTTTGAAAACCCCCATTCAACCCACCTTGTCTAAAAAACTATGCAAATTAGAGAGTATGCTACAATTTTCCTATTAAGTTTACATACACTTCTATGAGCTATAAAAGTATCACGGGTTTATCTCTGCAAACTTCGGAGATAAGGGGAGGGGGGAACGGTCGATTTTTCGACATTTTTGTGAATAATTCAAAAACAATACGGCTTAAAGGAAAACTAAAAACTGTTTATTAATGTGCAAATGAATACCTTTCATATGATACTCCACATCACCTATTAACTTCACAAAATTTTTGAAAACCCCCCTTCCACCCCCCTTGTCTAAAAAACTATGCAAATTAGAGAATTCGCTATAATTTTCCTATAAAGTTTACATACACTTATATTAGCTATAAAAGTATCACGGGTTTATCTCTGCAAACTTCGGAGATAAGGGGGGGGGGGAACGGTCGTTTTTTCAACATTTTTGTAAATAACTCAAAAACGATACGGTTTAAAGGAAAACTAAAAACTGTTTATTAATAAACAAATGAATACCTTTCATATGATACCCCACACGGCCTAGTAACTTCACTTAAAATTTTTGAGATCCCCTATCCGCCCCCCTGCAATCAAAATAAGAATATTTTTTAACATTTTTATATATGTTATATTAGTAAAAAACTGTTGTCTTTTACCATTTTAAATTGCAAGTCGATAGCATCAGTAGTTCTCGAGATATCCATCTGTGACAGACAGACAGACAGACAGAGTGATTCTATGAGGGTTCCTTTTTACCATTTTGGTCCGGAACCCTAAAAACAACTGAAAAGGGAAGGCATCAGACAGCTACTGGTCCGTCTATGCTTTTGCAGAGAGTCGATAAATGGCGCTGTATGCACAACCAGAAAATTTTAGTAATCTTAAAACAAATATCACTCCTATAATAATTTGATACCCATGTTATAGGAGTGCATTGAGAATAACTAGTGCGCTATTTTGGATGTTCCGCCATGTTGAATTTAGAGTATTGTCATTTCATTTTCGAATTATTCTCAGCAAGCCCTTTCATTAGATACCCATATTATAGGAGTACATTTAAATTAGTAGTCCGCCATCGTGGGTAATCCGCCATGTTGAATTCAGAGTGTCGTCATTTCATTTTTTGAGTTATTCTCAGCAAACCCTTTTATTTGATGCCCATATTATAGAAGTACATTAAAAATAAGTAGTCCGCCATCTTGGGTGTTCCGCCATGTTGGATTCAGAGTGACGTCACATAGCTGACCATGTATTGTATTCTAAAGAATACAGGTTTACAAAATTTCATCTCAATTGGTTGCAAGATTCCGCGAACAAACATAGTTACATACATACATATGTACATGCATGCATATATACATATATACAGGGCAAGATAAATAAAATCTTGGAAAATGAGGTTGATTCTGTTTTACATTTCCTTAAACTAATTTTATTATAATCAAAGATATGACGTTTCTAAATGAATAGCTGTCAACGTAAAATCGGATATATTTGTTACGTTTTATATTAAGAATGGCACTTACCGAAGAGCCAATGTCCTATAAGTCTGTACATCAATTTAAGTTTT
This sequence comes from Pasiphila rectangulata, assembly GCA_963082625.1. Lineage (NCBI taxonomy): Eukaryota > Metazoa > Arthropoda > Insecta > Lepidoptera > Geometridae > Pasiphila > Pasiphila rectangulata. The sequence goes on from OY720239.1 coordinate 21,696,935, forward strand.
TACATCAATTTAAATAGCTTTAGCTTATTAGTACAATAACAGAATCGGCACCAAATACATATAAAATTAATACTAAGTTCTTTATGATTCGAAAATGGAAAATTGTCGACGAAATAAGGTAACAAAATATTAATGTATGTATACGAAACGTGTAAACAGGGTTTGTCGTTGTTTGCCTTACAAAATTTAAATAACAAGCTTAATTTTAGCGATAACATACTTTATTTAAAGAGGCAGTATAGATAACCGAACTAATTTGAGTAAATAAAGGCAATATACAGGGTGTATAACATGTGACGAAAGGGGGTAATTCTGACCTGACCATCCCAAGACACAACTTTTGTTCTACGACTTTTTAGGATTTAGTGATTTTCATTCAAGAAAATTAGTCGTGGGGTGCCGGCAGTAGAATGATACCCCTCCTCTCATGCCCATGGATGCAGTAAGATCCTGCTAAGGGATACTTCCGGAAGATGGGCAGCAGCGTCTATCCGTGTATCATCATCCCATACTGCGCTCACCAACCCGCCCGCCAAGCGTGGTGAGAATGGCAACTACCCCTCATGGAGATCCATGAGGGAGGCCTGTGTTCATCAGTGGACGTTTTATGGCTGAAATGATGATGATGATTCAAGAAAAGACTACGAAAAATTAAACTTCAACAGCTGATTTTACGGTAATGACAACCTTACCGCCAGCTGATTAGTATCAGGGTCATTGAACTTCGCGAAGAGTTGCCGTGCAGGTACAATATTAAAAATTCCTATAACCACAAAGACGTTTTTTTTACGATCTTTACCCCCTATTTCGGGTTATTACACATGTTATAATATTCCTTGTAGACTCCAGTACCAAATTGTTGTTGCTAGATAGACGGAGTTTGCCTTGCATTTGACACGTCCATTGATGGATGACACTATACATACAATGGGATGTATTAAGGGTCAATTCAGATATTATTCGAAGGAAAGAAGACAACTCTCTGAAGCTGATTTAGCTGCAAGTTTCCTAAATATGTTTTCCATCACCATGAGAACTTGGATTAAAAGTGCACCTACGTTTATGAAAAAAGAAAAAAATCATAACTACGCTTGACAGGCGGCTTGGTGAACGCAGTACGGGAGACGGAAAGACGCTACTGCCAATCTTACGGAGGTATATGTATATTGCATATTACTGCATTCGTTCTGGTGAGCAGTTTCAGTGGACGTACTGAGGGTAAAGTAAAAGGGCTACAATATAGCTGAAGAAGAGAAAAAAAATGCAATAAATAAAAGTGCCGTGGGGTGTGGCAGTAGAATGTTCCTCGTCTCTTACCGGTAGATGCAGTAAAAATCTGCCAAGGGATACCTCCGGAAGAAGGGCAGCAGCATCTTTCTGTACTACGCTTGAAAACTCCTATAGACTCGACATATCCTGCCAAACGTGAAGTGAAGTATGGCAACAACCTTTCATGATCAGTACTGGTAGATTCATAGGCCGCCCTCCTACGGTTGAGATGATGAAATATCAGTTTACCAGCTAAATAAGAACTTCTGTTTAGCCATGAAGCTTTAATACGGTGATCAATCATCATCATTTCAGCCGTGAAACGTCCACTACTGAACACAGGCCACGCTCATAGATCTCCATGAGAGTTGGTTGGCATAGTTACCACGTTTGGCAGGCGCGTTGGCGAGCGCAGTACGGGATGTTGAAACACGGAATGACGCTGATACCCATCTTCAGAAGGAATCCTTTTGAAGGATCGTTCTTCCTCCACGGGCATGAGAGGAGGGGTAACATTCTACTGACGGCACCCCACGGCACGGTGATCAATACGCAAAATAAATTATGTTCTTCAACCCCATAATTGTTGCCTCCACAGAAATATTATTAATTATGTGGTAGCCCCTCTAAAATTCAAAATTCAAAAAATACAGTGCGGCCGCATGGACCTTATTGACGCGTCACAACTTACAAAATAAAACAACACAAATAAATAGAATAAAGCACATAATTGAAACTGTTCACTTCAGATGACACGCGAGTTACTCTACTCTACTCTTCCCTTAGTACGTCCACTGCAACTGCTCACCAGAACTAATTGAATATCGCTGATTATGACTCGGTGATAGATCACAACGAATACATTGGGCGTGAAACTGATTTCCTGGTACTATGATCATTTAGCATTCCAATGGGCGGGTGTTACACAATGATTTTTTCTGGGCTAACATTATTAATTTCAGTAAATAAAGTATTATAGATTATCAGATCTAGCTGTAGATTGCTGGGAGTAGAATTTTGCCTCTCCTCAGTTACCCGTGGATACAATAACAATTTGCTAAGGGAATACCTCCGGAAGATCCGAGTATCAACATCCCGTACTCCGCTAGACAACGCACGTTGCTATACTCTCCACGCTTGGTGGGCGGGTTGGCGAGCGCAGTACGGGATGTTGATACACGGAAAGACGCTGCTGCCCATCTTCCGGAGGTATTCCTTAGCAGATACGAGCAGGAGTGGCAACATTTTACTGCCGGCATCCCACGGCAAGTTTGTATGTAAGAACCAAAAATACGTAGGTACATATTTCTACGAGCTCTGCTTACATTAGGACTAAATGGTGCTGTGTGAAATCATCATCATCATCGTGATGATGAGCCGCAGGACTGCTGTCCACGTTCACTGCTGGACATAGGCCTTCCTGAAGGATCTCCAAGATCATGAGAGGATTGTTGCCATACTCGCCACGCTTGGCAGCAGCGTCTTTTCCTACCCAACCCGCCTAGGGTTGGGTAGGGAAAGACGCTGCTGCTCATCTTTTCGGAGCTACTCCATGGCAAATTCTTACTGCACCCATGAGCAAGAGAGAACAGGCAACATTCTACCGCCGGCAACCAACGACTGTGTAAAATGTACAGCATTATCTATCATCGTGTAAACCAGGCCTTTGTTATCCGCTCCATTTATAACGCGTTTGAATGGACGTTTTGTCAGTTTTATGCCAAATGAGCAATGAATTAAGCCCTGTGTTAAAACGGATTTTGAATTAACTCAAATGATTTTAGTTTCATAGATAATTAAATGGCATATTTTTGAGCGACTTGAATAAGTACATGACAATCCGAAAGCTTATCTGATGTTAGGCGGTAACCTAACCGATAACTTGCGAATAAACTTGCTTGGCGTCACGGAAGACCAGCGTTATAGTAGCGGCTTACAGCCTTTAGACAAGTAGCTTTGTGACGACGATTTGATTTTGTCATATTACTTCATTCATCATAATTTTAGCCATAAAACGTCCACTGATGAACACACGCCTCCCTCATGGATCTCCATGAGGGGTAGTTGCCATTTTCACCATGCTTGGCAGGCGGGTTGATGAGCGCAGTACGGATAGACGCTGCTGCCTATCTTCCGGAGGTGTCCCTTAGCAGGCTCTTACTGCATCCATGGGCATGAGAGGAGGGGTATCATTCTACTGCCGGCACCCCACGGCGGGTACTTCATTATTTTCATCATATTCTTTGTATATAATTTTTTTTTAATTATTTTTATAACAACCGCAATACCGCTGGTCATCACGTTAACTAAGTAAGTGGACCAATGCTGCATTGCATTGCGCCCTCTCTATGAGACAGAAATATTTTAGTCGATTTAAATCTTTGGCGACATAGATTTGTAGTTCCATGTTCCCGGTATTTCACCGGCCTTACCCTTCAAACCGGAACACATCAATCCACATTACTGCTTGGCGGCAGATATAGGTGTGGGAGTAGTACATTCCCGGGTTAACTCTACTGAAGAGTTAACCCGGGAATAAATAAATAAATAAATAAATAAATAATGCTGGACAAATCACACAGCATCATCTAGCCCCAAGCCAAGCAGAGCTTGTGTTATGGGTACTAGATGACTGATATACTTAATACATTATACTACATAGATAGATATTTTATTATATATATGTAGAAAAACACCCAGAAAACTCTGCTAAGAGATACCTCCGGAATATGGGCAGCAGCGTTTTTCCGTGTATCAATATCCCGTACTGCGCTCGCCAACTAAGCGTATTTATTTTCAGCGGAACTACTCAATGTAGTAAGACTTGGAGTTGTGGTGTACCTATCTAATAATGATTAGTTACATGATAATTCTAAAAACGTATACATTTAAGCCCCTTGTGTCTGACCGCTGTTGAACGTTTCTGTTTAACGGGTTAGGTAAATTCTAGTCCGAAATTGAATGCAAGCTCGTTATGAAGGGATTATGTGGGAGTCTTTCTGGAATTGCACTGCTGAATTGCTCTGCTGGGAATTGCTCTGCGGTTCAGTTCATTTGGAATGTGTATAGCCTTGCAAAATGTTGCCACCTCTTTCGCTATGATCGCGTAAGATTGTACTTAAGGTTTATTAATAGGTAAAAGTGAAGATTGGTACCATTGTATGTCGAAACCAACAGTCAGGTCAAAGTCAAGTATAGTTTACAAATTTTTTGATATATACTTGTATTTGGTCGCTTCAGGAAACTTTTGTTTACCTTAGGACCTAATTAAAAGTTTATTTATTCAAACCCAAATATAATTTTCAATATCATTTCAGAAACTCCGTTCTGAAGACTAGAAAGAAAGAAATAATGTATTTATTTAACACAAAATAATAACTGAAATCATCTAAAGTCTTACACAGATACTTAACCAAGAAGTAATTATTTTATAACTTTGCTTTTGTGCTTAAAAGGCGTTCAGCTCAGCATAAATGGTGGATACGTTGATACAGCCCAACGCTGATTTTCAGCTGAAACTCGAGTAAAGAAAGTTATACAGCAGCAATGTATTCTATAAATAAAACCGGCGAAGAGCGAGTCGAACCCGCGAACCGAGGGTTCCGTACCATCATAGAATATAATATCATGATAAAGGTCGTTTATACTTGTTGGAGTACCTTCAACCACCAGCCAATTAGCCATCTCTTGTCTGATAGCGGAACTTACGTAGATTGTTTACACCTTCAATGATTTCTAAAAAAACTATGCAAATAAGAGAAATCTTTATAATTTTCCTGTTATCTTTACATAAACCTTTATTAGTCCGTGTACACAAGATGCGTTGACGACGCGGCACGAATCGGGCGCTGTGAGAAAAGGCCTTTAAAAGTTTAAGAGGTTTATCTGTGTAAACTTCGGAGATAAGGGAGTACACTATTTTTTTCAACGTTTTTGTAAATAACTCGAAAACTGTCGGCTCAAAGCAAAACTAAAACTGTTTATTAATGTACATATAATTAAATTTCTCATGAAACCCCATATGACCAAGTAACTTCACTACAATCTTTGAGACACCCTTTCTACACCCCTTGTTAAGAAAACTATGCAAATTAGAGTTTGCTATACTTTTCCTGTAGACTTTATCAGCTATAAAAAATCAGGGCTCTGCAAACTTCGAAGATATTGGTGAGGAACGGTATTTTTTTAAACATGTTTGTAAATAAATCTAAAACGATACGGTTTAAAGGAAAACTAAAAGCTGTGTATAACGTAAGTAATAGTTTGTACTGGAAATCTTCAATAGTGTTATACACTAAATTTTAACTTGCGGTTAGGTTTTTTGTTTAACTTAATAATTTTTGCTTGCTTATAAACCCAGTTCAGATGATAGGATTCATGATATATCAAAGGAAGTATTTAATTGTATTACCAAGCAAGGATTCCTCCGTAAGATGGGTATCAGCAACATTAAGATTAAATATAAAAGTAGGTTTTTTATAAATAAAAGAATTATCAAAGAACATGTCATTAGAAGGGGCACCCAGTAAATGGCAACCAAAAAATTTGGAAGTGAAGCGACCTAGAAGCGGAGGAATGATTTTGATCGCGAGTTTTTTTCAATTTTACTGTCTATTTGGTACCCATTCCTTTACGAAACCAAAGAAGCATCAACGCCGCATTATCAAATGCTTGCCAGAAGTTGTTTTCTGTTATGATTTACTAGCGACCAAATACAGGGCTCTGCGGGCTACTGCTCCACAACAACAACGCGCCCGCGCACACCGCACTCAAAATGAATGACTTCCTGGGCAGCACGCCTGTCGTACTCCTGGGTCACCCTTCTTACAGCCCTGACCTAGCAATGTGTGACTTCTTTTTATTCCAAAAAATATAAAATGAGCTCAAAGGGATACAATTTGTGTCGCCGAAAGATGTGCTGTCAGCGTTAAAGCCGGCTTTAAACGAGGTGTCTGCAACGGATTGGAAATAGTGTTTCGAAAATTGGTTTGCATAAATTTTGTTTAGAGGCGGTGGAGAGGAATTTGAAAAGATTCAATAAAAAAATATATTTTCACATAATATCATTTGATCCCTTTAACTTATTTTCGTAAAATTTTCTGAATACGTACGTACAAGCTGTTTCGGATATTAACAAACTAAATATACTTACTTCACTCTCGCTTTTAGCATTCTTCGAATTTCGACATTATATACGATGAAAGCGGGGAGTAGAGAGTATTGTACTAGAAAAGCTCTTGCTATATATGAGGTTACTGAATTAATTTGTTTAACCTTCTTTGTTTTGTGAGGACCTGCACAATTTAACTTTAACTATATTTTGATATCGTAACCCGTGAAGTATTTCTGCGAAAATATTCTTATATATTTTCTAAGAAATTCTTGAAAAATCTTACCCAACGAAAACCTCCGCAGTAAAACTTACAAATAATTTTTAATAGCAGAATAGAATACCGGCCATGAAAAAATAAAGTCAGAAGACAAACCTTTAAAAAGAGACATTGTTTTTCCGGTCATTTGGATCCATTCAACCGCAACATTCCTGACTATTAAGCTAAAACATAACAAAGAAGCCTCAATTTTGACCGGATATAATCACAGGAGTGGATAAACAGCTGGTTTTCATGGGGCTGCGGCATCCCCCTATAGGGGACCACCTGGGTCCGTGGAGTAGTCAGAGTGAGGTCTTGGACTATCCCAGATGGACCCAGGGAGGGCGACGGTGCATTATGGCGATGCACCATCGTAAGTTCTGCAAGACGTAGGGGACGTTAGTAGAATATTATACGATAGAATAGAAAATGTTTATGTTATGTCTCAAAGGTACATACATGAAAAATAACACATTAAGGTACAGAAATATAAATTGGTCGCCAACTCAGCTCGCGCCGTGAGAACACGACATTGATTTTCAGGGGCGCCATAAGTTAGTTAGTTGTGGACGCCCCCGGGAAGTGCTCATGCAAGGTACGATAGGGGCTCTGGAGTATATATATATAGACTTTATCCGGCGTATGTTATAGGCTAGAAATTAAAAAAAAAATACTTTTTAGGGTTCCGTACCTCGAAAGGAAGAATCGGAATCCTTATAGGATCACTTTGTTGTCCGTCAGACTGTCTGTCAAGACCCCTTTTCTCAGGAACGCGTGGAGGTCACAAACTGGAATTTATATCAAATACTCAGGTCTTCTGTTTCTTGGAGCTGTAAAAAATTAAACTTCCAAGCCAACGCAGTCAAAAGATACAACCGTTTATGCCGCGAATTTCGGCAAAGAACAATGGCAGATTTTGGTCTGGACTTTTTTTTGGCGTCCATAGATTTCATATATATAAATCAAAATCAATTGATTTTCTACGATTTTTCAATTATTCACTTCTTCTCGTAAAAGCCGGAGTTATTTTATGTTTTTAAAAGTATATCAAATGATGTTCAATTAGGAACATTCGAAATGTTACCATTGAAATAGTGCTGTGAGTACAAACAATAATTAAATAAATGATCGAGATAATCGATCGATCGATCGATTGACCCATGTAGCTTAGGCCCATGTTGGCTTTGTTTTTAACATAATTATTGAAGTATTCTATTTTTTTTTAACCAACGATATCTTTGAAGAAATGCTTCTTTTTTTTAATCCAATGTTCCTTCCAAGGTTCGTTTCAGTTTGTATCGATTTTTAAGAAAATTGAATCGAAACGTGTAGCGTAGCACTACTTTAGTCTTTGACAGTAACAGATGACACAAAATGATGTCTGTCAAGACGAGACGCTACACAAGTACAGAACAGAATCCTTCCGCGTTATTTTTACCTCGGTTGTGTTTTTATTTGGCTTTCTATTTATTTTTACCCGACCTGGACTGTTTATGGACTGATTGATTGATTTGTGTGACTAGTGCGTGTCCATAGGACTCCGATATTGCTTTTGCGTGACCTTAAGCTAATCTCACTGTACTCCCGATTGTGCCCAGTGAATTAGATTTTTTGTTGTAAACCCGGAACAATCATAATGGCAGATTACGATAGAGGTCATCGTCGCACGCGCATTTTATGTGTAAACTGTAATATATGCGTGAACACATTGCGCCGATATCAAGTCTTAGCACTTGACCAGAGAGTTGCTGGCTTACTTTGCAGCTGGGTATGCCCACAAGTTGTAAGTACTTAGCTTTTCTATATTGGAAGTTACTTATGAAGATCTGGATAGGCAGAGGCAGTATCTATAATACAATTCTTGTTTTTTGACAGGTTTTACAAGAAGACGTTGTTTGTGAAGCATGTAGATTTAGCAATGTTTGCAGTAAATGAGAATTTGCAACAAGAGGTTTCTGGCAATACAGATCAACAAGCTGGGTCAAGTCACCAAGGCCACACTAATGTGTGTCTTTTATGTGGATTATCGACTTTAAGAAGACGGAGTGATAAAATATTAAGAAGCAATCCATCTCAACTGCAACAATCCATGATTGCTATTATAGAAAGCAGAGTAGCACCACGAGAGGTATGAATGATTATAAAGTCATTTTTTATAAGTTGGCCAAATTAATTTGTTTAGAATAATATAAATGTATAACTTGTCAATTTCTAGAATTAAATTTTTTTATATGTAAAACAATACATTTGTATCATAAGTTTTTTTTGATTAAATAGAATTGTTAAATAGAAAGTGTATTTTTTTCAGATTTTACAGCATGATGTTGTATGCCATACTTGCTGGCTTCGGGTACAAAGAGAAGCTTGTCACATGTCTACTGTTGATGCTACAAGATCCCAGTTGAGTGCTTCACCACCGCAGGGGGAGCCCCAAGTGTTGGAGGAGCTCCAGGCGTCACAGTCAGAACAAGCAACACACTCAATTGATGAAGTAACATTACCCGATTACAGAAGAGCAGCCAACACTAATCATCACTGTGTATTTCCAAACTGTGAAAGCACTACATTGCACAGTATTTCAGATAAATTAAGAGCAATAATCCTAAGTGACTACAAATATTATCTGCCTAAGGAAGCCCGTATTTGTAATGACCATGTGACAGGCAATATGTGGGATACATTATTTGACTCCCAAAACAGTTACACAACATTTACCGTTCAGCAGATACAGCATGTTTTTTCCTTTGTAAATGCTTTCAATCCATCAATTGATTTTGAAAACATAGAAGAAATGGACGTAGTTAAGCAGAAAGGACTCAACCCTCAAAAAGTAACGTTTGAGATATCGAGGTTTAAAGTTGTCGAGGTTAAGATGTTGTTTCTAACATGATTCATACTCGCAGTAATACAAAATTATTGTCTCATATTATGCACAAAAATACTACCTTTAATATGTTCTTAGTTTTGTTTCATAGATTAACGTATTTTTTGAGCTATTAATAAAAATATGGGTCTGAGTCGTTTTTGCTAAAATGCTTTTAACATTACGGAGTGTTTCTTTGAATTTCTCAAAAAGGATTTATGTTACCAATAGATCCAAATATAGTCATATATAAATAAAAATCAATAGTTATTATGCAAAATATGTATTTATTTGAAAATATTATAATCATTTCAACAGTCTTCCCCGTCATTAACATCCAGCTCCACCATAAAATCTGGTTCTGCTCCAAATCCATCCATGTCCTCCATAATAGTGTTGCCTTTTAATGTCTTGTAAAAGTCTTGGAATTAGATGAAACATAGATTTAAGGTCATCTAATTTGGCCTGCGCAATTTCTTTGTCATTAGGCCTAAGACAAACTGTTTGCGTGTACTGTTGCTGTGTACGGTGCGGCGGTCAGCACGCAGCCGCCGATTGCCCACGCCCCATCACGGAGAAGCCAACGTGCGCCAACTGTGGGCGGGAACACACTGCCAACAATCGGCAGTGTCCCGTCCTTAGAAAGGAAGCGAGGAAGCGCGGGGTTACAATCCCGCCAACTCGGGTAGCCCCAGCCGCGGGACGGGAGGGGTCGCCCGACCCCCCTCCTGCCGGCAATACGGTGGCTACAAACAACCGTCGCCCAATTACCGCTTCACCCCAGGCCGGTCGCCCACCGCATAGTGGGCTGACCGCCGGGGAAACACGCCACCCGCGAAGAAGACGAGTCCGAGGAGGCAGGAGGAAGCGGAAGCCGCTCGCCTCCTCCACACCGCAGATTCCCGCAGGACAACGGGACTACCAAGCCTCGGTCCCGGCGCCCCAACCGGGACACCCGCTGCCGCGTCCCGCTCCACGGACGCAGGCACCCCTTGGCGCATTAGCGCCGGCCATTCCTGAGGCCAACCCCGGCTTCAACATATGCAACCCACCCCCAGAAGGCACACCCACTGAACCCGCGGCTGAGCAACGGCCCGTCGGACCGGTTGAGGCCCCCGTGATACTCATGGGGATCCTCACCGAGATCCTGATGGCCATCGCCGCGGGAGAAGACACGCGTGAGGTAGCGGTCCGGGGACTGGAGGCCATGCGTAGAAACTTCTATGCATAGGCCGCCTCCGCACCGCACCTCCGCCCGGGAGAACCATCGACACCCGCCCACCCAAAGGGCTACAAGAAGCGTGACCTGGGGGTTGTAGCCCCCAGAGATGAAGCCGGGGCAAGGAGACTAAGTCTCGAGGCCTCACCCGGTGACCCCGAAGGGGGTCCGGAAGAAGAGGATGATGATGACAAACGAAGTCATCTTCACATATGTACCTATATCAGATACTAATTTTCCTTTACCTTTTTTTTTAATGCTGAGCTCTCTCCACCCTATCTATTTTCGTAATAATGGAATGTTTTGAACATTTCTTAATCCAAATTTCTTTGGTTTTGAGCCAGTTTACTTTTTTACGTCCACTGCTGGACAAAGGCCTCCCTCATTGATCTCCAAGTACTGCAGTTGGAAGCCGTCTGCATCCACCGCCGACCAGCGGTTCTCACCAAGTCGTCTGCCCATCTTGTAGTTGGACAGCCTACGCTGCGCTTGCCGATCCGTGGCCTCCATACGAGAACTTTGTGGCCTCATCGCCCATCTGTTCTGCGCGCTATATGGCCTGCCTATTGCCACTTCAACGTGCTAATCCGTTTGGCTATGTCGGTGACCCGAGTTCTTCTATGTATCTCCTCATTTCTGATTCGATCCCGTAGAGAAACCCCGAGCATAGCCCTCTCCGTAGCTCGCTTTCGTATTCATAAGGCTAATAGTGAAGGACCAAGTCTCGGTTCCATGTCATCACTGGTAACACACACTGATTGTAGACTTTCGTCTTAAGGCACTGAGGTATGTTGGACGAAAAGACGTTGCGAAGTTTCCCAAACGCTGCCCATCCGAGTTGGATTCGACGGTTGACCTCTTTCTAGAAGTTGGACCTACCTAATTGGACTGTTTGTCCTAGGTATACGTCGACAACTTTAAAAGCAGAGTTCCCAACCATAACTGGGGCAGGCACGACATGGACTTTTGACATGATTTTCGTCTTGACCATGTTCATTTTAAGGCCTACCTGTTGGGAGACTCGATTGAGGCCTTCGAGCATTGTGCTGAGCTCTTCCATCGACTGCCATGACCACAATATCGTAGAAAATCGAAAGTGAGTGATGTATTCGCCGTTAATATTGATGCCCTTTCTATTCCAGGAGCTTGAAGGCATCTTCCAAAGCGGTCGTAAACAGTTTCGGAGAGATTACGTCTCCCTGTCTTACGCCTCTTTTTAAGGGAATCGCCTTCGAGCTCTGTTCTTGTACTCGGACTGACATAGTGGCGTTTGTATACAAACACTTCAACACTTCGATGCACCGATAGTCAATTCGGCATCGTTAGAGAGACTCAAGCACCGCCCATGTTTCGATCGAATCGAAGGCTTTCTGATAGTCCACAAACGCGGGACATAGCGGCAAGTTATACTCTTCGGTCTTCTGTATAACTTGCCGCAGCGTATGTATGTGGTCTATGGTACTGTAGCCTTTTTGGAACCCGGCTTGTTCGGGAGGCTGGAAATCATCAAACCTGTGTCCGAGACGGTTCGCGATGACCCTTTGAAAATCGCTTATAAGCATGGCTCAACAGCGAGATGGGTCTGTAATTCAATAGTAAGGTGATGTCACCTTTCTTGAAGAACAGCACCACCACGCCCTCGTTCCATGCTTCTGGCGTCTTACTTTGAAGGTTCCGCCCTGCTTGAAACAAGGCGGAATTATATAGCTTCTGAAGGACTTTTAAGTACCGGTGATCCATCCGCTTTCAGAAGCCCTGGAGTGATTCCGTTCTCACCCGGCGCTTTGTCGTTCTTAAGCTGTTTCAAGGCCATCCTGATCTCGTACAGGCTGATGTCCGGGATATCCTCGGTTTAATGACGGGTCAGTTTAGCTCTTGGGTCGTTGGCCGCACTGAAAACAGGTTTAGTGACCGAATCGTAGAGCCGTCCATAGAACCTTTCGACTTCCCTTAACACTTCTGCTTTACTTGACGTTATACTGCTATCTTCCCTCTTCAGTTTCGTCATCTGGCTCTGCCTGTGATTCATTAAATTGCAGTAATTATTTCACTTTTTTGTTTTATATTGTAAATTAAAAACTATTTTATTTAAAGTGTAAAACCCACACTAAGGTATCATTTATAGAAAATAGAAAATGCAATCAAAATTTTGTCTCCGACGGGACTTGAACCCGAACTTCGAACTCGAAGCCGATAAAGGCAGTCAAGATTTTCGACCCGACGGTCAATAATTGTTCCGTGGCCGAACGGTAAAGGCAGCCTGCGTTAAAGGTGTTCGTCTGAACGTTACGGGTTTAAGTCCCGTCTGGTACAAAGAATTTTGATTGCATTTTTCATTTTCTATAAAAATTATTAAATCTCAAACATAATTTTTGTTGAATCGGATAATTAACTTAATTCGTGTGTGTTATTAACGTAGTTTAGGGTTTCTGTAATCTGTGGTTTAGGTCATTTAGGATGAGTGCAAAATTGGATAGTTTCCTTGTCAATCAATTTATCAGTAAAAACCCACACAGTTTGAGTCGTTTTCGTTAAACATAAGACAAGCTTGTTTCTTAATAAATCTATTTAGCAGATGTGACCCACGCAGTTTGAGTCGTTTTAGCTGAATGAAAGATAGACTCGTTCTAATGAAGGTAAATTTAACTGAAACGATTTATGTGGCTTGAGCCTATCATGTTATATTCAATTTAGACTTGCTTCTTTGAAATTGGATTTCTCTAAAACGATTCAAGAAGCCTGGGTTATTACAGTTGATAAAAAAAATATACCCACCCTTATGTGGGTTGGCTCGCATCATTCAAAAAACTAACTTATGCTTATCCTATCACGGATCTTTTTTGCTGGGTGAAAGAACCAACCTTTAGGACCTCTTTGGTATAAATAACTCATTTTTGACCAAAGTGTGGGTTGAGTCCTTTCTGCTTAACTACGTCCAAATGGATGACAGAATATTTGAGTACTGGATAGGACGTTCAAAACATAACTTATTATAATATATTATATTATTATTATATTGCTGTAGTTGTTTAGTTGGGTGGCGCACTGTAGGCTGCTGCGCACACACTATGACCTTGGTGTGGTATCTAGGATGGGCCAGACATCAAGAATATATCTCAGCACCAGCAGGTTTTCTTGATGAGATAATAATACGAGATGAGGATGAGGAATAAAATAAAATGTTTAACAAAATGTGTTTTTTTATTTGCCCTAACATTAGGTATTATAACCCTCAGTTTTACGCGCCCACCTTTCGTAAACATACAATTGAGTACCTAGGTACCTACTATAATCAACACCGAGGGTTAGAATTTATGTGGGGTTTTTCTTATTTTATTCGTAAATTCTCTTATCCTCACTTAGAACACACCGCATTAGCCATTTCTTTATGATTTAATTTCAATCTGCGATGTTTTAACATAACCTAAAAATTCAAACACCGATATCTTTTTTTCTCGGCTTTTCCAAATAAAAATAGTCTCATTTATAGATTGTGGAGCTAACGCCTAATCTTTTAACATATTTTTCATTACGGGACGCTTCAATTTGATCGCAGACAATTTTTAGTATGGAGACCTGCCATTGTTCTTTACGGTTTTCGCAATTTTTCCTATATCTGTGCTTTAAGACGTTGCTTCGTACCAAATTTAAAGATTCTGAGTTCACGGGAAGTACCCTGTAGGTTTTGATTCCCTTGCGAGTGTCGAAAAGAACAATGGCAGGTCTCCATACTAAAAATTGTCTGCGATCAAATTGAAGCGTCCCGTAATGAAAAATATGTTAAAAGATTAGGCGTTAGCTCCACAATCTATAAATGAGACTATTTTTATTTGGAAAAGCCGAGAAAAAAAGATATCGGTGTTTGAATTTTTAGGTTATGTTAAAACATCGCAGATTGAAATTAAATCATAAAGAAATGGCTAATGCGGTGTGTTCTAAGTGAGGATAAGAGAATTTACGAATAAAATAAGAAAAACCCCACATAAATTCTAACCCTCGGTGTTGATTATAGTAGGTACCTAGGTACTCAATTGTATGTTTACGAAAGGTGGGCGCGTAAAACTGAGGGTTATAATACCTAATGTTAGGGCAAATAAAAAAACACATTTTGTTAAACATTTTATTTTATTCCTCATCCTCATCTCGTATTATTATCTCATCAAGAAAACCTGCTGGTGCTGAGATATATTCTTGATGTCTGGCCCATCCTAGATACCACACCAAGGTCATAGTGTGTGCGCAGCAGCCTACAGTGCGCCACCCAACTAAACAACTACAGCAATATAATAATAATATAATATATTATAATAAGTTATGTTTTGAACGTCCTATCCAGTACTCAAATATTCTGTCATCCATAATTTCTTCTATGTTTTCAAAATCAATTGATGGATTGAAAGCATTTACAAAGGAAAAAACATGCTGTATCTGCTGAACGGTAAATGTTGTGTAACTGTTTTGGGAGTCAAATAATGTATCCCACATATTGCCTGTCACATGGTCATTACAAATACGGGCTTCCTTAGGCAGATAATATTTGTAGTCACTTAGGATTATTGCTCTTAATTTATCTGAAATACTGTGCAATGTAGTGCTTTCACAGTTTGGAAATACACAGTGATGATTAGTGTTGGCTGCTCTTCTGTAATCGGGTAATGTTACTTCATCAATTGAGTGTGTTGCTTGTTCTGACTGTGACGCCTGGAGCTCCTCCAACACTTGGGGCTCCCCCTGCGGTGGTGAAGCACTCAACTGGGATCTTGTAGCATCAACAGTAGACATGTGACAAGCTTCTCTTTGTACCCGAAGCCAGCAAGTATGGCATACAACATCATGCTGTAAAATCTGAAAAAAATACACTTTCTATTTAACAATTCTATTTAATCAAAAAAAACTTATGATACAAATGTATTGTTTTACATATAAAAAAATTTAATTCTAGAAATTGACAAGTTATACATTTATATTATTCTAAACAAATTAATTTGGCCAACTTATAAAAAATGACTTTATAATCATTCATACCTCTCGTGGTGCTACTCTGCTTTCTATAATAGCAATCATGGATTGTTGCAGTTGAGATGGATTGCTTCTTAATATTTTATCACTCCGTCTTCTTAAAGTCGATAATCCACATAAAAGACACACATTAGTGTGGCCTTGGTGACTTGACCCAGCTTGTTGATCTGTATTGCCAGAAACCTCTTGTTGCAAATTCTCATTTACTGCAAACATTGCTAAATCTACATGCTTCACAAACAACGTCTTCTTGTAAAACCTGTCAAAAAACAAGAATTGTATTATAGATACTGCCTCTGCCTATCCAGATCTTCATAAGTAACTTCCAATATAGAAAAGCTAAGTACTTACAACTTGTGGGCATACCCAGCTGCAAAGTAAGCCAGCAACTCTCTGGTCAAGTGCTAAGACTTGATATCGGCGCAATGTGTTCACGCATATATTACAGTTTACACATAAAATGCGCGTGCGACGATGACCTCTATCGTAATCTGCCATTATGATTGTTCCGGGTTTACAACAAAAAATCTAATTCACTGGGCACAATCGGGAGTACAGTGAGATTAGCTTAAGGTCACGCAAAAGCAATATCGGAGTCCTATGGACACGCACTAGTCACACAAATCAATCAATCAGTCCATAAACAGTCCAGGTCGGGTAAAAATAAATAGAAAGCCAAATAAAAACACAACCGAGGTAAAAATAACGCGGAAGGATTCTGTTCTGTACTTGTGTAGCGTCTCGTCTTGACAGACATCATTTTGTGTCATCTGTTACTGTCAAAGACTAAAGTAGTGCTACGCTACACGTTTCGATTCAATTTTCTTAAAAATCGATACAAACTGAAACGAACCTTGGAAGGAACATTGGATTAAAAAAAAGAAGCATTTCTTCAAAGATATCGTTGGTTAAAAAAAAATAGAATACTTCAATAATTATGTTAAAAACAAAGCCAACATGGGCCTAAGCTACATGGGTCAATCGATCGATCGATCGATTATCTCGATCATTTATTTAATTATTGTTTGTACTCACAGCACTATTTCAATGGTAACATTTCGAATGTTCCTAATTGAACATCATTTGATATACTTTTAAAAACATAAAATAACTCCGGCTTTTACGAGAAGAAGTGAATAATTGAAAAATCGTAGAAAATCAATTGATTTTGATTTATATATATGAAATCTATGGACGCCAAAAAAAAGTCCAGACCAAAATCTGCCATTGTTCTTTTTAGTTACATCATATAATAAAAATAGGTAGGTAGGTAGAGGTATTAAATTTAAATTCATATCAAATACTCAGGTCTTATATACCTACAGGTTTGTATAGAACCCTCGGTGCGCGTGTCCGACTTGCACTTGGCCGGTTTTTTTTTTACTTTACTTGACACTGGCAGAATACCTACAAAAAGCAAAATTATAAAAAGAAGGAAATATTTTTTATATCATCGGGATTCTTTAGTAACTGTAGCTTGAGCATAGCTTAGTTTTGCGAAAAAATGAAACTGTATGCTTAGCATTATTAGATTTAAAAAGAGAAGCTGACCAAGCTAACACTTCTGACTTTGACATTACTAGTTAGTATTATGTAAAAATAAAGTCGCCGTGGTTTGTATCGACAGGTGGTACTGATGACTAGTCGTGGAACCTGCCATCAATTCTCGGCGGTAGCTCCTAGCACATCAGTCCTCCCGCGATCAAGAACGCTGAAATGTGTTCGAAATGTCGGGAAAATAATAAAAAGATACGCGATAAAATCCTGTAATTTTAAAACTAAAAAATATGTTAACAAATCGCATAAGTTTAACAAGTTATATAGGTGATACTGACTACTGGACCAACACGGCTAGCTAAGTATTTTGTAAGGTAGCCAGTTACCTTAGTAGCTTTAGCTATAATATCATAGCTTAGTTTTTCGACAAGTAACAGCTGCATAAAATGCTCAGCATTATTATCTTGACTTTAAAATGTCGCTGTATTAAATGCTTAGCATTATCAAGCTCAGCACAACACCGCTATCCGTTCAGTTGGGTGCCATAACCGCAATGAAAAACAAATTCCTGAGTTGTAATTACGCGACTAACAGGCTGAATGCCCCTTGCAGTCTAACGGCGTTATTAGATCGTTGGAACACGTCGACGGAACCAGCTTATAGAAATAATAAAATAAATAGAAGTTCTTAACTTGGACGCCTGTTATGTCTTAGTGCTCTGTAAATGTTAAAGTGCGAGGAAGGAAATGGATCTGCCTGTATTTATGGACAAGTACCCAACGAAACTGATTGAGTAGGTAATTTTTAACAAAATCTGTATTTTTGACCAATTCTCTCATATCCGCCAAATTCTGTCGTTTTTGTTACGACACCTGGATTGACAGGCGATACTGACTACTCAGCGAACACGGCTTGCTAGGTATTTTGTAAGTCTGGCTTCTTTTGTAGCTATAGCATAGCTTTATTTTGCGACAAGTGATAGCTGAATAAAATGCTCAGTATTATTATCTTGAATTTTAAAGCCCAGTCCAACCCCGCTGTTCGTGCAGCTGTGACGTGCCATAATTGCAATGAAAAACAAATTCCTAAGTTGTAATTACGCGACTAACGGGACGAAGGCCTGCAGTCTTACGGCGTAATAAGATCGTCTGAACACGCCGACTAAACGGAAGTTTTCCATTAGGAACGTTGTAGGGGATATTATTAGAAGGTTTTACCTTGGACGCTTTTATAACTAGGTGTTCTGTGTTTTAGTTAACGAGCGTGGAATGATACGTTTTAACTTGTGATTCGGTTGGATGAATTTACATATTCATCCATCTGAATGACGAGTTAAAATGTTAATTATAAATAATGCTTATAGCCGTGGGACTCAGGCAGTAGAATGTTGCCCATAGATTCGATCGTATAAACATAACTAAAACTAAAGACATATATGAATTTTAGCATATCAAATAGCTTGGAGTCAAGACAAACGCTACAGCTAAAAATACATATTGCTACATGTGATGATACTATGCAGTGCTTCATTATTCCAGCCGTAAAAAGTCCACTACTGAACACAGGCCTCGCTCAAGGATCTCCATGAGGGGTAGTTGCCATACTCACCACGCTTGGCAGGCGGGTTGGCGAGCGCAGTACGGGATGTTGATACACGGAAAGACGCTGCTGCCCATCTTCCGGAGATATCCCTTAGCAGGCTCTTACTGCATCCATGGGCATGAGAGGAGGGGTAACATTCTACTGCCGGCACCCCACGGCCGTGCTTAACTTGTCTTAGGTTTATCTCTGCAAACTTCGGAGATAAGGGGGGGGGGGGGAACGGTCGTTTTTTCAACATTTTTGTAAATAAAGGGTTTCTTTTTACCATTTTGGTCTGAAACCCTAAAAACAGAGACATTAAAAAAATAATGTAATGATTACTTAAAAAACCTAACTTATGACGAAACAAAGAAAATGATGGACAAAATTTAAATACCGCTTATACAAAACGAATTGGTTATAAATATTATTATGTATTTACGTGTATACATATATGTATATAATCGTTTCTTTACACATCACACTACACTTACACCGCAAATACACTCTGCACACACACCACGCCACACACTGACAAACATTTGAGGACTTAATTTGTTTTGTTTATTCATGTTTTCTGTGTTGTTTGTTTCATCTTGTTTTATTTTATTTCAAAATGTATTTATTATCCTCTTTCTGAATAGATATCTACAACTTTCTAAATATGTACAAAGTTCGATAAACTGTTGCTGCAGAGTCCGAGAAGAGACCCACTGTGACCTCGCAACACAGACTGCTTCCAGAGATCTAGTGCGGGGAATAGCGCTCATCAAGGTACACTCGTCGTTGTAAATATCTTAAAAATCAATGTATAAAAATCTTACAATTTGTACTAGTGTTTTCGCTTTTGTTAAATAAACTTTAATTTATTTATTAATTGGGTGATTCATGAGGCCATTTAATGAAGGACCACGTCTCGTTTCCGTAAGTCGTTACTGGTAACATGCACTGATTGAAGACCCTCGTCTTAAGGCGCTGAGGTATTTTGGACGAGAAGATGTTGCAAAGTTTCCCGAAGGCTGCCAAATTCCAAAAATCTGTTATTCTTAAAATCAGTTCAGCCGTTTCTTTTATATAATACAGACTTCCAAGAAAATCTTTGATATCCAAGTGAA
Source organism: Pasiphila rectangulata (assembly GCA_963082625.1). Classification (NCBI taxonomy): domain Eukaryota; kingdom Metazoa; phylum Arthropoda; class Insecta; order Lepidoptera; family Geometridae; genus Pasiphila; species Pasiphila rectangulata. The sequence continues at coordinate 21,716,870 of OY720239.1, forward strand.
AAACTACCACCCAATTTACAAGGGTCAACATCTCGCTCAAACATTCCCAGGGGAATATCGGATAAATGTACCTACGAAGGGTTCCTGCAAATTACACGGATGGCTGACAGCTTTTAATGAGCACCTGTTTTCAGATTGTGCAGCTAGTGTTAGGATAGTAGGGTTGTACCTGTTAAATTAATAAATTATTATTATTTTTGATACTCCACATATTCGAACGAGTGAGCGAAGCGAAGAAAGTTCTTAGTGGCAACTAGGCGTTTCGGTTCAATGTTTGTATGTATGTCCGGAATTTTGGTCCGTGGATAACTCCTGAACGGATTTCGATGAAATTTTACACTTAAGGAGATTACCGGTTTCACTTTCGAACGCAACTCGATCACGGCACACAACACTTACGGTCTCACCACACTTCGGAATTCTGGGTATCGGATATTTAGGAATCCGGATACCCAGAGAAATCTGCTATAGCAAAAGATCTTTTGAAGTCAGGCTCAAATCACTATATCAAGCTACATAAGCCACAATCCTGATCGCTACGTAAAATCAAGGTTCAAATGCAATGGGACCTCATTCAAAGAAGTCGCTCGTTCGTTCTATGTTCATGGCGAACCACTAGTTTTTTGATTTACAAAAATAGCACAGACGAAAACCATATTCTTAGAACTAGGAGTGGTGTTAATTAAAAAAAATAACAATTGGAAAACCTAACTTTTTTTAACTTCTTACAAAATTATCAAAAACTAACCAAAAAAGGAACAAACCAACTTTTACACAAAACTAACAAGAAAAACCCTTAAATACACATCACAATCACGCAAACAAAAATGGATCACGTGTCTCACACGAAATAAGCATAGACTTAGCCAGAGAGTTGTTTCTTCGTCGATCGCTGAAGAGAAAACGCTCTCTGCGCTTGCTTTTATAGACAAGTCTGTCCTCAGTCCGTATCGCTTGAGGATTCAGCTAATAATAAACATATTTTAGATACATCAAGAAAACATAAGGAGAAAAAAAGGTGGGTACAATTAATAGTTACAGGAAAAACACAACAAAAAGTTAAACAACATGTAAAATGTGGTTGATTCTCGATATCTTCACAGATTGCTAAGTTTTCTCGTAGCGTCACTTAACTGGGTTCTTATTCATAAAAAAAAACTGTTTTTATGTTTTTAATGGTTACACCATTTAAAACTCGACTTTGTTTTATATAAAAAGAAGCCTTTAGATCTTGTAACGTTTCATGTTAAATTAAAAAGTTGACAGTCTTAATAGCTTGACTATAAATCGCTAAATTTACAAGAAAAGTAATAAAATAGGCAACATTTGTAAGGCGTACGTCATCTCGCAGGGTGGGCGTTAGATAAGTGATTTATTAAGGCCAGGACAAAATTGCGAACACACACGCACCCTGACAATGATAAAGATGTATGTCGCTGGCATTTAGGGCGGGCCATCGGTATCCTTCTCAGAGCAATGGTGGACTATTACTGTGATGAGAGTTACGATCCCAATGAGTGTGTTTTCACTTAAGATTAAGCCAGGAATAAATACAAAGCATTCTAGAGCAAGCTGGTACGCTGTTCAAAGCAGATTTTAAGATATCAAGTCAATTCTGATGATTCACCGATGATAGGATCCATGGTAAATCGATGTAATTACTCAAATGTATTAACTGCATATGTAGAGGTATGGGTATTTTCTCCAATATTTTAGATTTTTTAATTGAAGCCTGTTTTATGTTGAACAATTTTAACTTATAAACTTCTGAGGTAGCTGGATATCTTAACGGTCGCTTGAAGTAGAACCTTGGTTTTTTAAGACATCATCTGCCAGCAGACCTTGATGTTTGGTTAAAATTTAAAGGTTGATGGATAATTGGTTCAAAACCCTAAAAATAAAAATATACAAAGTACTTGAGGATCTCGTCCTTATTTTGAAGTCGGTTAAAAATGGTCAGTATCGACTTATTTAAGAGCCGACTAAGTCCACTCATAAGAATTGGTTTTCACATATTTATGGTTTTGGAGAAAAAAGAGACTAGAATTTTATTTTACATTGAGATCAATATTCAGTGTTATAGTCGTAGGCCATTTTGTTTTAATTTATTTAACACTTTAAATTATAACAACTGTGAAAGGAGGACTCATTGCTAAAATCTGTATCTTTAACTTATCAGTTATAATTTTAGTTCACACATTTTATTTGAAAACTGGATAAACTATTCATAAAATAAACTGTTCTTAAATGCTTTTTATCGAAAAAGGGATTTAATTAAAAACGCGGAGAATGTTACTAACCTTTTTGCATTAAATTTAAATTTTCGGGTTGCGGGGTTGTTGAAACTTTTGAAAATACAACTTTAAAACTAAAACCGCCGTAATAAAGTCCGCTGGAAAAGTAAAAGTAAATTTGAGTTTGAGGAAAAGGGTTCTATCACTTCTTTAATTAAAAGCAATAACCTTTTTTAAATAACCTTTAATAAGTGACTGACGATCTACGCCATAGATTGCAGTAGAATGTTGACCCTTCCTTCTTTTCCGTGGATGCAGTAAAAATCTGCCAAGGGATACCTGCGGAAGATGAGCAGAGGCCTTTCCGTGCACTTCAACATACACAATACGGGCTGTGCTCGCCAACCCGCCTGTCAAGCGTGGTGAGTATAGCAACAACCCCCTCATGATCAGTACTTGATCAGGTCCATGAGCAACCCAAGACTACAGAAAAGCAAGCATTTGTTCCCGGCGGAAATTGAACCCTAACCTTCTGCATCTCAGTCGGCTAATATACCAACTGAACCACGAACATCGTAACAAATACAAAAAAGCGTAAGATTTTGACGACATTAAATCAACTTTTTTATGCAACACGCAAAATCAGGTTGGCATTCGAAAACACTATAGTGCTATTAAAGTGAAAATAATGATACAAAATCACTTTTAAAAAACAATTTGGAGTTGCGCCAGATACCTTCATACCTCTGCCAAGTACAGCGGTATTTTTTTTAGCGTTTTAATTTGTAAGTCGGGTTTGGAAAGCGTTACTGGAAAAAAATAAAAACATTCCTTGAAGAATTAGGTTTATAGGAAAGATGTCTGTTTTGACGTAAAACTTTTTCAAATGAGTCAGTAAGATTTGCGATATACAAATGTTATTAAACATCTTATCTTTCGTGACCATGAAAACCGGCAGGCTGATTACGTATCTCGCGACAGGTTTGCAACAGGCTTATATCTTGCGATCATCGCTGTCAAACGTCGATTTTTTACTTTTATATACTACACAATTTACCAATCATTGACAGCTTACGAGATTTACGTCTGTTGCAGCGTTGAACGCGAGATATACGCCTGTTGCGAACCTTTGGCGAGATACGTTACCACACTGCGGTTTTTTATCGATTTACTTCGGTGGTGAAAAACGCTATAAATACCCCATCAAGTAAAATATAATGAAATAAAATGCCTTCTGCCTTCGTGGTTATGGAAATGTTCCGCAGGGTGATTACGTATCTGGCGACAGGTTTTGTAACAGACAATATTGACAGAAATATTGCTGTCAAAAGTCAATTTGTATTAGAAAACGGCAAGGACTTGACATTTGACAGAAATATTGTTAGCAATTGCCTGTTGCAAAACCTGTCGCGAGATACGTAATTCTGTAACCACTAATTTCGACTTTTCTAAAGATTAAGATACTTGACACTGGCAGAATTGTGTAAAACCAAACACAAAAGCCAAAAAAAAGAAGAAGAAGATACGTAATCATCCTGCCGGTTTTTAATTCGATCGATAACATTTAATTCATGATCATCATCTCAGCCGTAGTACGACTGTCGAACATACATTATGCCTTCCTCATGGATTTACAAGTACTGATATCATGAGCGACTTGTTGCCATACTGACCACGCGTGGCAGGCGGGTTGGCAAGTGCAGTACGGGATGTTGATACCCGAAAAGACGCTGCTGCCCATATTCCGGAGGTATGCCTTGGCTGATTTTTACTACATCCACGAGCAAAAGAGGGGCAACATTCTTTTGCTGATACCCCACATCACTTTAATTGTTACCTAGTTCCTTACCTGTAATAAAACGTAATTTACCTTTTTACTCTACTGATACCAATCTCAGCTACCTATTTCCGGAGGTCTGTTTTCAGCAAAATTGTAAAGCCTGTTTTTTATTCAAATTGCGGATGACTTTTTAATGCAGTGCCCAAAACTTTGAATTGGACTTTTGCTAAAGTATTTTACCTTCTCGGCTCAAGGTTTATTAAACGCCCCTGGAGCTTAAATCGAATCAGCTAATCCACTTTTCTGAGAATAGTATTAAAAAAAAAGAAGAAATTGAAAGATCGAGAAAGGACCGGTGTTTGTGTAAATAAGTACCTTAGAAAGAGTTCAAATATCACTTCTAGTTTTAGAACATAAACATGTGAAGTTTCTTTAAACACCGGTTTTAAAAACAGTAGCGTGTTTGAAAGCAGGTTTGTTTATTTGGTGATCTATTGTTTGTTAAACTAGATGCTTTCGCTTCTCGATTGTTTTAGTGAAGAAGTGTTATAGCAGTAATCAGTGTTTTGTGAAGAAGTGTTCTAGTGTGAATCTGTTGTGAGATTCTAATTGGTGTGATTTCCGATATGTTTATTTTGGTCTAATTGGACTACAGTCTTTAATCCCGAGCCCCAAGCTCGTAACAATAGGTACTGGTATTGCGCACAGTACAGTACCATAACTTGTGGATATTTCAAAAACTCATATCACGCGGTTCTCTTCCACCATCTACGCCGCTAAGCTCTGGAACTCGCTGCCTGTTTCTGTTTCCCCCGGTTACAAACTACTAAAGAGACCCAGTCAAACTCGCATTTGTACGGATTTAGATTTAGTGGGGGAATCGTTCCTGAATAGCGCCTTTTATTAACTCGTTACGCGACCTAAGCCTTTGACATATGACACAAGCCACGTGAAATTTCCTCGCGGGTCATTTAAACTTACGTACACATGGCGTACTCCAAGCACTTAAAGAGTTAAAGAGGAGAAAGGATGATTATGCCAGACTTTTTACCTAAAACCTAGCCACTATGTTTCCTTTACGCGCCGAGACCACAGGTCATCGTCTCAGCCGTGAGAATGCTGTCCACGTCGACTTCTGCAGGACATAGGTTATGGCCTCCCTTTTGGTTCTCCAAGATCATGAGGGTATTGTTGCCATACTTACCACATTTGGCAGGCGAGCTGGCGAGCGCAGACACTGCTGCCCATCTTCCAGAGGTATCTTCTTACTGCATCCATGGAAAGGCACAGTCTACTGCCGGCACCCTACATACTATAGGTTCTCTTGAATTATTCTACAGTAGACAAGCTGTGCTCTATTCTACACAGAACAAAAGCCTTAAGCACTCAGGCCCAAATAAACAGTAGCATCCTGTATCTGACCTAACCTTTGAACAAAGAAGTTTGCATAATTTATAACGCTTATATTCACCTTCTGAATCATTCCTGGATACCACCTTTTAAAGGGGAGTAAAGATGATTATGCCGGACTCTTATCTAAAACCTAACCACTAACTGAGACCTACAGGTCATCATCACCGTAGGACTGCTGTCCCTCCTGGTCTCCCTTATGGTTCTCCAAGATCAAGAGGGGTTTGAGGCCATACTCGCTACAATTGGCTGGCTGGTTGGCGAGCGCAGTAGTAGATGTTGCTGCCCATTTTCCGCATATTTCCCTCAGGAGATTCTTAATGAATCTATGGGCAAGAAAGCAGAGGCAACATTCTACTGCTGGCATGAATTCTTCCACAGTGGACTATCTGTACTCTTTTTCTACACAAGTGGAACAAAGGCCCTAAGCACTCAGGCCCAAATAAACAGAAATGTCCCTTAACTGACCTTTGGACAAAGAAATTTGCATAATTTATAAAACTCACATTCACTAACTTTGCAATTTGGGCGTTCTGAGATTGCAGACAAAACCACGGCTAGGATTAAGGAAGGTATGATTATTGGGCACGGATATTGAAACTTTATGTTGACTAGTGGGTGTTAAGATGAAAGACCGTACACTTTTTTTGTATTTTTGTTCAATGTATCATCTTTATCAGCATTTTTTAGAGAAGTAGAACTTTTTGTGAAGGTCTTCCTTTCATCTGGGAAAGTACTACCACCATATCTATTTCTGCCGTTATGTCTGCATTTCTGTGTTCCGGTTTGAAGGGAAAAGGGGCCAGTGAAATTACGGGCACATGAAATTTACAACTCTGTCTCGGGGTGACGGGCGCAATGCAATGCAGCGTTGGTCATGTGCATAGTAAACGTGATCACCGCGGTATTGTAATAGATAGTTACGACTTTATATCAGGTGAGCCGTCAGCTGATAGATAGAAGATAGATAGAAAATGCTTTATTGCACACCTTAAATATAAAAATAACAACATAAAGATAAACACTAAACACAAAGTGACAATTGGCGGTCTTATTGGCTGATCCCGTAGTCAAATAAAAAAAAATCCCAGACATTGACGTCTACTGCTGTACAAAGGCCTCTCTCGAGGATCTTCAACTACTAATCATTAGAAGGTGGTTCCATACTCACCAAGCAAGATTGCAAGGTTTAGCGAGCGCAGTACGGATTGTTGATTCACGTAATGACGCTGGTGCGGATCTGATCTTCCGGAGTAACCCTAATGTAGATACTTACATACCTATGTATTTAAATTTAAACTGTCGTAGGTCACCGGAAGTAGAATGACTCTTGCCCGTGGATGCAGTAAAAATCTCTACCTCCGGAAGATGGGGAGCAGCGTCTTTCCGTGTATCAACAACCCGTACTGAGCTCGCCAACCCGCCTTACAAGTGTGGCGAGCATGGCAACAACCCCTTATGATGAGTACATAGTGATCCAAGACCCTCCGTCTTGGATCACTATGTACTCATCATAACTTTGTCAAAAAGTGGAGATCCTTCGGCTGAGATGATGGTGATGAGATGATGAATTAACTGACTTTAACTAACAAGTTACAGTATTCAGCCTGCGCAACTATATAACATAACCTTAAGATCCGACCCTCTACAAACTATGGCCGTTTTAACAACTTTACTGTCCCTCTAGCTACTTACCTACATAGTTTATGGTAGTGACTTTAGCATAACAAACTTCCAAATACAAAAGTGGAGTGATTATAATATAGCCCTATAAATTATACCCCTAGTAAATTTCGGTGTCTCATTAAGGTCAATTTTATCCAAGTAACTTGTTTTTCTATTTATTTATTTACCTTCGTGGAGTAGCGGCAGAAAGTTCGCCAGCGACTCATGTTTGTGCGATCTGCAGATATGTTCAGGGTGTTTTTCTATATTATGATAAATAAATATAATCTAGTGTAATGTAAAAAAACACCTGCAAAATAATTTCCGTCATCCAACAAAAAATAAACTAAAAGGTTGTTGCCAAAATATCTTCTACTTATTATACACGGACCGGAATGCGCAACGTAAGTCGCCCACCTACAAGATGTGCAGATGACTTGGTGAGAACCGTTGGTCGGCGGTGGTGCAGACGGCTTCCAACCGTAGTACTTTGAGATCAATAGCCGTGTCCAGCATTGGACGTCCTACGGCTGATATGATGCTGATATCATTCACAGCGTGACTCCAATCCGTAACAACTGCTGGGCATAGATAGGCCTTTGATGGTTCTAGTCGTTTTTAGTGAACGTGATCACCGCGGTACTACAGGTGCCATAGGTAGAGGTTACCGCTTAACATCAGGTGGGCCTTCGGCTCGTCTCATCATCAAGTAGTATAAACAGTCTAATAACATGGCCCCATGTGGTCTTATTACTAGACTGACTCCTCCTGACTGGAGTCCTTTCAAAGGAGCCATTTTGGCTAGATTGAACCCCGCAGATAGTAAATTAAATAAATATTTTTAAGCCACCTTCTCTTTGACAAACATACTAATCTAAATACAAGACAACATCATCGTGTTGTCCCACTTTTTCCACTTTCTACTGGTGGGTCAAAGACCTTTGTTATTTGTTGTTATATAAATACCCTATTATACTTATAATTCACAGCCTGACTTTAATCTCTAATAACTGGACATAGGCCTTTCAAAGTTTGAGTCAGTCTTGTAACATGACCCGATGTGGTATTGTAACCTCCCGCCTACCCCATGGGGTCTTATGGAATGAAAAATTCCAAAACCTTTTCCATCATCCAACAAAAAAGGAACTGAAAGGTTCGCGAAGAAGTGAAAGCATGAGAAATTAACTTTCCTTTCCCCAGTCCGTTCGTATAACGCAATAGATAGCGTTTATAAAAACTGTTATTAAACTAGCTAAATTATATTTAACTACTTTTTATGGACACCATTTAATTACAGTAATTAATAAAGTCCCTACATATAAGGCATTTTGCCTAGGCTTCAGCCCAAGAGATTAAAAATATCAGCCACCTTCTCTGTGATCAAAAATTCTAATATACTACTATTCACAGCCTAACTCTTATCTTCACCAACTGCCTAATCATCATATTGCTCCACTTTCCTCACCGCTGCATATAGGGTCCCTTAGTTTTAATGCCATACGCCACACTGCTCAGTATAGGCCTTCGTTAGGTTATACGCCACGATCCTGTGCAAGTCTGATCGGGCCAGACCACTAACATTTCCAAAATAGTTTCCATCATTCAACAAAATGGTGAAAGCATCAGAAATTAACTTTCCTTTCCCCATTACGTTGGTATAACGTAATGGATAGCGTTTATAAAAACAGCCGGCCGCCATTAAACCGGCTGAACTATTTTCCTTGTACAACAGCTCCTGAGAGCATCTGTAGCACTCGAAATAAACAGCCGTGAAAAAGTAATGAGTCGCTTGATGGCACGATGTGGATTGAGAGAACCAGTAGGTCAAGTCATCTGTGGACCAAATGGTCTTCCTTTCATCATCATAGTTTCAGACACTGGCCTCCTCATGGATATCCATGAGGGCTAATTGCCATTCTACCACGCTCGACGTTGGTTATTAATAGGTATTTTTAGCATAATGTTTATCCATATAAATAAGGATCAACGCTCATTTTTCTGATAGAACCTTTGGTGAGGTTGAATGTCAGTGCGTGAGCATTTTCGCGCCTCGCCACATTTCACGTCCAGGATGACTGGCAGAGAATGGTTTTGCTTAAGTCCCTTCATTATTATTTAATACAATCATACTTTTTTTACTCTCTCTCTCCCTGTTGGCAGTTTCTCATTGGATTTTGGTGTCTCTTAGTTCTTATTTTATCTCGTACCGATTGTGCGACCATTTAACAAAACTCTCTAATACATTTATTACAAGAAAGAAACAAATTAATATGTAATTAATGGAATCAGGCGTTACTTTGCGGAAATCCATGACAATAAAATGCAATGAAAATATTTAGTTTGAATTTCGCTAATGCTGAGATGCATGTGCACCACCTGCCCGCTAATTATGCACATGCAGGGAGAACTAGGTTGTCAGTGCAGCATGCATACCCAAACCTATACGACGACACGTGTTTCGCCTCTCCGCGAGGCACCATCAGGTGAGATGCTGAGGTGTTGACTGGTCGGTGGCTGGAACGAAAGCCAGCCGTTGTTGTGTGCCATTTCGTTCCAGTCGCCCGTCCAATATCCGTTATAGTGAAGGAACGTCTGCAGTTTACTGATACATCCCCCATACAATCCCCTTATGATTCTACGCGTTCATCGTGGTCACAAAGTTCTTATCTGTCCATTTCTCAGTGCCAATTCACACCTATTCAAACTGAGTATTATGATCATCGTGATATACAGCCTGCAATAGTTTTTCGTAAACTTTCGCGATCACAATTCATTATAATATAATAACATAAACACGGGAATTAATACCTTTTGATTATTCCCGACGTTTCGACTGTGTTTCAACAATCGTGGTCCCGGGTTGACTGGAGATTTCATTGGAGTGTCCATCAAGAAAGCGATGGTAATTTTGCAACTACCCTCACTTTGTCTTCAGAACTCGGTAAGGCCGCGTTTACATTGCGGCACACAACACTAACAGTATCTTCACTATGCAATGTTAACTCACGACGCACACTACACCTACTTATCACTGGATTCCAAGATATCGGGAGCCTGAATCCATCTTCCATACATCTTCCATACAGCCTGCACCCAAAACTACTCAAACACCCATAAACACTCAACAATTTAGCGAGATACTGCTCACAACTCAAGAAAATGATACTTCGGAGTTGCATAAACATTTTGTGAAATTTTAACAGAATACACTAAAACTTACTACAATTCATATGTTTTATTTACTACATTACTACATATTATATATTGACCTTGATAAAATCTTGTAGTACTCTCCATATTGTTTCACACACTGCTTCGAAAAAAGATAATATTGAGCAATTCAGCACTCTGTATAATGCTTCCAATATTCCAAAATAATCCCCAGTAGCAAGATGTCTAAGAACGATTTGCAGTTTCACTCTTGCGGGTAAAGCATCCCTTATCATAGTGTTTTCTTTCTGAATTAACTGTGTAACCAATGTAAGGAGTTTTTCAAATTTTGCTTCACTCATGCGAAGATGATTGAGGTATGAATCTGGATACTGTTCTGGCAATTCTCTCAATAGACGGTTTGTAGCTCTTAAGGCTACAAACAGTCTTCTTAGTACCCATGGTCGCACCCACCAACGACGGCGTTTTCTTAGCTTCTTTTTCGTTATTTTTTTATTAAATGATCACATAATGCAACTCCGTCGTCGAAATCGAATGAAGTCGTGCATTTACGACCTCATACGATGACATCTTTCGAGGAATGTGAATTGAACAGTTTCAGATACTGTGTAAACAGCATTCCTTTCATTTGTGCTCCATTCAAACAAAATGATTCAATTTGGTTGAACCGTGTATTTCCGGCTGCATATCTAAAAGTAGATATTCTGCGGAAAGAGCGGTAGGACTGGCTGCGATAAGCAGCAAGTAAGTTCGCTTTAAAATAAGAGAGGAGCTTCTGTATGCAGATTATTGTGCGTAGACCCAGGGTTCCATTAATGGAAATCAATAGACACGCATGTTTTCCATTAACGCCGCGGAGTGCGCAGGATTATAAGATTCTATTAATTCAGGTTAATGCAGCAAATAATAATGCTAGAAGAATAAACTCGAATTGCCTTATGTGGAAATCTACTGCAAGCGTAGAAAAACGGAACAGAACGGAACGTTTGACGACCTTGTTGGCTCAGTTGGTCAAACAGCCGGCTGTGATGCAAAAGGTTGCAGGTTCGATCCCGCCGAGGAATTAATGCTTGCCTTTCTGCAGATATTTTCTCGTGTCTGGGTGTATGATTATGTAGGTTTAAAAAAGTAGGTATTTGCAAAAATCTGCTTTCCATATCACAGCTTAGTTTGATCTAGATGGTGCTATGTTTAGTTTCCAGAATATTTTTTTTGTTTTGTTGGCTTATTCATAAATGTATTTTAATATTTTCGAATTTAACGATTTCATTTATATTGATAACATAGGTTCAAACACAATTGCAGTACCCTGGCAGGGTACATGTACTTACTTAAGACTATTTAAGATCATCTATATAAAATATATATGTTTATTTTAGCAAAATAAATGAAATATGAAATGAAATACGCAATAACTTATTAAATATTAAAAATTGTTACAAAAATAGTATTGTTATTTTTATAGTGTATAACCACACTTAGGTAGAACATTTTCAAAGAAATTAATAGCCTTATCAAACATTTTTTACGGTTCCGGTGGGATTTGAACCCACGTCCGTCAAATTCATTCGGTTGCTCAAACCGACATCACCTTATCAAGAATTTCAGCGGGTCCCGACATGGGTTCTGTAAGTAGCTTAGCGGTCAAAGCACTTCCGGCTTAAAGAAGCGTCAAGTATCGATTTGACGGACGTGGGTTCGAATCCCACCGGAACCGTAAAAAAAATTTGATAAGGTTATTCAATTCTTTGAAAACAAAAATAGTAGATCCTTCACCAAAATTTTATCAGCAAAACTCCTCTAGGTTTTATAAGAATTTATTCGCTGATAAAATATTTATTTTGCAACAACAAATACAGCAATTGTTAAAATCAAACAAACAAATACAATAAAGGTTGTAGCAAAAAAGGATCACCAACTCAGCGTAATGCTGGTTGAGACAACCAGCGCTGGTCTTCCGTTGGATGCTTTTGCAGTGAACGGACATAATACACTGCACATGACAAATAATAATTTAGGTGACATTATCTATATGGGCCAAATACTGATGAGGTATAGTTATAGAGGTATCATGGTGCCCTTAAGTCCTCTCTTCCAGACGTAGGACGTTCACTGTTGGGACGGAATCTGCTCCAACTCCGTCAACCGTAACATACATAAGACTTTTAGAAAATTGTTAAATGATGACTATAACTACAGATTTAGGTTATACCGTTCGCTTCTTTTTCGAACTCGCGTGTCATCTGTCACGTGTCATCACTTTTGGAGAGTATAAGTAAAAACAAAGTGATAAAATCAAAAATTCTCAATAAACCAAGACAAGACTGGATCAACAAACAAATAATAAATGACATTAACACAAGAAACATGAAATGGGCAGATCATAAACGTGACCCAAAAGACAAATTAAAGAAAGATGCTTTTATCAAATCCCGAAACGAAGTCACCGCAAACATTTGCAAAACAAAAAGCAAATACTACCTAAAAGCTTTCGATGATTGCAAGAAGAAACCCGCAAAAATGTGGCAACTAATCAATAACCTATCTTCGAATAAAATAAAGAATTCAACTTTTCCTAGAAAGCTATTAACAGAATCTGGATATGTAACAAATACGGAAGAAATATGCGAAACTTTCAATTCTTACTTCTCAAACATTGGCTCCTTACTGGCAGAACAAATTCCTAAGACATTTAAAGATATTCATCTGATAGGTGCAACGGAGGTTGCATCTGGAAGTGGCATAGGTAACTTGTTCCTACTAGAAGCTACCATAGATGAAGTAAGTAAAATTATAGATAACCTAAATAATAATACTAGCTCTGGTATAGATGGCGTTAGTACAAAATCCATTAAATGTGTCAAAAACTTAATCCTAGACGAAATAACATCTTGTATAAATAAATGCTTAGAAAATGGAGCTTTCCCCAATAGCCTAAGACATGCGAAAGTTACGCCAATTTACAAAGCTGGTAAAAAAGATGACCCCGGAAACTATCGCCCTATCTCAGTGCTACCAGTAATATCAAAAATTTTTGAAAGGATTATATACAATAGATTAGAGGCATTTTTAAATAATAAGAACATTCTATATAAAAAACAGTATGGCTTTAGATCTAGATCAAACACTCTCTCTGCAACGATAGATATGGTCACAAAAATTAAAATTAACATTGATAGGAGAAAAATAGCAGTGGGAGTGTTTGTGGATTTAAAGAAAGCCTTTGACACAGTCAGCCATGACCTATTGCTGCAAAAGCTGGAAAGGATTGGTGTCACTGGGAAAGCGTATGACATTTTTAAATCGTACCTTTCCAATCGCTATCAGATAGTTAAAATAGATGAGATACAAAGTAAACCTTGAATTGCTACATATGGCGTGCCGCAAGGATCCATATTAGGTCCATTGCTTTTTCTCATTTAAATTAACAGTATTCAAGACATCGGACTTAGAGGCGACATTTCCCTATATGCAGATGATACCAGTCTTTTCTACTTTGGTAATAATATCGATGTAGTTATGGCTGATGCGCAACACGATTTAGATGTGCTTAATGAGTGGTTTCAGACAAACCTTTTAACTATAAACATTTCCAATACTAACTATATGGTCTTTGCTGCGAAAAATAAAAATATTCAAAACTGCCCTTCACCAACAATTAATAAAATAGCCCTATCTAGAGTTTACGAAGAAAAATATCTTGGACTAGTGCTTGATAGTTTGGAACATGGAAACCACACTTATAAAAAATAAAATCTAAATTAAAATCACTCAACGGAGCGCTCCGCAGTATGGTGAAATGCTTGCCTAAAAAAGTACGGTATACAGTTTATAACTCGCTTTTAAAACCCCATATAGATTACCTAATAGATGTCTGGGGTTCAGCTACCAAAACTAATATAAGCTTTTTACAAACTGCCCAAAATAAACTGATAAAAACATTATTGCATTACGACTTTCTTACACCGTCTGACATTTTATATAAAGAAACTAAAATTCTGAACATATCTCAAACATATTTATATTATAACTGCATACTAATACGTAAAATACTGGTTAAGGACATCCACACACAAATATCATTCACTAAAAAGAAACAATCTCAAAAAGTCTGGCTCAGAAATGCAAACGACATAAAACTACACGCCCCAAGAACCAACTATGGGAAGAAAAGTATACTATATGAAGGTGCCCAGATGTACAATAAATTACCACAAGATATTAAAGACGCTAAAAGTATGTTAACATTTAAAAAAAACACTTAAATTCTTTATAATTAATAAAAAGATACTAGTTACTAAAAATAAGGCAAACAAGTAAAAAAAAATAGTAATAAAATAAAATAAATATATATACTTATAATCAAATAAAAAATTAAAAAAACGCAAACTTTTTAACACAGTTTTATTGATTTAAAAAAATTGTATGAGTATTACATATATAATATACTTTAAACTTCATTAAAAATCTAAATAAATAACAATTATACAATTTCACAGTAACTAAAATAAACAAAACCCATTTTAATCACAAGATCATAAAAAATAAGTACTAATGAATCATGCCACTTCCAGTTATGTTCTATCCGTGTAGTCCGTCCGTAGACAGGCCATGCAACCATTGTTTGGGAAGTTTGAGCTACATTGTTTTCGCCTACCCGCATTTTTTCTGTTTATATTTTTTTTAAGTGTAATATGAACTTCGTGCGATTAACCCAATCATTTATGTTATGTTAAAGTTAAGTTTTCTCTTGTAAGTGAATTTTTTATTCTTTAGAGAAATAAATTGATGTTAAACCTGATCTGAAGCGAACAGGTTTAATAATGTGCTTTATTGTATTAGTCATCTTTTCAGCCATAAAACGTCAACTGATGAACACAGGCCTCCCTCATGGATCTCCATGAGGGGTAGTTGCCATTCTCACCACGCTTGGCAGACGGGTTGGTGAGCGCAGTATGGGATGTTGATACACGGATAGACGCTGCTGCCCATCTTCCGGAGGTGTCCCTTAACAGGCTCTTACTGCATCCACGGGTAGGAGAGGAGGGGTAACATTTTACTACCGGCACCCCACGGCAATTGTATTAGTAGGATTGTTTTATATTGTAATTTGTGACGCGTTAATAATGTTCATGCGGCCGCACTGAACGCACTTTTTATAATTTAGAACAAATGCCATAGATCACTAAGTACTGATCATGAAGGCTTCTTGCTATACTAACCACGCTTGACAAGCGTGTTGGCAAGTGCAACACAGGATGTTGATACACGCAAAAAAGCTGCTGTTCATTTTCCGGAGCTGTACCTTGGCAGGTCCTTACTCCATCGACGGACAATAAAGGAGAGGAAACATTGTACTGCCGTCACTTTCACGGCACGGCACTCAAGGCGGTGATATCCGAGCACTTTAGGCATTTAAACGCTATTTAAATTACGCTACCCGCACGCGCTACAGACACTGGTATCTTGCGCCATAGTATAATAATTCAGTAGGGGAATGGTAAAAATTTCAAACAGTTGGCACTAAAAAAAATTTCGTTACTCAAATCATTATTTTAATGATCATTATAATATTTAATGAATGAATGAATGAATGAATGAATCGTCGTTATCGTTGTCTAGATGTTTACGCTTTGCTATAATAAAAAATTGTGAATCCAACAAATTGGATTCGGAGGTGCTATTTTGCAAGTTAAGCGGGGTAGCGAGGAGTTTTAGGACATCCTTAGGCGTTGAAGTTGAGCAAGATCGTGTAGGTCTAGTAGAATGAAAGTCCCACGTCGAAGTAGTTTCAGTAGGTAATGTAACAATCGCTGTTGGCACAGGTAAAGACGTGTTCGTGCGCTTGAGTGGTATCGTGGATGTTACGAGTACCAGGAGAACAGAAAAAAAGGTGTAAGCAGGCGAAAGTATTAACTCTGGACGGGGATGCGTAGAAGGCAAGTATAACACTTGCTATACAGTAGATACATGTGGTCTAGGATTTTTTTTTAAGTATACATAAACTCGAAGAGGTGTGGAAGAAACCGGAAGGCACGAGTTGAAGGAGGTGGGAGCAGCTGAGCATCTATTGGTTACAGGTTCGACGAATCACTGGGCTTCTCCTAGGCAGTGGACGTGGCTTGGGCTCCTATTGGTTGGCGGCGTCCGGTAAAACAATGGCGTCACCGGTAATTCAAAATGGCGTCTTACCAAGTGAAAGATGCGGCAATATAGCGGCCCATAGTTCTTGAAATCTTGGACACCTCCTCACTATTATGATTTCCTATTATTTATTCCGGATTTCGAGTCGTTATATGAATTTTAATTTAGAACTTAATCTGTGGTCTCTGAACACGTCTACTCGGTATCGAGGTCCGGAAGAAATGGAAAGATGGGCAGTCGCGTCTTACCATGTATAGCATACCGTACCTACTGCGCTCGCCAATCCACCTGCCAAGCGTGGTGAGTATGCAAACTACTCCTCATGGAGATCCATAAGGGACGCCTGTGTTTAGATTGGAGGATTTTTTCTCTTATACACATTTTACAACAGATTATCAGATTTTGGCAATTCAGGTGTCAAACTATGTTGAAAATAGCTAAAAATGAGTATTTACTAAATAAAAATCGGAAAAGCGCTTTGTATCAACCCCGCACCACGGTGACGTGCTTGCACGGGACAAACGTCCCTAAAGTTTGTCTCTAAAGGGCATCGAGCGGATATAAATAAAATAAAAAATTACGATTCTCTATATAATAATTACAGTCGCCCTAGTCGTCACAGTCACCTTAGTCGCTATAGTGACCACGGTTGCCATTGTTATCAAAGTCACTCTAGTCAACACAGTCGCCACATTCACCACAGGCACCACAGTCGCCACATACACCTAGTCACCAAAGTCGCATCATAAGTCCCAGTCACCACAGGAAACACAGTCACCCTAGTGTGTCACACTAGTCACCACAGTTGTTGCAGACGACACAATCGCCACAGTCACCACAGTAAACCCAGTCAAAGGTGCCACCATTGCTCCAGTCTCCACAGACACCTGATGATCTTTTCAAGAGTTATCCTTGGAGGAAATATCCTGTAAACGCTAAAGAACTGCCAAATTTATGAATAAGCCCGTATATAAATCAGGTTCAATTCATGTAAAGTTGTAAATTTCAACAGTTCAAGAGTGATCCTCGACCAAAAATTGCGGACATCCATACATACAAACATTCAGTCGAAACTCCAAATTGCCTCTAAACTTCATTCGCTTCACTCGCTTTTTCGAAAATCATCATCATCATCATTTCAGCCGTAATACGTCCACTACTGAACACAGGCCTCCCTCATGTATCTCCATGAGGGGTAGTGGCCATACTCACCACGCTTGCCAGGCGGGTTGACGAGCGCAGTTTGGGATGTTGATGACACGGAAAGACGCTGCTGCCCATCTTCCAGAGGTATCCCTTAGCAGCCTCTTACTGCATCCACGGGCATGGGAGGAGGGGTAACATTCTACTGCCGGCACCCCACGCCACCTTCGTTTCGAAAATATTCTAACACTATACAACAAAAGAAAATTGAGCTTCATAATTTGTTAGCATACTATGTCCTCGATATACGGTGTCATTATGCTATTTACCTACTATATGAACGTAAACAGCGGAGCGGCACAGAGCGACATACATGACCACTATCTGTGATGGCTCGGCCGGTACTGATTTGTTCGGAGCACGGGCGCTGCGCCGCGAATTTGTAGGTATTTTGATATTTCATAAAATATTTGTATGTAATTAAAAAAAATCTAATATCACAATTCTCTCCATAAAAAAAGGCCAATGTTTTGGTATAGTTTTTATTTGATTTCAGTGTGTAGTTTACTCATATCAGTTGTTTTAGATTTTATTAAAAGGTAATATTTTGGTTTTTTTTTATCGATGAATATATCCTTAATCGCGTTTTTGTTTTACCATTCCTTAGTTAATATCCTGAACTTTAACACGTATGAATTTCATAATTCTATGTTTAATTGTTATACGGAAATACTTGTTTTGCAATGATGAAATCTGCTACTACCCGGCCTTAAGGCCTTAAGTCCTATACAACAACAACTCCACAAGCATACAATACAAGCTCGCACTGCAAAGCGACCCGACTTGCGGCTTTACCTGATTAATTAATAGTCTTGATTCTATTAGCATATGTTACTACCTCTACGTGCGGTGGGGTGCCGGTAGTAGAATATTGCCTCTTCACTGAAAAAACTAATTAGCTAAACTAGTTTTGTAAGATGAACTTTGTTAACTAGCAAACAAAGTTTGATTTAACATAACCATCTACTTCAATTATATCGTACATAACTGATTTTGCCAAATTGGGTTTAGTTATTATTAAGCTTAATTTATGTTAATGGCAACACAAAGCTAGTTTGGTTACTGCAGCCAACCTGAGTTTATTTAACAATAACAAAACTATTTAGTTATGGCTTTGGTAGACTGTTTAATTATTAGTAGCAAAAAGGGTTTATTTAAATACTAACAATTATAATTTATAGGATTATAACCAGAATTTGAGTAATATTACAAAATCATTTGTTTACATTGAATCAAATGTTTTGTTGCGTGTAACGCCCACGTTTTTTGCCCATACTAAGAGAAAAATGGAAGAGGGGGATGAAGGTGATAGGGGATGAAATGAAATTATTTAATTTTTTACCTTAAATTTAGTCTATTTAAACATTTTCCATACGATTCCGCGCAAAAATAAAAAAAATAAAAAATAAAAATCTAAAAAACCCAAGGGTTGCTAAATGGGGTTGAAAGGGGGATGTTTTTTTTTTTAGTTTTACTTGGAAAAATTAGCTCTATTTTAAACCACCAACCGGTCACCCATCCGATGGCTCGATCGAGAGATACGGGGGGGAGGGGGATGAAGGGGGTGGAAAAGGGGTAGTTTAATATTTTTTTGTTACTCAACCCCGCACCCTCTACACGACCCCACCCTCAAATTACCCATTTTCCAATAAAAAAAAGCAAAAGTTTAGAAATTTTCGGCGAAATTTTATCATAAAACCACAAGGGTTGCTAAAGGGGGTGGAAAGGGGGATGTTTTTTTTTTTAGTTTTACTTTGAAAAATTAGCTCAATTTTATTCCACAAAACGGTTACCTATCCGATTGCTCGTTTACGAGATACGGGGGGGAGGGGGATGAAGGGGGTGGAAAAGGGGTAGTTTCAGATTTTTCTCGTACTCACCCCCCGACCCTCTACCCAACCCTTTTTACAGAATCCCGAAATTCCATCTGGAAGTGGGAGAACAATGATGTCAGTCAGTCAGTCAGTCAGTGAGTCAGTCAGTGGTAGTCTAGCTTTACGTGTTCCGAACCAAAATGGTAAAAAAGGAACCCTTATAGAATCACTCTGTCTGTCTGTCTGTCTGTCTGTCTGTCTGTCTGTCTGTCTGTCTGTCTGTCACAGATGGATATCTCGAGAACTACTAATACTATCGACTTGAAATTTGAAATGGTAAAAGACAACACTTTTTTACTAATATAGCATATATAAAAATGTTAAAAAATATTCTTATTTTGATTGCAGGGGGGCGGATAGGGGGGCTCAAAATTTTTAAGTAAAGTTACTAGGCCGTGTGGGGTATCATATGAAAGGTATTCATTTGCACATTAATAACAGTTTTTATTTATTCTTTAAGCCAAATCGTTTTTGAGTTATTTACAAAAATGTCAAAAAAACGACCGTTCCCCCCCCCTTATCTCCGAAGTTTGCAGAGATAAACCCGTGATACTTTTATGGCTAATAGAAGTATATGTAAACTTTATAGGAAAATTATAGCGAACTCTCTAATTTGCATAGATTTTTAGACAATGGGGGTGGAAGGGGCGTTTTCAAAATTTTTGGAAAGTTACTAGGTGATGTGGGGTATCATATAAAAGGTATTCTTTTGCACATTAATAAACAGTTTTGTCTTATAGTTTTTGAGTTATTTACAAAAATGTTGAAAAAAATAGCGTTCCCCCCCCCTTATCTCCGAAGTTTGCGGAGATAAACCTCTGAAACTTTTATTGCTATTAGAAGTTTATGTAAAGATTAGAGGAAATTTATTACAATCTCTCTACATAGCATACTTTTTTAGAAATCATCGAAAGTGTAAAAAATCTACATAAGTTCCGCTATCAGACAAGAGATGGCGCTGTCAAGGTTCTCCAACAAATATAAAACCGCCTTTATCATATATTATATTGTATGATGGCACGGAACCCTCGGTGCGCGAGTCCGACTCGCTCTTGCCCGGTTTTTTAAATATAGTTAAGAAAATTAAAAATACTAAGAGCTCAGGACATGACCAAATTCCAATTCAAATTATAAAAAATTGCATCGACATAATAGTAAAACCCCTGGTTCATATTATTAACTTATCAATAGAACATGGCTGTTTTCCTACAAATTTAAAAAAAGCTTTTATAAAACCTTTACACAAAAAAGGTTCAAAATTGGATATAGGAAATTATAGACCCATAGCCATACTTCCTTGTATATCTAAAATTTATGAAAAAGCTATATACGATCGAGTTATAAGATTTATAGATGCAAAAAATATACTGAACTCAAATCAGTATGGTTTTCAAAAGGGGAAAAATACCACATTAGCAATATTTAAAACGTTAAAACTAGCATGGGAAGAAATTAATAACAAAAGACACGGGGTTGCTTTGTTTTTAGATCTATCTAAAGCGTTTGATTGCGTTGACCATAATATTCTCTTTAATAAATTAGAAGAAATGGGTGTAAGAGGAGTAGCACTTTCATTATTTAAATCATACTTAGGCAATAGGAAGCAATCAACTGTAATAGATGTATATAATAAAAATAATAAAACTATAGAACGCGTGGAGTCTGACTATGACACTATTTCACAAGGAGTACCGCAGGGTAGTGTCCTAGGCCCACTTCTATTTTTAATATACATCAACAATCTCCCAAATGTCACGAAACATCTCTGTGTAATGTTTGCAGACGATGCTACAGTATTTATACCGCAAGTAAATAATAACATACAAGACTTTGAAAATGAAATTAATAAAACGCTCGATGATATAATAGATTGGTTAAACGTAATAAATTTAAAAGTGAACATTGATAAAACTAAATATATGAGATTTAAAAATTACAAAACACCTATATTAAATTTAAATATTCATAACAAAGGAAACTTAATAGAAGAAGTCAGTGATATTAATTTTCTAGGTATAAAAATTGACACATATTTAAATTGGAAATCTCACATTAATAAAGTAAATAGCAAAATTTCCAAGTACTGTTATGCATTGCATATGCTAAGCAATATAACATCAGTAAAAATCGCAAAGAATGCATACTATGGATACGTTTTTCCTCAATTATGTTACGGGGTTATATTTTGGGGAAACTCAGTTGAAATGGAATCAGTCTTTATTATGCAGAAAAAATGTATCAGAGCCATTTATAACTTAGAAAGTACTGAATCTTTACGAAGTATTTTCAAAGATAAAGATATTTTAACTCTTACTGATATATATATTCTAGAACTATGTTTGTTTGCAAAAAATAATTCAGCTTTCTTCAATATTAAATCAAACAGATCAGATAATTTGAGAAATAAATATAAATATAATCTATGTATACCCCAAGTAAATAATTCTATGTTTCACAAAAGCACGTATATCACTGCGATTAAAGTTTACAATAATTTACCATTAGATATTAAGCAAATTGTTGGGAATCCGTTCAAAATTAAATTAAGGAAATGGCTTGTCAATAGAGTACATTATAATCTTAAAGAGTTTTTTGATAATTAGTCATTATAATATGTGTAAAATATTTTTAATTTGGTAGGTAATTTTAAAATTAAGACCTATATATTGGTACCCTGATTTGTGCAATTTATATTAATATTGTCAATTCATTATTGTACGTCATAAATATGATAAAATTGTTGATACTATTATATCTTTAAGATCTTCATGTATTTGTACCTACACAATTTAACAATAAAACTATTCTTATTCTTATTCTTATTCTTATAACGTAGGTAACGTAACCCCACCCGGCGGGACGCGGGCGATAGCACGTTGCAGACGCGTGCGACGCCATTTTCTTTCTTTTCCTGTTCGGTCGTGTTCGAAGCCGGTTGCGTTGCGCGTAATTTAATTAGCACTGAGAAGAGTGAAAACTGAAAAGTTTGATTGATGTTTTTGGTTAGTGATAGTACTTCTAATGGTAAAAAGTATGTAACACAGAGAGCTCAACTGTAATTTCAGACTCATATAAAATACGTTTCTAACATAACTACCTACTGTAATATTGTTGATAATTCAGTGATTGTTTTGATTAACATTTTAAAACGAGCGGCGGGTCAGGCCTCCGCCTAGCTTACCGCTCATATCTAACGTTAAAAAGTGTTAGTTGACAAAAAAACTAGGAAATAATTCCTCTTAACTGTTACATAATTTTTTAAATCAATATCAATAGTAGTAAAATAAATTAGGTAACAGTTTGGAGAAATTGTTTCATAGTTTTTTTGTCATAGTAGGCTAGGTATATATACCTAGGTAATTTTTAACATTACAGGTACATAACATTAAGTTTTACATATTAAGTAGTTACTTAAATAAAGTATTAAGTAAAGATTGCCAAAACTACGAATATATATTGTTGCTATCTAAATGATTGTTTTTGTTTAATTTTTACAGATGAGCAGACCAGGCGAAAACATTGTTTGATCTTTTTTCACTGTTAGTAAAATATTGTTCATATCCAACAGCAACTATAGCTATTTTAACTATAGTATTGGATAAAGATGGTATTTTATAATGAGTGGTAAAATGATCGAGCAGTTTTCGGCTTTGCCGCCTTACCGGCTAAAGTGAAGGTGGTTACGATGGATCAAATCAAAGTTCGATTTGTGACGCCTTTTACTGAATATGGCCATATCGAACTCTGAATTTCGTTAATCGTTATCGTCTTCACCATAGCCGGCAGGGCCCCAGGTCTGCGCCGACCCTAAAAAAATACCCAAACTAGCTAAAATTGCAAGCTAGTAGTAACCAAACTGAGCAGCTGCAGAGCACATAACAGTTTTGTTACTACTAACAGCATAATGGTGTAAGTAGGTACATAATTAGTTTAGTTATTACTAGCTGCGTAGTGAGGGACATGGGTAACTAGTAACCTAACTACTCGGGTGAAAGTAGCTAATCAGTTTAGTTACTAGTAACAAACATCATAAGCCAATTAGTAACACATCTTATTTTACAATACTAGGATTGGTTGCTTGTAACACTTGTTATGTAGTCACTTTTTCTATGTTGCTAGTTACCCAAGTTTAAGTTACTAATGACAAAAAAAATTTTTCAGTGTTCTCTCTTGCCCGTGGACACAATAAGAATCCTCCAAAGGATAGCTCCGGCAGATAGGCAGTAGCGTCTTTACGTGTATCAACATCCCGGACTGCGCTCGCCAACCCGCCTGCCAAAGGCGGCGAGTATGGCAATAACACAGCAAGGCGTGTTGGTGAGCGCAGTCTCATGCAAGAATGTATCAAAATTATATTAATCCGGGCATCACTACAACTCAAGCATACAATACAAGCTCACGCGATAAAGTGCGTTTACCGGCTGAACCGGAAAAGTATTTTTTAAACTTTTGCGATCATGACACATTATTAACAAATTTAACCAGGTATTTATCGCGTTATTTACCTTTATTATTGCCCGACGTTTCGACTTAAGACTGACATGTTGGAGGTAACCGCAGCAAAGCGAAGGCGTCATTTCAGACTAACCTCATTTGGTCTTCATAATTATAGGAACTTGAGATTAAGTCTGTTTCATGTGACAGCACACTACACTAACTGTATCACACACGTCGAGTACACTTGGCTTTCACTGGATTCCACGAAGCAGACAGTCTGAAACCATCTTCACGATTGAAATGAGGATACCTCTTAATTTCAATTGCTTCCCGAATAATTAATAGTCTTGATTCTATTTGCATTGATTATTGCTCTAGGTGGGAATACGAGTACCCACACAGAACATCTAAACAAACAACATATATGTCACGGGTAATGCTAGAAGATTGGGTAAACCTAGGTTTACCCAAGGAGTTTGGGTAAAGTCCGAATTATAATTATATTATCATATTAATTAATGCAAGAGCGAGCTAAGGGCACCCCGAGGTTAGGTTTGGTTAGGTTACTTTTAACCCTTTACACAGAAATAGGAGCCCGCGAAGCGGGGCTCCGTCGATTTAATATTATTCGGACTTTACCCAAACTCCTTGGGTAAACCAGGTTTACTCAATCTTCTAGATAATCTTCTTTCTTTCTAAACCCGTAACATATACATACATATACATATATATATATATATATATATATACATATATTAGTGTTTAAAACACAGGATTTAAACGCGTGCCTTTTTAAAATTCCTTACCCAATGAATAAAACGGGACCCTATTACTAAGACTCAGCTGTCCGTCTGTCTGACTGTCTGTCTGTCACCACGCTGTATCTCATGAACCGTGATAGATAGACAGTTGAAATTTTCACAGATAATAAAATAATTATTTAAGATTTATTTCCCATACAACAAACCCGATTTTTTGCTCGGTTTTAATAACGGCCACAGAGACGTTTGAAATATTAACATAATATTTCGTTGTATATTCACTCTAATACGACAACTTGAAATATTCATAACATTTTTAAGTTGTTTTGCCAAATAATGGTACGGAACTCTTCGTAGGCCAATCTGACTTGCACTCGGCCGATTTTTTATCATTTTCCACGTGGCGTTCCTTGACGAAGAACTTTTTGCATCTCAATCGCCGTTTTGATAACAAAAGGATACCGATAAGGATAAAGGATAAGGACGGTACCGCGTAAAGAAGCTCCATTCCCTGACGAAAGTTCCCCTGGGAGGAACTGAACACGTTGGATACCTATATTCAACAAATAATTAACGTGAGTAGAAAACCCGTTAACATAACAACAAAAGGATAGTTTTGAGAGGCGATTGAGATCAAAAAACACGGAATTTTAATCTTGAAGATGGTTTTCGTCTCACATCTACGTGGAATCCGGTAATTAATAAGTCAAATTCAAATATTCAAATTCATTAATTTATTTGCATATAGTTTGCAATTACAAAACATAGAAGTGTGTGCGTTGTGATCCGACTGTACAGCAACCTCACACCGCACACTGGTATCGATTTACGAACCTAGAGGATTATAGAGGTCGAAGTCGGAATTTTTGAAATAAATTTTAAACCTTCCCAATTCCAAGAAAAAAAATGTTGCGTTTTATTTGTTTGTAGAAAAATGCTTATTTTTATTTATTTCTTAAACAGAGATGTTAAAATCAAACCTAGTAGGAATTACAGAAGGCCTAATACCTCGCAATTTCTACGAAAACATCTACCTTCTATCTCTGTCCGTTTTAAAACGGCAGGCGTTAATTTTTTTTTATATTATGCACGGGGGTAAATTCATTCCATCGATCAGAAATTACATAATAACTAAGGTACCTGTTTACATATTTGTCGTCCTACTTTTTACATGGTTTTTGTATAAATAGTAAGTCAAAGGAGATGTTTCAAAATGGGCTAGGTCTATGTACCCAGACTGAAAAATTGCGCAAAAATCGGTGATTTCGGAAAAAATGCTCTTTATTTAATTTAAACTAAAATGATTGTTTTATTAATGTTTTAAATACGAGGCATAATTATCACTGGTAACATTTTTACTAGGCAGCCATGACAGTTTCTAATAAATTCTTGTAACTGTCACTGCCTAATGATTTTGACAGATGGTTTTACGTGTTTGAGTTGAAGATTTTAAAGTTTTTTAACAGTAGCTAGGCTCTTAATGTAGTTTACGTAGGTAGCCTGAGGTACTTAGGTACTAGAAAATTGAAATACCTCAGGTTGACTTGATTTAGCTTCTATCTTAAATCATTCATTTCACTATTATGTCAACAGCTGTCAAAATGACGTCACCAACTGAAATGGTCCGCCATATTGTTCTACAGTTTTGTGTTGCTCGACTTAGGCTAGTTATTTTTAGGAAAATGCATCAAACGAAGTAACATATTAAAAAACTGATAATGGGAAAATGTTTAATAAATATTTAGCCATGTTTGTGCACGTGTACACCTAGTTAGCCTGGATTCCATACATTCGTGAAACATCTCCTTTTAAATTTCCTAAACCCGCTTAATAGTGTTTACCTGTTGTAACGAATATAAAGATATAGATATCATGGTTCGATTCTATGATTACGATTCGACGATTAGCTTGGGGCTAGATGATGATGATGTGCGTATTGTCCAGCATTTATTTATAATTATTTAGGGGGCGAAGCCCCCTATTATTCAAAGCGCTGTATGTCTGTCTGTGCATGACACGATTACAACTGAACGCTTTGACCGATTTACATAAACCTTTTTTGTTAGCACTGTCTTAAAGAGAGAAGGGTACTAATTGATTTTGGTGACCCTAGGGTCAAAGGGACCGGAGGTTTTGTGACCACAAAAGGTCACCAAAGGTCAAAAATGGCAATTTTTGGAAACCTCGCCCCCTTTTCTGGTACCCCCGTACTAATGCTTGTTTTATAATGTTTGACGTGTGATCTAACCAATTATGAATGAATTACTATAAATGACTCTCCTCTTTGCTTCGCTGTAGTCGGGTAAAACATAGAGCCCCAGCGACTGAGTCCCATACCGTTCGTGATGGTCTAGCAATTAGTTCAAAACCCATGTTTTTAGATTGCCCCGCTTGTTAATGGGCGAACGTTGTTTGGTGAACTATTGTGGTTGAATTCAGGCGGATTTGAAAACTAAATTGAACCATTTTATAATGGAGCTACAGGCACTGAACGCGTAGCTGTACCTAAACTAAGCACATTTTTTGTTAAGAGTTTTGTACGAGTATAAAATGTAAGTTCTGTATTTTTTGATTGTTATTAAAGGCTGTTTATTTTTTTTTTAAATAAATATACAATATCAAGAAAAAAACGGCAAAAAACAACACTTTTGTACTATAGGCCTTAAATATTTGCTTTATTTGAATTTTATTATTTATTTTAAAGTGAATGTACATAATCTGTTAATATTTCAAGAGTACATGTTGTTGTTATTAACCGGCGGGCAGTCGCGCCTGGGTCGAAAAGACCCAGTGCTCTAGTTTTTGAGCCACAAATGTTTTGCCATTACTTACTTCCTTTCGTCGCGCTAAGTACCTTCAAGTAGCTTTCTAGGCTTTACGCAAACACCGCCTTTAGACAGTTCTAGTGCGTTTGGACAGTACAAACGTTTCAAGTGAGTATGATGGGTCGTTTAGACCCTTGCGCGACATAATGTGTAAGTGTATTTTTCGATTTCAAAAATGCTGTTTTGATTTTATTTCTTTGTAGATATGTCGCGAAATCGTGTGAATGAGCTAAGAATAGTAAACATTTTGTAAAAGGAAGACAAAATGGCTTCTAACTATATTTTTTGGACTCATGAATCATCAAGCTAAGAACTATTTTACAGTAGACAAATAACACATACAATTAATGTAATTTGGAGACTGATTATAAAAACATATTACATACAATGTTTAATATTATTCCACGATATAAATGATTGTTGATTATTTTTATTTATTTATTTATTTAACACTTTAACACATAACAATTGTGTAAGGTGGAGGTTATTTGTTTATTTTCAATAATAAAAAGGAATTTTAATGTTTCTGGATGCTATAGGTAAAAAGTAAGATTTAGCAGCGACCTTTTGAATTTTATGATTTTATGCTACTTTGTTTCTCTAAATAATACATTTGTTGTTTTTAAGTTGTTTACTATCGTCTTTCTAATTAATTCACAAAAAATCGCTATATTTCATAAACTAATAATAAACAATACATTAAAAGCCTGGTGACAGACAGATAAACAGACGGACAGTGGAGTCTTACTAATAGGGTCCCGTTTTTACCCTTTGGGTACGGAAACTTATAAAATGAAGTTATTATGTTAAGACTAATCTATTATGCTATTTATGCAATGTTTAAGACGTTTCTTCGATTTCTAATGGATCTGAGTTTTAGTAAACTGGGACCTTATCAAAAATTTATCTATTCGAATTAGAAGAGAATTTTCCAAATCAGTTCATAAACCACGGAGTTCCGCTGTGACAAAAATAAATAAACAATTGACTTGAGAACCTCCCCATTTTTATGAAGTCGGTTAATAATTAATTATAACACTACACTCAGCCATCTACTACCAAACGTAATATTCTATGGAAACCACATGAATTCTGAGATAATTAATTTTGGTTTAATACGCAAACCAAGACCGAACCAAATATTTAGGGAGTGAAGCCATATATGGAATGAAGCCATATACATAGAAATATGCACAGCACTGTCTGTCCATCTGTCCGTCTGTGTATTTGACGATTACAACCGAACGCGTTGACCGATTTACAATAAACCTTTTTTGTTGTCCGTCTTATTGAGAGAAGGGGTCTCTGTGACCCTAGGGTCACAGAGACCGGAGTTATTGTGACCTCAAAAGGTCACCAAAAAAATAAAAGTCTTCAAAAGGCCGAAA
The DNA here is from genome assembly GCA_963082625.1 of Pasiphila rectangulata. NCBI lineage: Eukaryota > Metazoa > Arthropoda > Insecta > Lepidoptera > Geometridae > Pasiphila > Pasiphila rectangulata. The sequence continues at coordinate 21,745,762 of OY720239.1, forward strand.
ACGTCCAAAAACCAAAAAATTACATTTTTGACCTTTGGTGACCTCTTGAAGCCTTCGCGCCCTTTTATGGTACCCCAATGCTTGTTTACGGAAAAGCGTACAGCAAACATTTGTCCCCCCTACGGGATCAACCTACTGCTTCACAGCAGCTGTAAGCAGGGAGTCTTCTTAGCCTCCCTATTATGTCATTATTTATTTTTATCATATCAGCGGTAGGACGTCCACTACACTGATCATAGCTCTCCCTCATGAATAAGTGCTGGTCACGCTTGGCAGGCGGATAGGCGAGTACGGGGTGTCGATACACGGTAAGATGCTGCTGATCATCTCCAGACGTATCCTTTTGCAGATCGCTACATCCACGAGCAAGAGAATAGACAATATTCTACTGCCAGCAACCCACGACTTACTTTACTATACTCTGTTCCCACCTTCCTAAATCTTCATCATCATCATCATTTACAGCCGTGAAACGTCCACTACTGAACACAGGCCTCTTTCATGGATCGCCATGAGGGGTAGTTGCCATACTCACCTCGCTTGGCAGGCGGTTAGGCGAGAACGGGATGTTGATACACGGTAAGACGCTGCCGCCTACCTTCCGGAGGTGTCCTTTAGCAGGCTCTTACTGCATCCACGGACATGAGAGGAAGGGCGACATTTTACTGCCGGCAACCCACGGAAAACATTGCTCTCTTACAATTTCACTCACAGAAGCTTCATTAGTACCGCTACCTCACGAAAGCAATCTTCATTATGAACAATCACCTGTCGTTAGTCTTCATCCTGCTCAACAACTACCGTGGGGTGGTGGCAGTAGAATGTTACCCCTCCTCTCATACCCGTGGATGTTGTTAGAGCCTGCTAAAGGATAAATCCGGAATATGGCCAGCAGCGTCTTTCCATGTATCAACATCACGTACCAATCCGCCTGTCGAGCTTGGTGAGTATGGCAACTACACCTCATGGAGATGCATGAGCGAGGCCTGCGTTCAGTAGAGGTCGTATTACGACTGAAATATTTTAAGTTGGTAATGTTTTACGGCTGAGATGTATAAATGAACTATTCTTTACTCTGTGCAAATCTTCGCAAACATTATTCCTTACAATACCAATCACAGAGAGGCACAGGTTTATTAGCACCACCGCTAACTCACGAAACAAATCTTTATTAAGATCAATCATAAACAGTCGTTTATCTTCATCACTCACTCCTATATTCCTCATATCCTCATTCACACAATCCATCCATTGTCATTTTGGCCCCGCGCACTACATTAATTTCTACAATTCTTCTTGCTACGGGCTTATTATTAGATTCATCCTGTCTCATCACACGACCATACCATGCCAACCTATTACTCGTCCCTGATTCTCTTCTAGCAATCATATATTGTCCGCAGTAGAATAGAGAATAGAGTAGACTTTGACCCTAGAGTAGACTCAGGACGAAAGATGTATGCCAAAAAATATGGTGACTGAGAAGAAACGGGATGATTCTTATTAGTCCTTACTAACCCACCGCCTTCTTCGCCCTATGCTCTCTTTAAATCAATTGGTTGCCTGGAAAAGATTGCTTACAAGGATAAGGCCGCCCGTTGAATTGCCCAAAAAAGTTTTATTATATTTCTGTTTGTTTTTATACTTCGGTATATTTTTTTTGTTACATGTGGTGATCAATAAAGTGTTATTTATCTATCTATCCTTAGAAAGAAGAATGTAAGTTGGCACAGCGTAAAACAATGCTCTGAGCAACGCAAGGCGCACTATTGTATAGTAAACTCTGCTACACTCTGTGCCAACCTTCCTAAACATTGTTCCTTACAATACCACTCACAGAAAGGCCCGGCTTCATTAGCACCACCGCCACCTCACGAAACCAATCTTCATTACGATCAATCATAACCAGTCGTTAATCTTACGCTGACGTTGACTTATTGTTGTAATTATTTCTTACTATTGTGACAGTGGCCCCGCCTGAAGACTATATCTATTATCGCGATAAGGAAAAATACGTGGTCGTTTACGTTCCGGGGATGTTACGGGAAATGCTCTCGGATTTTGTGGGTTAATTGGCGTGGTCTTTTGAAAATATTTCCACGAGTTAGAAACCATCCATCATTTACCTTCGCAATACATTTGCAATAAAATCCATTTCGAAGTTATCTGATAGGAAATATATATATATACATATATAATTTATTTTAGCCTCCCCTGCTTCGCACAGGTGTAAGCACGACCCAATCATAGGTCATCTTGTAAGAAGAGTTGAAAAAAATATGACTTAACAAAGTCGTAGAACAAAAGCTGTTCAGGTTGGTGGACACAACAACCCTATCAAATTTCTAGGATTTTTTGTCCTGAATCTGAGTTAGTCTCTATGACCTCATAAAGTTCGCGGTATGACCTTATTAAAAAATAGACTTTCCCGTCGTGGGGTTCCTTAGCTGATTATAGCGCTTCCGATTGTGAAAACAATCAACATCATTTTAGCCGTAAAACGTCCACTACTAAATAAATCCCTCATGGATCTTCATGAAGGGTAGTTGCCATACTCACCACGCTTGGCAGGCGGTTTAGTAATCGCGAAACAGGAGGTTAATAATACACGTAGATGCAGCTGCCCATCTTCCGAAGGTATCCCTTGGCTCATACTGCCACGGGCAAGAGTGGACGGGCTACATTCTACTGCTGGCACCCCGCAGCATGTGGTTAAAACTTGCAAATAAAACCTACAAACCCACCATAAAAAATATACTCGTATCTCCCACAGAGCAGAAAAGGGCCACTTAGGCGTTACACACACTGCTAAGCATCACGCTGCATGTTGTGTGAATGCGTCTCTAACGTTGCTTGTAAGTATCTCCGTTTGTATAGAAAACACGCACAGTCCAACAGAACGAAAACGCATCTACGCGCGTTCATGCAGATCACGCGCGTAGGTGCGGGGCGAGACGCAAGGTATGGCACACCGAGCGCAGTGCCGTGCGTGAATTTGGAAGGGCTTGATGTGTGTTTGAAAATGGATCTCGATATCGATAGATTTAAATTCGAAATCGAAAATCACCCAGCTATTAGGAACAGATTATTTCTGGTACGCTTGTGTTGACCCTATAAAGCCTAGTTATATTATATAAATTTTACTTATAATTTTACCGATTTAACTAAATATGTATTAAAATGCAATAAAACGCCTAAACGCCTGATTCCATTAATTATAAATATGTATTTTTAGGGTTCCGTACCCAAAGGGTAAAACGGGACCCTTTTACTAAGACTCCGCTGTCTGTTTGTCCATCCGTCTGTTACCATGATGTATCTTATGAACCGTGATAGTTAGACAGCTGAAATTTTCACAGATAATGTATTTCTGTTGCCGCTATAACAAAAAAATACTAAAAAACAGAATACAATAAATAGTTAAGGGGCTCCCATACAAAAAACGTGATTTTTTTGCCGTTTTATAGAGTCTGACTCGCACTTGGCTAGTGTTATTTTATGTTAAAATTGTTTATTTATCTCAATGTTACCCATAGTTTCTCCTCTGGCGTAATACAAATACGAAAATTTGTATCCATTCCAGTAATGCCTGTTCAAATTTTGGATAGCAAATAATCAAAAGATGCTGTCGATGTACGCGTGTAGTTTTCTCTTTATATTTTCTCAAGTCCCAGTAATTTTGAACAAATGACCCACTCAACAATCTTGTTTGTAATTAAGGATGTACCCAGTATCTTCTATAGGCACGATTTCTATTTATTTGACATTTGACTGTACTAAAACCAAACAGTCACTATAACTGCAGCATCCTGAATGAGTTCCACACTAATTACCATTTTTAATATAAAAACCGACGCGATGCTCTGCACTGCCCTAGCGAACAGCTTTGAATAAAATGATCAGAGCTGCCGAAACATAACTACGCGCGTGATTGCGTTAAAAAATCCGCACGATGATGCAAATCTGCACTCCCGCAAGTACGCGCGTAGGTGCGTCGACACGCAACATGCAGCGTAGTGCGTGGCAGTGTGTGAACCGCCTTAAACAGAAAACACACAAGCATCTTAACATGCCGGTCCCGCAAATATTTCAGAAAGAATTTCCTTAGATTTATATTCTCTTACGCTGAAATAATGCTCGCAATTTTTCCCAGAACGCGATGAGTAAGCACTCAGGCAGTTTCACATTGTCCGAAAATGTCGCCAAGTTATGACGACGTTACAATATTATTGTTTCGTATTAATATTAGGGGTGACCTTTGCCCAGCAGTGGGACAATAGATTAATATTTGTGCCGTAGGGGTGTTGGCTCTCCTCTCGTGTCCATGGATGCAGTATGTCTGTCAAGGGATGACACCGGAATCCAACATACCGTAATGCGCTCGCCAATCTGCCTACCAAGCGAGGCTATTATACAGAAGCGAAAAGCTATGTGAATATCTGGTGCTTTCAATGTTGAACTATTGTGATATAGTCTATGGACCTTGCCTCTTGAAAAGAACCGAAAATCTAGTACAACGTGTGCAAAAGATGCCAAGGGACTTATGGAAATATACCGTGCAGCTCTTAAAGAAAGATTTTCAAATCAAATTGTAAATTCGAACGTCATCTAAATTAAGAATAGTCTATAAGGGTGTCATGTAACCAAAACCCTGTATAAATAATAAATGATTTAAAAAAAAAAACGTGTGCAAAACGCCTGTGGCCGCTATTGTTTTTCCATTCCACCAAGAACTCAAGCCAACCCGTATTTGAATGCATTAAATCATCTGAGAATGGCATCATGGCGTAGATTACACCTTGCTGTGCTTCTCTTTGGAGTTATAAACAAACAATATCCTAAATACTTCTCAGACAAATTGGTTAGGGCTGCAAACCAGTTTAAACATCCCAGTAGATAATAATATAGATAGATAAAGCATTTATTTGTTTCACCAACACATACATACGACATTCATCATCATCATCATTAAAATCAAAATAACTTGACACCGGCGGAATTGTGTTAAACCAAACACAAAAAGCCATAAAATCAAAAGACAAGACAAGCTAAACTGTCATTTTGTTTTGTTTTATTATAGTTTTATGGTAATTTTGAAATTTTATATTTTTTAAGTTTAAAATGTTGTGTGATTATTTATTGTTCTATATAATTATTGTGATTTGTACCAGAATTTGTCAATGTTTTTGCTCCATATTGTTTGTTCTATTTATTCATGTTGCCTTCTGTGACGTCACCAAACGGCTCAGTCGGAAGACCAGCGTGGGTAACATAGCCAACATTAAGTTGAAACTGAGCCCTTTTTGTGACTCGAGCATGGCTTCATTCATCATTTCAGCCATAAAACGTCCACTAATGAACAAAGGCTTCCCTCATAGGTCTCCATGAAGAGTAGTTGGCATACTCATCACGCTTGGCAGGCGGGTTGGCAAGCGCAGTATGGGATGTTGATATATGGAAAGACGCTGCTGCCCATCTTTCGGAGGTATTCCTTAAGCAGGCTCTTACTGCATCCACGGGCATGAGAGGAGGGGCAACATTCTACTGCCGGCGCCCCACGGCGCACTGCCGGCGCCATGGCTTCATTATTTTTGTCATTTTTTTTAAATGTCATCAATATTTTCTAATGCTTGTTGTTACAAATAAATAAATAATCTATCTATCTATCTTATCTACAAGCGAGGCCTATGTCCAACAGTTGTGTGGACAGCAGTCTTACGGCTGATATTATAATGAATATTTTTGACATTAATGGCCAAAGAAAAGCCTTTGACAACTAAAAAAGATGATTATACAGAGTAAGCAACTATTATAAATCTTTGAATTATAATCGTTGTAATCACTATGTGCAATATTTACCAAGTAACGCCGAAGTATCGGAAAACTCTTTATCATAAAGGCGGTTTATATATTATAAATATTATATAAACCGCCTTTATCATATAAATAATTATTATATTGTATGATGGCACGGAACCCTCGGTACGCGAGTAAACATAAACATATTATGTTGGAGAACCTTTACAACGCCATCTCTTGTCTAATAGCGGAACTTATGTAGATTTTTTACACATTGGATGATTTAAAAAAAAAACTATGTAAATTAGGAAGTTCGCTATGCAGTTCCTTTAAACTTTACATACCTTTATTAGCTATAAAAGTTTCACGGATTCATCTCTGCAAAGTTCGGAGATAAAGGGGGAACAGTCATTATTTCAACATTTTTGTAAATACCTAACTCAAAAACGATACGCCTGAAAGGGAAACTAAAAACTGTTTATTATTTTGCAAATAAATACTTTTCATATGATACCCGACATGGCTTAGTAACTGCACAAAAAAATTTAGAACCCTAACCCTTACCTAACCTAACCCCCTCGTCTAAAAAACTATGCAAATTCTCTAATTTCACTCTCTAGTGTGTTATGATTTTCCTATAAATTTTACATACACTTCTATTGGCTATATACGTTTCACGGGTTTATTTCGGCAAACCTCGGAGATAACGGTAATTTTTTTAACATTTTTGTAAATAACTCGGAAACGATACGGCTTAAAGGAAAAATATTACATTAATCTAAAAAGGTTTTCGAGATATCCTTTTGTGACAGACAGACAGACAAAGTGATACCATAAGGGTTCCTTTTTACGATTCGGGTCCGGAACCTTAAAAAGAAAGAAATTCTTATGATTTTGAATTGTTAGTTTTGACGGTTAAATCACAAATTAATGCAATTAGAAAATGCTTAGATTAAGTGTAATGGTAAATACCATTACACAATACAAAAGCTTAACAGTTTGTTACAGAATATCTCTAAAAGTTATTAAAAAAACTTAGGCCCTTACATCTATTGTAGATGATTTTTACAGCGTCAGTAATTGGTTTTCATGCTGTATGGGATGCTGCAGTGCCTGGGACATTGTTAGATGGATTAGGCTTGCCCAGCACCTATACCATCCTCTCAGCTTTGTCTGCTCTTTATAGACGGAAGAACAGGTCTACGTCTGAAGCTGATTAAACCGCGGTTTTTCTCACGATGTTTTCCTTCACCATTAAAGCACGTGTTAAACGTCCACATTTTCATTGGTGCACGGCCGGTATCGAACAATCAGCCTTCCGATTGAGAGTTGGGTACCACTAGGCCGAAACGTCTTGTTTTTGTTATTACAACGTTATCAAACGTTTTTCGTCTAGCATTATGTGAAACGCCAAAAGCAAGCGCTTGCAAATGCTTTGAACTCTGTGTTTAACTGTTTCTATCTGATGCTCGTTGGTATGAAGATTTCCTCAGCATACTTACAGGGTGAATCAATGTTTAGATTTATTTATTAATTTATTTTTATTTAATTAGAATATGTAAATGGGGTACCGGCGATGGAATGTTGACTACCCTCACTTGGCCGTAGATGAAGTAAGAATATGACAAGGGATACCTTCGGAAGATGGGCAGCGTTTTTTCGTGTATCAAAATTCCGTACTGCGCCTATGTACAGCAATGGTCGTGGACAACACTCCTACAGCTGAGGAGATGAAGTAATAAATAATAATAATGTTTTGCTGTGCGCAAACGCAAATGAGTAAATTAGCGAAAGTTCGGGAAAAGAACGGTGTTTGCGTAAACACCTTTAAAAGAGTTCAAAGGTCACTTCTATTTTTAAAACATATACTGGTGAAGTTTCTAGAAAGACCGGCAGGGTGATTACCTACGTACCTCGTGACAGGTTTTTCAACAGGCATTTGACAGCAGCGATTGCTGTCAAATGTCAATTCCTTGCTGTTCTCTAATACAAAATGGACATTTCACAGCAATCGTTGCTGTAAAATGCCTGTTGCAAAACCTGTCACGAGATACGCGTTATCGCCCTCATCATCATCAATTCAGCCGTAACTCGGATCGTCCACTACTGAACACAGGCCTCCCTCATGGATAATATCCATGAGTAGTAGTTACCATACTCACCACGCTTGGCAGGCGGGTTGGCGAGCGCAGTACGGGATGTTGATACACGGAAAGACGCTGCTGCCCATCTTCCAGAGGTATCCCTTAGCAGCCTCTTACTGCATCCACGGGCACGGGAGGAGGGGTAACATTCTACTGCCGGCACCCCACGGCAAATAATCACCCTGCGGTTATCAAAACAATAGTGCGTTTCTCTAATTGGACTTTATTATTTCATCGCGAACCACAGCTCGTTACAATATTAATGAATATAATTGAGTGCTTTTTACAAAAAAATGTGAACCGAGTAATATAACAAAATTCGAAAAATAGTTGTACTTTTTGAGATTATTTCACATTTTTTGTGGTTGTTTCAAATGTTGATAATAATGATGGTCACTGAAAGGTGTCAGCGTTATAATACCCCTTTATATTACAACCAATTTCAAGAATAACTGCCCATTTCACCATCAACCCCTATTTTAAACCACTGGGTAAATTTTTTTTCCACCAAAAAAGAATCATCAAAATCGGATTAAAAACGACGAAATTATGCGCGAACACACATAAAAAATATACTTTTATACTTACAATCGAATTGAGAAACCTTCTTATTTTCGTCGGTTAAAAACTGATCATCTAAGCCTGTACACACTGTACTGTACTCAGAAAGCAAGTTAGACTATAACATTATCTGGCTTGCACTTTTGGCTCAGTTTGATCTGAAACATTAGTGTGGGTATTTTGGCTGCACATTCGCCAGAGTAGAGTTCTACTTTGGCTAAGTATAATTTGGCCAACAATGAACCATAACATGGTATTTAAGTTTTCGCGATCACAACCCATTATTAACATACATATAACCGGGTATTTATCGCGTAAATTACCTTTATTATTTCCCGACGTTTCGCTTGGATTGAACCAGTCTTCCCGGGACCATGCTTGGTGCAATCCAAGCGAAACGTCGGGAAATAATAGAGGTAATTTACGCGATAAATATCCGGTTATATGTATGTTAATAATGGTATTTAAATGTTTTATAATTTATTTATTTATGAGCCTGATTCTTCCCACTGCAGGGCAAAGGCCTCCCTTCCCTCTCTCCACTGGTCCCTATCATGTGCTTTCTGGTGCCAATTTTCGCTGTAGGAGTCTAACTCGTCGCTCCATCGCCGCCTAGGCCTTCCACGTGGTCGTAGTAGTTGGGGAGCCCAATCAGTCGCAAATAGCTGACGTAGCGTATAAAGCAGGCCAGCTCAAGTGGGACTGGGCTGGACACGTGAGTCGTATGCCGCTGGTGGCATACGACTCACGTGTCCAGCCCAGTTTTTTTTTGCCCAGTCCCACTTTTTGCCCAGGCAAAAAGTGTTTTATAATTATGCAAAAATAGTTGCTATGTGGCTCATATTGAGTAAGGCCCTTCATATCTAATAAAGATGATGTATACAGCGTTAAAAAAAAATAAGGGTAAAATGTAAATAAAAATCGGCTCAGTGCGAGTCGGACTCACGCACGAAGGGTTCCGTACCTTTATTTGGCAAAACAACTTAATCGTCTACCTGTTGCTAATATTATTATCAAGTAAAAAACGGCATTAAAGTCACGTTTGTTGTATAGGAGCTCCCTTTAAATTTTTAAATAATAAATTAGTTATTTATTAACAATTTAATTATATATATTTGAAATCAATATAATAAAGTAATATTCTGTGAATATTTTAGGCGTCTACCTGTTGCCATTATTAATATACAGCAAAAAATGGCAAAAAAAAACGTTTGTTGTATGGGAGCCCCACTCAAATATTAGTTTTATTCTAATTTAATATTTTTTTTTTAATTGATTAAACAACTAAATTTTCTATGAATATTTCAAGTGTCTATCTGTAGTTGCCATAATTAATTTCGAGCAAAAAACGGCAAAAATATCACGTTTGTTGTATGGGGGCCCCCTTAAATATATATTTTATTATATTTTTATTATATAGCGGCAACAGAAAAACATTATCTGTGAAAATTTTAAATGTCTAGCTATAACGGTTCATGAAATACAGCCTGGTGACAGACAGACAGATAGACAGACAGACGGACAGCGGAGTCTTAGTAATAAGATCCCGTTTTTACCCTTTAAGTGCGGAACCCTAACAACAAACCGGTTAGTTTGTACCTGTTTTCCTATTAACTTATATTTTCTCTATTTGTATCTGTGCTGAGTGTCTAACTTTTGTAATTACAAACAAAAAAAATAGAGTAAAGTACAGTTGATTTGATAAGAAGAATCACTTTCTTACATTCCATTCCATCATCACAGCCGTTCATCAGCCATCACAACAACGGGCAAGAGACGAGAGGCAACATTCTAGTGCCGGCAACCCACAGCAAAGTTGTCTATCAAACACATTATTTATCATAAGAACCTGTAATGTATCTGAAATTAAAACTATTATTAGCCTTATTGACAGTAGAAAACCCTTAAATTCTTTCATACGCTTTGATAACAACAAGTATCAACTCTCTCTCGAGTCGGCTCTGGAGTCGAAAGAGAGCCGTGCAAAAATAATCATATGCAATGAAACATTACTCGAGTCACGGTTACAAAGCCTAGAACATCGACTTTAGGTGGCGAGCTTATGGGTATTCTATGGGAATGTGCGTTCGAGTTGCACAATTTGATTCTGCCAGCCCCTTTTTTCTACCATACATCCAGGGAAACCCGCCCGAGGCGCAATAGGTACATGGTGAAAATACCCTACGTACGAACGAAACGCTTCGATTCCACATTTTAAATGCGTACTACACAAACATCTGGATTCTTTGCAAATATTACGACTTACAAAGAAACACACTTAATCTTCTCAACAAAGAAGGTAATATCTTTTCTTTAAAATGCTCTCTTGCAACTTCTTTGAACTATTTGCCTAGAACCGTGGTATTTTATTTTCTTCAGGTACACGACTTTGTCTTGGGACTTTCCGTATTGTTTTTTTTTCCAGATTATCTTTTGTTAAATTGTTAATATACTTTTTGCTGCCTCTTTGTTTTTGCTGCTGTGGCACGGGCTCCCTTGAGGCAATTTACTTTATTTTCATATATTTTTGACGCAATTACAATATCTCTCATCATTATCAGGCGTAGGATGTTCACTGCTGGACAGAGGCCTCCCTCATTAATCTCCAAGTACTGTGGTTGGAAGCCGTCTGCATCCACCGCCGACCAGCGGTTCTCACCAAGTCGTTTGCCCATCTTGTAGGGAGGTTGGCATCCTACGGTGTGCTTGCCGATCCGTGGCTTCCATTCGAGAACTTTGCGGCCCCATCGGCCATCTATTCTGCGCGCTGTATGACCTGCCCATTGCCACTTCAACGTATTAATCCGTTTGACTATGTCGGGACTTGAGTTTTTGTACGTACCTCCTAATTTCTCTCTTCGATCCCGTAGAGAAACCCCGAGCATAGCCTTTGCATAGGCTTTCGTCTTAAGGCACTGAGGTATTTTGGACATATATATCTCTGCATAGTATATAATATCTCTGCATAGTATCAATTGAAGTCACTTCCCGCGTCTGTCTGCCTGTTGGGCTGCTCATACCTTCTAAACCAGGCAACGGATTGATTCAGTTTTCACTAATGGATTGTGTCTCAAGAGAAAGGTTTAAAAGTAAGACCTCCCTCATGGACTTGTAGATCCAAGCACTAATCATGAGGGGTTGTTACCACACTCACCACGCTTGACAGGCGGCTTGGTGAGCGCAGTACGGGATGTTGATACACGGAAAGACGCTGCAGCCCATCTTCCGAAGGTATCCCTTAGCTGACTTTTACTGCATCGACAAGCAAGAGAGGAAACCTCACAGTCTACTGCTTGCACACATGCTTGCTTGCACAGTCTAATGCTTCTCAGTTACTGTTAACAGCAGAGTACATTACTTAAAACTCTTTTTTGACCTGCGCCCCGGGACAAATATTTTCATTTTCGTTAGCACAATTGATAAGTGCGATTCTATTACGAACTGTTTGTGTAGCTACCAAAAACAGCAGTCCATTAAACGTAATTTTACAGTCTCCTGCGGTCGGAAATCGATTCTAAAACCAACTTCAGCAATACAAACAAACGCACCGCTAAACTAAACTGGACACGTAGCACAAAGCTTTGCTACCGCGGAACAAGCGAGATTATTGTTGCAATCTAAATTTACTGGCTGCATTTTACTGCAGAAATCCGGTGGAAGTCGCTGGATTTTACGGGTTCGGTGCTTTATGTTTGCGAGTAAAGATATAGTGAGGTTATAATAAGTGGGAATAATAAGTGAAATTTTCCTGATTTGGAAACAAGTTTTTAAATAAAAAAATATATATATATGTATATACGCGGTGAGGAACAAAATGGTTATGCTGGACTCTAACCGGTTAAACCTAACCACCAAGTAAGGGGGCGAAGCACCCTAATAGCATAGCGCTGTCTGTTTTTATGTCTGTCTGTGTATGGGACGATTACCTACTACCGAACGCGTTGACCGAATTACATGAAACCTTTCTTGTTAGCACATTCTATTTGAGAGAAGGTTACTGATTGATTTGGTGGTGATGGTCACAGGGACCGGAGTTATAGTGACCTCAAAAGGTCACCAAAAAAATAAAAGTCTTCAAATGGCCGAAAACGTACAAAAACCCAAAAATGCCATTTTTGACCTTTGGTGACCTTTTGAGGCCTTTTCCCCCTTTTCTGGTACCCCCGTACCAATGCTTGTTTCCTTTTACGTGCAGTCTTGCCGAGACTATGGGTAGGCTTGCTCATGCTCAATCTTCCGCAGTCTCGGCAGCTCTGGCCTAATGGAAGGCCCCAGTCTTTAGGTCGAGTTTGGTGGTTGCTCTCTTTGAGAAGCACGGGGAAGAATCACGCGCGCTGCCTCTGGGTCTTCTGTTCTAACTATGGTTACCCCTATGACCACAGTCCTGGCCTGTTTTTAGGGTTCCATCCTCGAAAGGAAAAAACGGAACCCTTATAGGATCACTTTAGTGTCTGTCCGTCTGTCTGTCAAGACCCTTTTTCTTAGGAACGCGTGGAGGTGGAATTTATATCAAATACTGTCTCTAAGAACTGTGAAAAAATCAAACTTATAAGCCAACGCAATCAAAAGATACAGCCGTTTATGCCGCAAATTTTTGACACTCGCAAGGGATCAAAACCTACAGGATACTTCCCGTGAATCAACTTCTTATAGCACAGATAAAGGAAAAATTGCGAAAACCGTAAATTTTTAGTAACACCATTATAATTAAAATATTTTAATTAATTTTAAACTTACTACCCCTTTCCTCGTGAACGCGTAGGTATTAAATTGAAATTCATATCAAATATAAACTCAGGTCTTATACAGGTAAGAACGAAACCCTCGGTGCGCGAAACCGACTTGCACTTGGCCGGTTTTTTTTGTTTAAAGGTAGGTAAAGGTAAAGGTAAAATGTTATTTATTTTTAAATAAGTATAAACGGTAAAAAAAATTACAAGTCATAATATACCATGTAATAGGCCTATTTTTTATGGGTGTCGAATGAGGGCACATTGGCTGCACATCTCCACCAATAACTCTACATAGGACACCCTTAACTTTGCCATTCGTAATCCTGATCTCGAACGCAATATATCATAGTGACGTGTGCAGAGCCTGGACGGGCGCCAACCGGTGGATACCGGATTGACTTACAGGGCTTGCACACAGCCTTTTGAAGATAGCTAATACGACTTTTGCTATCCCACTTCTGACTATCAATTCATCGGATAATTTATTTGGTAATTGACATACTCTTACCTGTATTAATATTCTACTATATTATTTTACTTTATCTGACTAATATTATTAACCCAAAAGTTTGTACATTATGTTATTTACCTCTAGCAAAAAATAATCCTTGAAGCCTTTCGATCGGTATGATAAAGCTACAGAATGATTATTTTTCTCGTGTAACGGGTTCGGTTCCCGGTTCAACTATGTAATTATGTAAATATCTATGAATGCAGTTTAAATTGTTTTTTAATTTTAAATAATGTCTTCTTTCAGTAAAATGTTCCATCTACAACATTCAAGGTACTTTCCCTCCATGTGGCATATCCGTGGGACGCCCTGTTTATGGTATAGATGTTTGTTAACTCTTCACGCAAAAACTTATATAAACGGGTTAAGCCGAAACTTTGCACACTAAAGATGTTGACCGGGATTGACACATAGGCTACATTTTATCCGCTCCCAGGTCATGTGTTCAACGCATGCGAAGCCGCGGGCAGAAGCTAGTATTCTATAATTTACAACTTTATAAAATTAAACATATTAAGTAACCCCCGATGCTTTGACTAGTCTCGGAGGTAACCCATTTCTTTAGTGTAAAGTGGACCCTCAGTTCTGCAATCCACACATCATGCCTTTTCATTTGATGAGACACTTAGGTATATTGAAAAACATACGATTGTTCATCCCCACATCCCCACTTTTACCCCCTTAAAAGTAAAAAGTAAAAGTATCTTTATTACTATAGTACATGTTTTCGTTTATTTTCCGCTCGCCTACAACACCTTATGACTAAGTCTCGTTATGCCTAAAATTCAATTTTCAGTAGCAGTATGACTATTTTTAGCTTGCCTGACTATTTCGCTGATTTTCTAAATAGTAGATTGCCTTTTTCGATAAGGTGTCTAATTCTCAAACTGGCACTATCGCGTTTTGCCTTAACTTCAAAGATATCGTATAGAAATTAATTACAAACTCTTTGGCTTGTAACAAGGTGTTACACATTTTATAAAAAGTATCAATGTACTCTGCCATGATTGGCGTGCAACGTCTTTTTACAAACCATTGATTCATCATTTCAGCCATAAAACGTCCACTGATGAACACAGGCCTCCCTCATGGTTATCCATGGGGGGTAGTTGCCATACGCACCACGCTTGACAGGCGGGTTGGTGAGCGCAGTATGGGATGTTGATACACGGATAGACGCTGCTGCCCATCTTCCGGAGGTATCCCTTGGCGGACTCTTACTCAAGCCACGGGCGAGAGAGGCGAGACTATATTGCCTCGAGAGGCGGGGTACTGCGGTACCCCGTGGGGTACCGGCAGTAGAATATAGCATATAATATAATATAATAATAGTAATATAGCCTAGAATTTTTACAGTTTTATATTTATAGTTGTATAATTGTTTATTTTTTTATTTTTATAGTTGTATATTTTTATAGAATATGCCGTGGAAAATCATCTTTTACTGATGTCAAAAGCCAATTTTCTGGTTAGGAAAATCTAACGTGCCTAACTGATGAAGTTACACAGACATTTTCAAAAGGCTGTGATTTAGGCTAGGACACACAGGCCGTATTGATTGCTTTTCCTGATAGGTCTTCGTAGTTTGATTAACAAATGACGCAATGCATCCGGTGATGGATTGATAGGAACAATATAGCCTTTTATTAGCAAAGACATAAAATAATCATTGCCGTGGGGTGCCGGTAGTAGAAATATTACCCCTCCATTTATACCCGTGGATGCAGTAAGAGCCTAAGGGATTCCTCTGGAAGATGTGCAGCCGTTGCCATTCCGTGTATCAACATCCTTTACTGCGCTCGTCAACCCGCCTGCCAAGCGTGGCAAGTATGGCAGCTATCCTCTCATGATCTTGGAGATGTATGAGACCTATGTCCAGCAGTGGACGTGCACAGCAGTTCTGTGGCTGTAATGATGAAATTAAAACACATTTTGAAAGAAAATTGGCTAGTTTTGAACCGAAATACATGGAGAGCCATGAGCTACTATATAATAACAGAGGTTGAAAAACTAATACCTAAAAATAAGTTACTTTTGTTCGAATATAAAAGCATTTTTCTGAAAATACGTAAAGGGCGGATAATTTTGCGCCAAATTTTAATTAAATAAAAGGAAAAAGTTTAATTCAACGTAACTTTGGCGTTTAACATATACCTCATCTCACTAATGATATAAATACGAAAATTTGTTTGTAGGGATGTATGTTTGATAATTCTTCACACAAAAACTACCAAACGGATTAGGCTGAAACTTTGACCAATTGGAGCGGAGCATCATTGCTGTGAAGTTCCGGCAAAATAATGTTACCTCTCCTCTTGCCCGTGGATGCAGTAAGAATCTGCCAAGGGATACCTCCGGAAGGTTGGCAGCAGTGTCTTTCCATCTATCAACATCCCATACTGCGCTCGCCAACCCGCCTGCCAAGCGTGGCGAGTATGGCAACAACCCCTCATGATTAGTACTTAGTAGTTAATGAGGGCCATCTAAGATATTCCTGGAATTCAAATGGTGTCATGCCATTAATTTCAAAATGTATATATGATGAATAACGTAATTATTTGCATAAGTATTGATACTACGTTTATTATTATTTTTTTAAGGTCTTCACACACTTGCACTTTAATTGTAAGACTTGCTTACAATTAAAGTGCAAGTGCAGAAAACTTTAAGAGTCCAAAGAGTAAAGTCCTTTCATTTGTTATAGTAGCGTCCCGCTGCAGTGCCTAGGACATTATTAGATGGATTAGGCTTGTCCAGCACCTATACCACCCTCTCAGATTTGTCAGCTTATTAGTCAGAGGAAAGAACAGGTCAATGCGTCTGAAGCTAACTAAGCCGCGGGTTTCTTCACGATCTTTCCTTCACCGTTTAAGCACGTGTTAAGTGTGTACATTCAAGAAATAAAAATCCGTTGGTCCAAGAGTCCGAAGAAAGGTAAAAAAAAACAATACAGTTCTTGAAAACTCTGTTTCGTTCCGGCCAATCCTTGTAGTCTATCTTTCAGCGCTGAAGTTATCAGGCTTTAAATATTTCACCCGTGACACCTACATAGGTGATATCTCGACTTGATGGCGGCTATTACGGTATATAGTTGACGAGATGTGCTGTTGAAGTAGTTGCTTCTAAGGCGGTGCGAAGTTTGTCGGGATAGCTAGAAATGAAATAAAATGAAATGAAATATGTTTATTATAAAAGAACAGCATATTAACAATGTTGTTAGTAATTTAACGAAACAAGGTTATTCCTGATCAGTTTCTCGTCACAAAATAAAACAAGTACTTATTTTTCAAAAAAAAATAAGTATTTATTTTTAATTACAAAATCGATTTTAAACGTGTTTAAAACATTACAGAGATAAAAATAAGTAACTTTGTTACAATATTATAATCATAGAGATTTATTTAAAAAATGTCAAAGTTTAAAAAAGTAAAACAATCATGTTTAAAATTTTAAATATAAAATAATCGGCAGAAATTGTTTATAATCCATTGTAATATTGAAAAGAGGAAATATAAAAGTAAAATAGTAAATTATTCAATTTGTAAGGAAATTATTAAAATTTTATGGAAAACTTATTTAAATTTCCGGAGTCGAATAAAACATTTCAAAGATTTTTTATGTTCTTGAATTTGTCTACTGAAATGTGGTTTAATACACTATACAAACTTTACAAATTATAGATGGAAAATTTACCTCTATTTCATTACCGTAATAGGTAATTTTGTTTTCACCAGCGAACTTATGTACCTGCGCCAGGTGTCAATTGCATATTTACAGATGTTTAAATAATTTATAACTGACTTTAAAAAATGAGGTAATTTTTTTTACCTCAGAACTCCATCGTTTATGAACTGACTTGGAATATTGTTTTTGGGTTCGAACACTTTTAATTAGGTCCAATTTTTTTCAACTCAGCTTATCTGTGTGTATTATAATAAGCATTCATACCTAATAACTTTGGTGTATGTTAGCTCGAAGAAAACTGTTCTATACATATAATGTTTCTACAAAGTACGGAACCCTCGCAGAGTTAGTCCGACTTGCAACTGTCCAGTTTTTCAATATTTAATTACTTACCCTTATTCACCTAGGTGATTTAGCCCAGGTGATTCAAGTGGAACGATCCGTAGTATACTCGGTCTGGCCACTTGCCGCCACTGTTGGTCACATTACATCTCTCTTCATAATTATGCGTACAGATGTGCATATGCCTTATTTCCTTTTAACATAAGAATATATTTTATTTTTTGTAAGGTGATGTAGATATTTATTTCTGAATTTCTAAAAATGTATATGGAGGCATTTTTAACATAGATTTTTAGACTTACCTACTAACAAAATAATGGACTTACATATGTTGTCTGATTTAATTAATGGATTGAATTAAATTTAATTTAATTTGTCAATGGTCGAAATGTGCTTACTTTTTACTAGGCTTTAACTATCCGAATATATAATTATATCTTAAAAAAAACTTATTTTCATTGCGTATTTTCTTAATTTTAAACTCTACAAATTTCAATCTAAGGTCAGTGGAGAGGAACAAAATAAGCAACCATTATACAGTAAATAAATAGTAATAACTAAATAATTGCGCACTTCACATAACACCACACTGGCAGATCTTGTAGCAGACAAAAAAATATTACCGTTTCGTTACTGCGGGTACCTGAACGATTGATACTTTTTGTAGATACTCGTAGATTCAAACATATTGAAACACTCTCAAAGGATCAAAAAGGCTGTCAAAGGCGCAGTCATTCGATATTTTTTCACAATAATGTGTAGAAAATTATTGAAGAACCGCACCGCATTTTAAAATATCCATTACCTTTGAGAATAAAACCACCTGGCTTTTTGCCAATACTTCCGTTCCACGGCAAAATCCTTTGATGCAGACAACACCACTTTCACAAGGCGATCAAAAGGCTACCTTAGCACATAGCATATTAGGTTGTTATTCCCTCTGTTGGTAGTCATATCAAAAATCAACTAGCCAAGTAAGCCTTCGCGACCGTTGAGAGAGATTCAATTGAACTAGAGGTAATTATTTGCTGTGGAAAGGATTGTGTGAGAATTTTGGTTTTGTTTTATTTTATCTTATCTTTGAGAACCAGTTATAATAAATTATAAGTAAAAAAAAAACCTTTTTAACAAACAAGCTTTTATTTAAACGTTATAAAAATAATAAAATAAACATTTTCCATTAAAGTTTAATGTCAACTTAAAACGTCACACAATTTATGTCATAAAAAAACTTGTCGCGAGATTTAAGCAAGTACTCGTATTTACATTGTTTGAAAAAAAATAATAAATCAATGAGATCAAATTACAGGTACACACAGGTTAATCTCGCGACAAGTTTTAATCACATAAATTGTGTAAATACGTTTTAATAGACATTAAACTTTAATGGAAAATGTTTATTTTATTATTCTTAGTACCTAGGTTTAAATAAAAGCTTGTTTGTTTAAGTTTATTTACTTATGATTTATTTTTAGTTATCACTGGACAGTTGGTTTCTTGTTTGTTCATCCCATGCCCGCCATGTTGGATTTAGAGTGATTTCATATAACTTTTCGAGTAGATAACTTCTCAGCAAGCCCTTTTGTTTGATATCTATAAGGTAACAGTGCATTAATAAAATAACTAGTCCGCCATCTTGGATGTTCCGCCATCTTGGATGTACCGCCATCTTGGATGTTCCGCCATGTTGGATTCAGAGTATCTTAATTTCATTTTCGAATTGTTCTTAGCAAGCCCTTTCATTTAATGCCTGTATTGTAGGAGTCCATTAAAAATAAATAGTCCGCCATCTTGGGTGTTCCGCCATGTTAAATTCAGAGTGAAGTCATTTAATTTTTTGAGTTATTCTCAACAAGTTCTTTCATTTGATACCCATAGTATAGGAGTACATTAAAAATAAGTAGACCGCCTTCTTGGGTGTTCCGCCATGTTGGATTCAGAGTGACATCACATAGCTGACCATGCATTGTCATCTTAAGAAAACATGTATACAAAATTTTAGTTCAATTGTTTGAAGATATCTGCTTCAAAATTGAGTTGCAGGATTCCGCGAACAAACATAGTTACATACGCACATACATACATATGTACATAAATACATATGTACATACAGGGCAAGCTAAATAAAAGCTTGTAAAAACAAACGCAATGAATGTAGACACAAATGAATGTAGTCTAATAATAGTTTGATATCGGCAGAGTACCAGTGTTGTGTGTGGGTGGATTTTTCTTTCTTGAAAAAAATATGTGCCCATTTAACGCATTCTTTATAAATGCAGGAAAATAAACTGTGACGAAACGGCTTAATAAGCCTCAAACGTACCTAATTATTTTCACAAATCGATACTTCAGTACGAATAATGTTTATGCGTCATCCTCAAACTCAAGAGGCCTTTATTTATTGGGACTGCAAGCCAGTCCCTAGCGCAGTAACAAAGTTGTTTGTAAAAAGTCAATCCGGGGAAGTACTACCACAGATTACAGAAACTAACAGATACATCACTTCAATACAAAAGCGAAAATACCTACGCTATAATAGCCTACAAAATTGTATTAATAATACCAGCAGTTCACAGAGCGAAAGAGTGTACCCGCCTCACTTACTTGCAAGTAATCTGTGACGCGGCATCGAATCAGTGGCTAGGGTTGCTTCTACGATAATTTTTATATTATAACGAATGTGGTGAAAAAAACAGTTATTTTTACATCCTCCTCTTTTTTTAAGTCGGTTAAGAAAAGCAGCGACCTTTGTATAGGGAGGTAAGGACCTACCTACTCTCCGTACGCAGTATAGTAATAGGTGTACTACGGTAGTAGTTATATTCTTTGACAAAACGAACTAGGATATGTCCTAGTTCGTTTTGTCAAAGAATATAACTCACCACACTTTATCTATAACCTAGGTATTCAAATACTTCGCCAGCAAAGATTTGAATCTTTGTTCTCCGGTGGGTACCTACTACTTTTTGGCTTGATTTTAGGACTGTTGTTTTTAAAGCCACAGTTTTACAGGCATATTTTGTGTGTGATAGGTTTTTGTGTGTGACGATTTTTTATACAAACAATACTGTTTTTATAGCTGAACTCCTTTATTTATGAATATTTACATAGTACCTTCCTACGTTCTGACCATTTTTAGAGGAAAGATAAAAAATGATTCTAAAAACATAAGATTTAAAATATCTTTGTTAATAAAGAAAAAAATGTAAATTTTTCATTCGTTTTTTTACTTTGGCATCCATCCACTGCACAAAAGTTACGCGGTCTCGGCATCTAAAGAAACGTTTTAACATTTAACGTGCGTGCGCTCAAGCGGGCGTGTGGCAGCCTTAACTACTGGCGTATCGCGGACTCCGCGCAAAGCGGTAGGCATTTAACGCGTGCCCTTGAGCGAGTGACGGACGCCTGGTACTACCACTATACCTATTTAAGCCGCCAAGCAGTTGCCTGCAACGCAGCGAATTGAAGGGTAAGGGGGCCGGTGTTACGGGCACATGATACCTTACAGCGTTGGTCACGCGCTTAGTAATCGTGATTACCGCGGTATTGCAATTATAATAGGAAGAGGTTACCGCTTAAAATCAGGCGGGCCTTCGTCTTAAAAAAAATAATCGTAAAAAAAATAATAAAAGGGATTATTTTAGCTAATCAACGAATCAAAACGAACATACTCTATTCTGAATACCAAACTCGGTCTATAAGTCCACCAGTGAAATATTTACGCATCAGGCTTAATAAATAGTTTCATCATCTTCATTTCAGTACTACTTACATCATCTTCATTTCAGCCTGAGGACTGTTATCCTCTAATTTTATTCGTCCACTGCTGGACATAGGCCTCTCTCATAGATCTCATTTAATTTTAACTCGCACTTTTTAGAAAGTCTTATATTTACCGGACATCTGCTGGAACATGGTTCTTGTACTGCTGCCCCGCATCAGGCTGGTTTAAACTCAAAGTTTGCTTTCTCCAAATATGCAGAAGCTCAGTGTTTACGAGGTCTTTCTCCCCGGGTTCGATTTCGGAATTGCGGTCCTCTGGTTCAGTTGTAGAATAATAAATCCTATGTTCCTTGTAGCAGCTTATCGGATCAGTTTATTGTTTTGGGTTCTTCTAAGTCTTGCTTAAATTTCTTATTTTACAAATCGACACTAATATAATTTTATTCGTCAAATTTTTGCGATAAAGAATCGTGTCGATTTAATTAATATTTTGTGAACCCGAAAGCTACTACTATTTGCGACTATTTGTGTTTTTATGTTTTATTTGAAGGTTTACTTGATCTGCCTCCCCGGTCTTATTTCGAACGTTCAGTGTTTTGGATTCTTCATACCTTACTGTATGCACCTTATGTATTTTGTGGTGAATCATTAATAGTCTGTTTCAATAAATCAACACAATAATTATAATTTTGTGAAATATAAAGTTTGTCAAATAATCGACATTCAAGTCAGAAAATGTAATATTCAACGAATATTTGCTGATATAACGTCATAGAATAACAAAGTCAGTTTCGCCTTGCAATAATATTATGACAGTGACAAAAATTATTGCTCTTTTTAACCAAGTCAACCTTATCGATAATTAGATATGACAAAAAAATTGTCAAAACTGGTAGACCATTTTCTTTCACTTCAGCCGTAAAACATTCACTACTGGACACAGGTCTTCCTCATGTATCTCCACGAGGGGTAGTTGCCGTACTCACCACGCTTGGTAGGCGGGTTGGCGAGCGCAGTACGGGATGTTGATACACGGAAAGACGCTGCTGCCCATCTTCTAGAGGTAGTCTTTAGCAGGTTCTTACTGCATTCACGGGCATGAGAGGAGGGGTAACATTCTTCTGCCGGCATCCCACGACCATTTTCTTGGTACATATTAGCCGTGGGATGCCGGCAGTAGAATGTTACCCCTCCTCTCCTACCCGTGGATGCAGTAAGAGCCTGCTAAGGGACACTTTCGGAAGATGGGCAGCAGCGTCTTTCCGTATATCAACATCCCGTACTGCGCTCACCAACCCGCCTGCCAAGCGTGGTGAGTATGGCAACTGCCCCTCATGGAGATCCATGAGGGAGGCCTTAGTTCAGAAGTGGACGTTTTACGGCTGAAATCATGAATGATGATTGAATGGTTCTGGAACGGCTGTCCTGCATCAGGCTGGTTTTAACTCAAAGTTTGCATCCGCATTTACGCTGCAGTTCAGTGTTTACAAGGTTTGCCTCGACGGGCTCGATTTCGAACCCTCGGTTCTTTGGTTCGGTCGTTGGATGACAATTTACTATCTCCCTTTATTTATCTAGCTCAATCTATAGTGTTTTGGATTCTTGAAAGTTTTATTTCATGATTAATTTTGTTCTATATCATTATACTTCATGCAATTTTTGCGACACAGCTCAAACGACGCGTTTAAAATAATTCGATAATTACCCGTGTCGATTTCAAAAATGTATTGTGAACGCGAAATCTTATGAAAGACTATTGTGATTTTACTGTTTTAATATAGGTCATTACAAAATAATTGCCGACGAGCCACAGTTGGAAACCACTATTAAATACCAACCTCATTTCCAAAGTCTACCAGGAAAACATTTACCATGGCATGGAATAATATGCCTGCCTCACATCAGCCTGGTTTGAACACAAAGTTTACCTTCCCCAAATATGCTGTAGCTCAGTGTTCACGAGATCTGTCTCCTCGAGTTTGATTTCGGAATTCCGGTCCTCTGCTTCGGTTGCAGACTAACAAAATTTCTCCCCGTTATTTATGTAGCTTAATTAAAGCAATCATGTTTTGGGTATTTCTTAGTTTAGTGTCATTTTTGAAGATTGCTATTATTCCTCTTTTCTAAATTTTCTTTTCATATAATTTCTGCCGTGGGGTGCCGGCAGTAGAATGTTACCCCTTCTCTCATGCCCGTGGATGCAGTAAGAGCCTGATTAGGGATTCCCCCGAAAGATAGGCAGCAGCGTTGTTCCGTTTTTATCAACATCCCGTACTGCGCTCGTCAATCTACCTGTCAAGCGTGGTGAGTATGGCAACTACCCCAAATGGAGATCCATGTGGGAGGCTTGTGTTCAGTAGTGGGCGTTTAATGGCTGAATAGATCAATGATGATCATTTCTCATTTCATTTCGATACATCCACCTTTACGATACGTTTTGCTACGTTTTTATGGGCGTATATTTATAATTATGTTTAATAACATCTAAGGCGAGATCATGACGAGCTCTGTGGCGCAGGGGGCGAAGGTCCGTCTGCGACGCAAGCGGTTGCGGGTTCGATTCCCGCCTCGGGACAAATGTCTGTATGATCTGCAGATATTTATTCAGGGTGTTCTGGGTGTTTTTCTTTATATAATAAAAATATCTATCTACATACATATGTAGAGGTAGTATAATGTATTAAGTATATCAGTCATCTAGTACCCATAACACAAGCTCTGCTTAGCTTGGGGCTAGATGATGATGTGTGATTTGTCCAGCATTATTTATTTATTTTATTTTATTTATTTATCTATAGTTATTTTTATTATTTGATGCCTAAGCTAAATGTTTTTATTATTATCATAAATTGACACGGTAGCTTATCACGTAACATCTAAATTTAAATTGTGCATTATAATACCGCAGGTATGTGTACATTTTTAACACGTTATATTTGTTACTCTATGACTGTCTGAAGCTGGCAAAACTGCGGGTTTCCTTTCGATGTTTTCCTTCACCGTTAAAGGGTGTGCTCAAAAATTTTTTTTAAGAATGACAACTCCATAGGACATTTTAGGAACCTTCAACATTTGTACCGAATATCGCTCATAACTGAGAGCAGTTATGTTTGATATTCGGTACCATATGTACCGTGCTGATGCTTAGGTACGTTTATTGCCTAGCTTACTGGAACTGGATTTCCTGGTCTTGCTGAGTTTAAATAAAAGAATTTGTGAAATGCTGTTGACTCGTGTATTGAATCATGGCAGCCACGTCGCGTCGTTGTACTTTATAGGATGCTGGATTCTTGTAATTTGGTGTCGTAGGACCATAGCATAGGTAGCAAGTTATCAATCTGAATAGCCGTATTGACAGAGGTCAATACGGCTATTCAGATTGATAACTAAGCAGTTGAATTTATTTATTCACCGACTATTGTCAGTATGTATTATTATATAATTTAACTAAGTACCTATACGCTTATATAATACCTAACTAATTATCAAGCACAATTCCAGCAATAACAGAAATTCAGGTTCACATAATTGTATGAAATTATTTCGTACGCGAGATAATTTATCACCAGTATAATTTAGCAGGAACACAGATATGTAATTTTGAACACAACTAAATTAGGGTTAATTTCCTCGTGAAAATTAGTGTGGTTTCATCTGAATTCTATGCTATGTCCATTTAAACGGATAACTGCAAACGTTTATTCCGAAATCAATTTACGAAATTATATTCGTAATTTCGTACAGTGGTCAATTTACGTAATAGTCAGGTGTACAAAAGTTGGGTGGGCTATAGCAAAGGATATAGCCGCAATTAAGTTAATGAAACTTTGTTATTTTCTTTTCCAAAAAGCCTTCTCCTTATTTTCTTTGTGTGGTGTAGGGATTGTTAAGATCTATAATTATTTAAACATAACTATTTATATTTACACTGGTTTGACAATCATCATACATCATTTCCGCCATTAAACGTCCACTGATGAACACAGGCCGCCCTCATGGATCAACATGAGGGGTAGTTGCCATTCTCACCACGCTTGGCATGCGGATTGGTTAGCGCAGTATGGGATGTTGATACACGGATAGACGCTGCTGCCCATCTTCCGGAGGTATCCCTTAGCAGGCTCTTACTGCATCCATGGGCATGAGAGGAGGGGTATCATTCTAATGCCGGTTTGACAATTCCCTCGTATTTATATTTATAACTCACCTCAAAATCACCCTATCTTCCCACATCAAAACTTTCAATTGGAATATGTGGAGACAAACACTTTCTGCCAATACCAAATCGGGTCACAGAGGGCCGTAACATCTGCTTGCTACCTGAGCCAGTTTTGAACGTTACATTCTGCACGCGATGCCTCAAAGAAATTTATAGATTGCATGTTTTTTAATTAAATTGATACAAGTCAAGACTGCCGTGGGGTGCCGGCAGTAGAGTGATACCCCTCCTCTCATCCCCACATCCAACTTCCTAATACATGAAAAACATTTTAGTTCGACAATATTCGTGCTTATCAGTTTTGTAGACAATTTTTATAAT
The DNA here is from genome assembly GCA_963082625.1 of Pasiphila rectangulata. Classification (NCBI taxonomy): domain Eukaryota; kingdom Metazoa; phylum Arthropoda; class Insecta; order Lepidoptera; family Geometridae; genus Pasiphila; species Pasiphila rectangulata. The sequence goes on from OY720239.1 coordinate 21,771,799, forward strand.
ACGAAATTTTAGAGTCGGATTGTCTAAATCAGTTTTCCATTAAAGTTTAATGTCGACTTAAAACGTCTTTACACAATATATGTAATAAAAAAGCTTGTCGTGAGATTTAAGCAGGTACTTGTATTTACATTGTTTGAAAAAAAAAACAATTAGATCAAGTTACAGGCACACAGGTTAATTTCACTACAAGCTTTTTTATCGCATAAATTGTGTAAATAAGTTTTAATAGACATTAAACTTTAATAGAAAATGTTTATTTTATTATTTTTAGTGGGTACGTTTAAATACAAGCTTGTTTGTTAAAAAGTTTTTTGTATTTTAAATTTTTCAATGATAAATTCACTGAATATTATTTTCTAGTTATCGAGTTAGTTGCAATAACTTTTCAGTTAACTTGCCATAATTGTGCTTATACTTTTTTAACACCATGATGAGTAAAAGTGGACTAAAAGTTATAATAGTAATAAAAGAAGCCGTTTCTCAATAAATAATTAATACACATGCGTTTGTATGAAAATTTCGTTAACCAAGACTTTTTAAGCTATTGTTAATCTGAAGATTCAATTTACGTGTTAAGTGATATCTGTTAACTAGATAATATATATTATTAACACAGCCTGCCATAGTGCAATTAAATTATACAGCTTAGTCAAGTTTGATAGATGCGATTAGGTTACCAGCTAAGTTAGTTATTTACTAATTTTGGGTTGTTGCATATTCATCCTGTGACATCTCTTCGATGAGACGTCATAGGGTGAACACGTAATATTACGGAATATTTTATTACTAACTCAACCGATTACTGTTCCCTATTCAACCGACAGCAATTATTTTTTGATTTCTATTTATCCCTTTATGTATTCCTAACTTAACCGATTACGAATTTAAATTATCTGTTAGTTTTAATTTAAATTTTAACTTCCGCGATCACAATTCATTTCAAATATCAAAAACACGGTTATGTATCACCTAATTATCTTTGATTAGATCCGACGTTTCGACTGTGTTTAACAGTTACCGTCACGTAAGTGTTACAGTCACGTGTTTCAATAGCCGATCCCGGGTCTGAGTGTAGTGTTTTTTTTAGGACCTCCGCATTTATTTTCTGTCTCAAGCTTCATTCGTTCGTTTCAAACCGAATAAATCTTCATAAGTTGAGTCATTTACTATTCTTAGTTTCTTTAATCAAATTTTGCTTTGCTCAAGCAAAACAAGCCAAGAAGGCGAAGGAAGGAAGAGCAATTTAGAGACCAGGTCCTGGTTTCCTTATTGCACTTTCGTGGCTTGTTTTGCCCCGGAACATATCAATTTAGCAATTTCATCCTAAAGGCAATTTGTATGAAAAATAACTTACCCAGCTGTATTAAAACCGCTATTGCCAAACCTACCAGTTAATTGGACTGAATTATGTAACAGTACTTGTACAACGTTATCCGTAGTTATTTATAGATAGATAGATTGATAATTTATTTATTTTTAACAACAAGCATTCTCTTTTTTAAACTTTCGCGATCACGACACATTATTAACACATATTTAACCGGGTATTTATCGCGCTATTTACCTTTATTATTGCCCGACGTTTCGACAGGATTGCACCCATCGTGGTCCCGGGAAGACTCGGGCAATAATAAAGGTAAATAGCGCGATAAATACCCGGTTAAATATGTGTTAATAACAAGCATTCTCATACAAATAAACGTTTTATAACAAAAATAATAAGAAAATAGTGACATGCTTGAGCCACATAAAAGTTTCTGGCTCAGCATAAGTTGATATATTTAATATACATAATTATATAGATATAACGTGTGTTTGTAACATTTATGGGACCCGATGTGGTTAAAGAATATTTTTTCATTGACATTGTCGCTTAGTGACCACACAGTCCTATAAAAAGTAAGGCCTTAACATATTATTGATGATTTTATACAGCGTCAGCGACTAGCTATAATGCTGGTACAGGACGTTGCAGTGCCTAGGACATTGTTAGATGGATAAGGCTTGCCCAGCTATACCATCCTCTCGGCTTAGTCAACTATTAGTCATAGGAAAGAACAGGTCGTCTGAAGCTAACTAAGCCGCGGGTTTCCTCACGATGTTTCTTTTACCGTTAAAGTACTTACGTGTTAAGTGTGCACATAATTTTGTCAAAAAATAAACAAATCTCAGTACACACTAAAAAAAACATAAACATGATGTCATTTCAGCCGTAAAACGTCCACTACTGAACACAGGCCTCCCTCACGGTTCTCCATGAGGGGTAGTTGCCATAATCACCACGCTTGGAAGGCGGGTTGGCAAGCGCAGTACGGAATGTTGATACACGAAAAGATGCTGCTGCTCATTTTCCGGAAGTGTCCCTTAGCAGGGTCTTACTGCATCCACGGTTATGAGAGGAGGGGTAACATTGGGGTACCTCCACACAAATATACAAAATATATAAATACACAAATATACACGTAAGCTGAGAATTTACTTTATTTGTCTCGATTTTTCCATCATGGTATTGTCAAAATAGGTATTTTTAAATCAGGGGCTGCGAAGACAATTTTTCGATGTGGTTCCGTTTGTAAAATATTAAAATTTAAACTGTTACTTTACAATTATGAAAAAATCATAAATATAAAAACCATGAACTTTCTAGGAAATGTATATGGGTTAAGCTAGTTTTTACTTTCGGAGAAAATATAGTCACTCAAATAAGTGATGCAATTTCCTAAACAAACCGGAATACATTAAACCGAAAACTATTGATTCCTGTTAATATGTTTCGGTTCATTATTTCAGCCATAAAACGACCACAGATGAACACAGGCCTCCCTCATGGATCTCCATGAGGGGTAGTTGCCATACTCACCATGCTTGGCAGGCGGGGTGGTGAGCGCAGTTCGGGGTGTTCTTACACGGAAAGACGCTGCTGCCCATCTTTCGGAGGTATCCCTTAGCAGGCTCTTACTGCATTCATGGGCATGAGAGGAGGGGTATAATTCTACTGCCGGCACCCCACGGCAATGTTTCGGTTAACGAAAAATAATATTCACCAACTTCTAGCCAGGTCTACGGTTAACTACGAAACATAGCGTATGGCCCGACACGCATCTGGCCTAATTTATTTTAATTTAGTTTATAACTAAGGGAAACTGTTGCATTATTATTCTGCAACCCATGGAAAGCCCGGGTAGAATGTCTATAATAAATCCCTTCACATCACACCCACAGTAGCCTTTCCAACTCCAAATAGACCTATTTCGGGCCATATTTGCAGCAAGGGTGAGACTTAAAACGGGACGCCTTCCACTACTGCGGTTGATTTGCGTTACCGTAAGTTTTCACGGCTGCCGTGAGATCCACGGGCATGAGAGGAGGGGTAACATTCTACTACTGGCACCCCGCGGCGTATAATTGAATGAATACGTTATTTTTATTCATTTATTCACCCCATGCTGAATACTAGCCTCTTTTATACTGGTGGTCTTAAGCCAGCCAGGATCCACTGACCCGCTGATCCACTACTCGATTCATATTTATCCTTCGACAAAGTTCAAAATCACTCATTTCCGTGAATACACGGTAAAAAAGTCAACCAATTACTTCCAAGGAAAATGAATTACCTTATACATAAATTTCCCGTACGAAGCCGTGTTCACTCTCAGTAAACACGCTATAAATCATGAAAAAGAAAATTTTCCCCATCAAGCTGGTAACGTGATTAGTGACGTCATGATGTACTGAATATTAAGGGAATCGCCTGAACAACAAATTGACTGAATTAAATGACTTCAGAGTTTTGAGTATTTAATAACAAGCTGTGTCAGCGAACTTTGTACGGCCTCAGAAATAACTAGTTGCTCGGGCCGAACTTAGAACGAGCGAAATTTACTTGTTTCAATGTATTTGAACTCGATTGTAGCGATTTAGGCTGGATTGCTGGAATGGCACACGATTAGACTACTACGATTGGACTCCTAACTTGTTTTTCATCAAAATAGAATCGATAGTTGAAAAGTTACGCGAACAAAAAAGTTGATTAGACAAAAACTAAACGCAAACATAAAAAAATTAAAGCCGCAAATCTGCATAATTACCCCATTTATCAAAACTCCCCTGCGAAAATCAGTTTGCATTGATAGAATAAATAAAACCGGGCAAGAGTGAGTCGGACTCGCGCACCGAGGGTTTTGTGCCATTATACAAATAATAATGACAAAGGCTGTTTTATATTTGTTGGAGAACCTTGACAGCGCCATCTCTTGTCTGATAGAGGAACTTATGCAGATTTTTTACACTTTCGATGATTTCTAAAAAAGTAATTAAGTAGAGAGTTTGTAACACATTACCTGTAATCTTTACATACACTTCTAATAGCAATAAAAAGTTCTATATTTTTTATTAATATAGCTATTTTTTTCAACATTTTTGTAAATAACCCAAAAACGATACAACTTAAAGGAAAACTAAAATGTGCAAGTAAATACCTTTCATCACCAAGAAACTACAAAAATTTTGAAAATTTTGAAATTTTAAGTCGATAGCATCAGTAGTTCTCGAGATATCCATATGTGACAGACAGACAGACAGATGACAGAAACACAGACAGACAGAGTGATTCTATAAGGGTTACTTTTAACCATTTTGTTCCTGAACCCTAAAAAACAATGTACGATTTTAATTTTTGCCTTGACAAGGCTCAAATGTACTCACACGCGTTGAAAAACTCCACCAATTACCTCCAAAGAAAATAAATCAACATACATTTCCCGTACGAAGCCGTATTCACTCTCAGTAAACACGCGATAAATCATGCAAAAGAACATTATCTTCATCAAGCTAGTAACGTGATTAGTGACGTACTTAATGACGTACTGAATATTCAAAAAATCAGCTGAATAACAAATTTACTGAATCATGACGTCAGCTTCTAAAATTAAACTGGAAAGGACAATGCTCATGGATATATGGAATCCCGTACCAAGCTGCATCAAAACCAAACTTGGTTTTTTATAGTCTATACTTATCATATTAACTCCTATAAAAGTTGTTTTTGTAAACAAACTGGGGTTTCGGAGTAATTTTATGAAATCGAAAATAACCTCAAAATCAGACAAGTACCTTTGCCGGGTGATCCCACGACTCGACATATTTGCACAATGAAATACACAGAAAAAAAGTTCACAAAATATAAACAAGTTCTACTTCTCAACTCGCAATACGAAAATAATGATTACGATATGATTATCATTAATCTAAACACTAAAACACAGACTAGAACGTCTTGTCTTTTTATTTTATGGCGTTTTGTGTTTGGTTTTACACAATTTCGCCAGTGTCAAGTTATTTAATCATTTTCTATTTACACTGTCGCTAAGCACTAAGTATGTTTGACCCCTGAGTTTGACCCAGACTAGAACGTATTCGCATGAGCGCCGGTTAGATCTGACATCTATCTAATGTCAGTTGTCAGTAATGTGCCCGCTAAGATTTAGGGATGCGATCGATAAATTGAAATCTTTAGTAAGAAAATCGATTTTATGTCAATTAGCAATACTAAATCGATTTGGTGTACTGGATTTACTTAATTGTTACTATTATTCAATGAGAAGATAGCAAAGGTTAAATATAATATCATCTGGAAATTGTTTTTGAAGCAAACGTTAAGATATTTATTAAAAAAGAAACGATTGGAATGACTGTTTAGTCGAGTCATCATATTGTTCTTAATAATGCACTACATCCCTATAACCGGTTGTGTGAACCCCACGTAAAGGAATTAAAAACAATTTTCATACTTTTATACTTTATATTAAATTCCGGGTTCAAAAATCAATTCCCTGACACGTAATGTCGTAAAAAAATATAAAAATAATTACTATAAAATTTTAATCTTGATGCGTGAGACTTTTTGGTACCACTTTTGTGCATCTCCTTTCGGTTATATTGAATAAACAAAATATCGACGGATGGAAAAAACGTGATTTGTAAAAAATGGAAAAAACGTGATTTGTAGTTATAAAGTACCGCATTCAACGTGTTAATATTCGGGTCTCATACGTCCATTTAATATACATAGGAGTTTCGCCCCAGGCCAGATTCTTTCCACTGTAACTTCAAACAATTTAAATCCACGATGCCTTTTGCGCAACACTCATGAATAAATAATTCATATCCCAGCTAAAGGCCTTGTACAAAACCAAGACACGTTAAAGGATTTTTTTGATAAGTGTCATGGCTGACTAAGATATAATAGCGATATAAATATTATTAACTAGCTGTCCCGGCGATTTTTGTACCGTATCTAATCAATCTTTGTAATCACTACCTAATACTAAAACTACTCTGACGACCTCTGTGGCGCAGCGGGCGAAGGTCCGCCTGCTACGCAAGAGGTTGCGGGTTCGAATCCCGCCTCGGAACAAATGTCTGTATGACCTGCAGATATTTGTTCAGGGTGTTCTGGATGTTTTCTATATATATAATAAAAAATATCTATCTATGTAGTATATTGTATTAAGTGTATCAGTCATCTAGTACCCATAACACAAGCTCTGCTTAGCTTAGCTAGGTGATGCTGTGTGAATTGTCCAGCATTATTTATTTTATTTATTTATTTATTTACTACTCTACTACTACTCTTCTATTACTACTATTTTTATGTTATTTTAATAACTACTACCACTACTTCTTATACTACCACTACTACTACTTTTATTTCTACAACTACGACGACTACTACTACTTAATGCTTTACTACTAACTAAATTAGCCAAAAATATAAACAACTTAAGTTTAGCCATAAAATAAACTTTCCGAACGCAATTATCAAATAAAGACAATCAAAAAATGTCATCCATATAAAATGTATGAGAAAATGATTTTAATGGATGAAAATTTCTGGTGTAATGTTAACTCTGATAAAATATTGTTCGTCCTATTTAATAATAATAATAAATAAATAATGCTGGACAAATCACACAGCATCACCTAGCCCCAAGCTAAGCAGAGCTTGTGTTATGGGTACTAGATGACTGATATACTTAATACATTATATTATATAAATTATACTATATAGATAGATATTTTTATTATAATGTATGTATATAGAAAAACACCCAGAACACCCTGAACAAATATCTGCAGATCGTACAGACATTTGTCCCGAGGCGGGAATCGAACCCGCAACCCCTTGCGTCGCAGCTCGTCGCAAATCTAGTATCGACTTTAGCTGTGCTGTTTTGTTGCAAAATAAATGTATATCTAAGTCAAGATAAATGTGTTATAATTTACAAGGTTCTAAGAAACTAGACACCTAGTGGTTTCAGTATGTTTGATTATGGGACATGGCACTACCCACGCTTTGTTACATGGAGAATCTACATATACCATCCTTTCGTCGAAGCAATTCATGGCAATTTAGAACCTGTTTCTTCGTCCTGGATAAAGCTTTCAGCACTCAAAGGGACAACCTCTAGAACAAGCCCTAAGTTTTGTAATAGTAGTTACACATTGCAGGCGGGTTTGCGAGCGCAATACGGGATGCAAGGCGAGTCGATATATGGAAAGCCGCGCTGCCTATCTCCCGGTATCAGTCCGTCCGTAGACGACGCACGCTACGCACGCCCGCTTACCGCGACGGTTAGCTTATTCTCGCGAACACCAGTGATTACCCTGTCGCACGGCCCGCTTCTTGCTATCTACTAATTAATTTAAACCAAAATGTTCAAGTGCAAAAGCTGTGACGTGGAGTTCAGAGACGGAGCTACTTGTTCCGTTTGTCAGGGGCATTTCGACTTTGCCTGCGCCGGTATAACGGAAACGGGATATCGTCGATTAGGTGAAAGGAAGGCCACTTGGAGGTGTTCTAGCAGCAAAAACACTAGATCAGGAAGTCCCAATCTAACTGTGCCCAAATCTCCTGCTCCAGCTGACATGGACGCTGTTCTTGCTGAGCTGAAGAGGCTTACACTTCAGGTATCTGTACTGCCTGGACTTGAAGCGAGTATTAATGCTATGAAGACGGAACTATCGGACTTAATGACAATTAAGCACGAATTGTCGGACATCAAGACTTCTATTAACTTTATGGATCACAAATTCGTGGCCTTCTCCGACAAGATTGCGGAAATGGAGAAGGATTTTCAATCCTTGAAAAAGACAAAAGCCGATGTTGAATACGTGCAGGTTCGTGTCCAGAACCTGGAACAGCAATTAAAGGACAACGAGCAAAGGTCGCGCTTAAACAACATTGAAGTAAAAGGAGTTCCTGTCTCCAATTCTGAAAATCTGTTTGATGTGCTGTCTAAGATAGGATCCCACATAAAATGCTCCATTCCAATTGACCAAGTTAATTACATGGCTAGGGTTCCCATGCGCAATGACAATCAAAATAAAACAATTATTATAGCTGTGCACTGCCGCTACATGAAAGATAACTTTGTGGCAGCAGCCAAAAAGTGCACCATTACCCCGCCAGACTTGGGCCTCCAAGGCACGAACCGGATCTTTGTCAACGATCACTTGACTATGGACAATAAAATTCTACTAAATAAAACGAAGACTTTAGCTAGGGAACGGGGGTTTGCATTCACCTGGGTAAAGGGGTGCAAAATTTACGTTCGGAAAGACCCTGCTTCTCCTGTAATCATGATAAAATCAGAATCCGATTTAAAAAAGCTATAAACTTGTGCTTCATAAACTTTTTTCGTGTTTATTTAATACATATTTTAGTTTGTATCAGTGCAACGGCCCACGAGTTGACGAGTTATCTATCGCTAATTATTTTCTATTGTGCTTTACTCAATGCAGCTATGCGTCACCTATTGTTTTGCTTATCGCTACCCGCAATGGTAAGTCAGGTGTTTTTTGCTTGTATATTTTGTTACACGTATAAATTATTTTTTCTTTCACGATACTATTATTGCTACACTGGATGTAAATCTATAATATATTGCAGCGTTATGTATAATTGTATAATTACAGATAAAGACACTCTGTTACTAATAAATTCAACATTTAAGAATGGATTCGATTAAAATTTATTACCAGAACGCACGAGGTTTGCGCACTAAAACTGTGAAATTCCTTAGGAACTTATCCCTGCAATCGTATGACATTATTTGCTTGACCGAAACTTGGTTGAATGATACTATCCACAACAACGAACTATTTGATGATCGATACATGGTTTGGAGGCGTGATCGTAATTATGTATGTACGGGCCAGTTAAAAGGAGGCGGTGTGTTGATAGCCGTCCACCGGGACCTACTGGCGCAGCACCGGGCTGAATGGTCTTCTACTGCTGAAGATATTTGGGTAACACTGAGTCTAAAAAATAATAGCCCTAGGTCTATCTACAAACTACATATAGGAGTCGTTTATATTTGTAACGAAAATTTAGGTAACTCGATGTCAACGCAACTTTCTAACTTTTCTATAAATTTAAATAACATTACATTAGATAGTCCCTTAGATAAAATTATTGTGCTGGGAGATTTTAATTTACCCAACATTTTCTGGACAAGAAATGCTGACGGTCTTTCTCTGTCACCAAGTAATCTCCACGGCCCTCATCAATTCGATTTTAATGATATCTTGGATACATGCAACCTTTTACAATATAATTCCTGTTTAAATGATACCCATGGCCGTTTATTGGATTTGATTTTTTCTAATAACAATGTAACTGTATCGCCCTGTGAGGCCTCCCTCGTTCCCGAAGACCTGCACCATCCTTCTCTTTTAATCGAAGCTAAATTTGTCGAATTACATACCATTAAACCACTACCGTACACAAAATATTTATATCATAGTGGGGACTACAGTTCTATATGCGCGGGCCTAGATTGTATCGATTGGCACTCGGAGCTAGGTAAAAGATCCGTTGAAGATGCAGTATCCTTCTTATATGCTAATATTTACAAATTACGTGACACGTTCATCACTTCTAGGTTGGTATCCGCGTCACGTAAATATCCGTTGTGGTATAGACGTCCATTAATTAAATTACTTCGTGAGAAATCTAAATATCACAAAAAATATAAAAAATATGGTAATATTTACGATCATGATTCATTTATTCTTCTTAGGGATAGGGCCCGCACAATGGAGAAGGAAATGTACGAAAGTTATATAGCTGATGTCGAAAATTCTATTAAAAATAACCCTCGCGCTTTCTGGTCATATATTAGGTCTTTACCTATGAAATTGCCGTTTTGTATGGAATAAATGAAAGTACTTTTTTTCCAAACTTTTTTATTTCTATTACTCAAAGTAACACCCCATGCAATCGACGCATCTTTGCCAACGCATTGGCAGTTTATTGATGCCCTTCTTGTAAAAATCAGCTGCACGGGAGGCAACAAACTCTTCAAAGGCATTTTGTACTGCCCCTCGGGAATTGAATTTTTTACCCACGAAAAAGTTGTCTAAATTTTGAAAAAAGTAATAGTCGGTAGGTGCAAGGTCTGGTGAGTATGGCGGATGAGGGAGAGCTTCCAACCCCAGCTCTTGCAGCTTGGAAACTGTCTGTTGTGCAGTATGGGGTCGCGCGTAGTCGTGAAGGAGCAGTGGGGACGAACGATTGACCAAAGCTGGTTGCAGATGTGCAAGCTTCTCCATCATTGTATCCAGTTCTTCACAGTACACATCTGCAGTAATGCTCATGCCGTTTTATAAAAAGAACTGTGGTGAATCACACCCGCACTAGACCACCAAACAGTGACCATCATTTTTTAGGGGTCATTTTTGGTTTAGGGCATTGCTTTGGTGCTGAACCAGGATCTAACCAACTTATTGAGCGCTTTCGATTGTCGAACAGAATCCATTTTTTATCGCACGCAACAATTCGGTTCAAAATTCCTTAATTTCTTTGTCTGTTGAGCAGCGCGAGACAGGTCTCAACGCGTACGTTGCGCTCGCCAGCGCTAAGTTCGTGAGGTAGGTACCCATCTATCAAGATTTTTTACCTTGCCAATTTGTCGCAAATGGATCAATATTGTTTTGATGCTAACATCAAAAGCTGCTGCTAGCTCAGCTGTAGATTGAGTTTCGTCAGCTTCCACAATCGCCTTTAAATCATCATTGTTGACAATAGTCTTCGGACGGCCAGGAGCTTCATTTTTCAAGTCAACATTTCCAGAACGGAACCGGGAAAACCAATGACGGGTTGTGCGTTTGTTTGTACAGTTCTCTCCGTAAACGTTTTTGATGTTACGTGCCGTTTGTGTCGCGTTGGTGCCACGACGGAACTCATATTCCATAATTACACGATTTTTTAAGGTACCCATTATGACGAAAAATGTTCAAATGTAATGAAAATACAACGCTAATCAATAAACAAAAGACTGAGTTTGTAAAAAGAATGTCATGTTTTTAAAACAAAATTAATTTGAATTTGAAATACCAAGCCATGTCAAACTTTTTTTTATTTGAAATTACCAGTACTGAAGAACGGCAATTTCATAGGTAAAGACCTATTATTAAAAGTAAACGTCAGTCTAATACATATCCTTCGGTATTACAATACGCGGGTCACTCGTCAGATAAAGGAGAAGAAATTTGCAACTTTTTCGGGGACTATTTTCATGCTAACTTTCTTCAAGTTGATCAACAAACAAATGGGGATGTTCAATTTGAGCACGTGATATCTACCTCGTACCTACTCGACTTTTCATCCTCTTCTGACATCTGTACGGTTGAAGTTTTTGACTTAAATGTTTTAAAATTATTTAAGTCACTAGATCTTACCAAATCAGCGGGGCCTGACAATATACCCGCTATTTTCATAGTTAAATGTGCCAAAAGTCTTGTGCTTCCTTTATCACTTCTATATCGTCGCTCTTTAAATGAAGGTATTGTACCTAACATTTGGAAGGCCGCCTATATCACACCTATACATAAAAAAGGCCCGAAAAATAATGTCGAGAACTATTAGACCTATATCGAAATTATGCTTGTTTGCGAAGGTTCTCGAAAAAATAGTATACGCCCAGCTTTATCCCGCTCTCATGAAAACTATATCATTACACCAACATGGTTTTTTGAAGGGTAGGTCTACCACGTCCAATCTACTGCTAAGTACCGAGTTCTTAACACGTTCAATGTCTGAACCTTCACAAGTGGACGTTATTTACACGGATTATTCCAAATGCTTCGACCGAATTGACCACAATATTCTCTTAAAGAAGCTACAGACAATAGGTATAAGAGGGAATCTGTTCAGGTGGTTTACATCGTACGTCCGGAATCGTTGCCAGACTGTAGTTTTAGGAGGGTACTCCTCCTTACCCCTAAGTGTCCCATCAGGAGTCCCTCAAGGATCCTTATTAGGACCTTTGCTTTGCAACATCTTCTTGAACGATGTTGCGTCCTGTTTTGTTAACGCTAATATTTTCCTTTACGCCGATGACATGAAGATCCTTTTCCCAATTAATAGTACCAATGATTCTTTACTACTTCAGTCCGATCTAAATAGATTCCAAAATTATTGTAATGTAAATAAACTTGAACTTAACGTCTCGAAATGTTATAATATAACATTTCGAGACGTTAAGTTCAAGTTTGTTCACGTTAAGTCAAGTTGAAAGAGCATATATTATATGCTCTTTCACCCGCAAACCTACTAAAATCACTTCTACCTATACATTTTTTAACACACCTATAACTAGATTGGACACTATTAGGGATCTTGGTGTAATTTTTGATAGTAAATTACTATTCGATGAACACATAAATAGTATTGTCAAAAAGGCTTCGCGTTGTTTGGGATTTGTCCTGAGGATGTCTTCGGAATTTGTCAGTGTTAAGACTTTCAAAATTTTATACTGTGCATACGTACGTAGTCATCTTGAGTACGCATCGCAGGTATGGAACCCGATCTACGACACTTATTCCTTGCGTCTCGAATCTATTCAAAAAAGATTTTTAAGATTTTATATCTGCAATATAGAGCCAAGATATACCTACCTGATTATACATCTAGGTGTAGCAAATTCCATTTCCTTCCACTTAGCAAGCGTAGACAGATAGCTGACCTAGCTTACCTCGTAAACATCTGTAATGGAAATGTCGACTGTCCGGAGCTACTTGAACAATTAGGGTTTCGTACAAATAACGCTGCATTGAGAAAGCCAAGCTTACTTTATGTGCCTATGGCTAAAACAAACTACAGGCAAAATTCATTCTTGCTAAGAGCCAGCAATTCGTTCAACTCGTTGGCAGATATAAATATAGATATCGATCTATTCAACACTTCTGCATGTAAGCTTAAACGCTTGCTATCCGAGCAACATTATTGTGTTAACATTTAAATTTAATTACATAGGTAACTGAATGGGCCGGCTAGTTAACTTAATTTTAGTGTTAGGTCCGTCTTGTGAATTCACGGAAAGTATTGGACGCGTAGTTTTTCATCTTTCTTACATTACTTACACAGCAAAATACATTCGAGTCGGAATGCCGTGACGTGACGTCACGCCTTATGATTGGTTATTGCGTCACGATATCCCACTTATAAACGTTAAAACTTTAATGCGCTTTATCTAAATGTAATGAAGGGTGAAAGGATGCGTGTCTATTATATTATTATCATATAATGTTATTACAAGAATAAGTTTTTATTTTCTTGTCTTGTCTTGTCTTTTTATTTTATGGCTTTTTGTGTTTGGTTTAGCACAATTCCGCCAGTGTCAAGTTAAGGTGACGCATTGATAAACTATTGTTTCAAAAATCGAGTACCGCGCCCCTTCACTCGGACAACTTTTACGCGGTCGCACTCGACAGGATCACGCCTAGCGGCGGGCGGCAGCGCTGGTCTAGCGTACGTGGCGGCGCGGCGGCGGCACGCGTCAACTCGATTTGCCTAGAGCATAGATAATCATGGAGTCGCCTTGTTCTTATTCAACCATTTAAAAAAAGGCAAAAAATTATTTTGAACTATTTAATGATTGTTTTTTTTTCATACAATACAGGCTTATTTCTAATAAATTAGCATATTTTTAGGGGCTTATTCTGTGCATCAAAACTAACAACTTTTGTGGTATAGACGAGGCGATTGAACAGAACAAGATGCATTTTTATAAAAAAAATAAAGACGGGGAAATAGTAGTCAACAAAAAATCAGACTGGTATTTTCAAGTCCAAGAACAGTTACATACTTGCAGGAAACAGGAGGCCTTACTTGTAATATGGTATGGTGACAAAAAAATAGAAATTATAGAAAAAGACGATACATTTTGGTCAGATATCATGGAGCCAAAACTGCTGAAATTTTACTATGATTGTCTTCTTCCTGAGTTGGTTGACCCTAGACACATAAGGAATAGGCCAATTCGTGACCCAGAATACGTGATTGAAAAAGGGAAAGAAAATGATACAGCTACCATTTTAATAGAAAAAAATACTGGTGACGTTGACGATGGTTCGGTCGGGGATACCATAGATTATGTGATGCGATTTTCAGAATATTGATATTGAGTATATTTTTTCACAGAAAGCGTTAGTTTTAACATTAAGATACCTACACCTTCCAAAACTGTAGTAGGTGGTAAAAATGATAAACAAAAGAAAATTTCTATAAACCTAGTGTGTGAAGCACGATAAAAACCATTTTCGATTTTCGATTTGATTGAGCAATGCGCCATTTCTCGTTCTAATAATTTCACATTAAATGACGACTGACTGGCTTAAAGCAGTTCTCACAGATGGCGCTTCTAACACTGTAGTAAGATACCTACATAAACAATTATAGTACATAAAACGACATTAATTTGTATACGTTGTATACTTTTAGGGGTTTATTTTGTACATCAAAACTAACAACATTTGTTCTGCGACTCTAGTCAAAACTAAAAATAAAATCAGCTGTTCCATACATTTTGTCGCATTATTTTTCCATTATTCCAGCAACAGCATCTTTGTTTACATCAGCCAAAGATGATTTTATTTTGTTTTTATAATTACACATAGTAAATAAATGTAAATTCCGATTGTAATCCTATTCGATGTTCAGAAACTAATTTCATTGAGGCTAATCCGCAGTCAAACAGAGATTCATGTTGAGAGAATTGTATTAGTTGTGATGTAAAATGATTAACATCTATTACTCGATGCCCCAAGTCGGGTGTTTCTGTTTGAATCTGAAATTTAAGCACATAATATGTGCTACTAAAATATTATTTTAGTATTTATTCAGTTTGAATTTCTTATTATGTAAATATTACTTAGCTATAACAAAATGCTTACTGTAGTTTCAGAGGTACTTTCGAATATGTATGAAAGCTCTTCATTTTCAGGATTTGGTTCCTTTAACTGAAACAAAATTACTTACATTACTATTAAATAAATTAGAAAGCTACCATATGACTGGAGTACAGTAACAAAGGCATGGATATTTCCAAAGCGGAAGCCGACGAAACACTCATTAATTACCTGGAAAAACTTTGTTATAAAGCAGTCACAGTAATTTGAGTGTCGTTTATTTAAACGAGTTCAGCTTGCAGACGAAGTAAAAAAACGACATTTTAAAAATATAACCAAATCGACCACTTCTTCTTTTTTGAAGTCGGTAAAAAGACAAGACAATAATCGCTATAGTTTAAAAAGGTACTTAAGTTTACCGTTTCCTCCGAATCCTTAGATGTGGGCAACACATTTTGTAACTCTTCATTTTCAGGATTTGTTTTTTTTAACTGAAACAAAATTACTTACATTACTATTAAAGGAATTAGACATCTATCAAATGACTGGAGTACAGTGGCGGAGGGATGGGTACTAAATACTCACTAAATACCTGGAAAATCCTTGTGATAAATCAGTGAGAGTACTTTCGTTTATTTAAAAGAGGAAAAAATAATAACCCAATCGACAACTTCCTCTTTTTTGAAGTTGGTAAAAAGACAATAAGATAACCGTGATAATTTAAAAAAAGTGTTAAGTTTACCGTTTCCTCTGAATCCACAAATGTCGGCAGCACATTGTGTAACTCTGCGTAAGTTGGTGATATTTCTGGGTGGCTACAAAATAAAATGACGTAATTATATAATTATTAAAAAGTTAAAGCTAACACAATAACCGTCGGATTCGAATAATATTTATTAGGTGATAGAACATCACCTAAGTAATAAATATTATTATTTTAGATAGGTTTCTAAAATATCAAGAGACGACTCCATAGCTTTTTGTTCTGATATTTGTTTCCTACAGTATGGTTACTTTGTACAGACAAGTCATAGTACCTACCTACACACTTGAAAATAAAAAATAGACGGAGTATTATTATTAGATAGGTACTTTTAATTGATTTCTGAAATGATAGATAGGTATTAGGTATCTACTCAATACTCACTCTCTATCTACTTACTGGCTCTGTTGAGGATGTGGGTTGACCATCGTCAATTTGCAGTTTCCGTTGTTTTGACCTAAAAAAATTGTAAATATTCTTAGGTAAATGCCGAAAAATTTAAGTAGGTAGTAGGCATGTGATTATCGATAATCTGTAGACGAATGTGTGTTTGCCAAATATAGACTTTATTCTTAGGGCATTGGAGTGCAACTATTTATGGCAAGTTTATTATATATGTAATCCAACTTACCCAAACATTCCGTCATGTTTTTTAGGTTTTCTTTTTCGTTTTTGTAAAAATAATTCTTTCCGCTTATCTTTCCTCCCCATTTTCTATGAACACTTGTTTACCTACTATTTACACAATACCAAATAAAAATATTAACTAACTTACTACCTACTACAATAATGTTCTGAAGCTACTATATAATATAGTACACCAAAGTCTAAATTATAATTTTGAAAATAATTTTGAAGTAAATCACTCGGTTGGCGGCGTTGCCAGCCCGACGCTGAGCGAACAGGCAATCGTGCACTCGTCGGAGTCGCAACGTCGCCGTCGCACCGGTGCGCCGCGCGCCGCCGGCGGCAGCCCAGATAGTGCCTGATCAAATTTTCTGAGCAAACACTGTTGGGTAGAGTAAACAAGAGTAGGCGCAAATGGATTTGATTGAGTTTTTAATTAATTAATCATAATATACACATTAAAAAAAAAAAATTCTCGAACTATAAAATAGAAAAGTAATCTGGCTATTTTATTCGTAAAAAATAATGGGGTGTTGTCGCGGATAATTCTGAGCATTCGAATTATTAAACTTTTTTTTGGTGAGAAATTTGTATTTTTTTTTTGATAAAGCCGGTTACTTTTCAAAATTTTGTCCGATTCATTAAATTTTTCAAGGTTTTCCCTTATCTATGACATTTTTTAAATTTGAATCAATATCATCCATCCTCTCACATCGCGCATTCAAAAGTACTTGTTTTCGCCGTTTTCGTGTTTCTCGGCCCGATGCCTCATCTTAATATAAAAATTCGTAAGTTATTTGGCTAGCCATGTAGGCGGCCATCCGTTTTTATTTTCATTTTCTTTTTTGTTACTTGTTTGACGGAGTAGACAGGACTTTGATTTTTCTGTCATTATGCCTATTTTCTGTCGTAATGTAAATGTAGCATTCTTTCTTTTGTTTTTCCTTTAATAATCCATAAGTCGTCTACCCACGTTTTTTTTCTTACGTAATATTCTTCTTCCTATAAGTGGAAACTTATAATTGGCCATCAGTGCGCATGTGCTGGTTGTACCGGCTACATGTATTAATTTATCTATTAGTTTTTAAGGCTAGCTGTTAGTTTCCCTAAAATGTGTAAAATAAAAATAAAAATAAAAAATAAAATAAAGTATCTCTTGGCAGATTCTTACTTCACTGAAGAAAGTAGGGGCAACATTAGTAAATAAACGTTTCTTATGTTTCTTAACAAATATCTCGTTAGTTCGGAATGCTTGTACAAACTGGAGTAAGTTGGTAGTAGTTGGTTAGTAAAGGCTGCAAGGCACTCGAAGCGTGAGAAAGTAATAAAATAAGGTAATTAAGCGACAAAGTCCCGTTAATCAGTTTTAAAATGAGTTCGTTATACATATATTTCTATCATCATCATCATTATTTCAGCCCGTTTGCACCCACTGTTGGGTATAGGCCTCCTCTTTAATACGCCATTCTTTCCGCTCCATTGCGAGTTGTGTCCACCGGTTTCCAACAGACCTAACGATGTCATTTGACCATCGGGCGGGTGGTCTGCCTCTTGGCACTGAATCCCTTGGCCACCATTCAGTAAAGCTTTCGTCCATCTTCCATCATCCCTTCAGATTTGAAATTAATAAAACCTTCACAATTTCGAATTTCACTTGGTATAAGCGCTTATCACCAAAATGTTCTTACTAATTAATAACGTTTTTTTTCTGGATTGCATAAAATTACCTTTGAGTGCGCTCGTTACCTTTGAAAATGAGTCAGGGTAACGTTTTACGAGTCAGGGTAACACTATACGATTATACGAATTAACAAATCGTTCGTTCTAAAAGCTCTTATAAAATGGAGTTAGGTAGTAACAGCATTCCTATGCAGACAGCCATTAATCTTCTTTTCCGTCCGGCGATTCATCATGTGCAATTTCAAAGTTACAACAAAAAACAATTCACTTTATTTTAAGAGATTTTTAGAAGAAACTCTTATACGACGTTCTTCTTCTAATTCGTTACATGCTTGACGTCATCTTGATGTCGTCCAACTTTTTATAACAGCATCTGTATAATTTACAGACGCTGTTATAAAAGAAAAAAAATAATAAAAAAAATTACAAAATGAGTAAAAAAAAAGAAAAGAGACGCTATCCAAAATGTTCAATTTGAGAAAGAAAAAAAATTAATAGAATCGAACTCTCTATGCTAGCACGGCAGATAGGATAGGTCACCACAACACCACCAAGCGATCCCCGTGCAGGGAACATAAAATAAGGATGTGGTTATATTTTAGCCTGTCTATCGTTAGTTTTTTATTTTGTTAGTTTTTGCCCAAATGGGTGTTTACATTTGAAATCGAGCTAACGAAATCGCAGAACTGTAAATGACGTCCACGCCCAACTTATGCCATTAAAAATAATGCTTGAGTATAATTTGTTTTATGTATTACCAGTTGAATGAATTTTGCGCGGCAGATCACACAATCTACAAATCCAGATCGCTACGTAAAATCAAATTCAAATGCAATGGGACTTCACTGAAAGAGTTCGCTCGCTTGTTCTACGATCGTGACGAACAGACTATTGATTGATTTATTGGAGTTACTATTATTTAAGATTCGATTTATAGTCCAAATCCATCGCAACAAATAGATCGCTACGTAATGATTTTAAGTTCAATTGTAATGGGCCTTCAATCAGAGCAGACGCTCTTAAGTTCGTAGTGAACAACTGCATAGTTATCTACATATACGCTACAAGATTCACTGATTTTTGAACTCAATATGCTCGTATTATATCATCAACGAATATTTCATATTCATCTCAGCTGCGAGGATTTCTATTTAGGTATGTCAGTAAGTAAATCGCTTAACGTTATATAAGCATTCACGTGACCTAAAGTAGCCGCCCTAAGTATGTATTTGACAAATGACATCCTTCCGGCGTTAAAAAAGCGATACGTTTTCGATTCGAAATGAAGGTTCATTATTCCTTGAAAGCAGTTTTCTGTTCAATGTTTATAAATCTATCTCTTTCATTTTGTACATTACGTCTAATACAGAGATTTTACGATACATATGTTGGCCACTTATAAGGCCTAAAAATTCATAAATTCAGAAATGCATTCATTTATTTGCCTTGGTAACAGAGATATTTATTATGACAAATCGTTACGTAGACCATTTAAACACTTTGGTTTCTGTCTGAAGAGTCTGAGAGAATTTCTGAGAGTGAAATTCTTTTGGCTACCCTGTACGCTAAGATACTTTTGATGCTGACTGTCAATTGAATAAAGCATATTTTCCAAGTGCGGGAAAGAAACAAAGAAGGAATCTTACTCTTTTACTTTTTCATTACAATATTTGTATTAGTATTATGCCTAATTTATTGTCCGCAAGATTAAGGAGGATAGTTTGATACTACAAATAGTCAAGTTCATCTAGAAAGCATTTCTTAATTATAAACTAACAAATGGCTTGTTTTGAAACGTCATGACAACCATTGTTCAATTAAATTTCAAGAGTTCATATAGAAGATGCTTCGTATTTAAGAACTAACAACTCGTTAGTTCTGAATACCCTCATAAAATGGAGTAAAGTAGTAACTGAATTCCCACAACAGTTGAACTTTGTTATCATTATTGCATCAGGATGTTTTAACAAAAACTCATAGACACATAAAGATTACTTGAGTTTTCATGGCAGTGAGAAGCATTTCTTATTTAACTCGTATTTCTAATACAAAGAAATCTTAAAAATCTCTCATATACACAACAAAAGTCTAACAAAATAAAATAACGTAATAAACGTCATAGCAGCCAATGGTGTTAACTCTAAAGGCGCACTTCCTTATTAAAGCTTACTAAAATTTCGTAAAATGGTCTAAAATGACAGTCAGTTAGTGGCGTCCTAAAAGTAAAACGGAACAAATTAACATAATTTTACTTTGACAGCTCTATTTAAAACGTCATTGTCTCTACGAGGTCTCTACCTTTATTCTTATTTATAAACGGCATTGCTTTAGATAGAAAAAAAACAGAATTTACACCTTTCAAAATTAACGCGGGATTCTATTCATTTTGTAAAAACGGGAATTAATCACGCAGTATATTGTAACGTCGAAGATTATTCCGTCACGTTTCGATTTTTCAAGAAAAACATCATCATGGGATTGGATGTGTGTTCAATACCATTCCCGTTTTTACAAAATAAATAGTCATCATCATCAACATTTCAGGCATAAAACGTCCAGTGATGAACACAGGCCTCCCTCATGGATCTCCATGAGGGGTAGTTGCCATTCTCACCACGCTTGGCAGCCGGGTTGGTGGTGAGCGCAGTATGGGATGTTGATACACGGATAGACGCTGCTGCCTATCTTCCGGAGGTATCCCTTAGCAGGCTCTTACTGCTTCCATGGGCATGAGAGGAGGGGTATCATTCCACTGCCGGCACCCCACGGCGGAAATAAATATTATCACGTTAATTTTGAAAGGTGTAAATTCTGTTTTTTCTCTTGAATTTACACCATTGTTTAATTTAATACGTAGAAAAAAGAATATCTTATAGTGCTTTATTCGTCTTCATATACTTAGCTCCTTATTTATGAACAAACAACTCGTGAGTTCTGAAAGCCCTCATAAAATGGAGTTAGGTAGTAAGTGAATTCCTATGCAGTGGACAGCCATTAATCTTGTACTCCGGCCGGCGCGAGCATCCATCATCTGCGTCGAGTCATTCTATTACAGCTAAAATTTGTTATTGCATCAGCGACTAGAACTCTTCAATTAGATTTTTTTTAGGTAAATCTCTGCATGACTATTTAGTTTTGACGAGCTCTGAGGTCCGCCTGCGACGCTAGAGGTTGCGGGTTCGATTACCGCCTGGGAATAAATGTCTGTATGATCTAGTCAGTCATCTAGTACCCATAACACAAGCTCTGCTTAGCTTGGGGCTAGGTGATGCTGTGTGATTTGTCCAGCATTATTTTTATTTATTTATCTGCAGATGTTAAGGGTGTTCTGTTTATATCATTATCCTCATCATTACAGCCGTAAGACATCCACTGCTGGACAAAGGCCTCCCTCATGGACGTGGATATCCATGTACTGATCATAAGGGGATGTTGCCATGCTCACCACGCTTGGTAAGCGGGTTGGCGAGCGCAGTACTGGATGTGAAAGACACTGCTGCCCATCTGCCGGAGGTATCCCTTTGCATGCTCTTACTACATCCACGAGCATGAGAGGAGGGGTAACATTCTACTGCCGGCACCCCAAGGCAATTTTCTCTCCGTCTAATTCGCGGCAAAGTGCAAATGCCCCACTCTGCTCATACCATGAAATTTTACCCTGGTTTATTTCGTAACTGTTGACAGTTATGCGCTTCTCGCGTTACGGATTCATTTAGTTTTGCACGTAGGAAAATTCTGAATATTTGCGAAAATTCTTGGGAGAATTTCGTTTCTGAGTCATGAGTGTCCAATAGGGATTTCATCATTTCAGCCATAAAACGTCCACTAATGAACACAGGCCTCCCTCATGGATCTCCATGAGGGGTAGTTGCCATTCTCACCACGCTTGGCAGGCGGGTTGGTGAGCGCAGTATGGGATGTTGATACACGGATAGACGCTGCTGTTCATCTTCCGGAGGTGTCCCTTAGCAGGCTCTTACTGCATCCACGGGTAGGAGAGGAGGGGTAACATTCTTCTGCCGGCACCCCACGGCAATATAGGGATTTAAAAGTAAGTTTTTCGGCCGTTGTAGAAGTCAACTTAGTTCCGCAAGCTGATTAGGCGTCGAGCGAGAGGTTTGCAACAGGCGCAAATGTCGTGATCATCGCTATCAATCGTCAACTTTAATTTAGTTAACCAGTGTGTCTACCACATCGAGCACATACCTAAAAAAAATATCTCTATAGAGGACACTTTAGTTTTCAAAGAAAAGTTGTAACAAATTTCTTGAACTAGACAATAATAATTACAAATTATCTTAGCGCGGGCGAAGCGGCGGGTAAAAGCTAGTATTTCATAATTGTACGGAAAAGTTGCCATAGCTTGCACGAAACTCATTTACTAAATTTGCCAATATTTTATTTGACGGCATTATATTTGAATTCTGCCGTGGGGTGCCGGCAGTAGAATGTTACCCCTCCTCTCCTACCCATGGATGCAGTAAGAGCCTGCTAAGGGACACCTCCGGAAGATGGGCAGCAGCGTCTTTCCGTATATCAACATCCTGTACTGCGCTCACCAACCCGCCTGCCAAGCGTGGTGAGTATGGCAACTACCTCTCATGGAGATCCATGAGGGAGGCCTTAGTTCAGTAGTGGACGTTTAACGGCTGAAATGATGATGATGATGATGATATTTGAATTTGTTCGTCGGCTAAATTTTCTTTATCCTATATGGTCGGCTGTTGGCGCTGAACTGTCAAAGGCGAGAGACAGTTAATTTGTCATTGCAACATTAGTGCAAAGCGCTAATGTCTTTTGGAATTCTTAAGACCTTAACTCGCCTTAATTGTGTATGTCCTCGATGGTCTACCATGAATTAGTTGTCACTGATAGATCGCCTGCCGTAACTACAGTAGTAATAATGTGTTACTATGACATCTGTCAGATTTGTAACTCATGTTACCAAATTCTGAGCAAATGAAGCCCAAACTACAGTCGCTGTTCTATAGTTTACTGCAAATTTTAGTACAAAACTATGCGCTTGAGGCGCTGTACAAGTTTTCATACATTTTTGTTGAACGGAAATGATGTACATATATCGCCCTTGTCGCCAATAGCACGAGT
This sequence comes from Pasiphila rectangulata, assembly GCA_963082625.1. Lineage (NCBI taxonomy): Eukaryota > Metazoa > Arthropoda > Insecta > Lepidoptera > Geometridae > Pasiphila > Pasiphila rectangulata. The sequence continues at coordinate 21,795,167 of OY720239.1, forward strand.
AATTTCAACCTTCTCTCTAAGACATATTTGCTTTAACAATTTCAACTATAACTCCCCCTTCACCCGAATATTGGCATGCACAGCTATGCTCTATCATGCAACATGCCAATATATCATCCGTGACAACCATGCGTCAACGTCATACAACTGATAAGGAATTTCCTCATTTCACGGCGAATTGAATATCGATCGATTACGGCGTTCGTGGCATAATGGGTATAGGGTATAGGAGACTAGAGGTCAACCATTTCATTTTCAAGATCTTAATCCAAAAAGAAGTTTAACAAAGTACATTTCCAGTGTAGGTAATTAAACAAAAAAAAATAAGTTTCTAATCAAGGTTGGTTATAACAACTTTAAAACTAATTAATTAATAGAAACAAGGAACAGGATAACGATTTTAAGAATCACATGAAAAAAAGGAAGCTAGAGATTAATGATCTTGGGGTTGTATATAACAGAACAACAAATATTATAATAACAAATCCGCTAACCTATATCTATAATAATAACCTATCTGTAATAAGCACTCAAAAAGTATTTGAGATACACGGAAAGACGCTGCTGCGCACCGTCCCTTGGCAGAATTTTACTGCATCCTCGGGCAAGAGAGTAGGGGCAACTTTCTACTGTTCCCTCGGCAATGAAGTAAATCAAAATAAATGAAAAACGTAAGTAAATGTAAAAGTAACCCCCAACACTTTAACTAGTAACCGAGGTTACTTATTTTTTTTTTTTGTAATGTGTTACCTTAGTTTTGCAGTGTACACATCATCATCATTAATATCATATCACCCGCCGGAAAAATAAAAACTGCATGCAAATCGGCCCACACGTTTAATCATAGAATAGACAATTTACAAAAGAAGAAAAAGACACATTTTAATTGAACAAAGCACCATAATTGAATTCGTTCGCTTCAGATAACTTTTTTTTCCAAGTGAGGTAAGAAGCAAACAAGTTACCTCACTCTTTTAGTTCTATTAATAAATAACGTTTTGGCTTATGCTGTAAGTTTGTGAGACTGTTTATTAAATAAATAAATGAAAAAAAAAATAAAAAAATAAGAGCTCCTGTACCACAGACAGACACACAGACACACACGGATAGCGATCAAACGTAAAACACCCATTTTTGTCGAGGGTTAGTGAAATTCAATATTATTCCTCGTCATTCTCAAACAAAGTTTAAAAAGAAAACGCGGTAAGCGCCCGGTCAACCATTTAATATTTAATTTAACATCACAGCCGCTGTGTTTTAATTAAAATATGAAAGCACAATCCTACAAATTAAATTAATAAGAAAGTTTTCGAATAACGCTCAAAGGCTAAAAAGCGAACGTTCCGTTTCTTGCATAATTCCTTTAGGAAACCTCTGAATAAACTGTAGTAGGAGGCTCTAGGGAGGAATTTAAAACAGTAAAGGAGTATGAAAACCTAAAACTTCATTCCTTTGACATTTTGGTGGAAAAGCTTAGTCACCTTCATGGTGATTCAAGTGTGTGTGTGTGAGGTGATTTTGAACATCCCAAGGAACAACTTTTGTTCTACGACTTTTCCGGATTCAGTGTTTTTCATTCAAAAAAAGACCACGAAAGATTTAACTTCAAGAGCTGATTATACGATAATGAAAACCTAAAAGCCATCCGATTCCTGATAGTTTCTGACCTCTGTAAAAATCCCGTACAGGTAAATAAAAATACCTTATTTAAACAAATAGGTACTGTTTTATTGAAAAGTACCTAAAAGAATAAAATCGAATCCGATTATGACCTGTGGATCATTTTTACATCACACCAACAAGTAAAATTAGAAGGATAGGCAATCTCTGAATAAACTGTTGTGAGAGGCTCAATGGAGGAGCTTGGAACGGAGTGTCTAGAACCTAAAACTTCAAACGAAGCATCATTTTTTTTGTATTTATTTACAAATTGGCCGTGGAATATATTATGAATATTTTTATTGTTAATATACCTGAATTATTGGAATTATATTTTTTTTATTTTAATGGGAAATGCTTTTAAAGGTTATGTCTTAATGCTTCCGCAGGTTTCCATTGGGCAGATACCTACTGCATTCACGTGCATGAGAGGAGGGCCAACATACTACTGCCAGCATCCCACGACGTTATTAAGCCTTAAGATATGAAAAGAATATGCCTATTCAGCAGTGGATGTCCTCCGTCTGAGATGATGATGATGACTCTTAAAATTTTAATTACAAAGGTAGCTTAAGCATTTTGGTCTCCCTCAGCCCCCAAGCAGGAACGTGCGAGCTAAAACTGATCTAGAATAACATTGCTGCGAAAATACGGAAAAATGATTTCGCAAAGTGAAAATGTTCCCAGGAGCCCCACTTTATAAAGCTAGAACGGTTAAGTCTGGTACATTTTGTACTCAGCTCTGCTTTCCTGAGGGGTTAAAACCACCTTTTGCAGTTGAAATTATTGGATGTTGCAGCTAGTTTAGTTCCTAGCTGTATTTTGAACTAAGTTCATTTAAAATCTCGCGGTACCTCGGTACTAGAATGTTGTTACTTTCTTGCCTGGGATTCAGTAGACGGGCAGCAGCGTCTTTCCGTGCAACAAAATTTTGTACTGCACTCCCCAACCCGCCTGCCAAGCGTGGTGAGTATGGTAACAACCCCTTTTGGAGATGGATATTGACGACAGCCACGCGCCGTGACGTAGTGCCAAAAATGTAAACCTAGTAATAAACCTAACTATGTGCTGCCGTGGGGTGCCGGCAGTAGAATGTTACCCCTCCTTTCATGCCCGTGGATGCAGTAAGAGCCTGCTAAGGGATACCTCTGGAAGATGGGCAGCAGCGTCTATGTCTATAAACATCCGTACTGCGCTCGCCAACCCGCCTGCCAAGCGTGGTGAGTATGGCAACTACCCCTCATGGAGATCCATGAAGGAGGCCTGTGTTTAGTACTGGACGTATTACGGCCGAAATGATGATGTGCTGGCAGTCGAATGTCCTCATCGTCTCCGAACTCCTTTCTAGCCTGGGCAGTAAAATCAACATTCCGTAATGCGCTCGCTAACCCGCCTGCCAAGCGTGGTGATTATAAAATACAAAAGGTGAACGCGTACAAATAGGCGGCTTTATTGCTCAGAGCAATTTTTTTCAAGACAATCCCCAAGGAAAAAACACATAATAAACCATAAATAGTTATAAGATTATCACTTTAGGTTTGCCTAAGTCGTCAAGGTGAGCAAAGCGTCCTACCCCAGAACGTAGGCCAGGCGTAGGCGTATATGGGTTCTAGAGTACTTAATCATAAGAAGGTTGTTGGCAGCAAATTAAAATCAATACAAAAATGTCAGGTCAAGAAAATTATTAATACAATATTACTTTCAATAGTTCTTTATTTTTCAACAAAAAAAAACGACTTCAAATGATAAAATAAACTAAATAAATACATTGCAACGAAATTTGAGGGTTTCCCTCGATTTCCCCAGATTTCACCATCAGATCCTGACTTGTTTCCAGTGGGACCACCTCCGAAGTGCACTCTTTCGAATAAAAAAATATTTTTAAAATCGGTCCACAATTGACGGAGAAATCGGTGAACATATTTTAAAAAAATATACAGTCAAACATATTTTTTAAAGTCGGTTAAAAATAATATATGAACATACCCTGAACTAAAGGATTAACCTGTTTTTTAGCCAATTTTTTTTTATTTAACCTGTATCGTCCCACAGGTTCATCCCTCTCCCAAGAGATCTTCCACCAATCTCCATCAAATATGTCGAGGTCGTCCCGCCATCGTTTCCTCGGTGCCCCTATGACGCCTCGTGCCTCGTGCCCATTTTACAGGTTTCATTCTACTAACGTGGCCCGTCCAATCGTACTTTTACCACGGTTTTGTATTCCACGTCAACAATATTATACCAGTAAGTGAGCTTAGTATGGTGTTTTTTCAGGCAATATTCTATGCCATTATTAAATTAAAGCTTGGCAAGCATTATATACATATATAGTATGATAGTCTAAAACTATGCTTTGTAAATTTGGGATGACAATTTTGAAATATTTTAAAAACGCCGAGGCAGGCCCAAAAGACGCTGGAGTGACGATATGTTATATGATATACCTACTAGGAGGACTGGTGGGAAGTGGCCGGCAATCTTAAGCAGTTGAAGGAGATGGAGGAGACCTTTTCCCAGCAGTGGGACACAGTATAGGTTTGAAAAAAAAAATTTTTTTTTGAAAGCTCACGCCCTTGAAGGTTTGATTTTTTTCGGTTAACTGTACTACCCTACCACTGATACTACTTAGCAAAAGCGCATAACGAATGAACGACTTTCGATAGAAAACCGGTTTTAAATAAAATAAATTAAATATAATAATTACCGTTTCGGTAACTTTATAATTTTTTGTAAATACCAAAGTTATTTGCAGATAACCATTACGTAATTATTTGTAAAAACTTTTACTAACGTATATATTTTTACAATGCAACTATCGATTCTTAGTTCTATAAGAATAATAATCGATAATAGAATAGGTCCCTAATGTTTGTACAAAAAATAATCCCTGTAAGTAATAACTGTCAAAATTATATATATCTGCAGGAAAAGGAAACATTTTATTTTAACTTCATTCGTGAAAACCCGCGGGCAACAGCATGTGTTTATGAAAATACACACACGGGGATTATAATTTCAGAATACAGCTTCAGATTAAGGCCAACATCAAACCCATACACGCTTTGCTTACCGCACTCCACTAAGACTTCATAAACTCACGAAATTCACATTCCCGTGAAGATAACATTGTCTATGTATAGGGTAAACGAAGATGTACCGAAAATAATCAGATGGCCAACGGTTCACATCAAAATAAACACATCTGTGGTAATGGATTGGTTATCATTCTCCTTGTTCCGTCTAGATAACCGGGATTAGATTAGATCATTTAACCAGAGATCTGTGAAGAATAAATTGTCTTCATGTTTAACGCAGTAAAAGATAGATAAGATAAGATAATTTATTCAAAAATCAATATAAATTCACAATAAATAACAAAAGCCGTAGCTATTTAAATGTACTAAAATATCCGTGTCTGAACTTGGATAAAACCTGTGTTTCAGACTAGTGGGACTTACATTTAATTATTGTAGGTAAATAACATAACAATCATTATAATAATCAGAAGACTTAAATGGAACAGTTTCATAAAGATATTATAAACTAAAACTAAGCTAAATTTTTACACCTATGTTCGTTAAAAACGCTTGCGTAACATTTCATTCTTGGAATACATGAAAAGGACGACATTAAAGGTTTTAAGAAAAGTTTTTTTATTACTCTTACCTAGATTGCTTGTATAAGAAAAACACTCCTTATAGGTGATCGTTTTCCTAACGCTTATTTTAAATTAGTAGACTGATAACTATTACATATATTTGACAGTATCATTTTAGGAAAACGAAATCCTTGCAGATAACCAGTGGCCTGGGAGGAACTGTTTTTCTTTACAGACAACTATCGAAAATATCAGTTTACTACAAGGAAAATTTAATCCTTGCAGGTAACCAGTGGCCTGGGAGGAAAGAAATTCTTCACAGATCACTGGTTACCTAATCCCGGTTACCTAGACGGAACAAGGGTATCATTCATCCTTTTAGCCATATAACGTCCACTACTGAACACCGGCCTCCTTCATGGATAGTCACGGGTAGTTGCCATATCGCTGCTGCTTATATTTCGGAGGTATACCTTAGCAGGCTCTTACTGCATCCACGAGCATGAGAGGACGGGTAATATTCTACTGCCAGCACCCCACGGCTAGAGTTATGTGACGAGTTCGAATAAGATACTAAGAAGTGAGATGAGACCAAAAGAAGTAAGGCCTTTGCATCTATTATAGATGATTTATACAGCGTCAGCAATCATGCTGCTGGTAATCATGCTGTACGAGACGCTGCAGTGCCTGGGACATTGTAAGATGGATTAGGCTTGCCCAGCACCTATACCATCCTCTCAGCTTAGTCAGCTATTATTCAGAGGAAAGAACAGGTCAATACGTCTGAAGCTAACTAAGCCGCGGGTTTCCTCATGATGTTTCCTTCACCGTTATAGCACGAGTTAAGTGTGCACATATGTACATTTTTCAAGAAATAAAAATCCATTGGTGCACTGCCGGTATCGAACCCACGACCTTCGGATTTAAAGTCAGGGGTACATACCACTCGGCCAACATGGCTTTTATGATTTTTTTGATGAGACCAAGTAACACGCTAAATCACATTGCACGAGAATTGCCCCCTGAACGCTTTGCTAGTAACCGCATTGCACTAAGACATTATGCTCGCAAGTTCACGAAATTCTCATCCTCTTGAAGATAACTTGTACGTCTAACGCACTGGTATTTCATTTAAGTTTATCAGCTGTTACACGTAGCTAACTTGGTTGCTGAAGTTGTTAATATTTCCGAATAAATAATGCATTTTCGGGGGAACATACGGGCGGAAATTCTGACAAGATTTTTTACAGGAATCAAGTCGCGAGGAGTGCATACATTATCAACTACTACTACTATTTCTGGTAGAGATAGCGCTTTGGCGATAAGGCCGTCAATTGTGACTATGTTTTCAGTGTTTATCTTGTTATTATGTTTAGTAGGTGTACAATAAAGTATTTTCTATCTATCTATCTATCGCATAGCTAAGCCGTAGGACGTCCACTTCTGGACATAAGCCTCCTACATCGACCAAGTAGATCATGGGGGGTTTTGTGCCATACTCACTACGCATAGCAGGCGTTTTGGCAAGCGCAGTACGGGATGTTGATACACGGAAAGACGCAGCTTCTCATCTTCCGGAGGTATCCCTTGGCAGATTCTTACTGCATCCAATCCTGTTCGGGTTAATTGAAATATAATTATAAAATATTGTTGCTTTTATTATTTATACTCAAATATATTTTAAATCCAGCTCCTCGTCCATACGAACCTAGTAAGACGGCTAAAGAGGACAAAACCTTTTGAGATAGCATAGTGCAATTTGTGTCAGTGCAAGTAGTTACTAAGTGATATTTTTAACTTTACAAAGAACACAAGAACAAAGTGTCTTCCCCTTAATAAAATGAGTCAATAAGAAAAGTGCTGATGAACACTATCTTACAGTTTATTTTTATAAAACTAAATTAGCATAAAATTACTCATTAGCCGATTTGGCTAGATTGTAATGTATAGTAGTGTAGGTCATGTTAACTTATACTAAATAAATAAAAAGAAAAAAGAAATATACTTTAGAGTGCGAACTTCAAAGTCAAGTTTTTATGAAGAAGAAAAAAAACTCGAATTTTAAGTCCACACTTTAGTCATCTCTAGATAGATAGATAGAAAATACTTTATTGCACACCTTAAAACTAAACAAAATAAAAATATAAACTTGTGAACATAGTGACAATTGGCGGCCTTATGGCGATCTCTACCAGGCAAACTTGGGATGGATTGGATTGTAAAAATACGACAAGGGGTTATTATGGTGCACGTTGAGTTAAAAGTAATTACAAAATATACATAAATTATATTGAAATACTACGTACATACATAATATAATTTATTATACATATAACTTATAAATATATACATACTTACAAATCACTAATAAATATATCAATAACATGTCAATGAACTAGGCAGCTAGTGACAACAGGACAAACAGTGCATCTCTAGATGCTGTGCAAACCTCTGCTCCCCCTCTGCAGCTTCGTGGCCAGGATGTCACGTGGGTTCCGCACGCTAGGTACCTTGGAGTGGAGATAGACCGGTCGTTGAGTATGCAGCCCCAGGTAGATCGCGCGCTTGGCCAAGCTCGCGCTGCCCGGGGGCTCCTCCGACCTGTCTTGGACTCACATCTCCCGCTCAGGACCAAGCTGCGGATGTACAAGATGTACATCCGGTCACGACTGACGTACGCTGCACCAGCCTGGTACGCCCTAACATCTGCCACCAACAGGACCCGCATACAAGCGCAGCAGAACATCACGATGCGGATCTGCACGGGCGCGGGCCGCTATGTCAGGAATGACGTCATCGCCCGCGACGTGCGGATCCAAACTATCGAGGCCTTTGTAACACATACGGCGCGTCGTATGTTCGACCGCGCCGACAATGGGCCCCACGCCCACCTCAACGGCCTCGCCCCGCTGCATGCCCGACCCCCGGACCAAAACGGTCAGTGGCGCCAACAGCCACGTGACCTCCTACACAAAGAAGAAGACGAAGACTAAACCACAAGGACAGCCAGCCAGAAAGGCACTTTTCAATTGACCCAGGGGTAGTTGCCCCTGGAGTAGAAGCCGGGGTAAGGAGGTGTAACCTCGAGGCCCCACCCGGAGACCCCCGAAGGGGTCCGGAAGACAGGAATGATGACCTCCGCCCCGTGTGTTGCCATGCTAAATACCTCGGCAACTAGTCAGCAACAATGCACGTGCTTTGTACTTTGTACTTGAGCTACACTTCCTAAGTACTTCTGCGGGAACACCTGAGGAACTTCGAATATACTCGTGTGTGCTATGGAATAATACCAGTTAAGAATAAGAATGAGAAAATATTTATTTACGACTCATAGGTACACAGGTAATTTATAATTACACAATTTACAAATACAAATAAAAATAACATTTATTTTGCGAAAATGGGTAAATACAAAAGATGGTAAATAGTCAAATAAGTTCAGCCATTATCTATATTAAGCATGCAAAAAAATTTTAATTTAAAAAGAATAAAATCCTATGAGATATAAATTGTTCAGCACATGCCGTGAGAACACGGCACTGATTTTCAGTGGCGCCATATTTGCCCCACAGGGCGCAACACCGACCACAAAGTTAATAAGACATAGGTATTAAACAATTTCACGAAATAATCAATAAAGTATGTTGATTATTCTACCAAACACAAACACAAAAAGTAATATAATCTTAACTTATGTACTAGATATAATGTATATATTTTAATACAGCTTCAAATGCAAGCCTAAAAACGACCGTTTATTAAATGGATCTTTGAGAATTTATCAAGTGTTTTTTTTATGTGGTCTTAAAATAAATCAAACTAATTTTACTAGTTAAGTTACCTATCGATATTGTTAATGCAAATTTTAGGTTCGGGTTAGTTTTCCTAGATCCTCAGTATTATAATAAGAATAAGAATAATTTATTCAACATAACTTACAAAACAGTTTAGGTTCGTAGGTAATAACATAAAAATAAAATGAAAAGACTTATTATTTAGATTATTCTAATAATATTACTTTTTAGTTAAGTCTACTGCAAGTGACACAGTTTAGGTGTCATTACTTTCCGTGCTAGTCAAAAGACTGTGTTACGGCAAAGTATTAATTCCTGCCCCATTGAAATACGGATCATAAGTGGAGTTTTGTTTAAGTGAATACATAAGCAATGGGGGCCGGTAGTAGAAGACAATATAATGTATTATATTATATTACAGTACCTATTAATAAATATCAGCGAAACATTTTTTTTTTCTCACGAGGTCTTCCGATCTAGGAAGAGGTGGTTTCGGCAGAATACCAGCGTCCGCTGCTAACACAGTGGGCATAATGCTGAGCGGGGACCAATTTGCTACTGTGGCACACTTAATTTTTATTCTATTGGTCCTATTTATTTTACTAATTGCTGTTTTTCTTTTTATGTATAAACTATGTAATGTTTTCTTTGTGTTTTAAAATGTATTGTGTGCTCTTTAGTAAATCAATGAATGTCTATGTCTATGTCTAGATTGTTGCCTTTTGCCCGTGGATGCAGTAGGAGTCTGCCAGGTGCTTCGCAGGATGAGCGGCTGTGTCTTTTTGTGGCTTAACATCTCGTATTGTGCTCGCCAACCCGCCTGCCAAGCGTGATGAGTATGGCAACTACCCCTCATGGAGATCCATGAGGGAAGCCTATGTTCAGCAGTGGACGTTTTACTTCTAAAATGATGATGATGATGATGACAATAGCTGCCATACTCACCACGCTTGGCTTGGGTTGGCGAGCGCAGTACGAGATATTAATATACGGAAAGACGCTGCTGCACATCTTCCGGAGGTATCCCTTAACAGGCTCTTAATGAATCCATGGGTATGAGAGGAAGGGTAACATTCGGCGATTGTCATGAGATGTTTGAATTTAAAACCAGACCTGCATTTTTATTTGGTAAATGTACCGCAGTGATCTCGAACCCGCATGTTTCAGCAGTATTCAGCTCGTCACTCACTGCTCGTAGGTCGTAAAACTTTTAAATTTAAAACTAAATCTAGAACATTCTCTAGCTTTATAACCTAGAAAAGAGTAAAGGCGATTCCCGCTGGGAGCTTCCGCCTATAATGTAACAATCCGCAGGCTGGTTACGTATCTAGCGACAGGTTTACAAAAGGCCAGTTTTGATTTAGTTAATAGTGTTGTTGTATATTCGGCACGAAGTTAACTCAAGAATTGACGCTTGACATCGATGATCGCGAGATATATGCCTGTTGCAAATTTGTCGCGAGATACCTACGTAATCAGCCTGCCAAAGTTAGTCTTGAGAATTTTATTATAAATCTTTCGTTCCAGCCGCCGACCAGTCAACACCTCGGCGTCTCACCTGAAGATGCCTCGCGGAGAGGCGAAACACGTGTCGTCGTGTGGGTTTGGGTATGCATGTTGCACTGACAACCTAGTTCTCCCTTCATGTGCATAATTAGCGGGCGGGAGGGCGGTGCATATGCATCTCAAAATTAGCGGAATTAAAACTAGATGTTTTCAGTGCATTTTATTCATGGATTTCCGCAAAGTAACGCCTAATTCCATTAATCATTAACTCATCTTTATCATCCAGCGACACGACTGCTGTCCAGGTCAACTGCTAGACTAAGGCCTGCCTCAAGGATCTTAAAGTTTTGATCATGAGGGTTAAGCTTCGCAGGGGGGTTGGCAAGTGCAGTCAAAGAGCTGCCCATCTTTCGGGCGTATTCCTTGGCAGATTCCTAATGCACCCATGGGCAAGGAAGCGAACAAATTCAATTATGTGCTTTATTTAATTTAGATGTGTTTTGTTTTTATGTTGTAAATTCTGCCTATTCTAAGTAGCGTTTTGATCTATTGAATAAACACTTATTGACTTTGACTTTAAAGAAGCAACATTCTACACGTGTCAGCAGGCAGCACCAACTGAGTCTTCGAAATCGTCAAAATATTGTTTAAATTTGAACCGTTCGATTACAGACCAGTCTCCCAATGAGAAACACCCTGTATTCCATCGAATAGCAATAGCTAGTCGAGCGTTGAAATAAAAGCTGGCGTTTCCGAGAGCCCGATATTGCTTCCCCGACGGGTAATCGCTTTCTGCTACTTAACCGACTGCAAAAGACAAGGTTAAAAATACACTTTGAGAGCTTGTGATCAAGCTATTTACGAAACTAAACAGAATTAGTTTAGTTTATATGCACTGCAGTAAACGATGGAAATGAAACACGCTGGGGCTAGTAGGTTATTGTGCCCGCTTAGATATTTCCAAAAGCCCTGTTGGCCGAGTGGTATATATCCCCAACGTTCAATCAGAAGTTCGTAGGTACAATACCGGCCCTGCGTCAATGGTTTTTCTTTCTTGAAAAATATGTTTGCATATTTAACACGTGTTTTAACAATGAAAGAAAATGGAGAGGAAGCACGCAGCTTAAGCACCTTCAGAAGTTTTGTCCTGTTCTTTCTTCAGCCGACTAAGCTGGGGATGGTATAGGTGCTGAGCGAGCCTAATCCATCTAACATTGTCCTAGGATTGCAGCGTCCCGAAAAGCATAATTACCAAGTTGCTGACGCTGTATAACATCTATCTTTAAGATGTGAAAATCCAATACCTTTTCCTAACCACAAAATACATCCTTCTTTCATTATTACTGCGGCAAGCCCACACCTTACTAAACTAACCCACATTACTCACAAAGTGTCGCATTAGCAACACGCACTGCGGGAAAGCTAATGCTTTATTGTGATATTGTAGGAAAAATGTTAGGGTGTCAGTACATTTAAATGTTGTACATATATCTCACTAATCTCACTTATAAAGCCGAAAGTTTGTTTGTATAGACGTATGGATTTGTGTTACCTCTTAACGCAAAAACTAGGCTACGGATTCAGATGAAACTTTGCACACGTTTAAATGTTGACTAGGATTTACACATAGGTTAATTTGTATCGAGGTAGAACGCATGCGAAGCGGCTGGCATAAGCTAGTATTAACATAATTTCAGCCGTAAAACGTCCACTACTGAACACAGGCTTCCCTCATGGATCTCCATGAGGGGTAGCCATACTCACCACGCTTGGCAGGCTGGTTGGCGAGCGCAGTACGGCATGTTGATACACGGAGAGACGCTGCTGCTCCAAATCCAGGCAAGATAAGGAGATCGCTCGGCGAACCGAAAATGCCTGGATAAGCTATTGGGCCAAGGGAGATTTAATGAAGAAACCTGACTTCCCATTCTCCCTCAAAAGGAAACTGATGGATACTTACATTCTTCCCGTCCTAACTTATGGTGTGAAAATTTGATCATTGACGCAAATTTAGAAGTCCAAGGTCAAGGTTTGCCAACGTGCGATGGAGCGCAGCACTCTGGGTGTCCGACGAACGGATATAATCCGTAACACCGAACTGCGCTCTAGCACCAAAATCGCAGATGTCAAAAGGCCGCGAGGCTTAAGTGGGATTGGGCTGGCCATATCTGCCGCATGCCAAGAGAACTGTGGCCAAAGGTCACCACGGAGTGGCACCCAGACCCGGCGAGAAGGCGACGCGGTAGACCAAGACGGAGATGGCGGGACGAGCTCGATGATTTTCTGGAGGACGATGGACCCGTGTAGCTCAGGATCGAGATGTCTGGCAGAAATGGGAGGAGGCCTTTGCCCAGCAGTGGGACACTAATGGCCAATAATAAATAATAAAATTTAGCCCCATCATAAGACATAATAAACATAAGATAAAATGAGCTCGCCAAGTGTTTTGTTATTCTTTTAACTCAATATTATAGAAATATACCCAGGCAATTTTCTTTGTTCAGAAAGAAAAGAGGTCTGTAAACCTAAAGAACCCTTTTCTCGAACAATTAATTGGCATGTCATACAAAGCTTAATTCTTTAATAAGTTATTAATATTATGAAGTAAACATACGATCTGGGCGCGGGCTGAATCTCAAACCGCCCGCCCATCGTTAACGTCTAACGACGTGAGCACTTCACGTAGGGTGTCCATGCTTCTGTCTATAATTAAAATGGTACTAATGATAAATATTTTTTTAAGCTATCATGAGTATTATAAATGAATGAATGAACACTTTGTACACAAGATTTTGAACAAGATTTTGTTGTGGTAGGATCACGTTTTCGGGGACTTTGCAAGTGATTTAACAACCTTTGTGGTTCAGCTGGTTTTATAGCCGGCTGAACTTTGTCTAAAAATGTTAAGTATGTATTTAAAATGCTGTATTTAAGTATCCTATAAATCATCTGATGCCCATAACACAAGATCTGCTTACATTGGGGCTACATGTTCAGCATTATTCATTTATTTTCTTGAGCACCAAAAAAATAACAATAAAATTTACCTTGTGCACGAAAAAAACAATGAACATTGAATGACTAAATGCTTATTGCATTATTATTTTTTATTTACTAAATCGAAAGAACCTTTGCCCAGCAGTGGAAAAAAATAGGTTTATAAACAAGAAATATACGTTATTGTCCAGTTAATACGTTACCAAAAAAATTTCAACTTTTTTTCTCTGACATACAACCCTAAATGAACCAACAAATTATATTTAATAACAATCTGCCAACCCTTATCTTAAAGCGCTTAAAAAACACTAAAAAAGAATTTACACGTCTTTCGCCTCTCTACAAGGCATCTTAAAATCCCAAGCTTATATATATTATGGTCACCCGAAGTCTCTCGACCCGGCAACAAACGTACACACTGCACTTTTTGCCTGGCTAATGTTTCTTAGGCGAGGTTCTTAGCCCATCATCGTTATCATCACGCTTTGGTCCTTCTTTATGCGAAAACTCTGTTTGAACGGATTTATTCCCTATCGGAGTATCTAAGAAAAACATGATATACGCCTGTGTTGCAAACCTGATATATTCGAGATTCGTAATCAGCCTGCCGTTTCTTCGTCAGCTGAAATGCTAAGAGACCAATAGCAGTACAAAACTGTACTACCAGTACTACGCACTGCGACGCACACCAAAAACAAAAAACAAGATCACCCATTCTAGAAGTAAAACTATATTATCCAAAACAAAAAAAGGAAATCCCCTGAGTGTACCAACGAGATTTGTTTTGTGCAAACAATACAAACAGACGTTTGTCTCCAGTTCCTCAATTTACTTCCAGAGTCGATGACAGACGGGCTTACTGACGGGCCAAGTTTGGATCAAGTTTGAATGTGCTCAATATTTCAGGGATACATGACGTATGGATGGATTAAGATGAGAACAGACTGGACTTAACTCGCTTAAAAATATTTATAAACGAACTTATCTTTTTTCTTGTGTTATCGGAAAATAACGGCGATACATTCAGTTGAACTCGTCGCGGCGTGTTTCTATTTAATACATATTATGACGTCATGAGCCCCTTAACTTAGATGCGCTTTTTTGTTTTATTAATTTTAATTAAAAAAAATACGTGTCTGTTATTTTTAACACCTGACTGTAAGATTAAATATAACTTCGACTTTTATATCCTATCAACATGCTAATAGAGACAGATATACATGATGACTGATAAAAAATAATATTAAAATAATTATAAAAATAAAATTATTGTAATGTTATACTTTTGATCCATGATTATAAAAACCCCCAGACCAAAACATTAACCCCGAAGAAATCGAACCCAAAACATTAACATACTATCTATCATTTTCAAACAATGCTTGTTTTCTTAGAGCCGTGAGGCGCCGGCAGTAGAATGTCGCCCCTCCTTTCTTGCCTGTGGATGCAGTAAGAACGTACCAAGGGGTACCGCCGGAAGATGGGCAGCAGCGTCTTTCTGTGTATCAACATCCCGTACTGCAATCGCCAACCCGCCTGTCCAGCGTGGCGAGTATGGTAGTAAGCCTTTCATGATCTTTGAGATCCATGAGGGAGGCATATGTCTAGCAGTGGACGTATATATATATTCGTACCTTTAATACAGCTCGTATTAAAGATACGATAGAGCGGAACAAAGTCTCCAAAGTGTTTGCGAGAAATATGTTTATTGGGCAAAGCCAGATGACGGAGCTGAAGAGGGAAGATGGCAGCATAGCGTCAAGTAAAGCAGAAGTGTTAAGGGAAGTCGAAAGGTTCTATGGACAGCTCTACGATTCGGTCACTAAACCTGTTTGCAGTGTGGCAGAAGACAGTCCTAATACGGCTGTGATGATGATGATGACATATTAAACACAGAGAAGATCAAACCCAAATATTTCCATACTATCCATCATCCATCATCTTCTTCAAATAAATGCTTCCTATCTTAGATGTTGGCTAACTTGATTTCAATAACAATGGTATTACAAACATATTTCAATGCAACGATTCTGTACTGAATTAAGGATGACTCTCGCTAGACCGTGTCGAGCCCGAGCCGAGTGTCGGTTCGAAACCCCACCACGGCTTGGACTGTTGCCAGATTTTTGAATGTACTGATGGATAACGTCCAGGTGCAAAACTGCACCTTAAGACGGAAGAGTGTATTCTTCGGCCCCGCCGGCGGGACTGGTTATTGAATATGTGCCTAGCAGCTAATGTGGGATGGGTTGACGTCACCTCCGGGTTAGCGGCGGTGAGCTTGTCAACGGGCAAGCCGAGAACGTGTCTTGGTCGACGGAGGAAAGAACTCGTGGGCAATGGCTCTATCGGGTAGTCGGAGGGTAATCCCGAGATTAACGGATTGAGAGCCGAGTGTCGGCCGTAGCACGGTCAACTAATATTACAAATATTTGTATGGCCACACTGACGCTATACCGAGCGGCAAGCGAGTGACGGCCGAGCAATGGACAACGCTCGGAAAAATTGCTCGGACTCGGTTCAGATACGGCATGGTCTAGCGTGAGAGCGTGAGTCATCTTTTGCGCGTAGTCCTAAGAAGTAAATAGTTGGATGTGAATCAAAAACAGAAGCAATGATTTTATTTGTGTGTAAACAATAATGCTGACGCACTTACGCTGGTTTTGACAATAAATCAAACTGCTATTGTTACCATTTATTGTGCAATCATGCAAGAACTTTCGTGAAAATAAATTAAAAGTAAAAAAAAAAATTAACAAACAAGCTTTTATATAAACGTCCCTACTAACAATAATCCGCCTGATTGAGAGTTACTCGAAAAATTATATGACATCACTCTAAATACAACATGGTGCCCTCATTTTGTATTTAGAGTGATGTAAGATAACCAGACAAGAAACCAACTGTCCAGTGATAACTAAAAAGTAAAAAAATAAATTAAAAGTAAAAAAAAGTTTTTAACAAACAAGCTCTTATTTAAACGTACCTATATACATACGTATGTATATATATATATTTACTATATATATATATATTTAGATCCATGAGAGAAATGCCTGTGCCCAGCAATGGACGTCTTACACCTGAGATGATGCACACAAACCCGCTGACCAATTATTGCAAGTAGCATTTTCTTCAAGAGACTAAATGCCGAAGTAAAATATTTATTACCAGCTGCACTCCGCGGTTTCACCCGCGTAGTTTTACGGTCCTGTGGGAGTACGGGGATAAAATATAGCCCATGTTACTCAGGGATAATTTAGCATTCTAATAAAATTGTGAAAGAATTTGAAAATTTATTTGTTACAAACGTACAAAATACAATATAGAAACCATTTCTCTTTATAATATTAGTATAGATAGATATATGTAGATATCCCCTATCACCCGGTTATTCAAACAAGATTGATAGCACTGCATTTGCGAAGAATAGAATATGTTTCGATAATATTTCTTTGTGAGCAGAGATTTAGCATAACTTCGTTTAGAGGCGCTACGGTTGGTAAATGCTTTGAATTATGCAAGGAAATTGAAATATTGGGAAAATGTGTTTTGGAATTCGTTTTAGAGGAAGTTTATGATATACCACTGTCATAAGTTTGCTCGGCACCAACTGAACTGTCCTAGTACTAGTAGATATAATCTAAGCTAAGTTTTGTACAAGTTTGTAGAATTAAAAAAATGAAGAGGTAACCTAGTTTTTTATAATGTGGACCCTCAGTTTGCAATCTGTTGACGAGCTCTGTGGCGCAGCGGGTGAAGGTCCGCCTGTAACGCAATGAGTTGCGGGTTCGATTCCCGCCTCGGGACAATGTCGTACGATCTGCAGATATTTGTTCAGGGTGTTCTGGGTGTTTTTCCATATATAATAAAAATATCTATCTATGTAGTATAATGTATTAAGTATATCAGTCATCTAGTACCCATAACACAAGCTCTGCTTAGCTTGGGGCTAGATGATGCTGTGTGATTTGTCCAGCATTATTATTATTATTAATGTACACATCATGCCTTTTCATTTGGTACCACATTTGGGTATAGAAATGAAAAATGCAATCAAAATTTTGTCTCCGACGGGACTCGAACCCGTAACGTTCAGACGAACACCTTCAAAATACAAAATTTTGATTGCATTTTTCATTTCTATAATGATACCTTAGTGTGGGTTTACACTTTAAATAAAAAACATTGCTTACATTTGGGTATATTTGGAAACATTATATTATTTAACTGGGTTGTCTGTTAATAACTGTTATAGTGCGCCGTTCACTCGTTAATAATATCAACAACATACATTTTCAATGCATTTTCAATTATGTGTAGTAATTTATATTTTTTTGTATAGTATAAGTATGTATGTATCTAGTTTACAGTATGTACGAGTATGTGTAAGTACCTCTATTTGATATTACGTCATTTTTTTTTATGTGTAACTATGGTTTTCGCAATAATAAAATACATTTTGTGCTCCTAGGGTCAAGTGGCCGATTTAAGGGTATCAACAGAATACCAGCGCTGACCCGTCTCCTGATAGTGAAGCATAATGCTGAGTTGAGACCAATTCGCAGCAGTAGCACAGAACACTTTATATTTCTAGCATTTTTTATAATTTTATTTAACCTATGTTGTCCCACTGCTGGGCAAAGGTCTCTTCTAAAGTCTTCCAACCATCCCGATCCTTTGCAGACTCCCACCATCCGCTGTCAAAGGTAACAAGTTCATCCCGCCAACGCTTCCTCGGTCGACCCCGACACCGCGTTCCCTCATCAGGGAGCCAAGGTGTTATACTCTGAGCCCATTTATCTGCTGGCATTCAGTTCACGTGGCCCGCCTAGTCCCACTATGTCCCATTTCTAGTATAAGGTCTCCTTATATTTTTATTTTTTTATCTGTGTCTGTTAAGATTTTGTTATTTTTTTTTACAGTGAATAAATAAATGTCTATGTCTATGTCTATTTATCCCCTTTTCACCCCGCATATCTTGTTAAATTCTTAACAGATTTCGATAAAACATATTTAAGAACCACCGCCAGAAAACCTGCTTATAAATAAATCATTCCACTGGTTTAAGAGTGGATGTAGTACGGTGTAGTACGGTGCCACAAACAGACAATAATAACACCCCTCATTTTTGTCGGGGTTTAAAAATTGGGATTTTTACAGAGACAAACATCAATACGGATAAGTCTTATTATTGTTTTATATTACGTATTGGTGAGTGGTATATACTGAGACGTTTTGGTCAAAATAATATTTGAGAGATTGATACCGAACTTCTAAAAAAAACTTTGATAGATATATTTTGTTTTAAAAACATGTTTGAAAAAAAAATTCAATCAATTAGATCAAGTTACAGGTACACAGTTTAATCTCGCGACAAGCTTTTTTATCATATAGATTGTGTAAAGACGTTTCAAGTTGACGTTAAACTTTGATGGAAAATGTTTATTTTATTATTTTTAGTACGTTTAAATAAAAGCTTGTTTGTTAAAAAGTTTTTTTTACTCTTAATTTATTTTTTACTTATTAGTATCTAATCACTCGACAGTTGGTTTCTTGTCAAAAAAAAATTCAGCTCAATCGGTTGCAGATATCTGTTTCAAAATCGAGTCACACGATTCCACGAACAAACATAGTTGTAGTTACATACAAACATACATACCTACATACATACAGGGAAAGCTAAATAAAAGCTTGGAAGATGAACGGATTTTGATGAATAACTTAAGGAGATTACATTAATACAAATCGATTGTCGTAGGTAGGGGAATTTACATTTATGAGGTAGTTTTTGAGATTTGGAGGTTTAATAGTTTTTTTTTGTCCCAGGATAACTCTTGCAAGGATGGTCAGATTTTGATGAAATTCATAACTTATGGAGATTTAATCAATACAATTTGATTTGTTTTAATTTTGGGGACTTTTTAAATAATGGTGTAGTTGTTGAGATATGGGTTTATTATATTTAGAATTCAATGTTTGTTGACCGAGCATTATGGAGCAATGGATTTTTAATAAATATAAACACAGGGAGATTTTACTAATACACGGTAGTAGCCGATTGAAACGCAGGAGGTTGCAGGTTCAATGGAACTTCATTACCACAAGTCGCTTGCTCATTCTAAGTTCGTGCCGAAAAACAAGTATAATAGTGTGTACGGGATTCCCTCAAGGTATACTGCCCTAAATTTTAATTTTCGGTTGGGTTTATAGTTTCACTTAATGATGTTTGCTTGTTTTCACACCCAGTTCTGATGATGGGATCCAAGATTGGTCGAGGGAAATACTCAAATATAATAGGCGTGCTTATAGCGGTTTGGGTATATTCAGCAACAAGTCAAGTCGAGGAATTTACTGTTCATCATCATCATCATCATTTCAGCCGTAAAACGTTCACTACTGAACAAAGGCCTCCCTCAATGGGGGGAGGGGGGGGGGGGGGGGTAGTTGCCATACTCACCACGCTTGAGCGCAGATATACCACAGATTACAGAAACTAAGTTATACGGGATGTTGATACACAGAAAGATGCTGCTGCCCATCTATTGGAGGTATCCCTTAGCAGGCTCTTACTGCATCCACGGGCATGAGGGGAGGGGTAACATTCTACTGCCGGCACCCCACGGCAATTTACCGTTAGTCGGTTTTAAAAAAAACAATTGTTTGAATTATGATATGCTGTTATGTTCAATATGAATGACTATCGTATCTTTGGTGTAAATGGCCAACACCATGGTTGTTTTTGTGCAAGTTTTCATAGAAAACTTATCCACGTGTCTACGTCACGATAAAACATGAAGAATGAAAAGAATATTTTCATGAAAAGGATCACATCCGTACTCCGTCATCACTGTTCCAAGTCTCGTCTCAGACGACACGCCTCGGGGGAAATTAAAGCTTACATACAGATAATAAAGTTTTATATTCAATGGAATTAGAAACTGATTTAAATTTTCTACATTTTAGGGTTTCGTGGTAAAACAAGAAACCCTTTTAGTTTCGCTTTGTCTGTCTGCCTGTCAGTTCATCACCGGCTATGCAAAAAGAGACATTTAGTCCTAGAAAGCTGTTATTTCGCATGGACATATAAAATGATAACGCCGAAATAACGCTACAAAAAAATGCTGAAACAAATAATTCAATTGGAGTACCTCCTATACATGTATGGTGGGAATGAATTTTTAATTCTTAAGATACTCATTGTGTATCGTTGAATAGTTATTTTGAAACCATTTAAAAGTTACGAAAACATTTTTTCTATTTAGGGTTTCGTTTGCGAAATATATAGTTTTAAAGTTTTTTCGAGCGCAAAAATATTATTTAAGATTTATACAGCAAAAACATACACCAACTTCAAACTACAGGTCAGGTTAACTACGGAACCCTACATAGCGCGTGGCTCGACACGCACCTGGCCTTATTTATTCTTCATAACGATTGAATACTTGAATTGCTCTTGGGTTGATTACAGAACACTACTTAGAGTAAAGTAGCACTTAGATAATCTCTCCTCCAGCCGTAGGATGTCCACTGTTAGACAAAGGCTTCCCTCGTTGATCACTAAGTACTGATAATGAGGGGTTATTGCCATACTCACCACGCTTGGCAGGCGAGTTGGAGAGCGTATAGGACGCTTCCTATACGCATATGCATATGCATGTATAGCAGCGTCTTCCCATACGCTGTATGGGAAGACGCTGCTGGCCATCTTTCAGAGAGCCCTTGGCAGGTTCTTACTGCTTCCGGCACCCACGGCAGCACTCAGGTACTCGTATTTATATAATACCTAACCTAATAATTTGACGACCTCTGTGGGGCAGCGGGCGAAGGTCCGCCTGCTACGCAAGAGGTTGCGGGTTCGAATCCCGCCTCGGAACAAATGTCTGTATGACCTGCAGATATTTGTTCAGGGTGTTCTGGATGTTTTCTATATATAATAAAAATATCTATCTATGTAGTATATTGTGTTAAGTATATCAGTCATCTAGTACCCATAACACAAGCTCTGCTTAGCTTGGGGCTAGGTGATGCTGTGTGAATTGTCCAGCATTATTTATTTATTTATTTAATATTTGATTTCCGATCTGTGATCGGACCTTAGAATGCAACGACTTATTTAAGGATTTACTAAAATTATTTTTACTCGTAATATCCAAAAGAACAACAACATCTGCATCTTCTTCATGGATACTCACGGAATGCTGCCAAGGACCCCAAGTCCATCTCCATTATTTTAAAAGCGTGCAATAGCGCCGCTCGAGATGGAGTTTGTACCCCACTTCCCTTCACCCTTCTACCAAAATACGCAACAGCGCCGCCAATGCGGCCGAGTGCGAGAGTTCGAGTCCCGCTCGCTTTGCTCATGTATTTTGGTCGGCTAACTTCCGTACGTTAAAGCTGTATTACACTACATGGTATTCAGGGCCCGGTAGTTAGGGCGATTAGGGGGTAAGGCTTGCCGCGGTCGCGCTAGTTAGGGTCCCTTACGCTCTAACTCTTATTACACCACTCTTAGTTAGGGTAAGGGTCCCTGAATACCGTGTAATGTAATATAGGCTTTAGGTACCGTACTAGTAGTACTATTAACTATTCTATGTTAGGAGCAGTGTGTCTACCATGAGTTGTCACTGTTAGATCGCCTGACGTTACTACAGTAGTAATAGTACGTTACTTTGACATCTGTCAGATTTGTAACTCATGGTACCAAATTCTAAGCAAATGAAGCCCAAACTACAGTCGCTGTAGTCACATCCCCACCAGAATCAGAATCAGAATCCAAAAGAACTTACACGGTATGAGAACATTTTATCAGGATTATGATAGATAGATAGATAGATAGATAAACTCTTTATTGTGTAAATCATATAGAAAATAAAAACAAAAATAACTAAAATTAACTTAAACTACAAAAACAACAGAAATACACAATGGGCGGTCTTATCGCTTAGAGCGATTTCTTCCAGACAACCTTTGGATGGAGAGGATTTGAATGGAAGAATGGGGTGTAGTGTTAATATCCTAATATTTAAATCCTAACATATATATGTACTATATATACATATACAAATATATATTTATATATAATAATTACACAAATACTAAATACAAATGATTATCTATAAAAGCTTATATAAATAACCTACATCAATACATATTAATATTTTAATATAGCTAATACGATACCAATAACATACATGAATGGAATAAAAAAAATATATATATCAAAGCATACATACTGCAGTCAGGCGGAAGATTGCTTCAGATAAAATCGCTTAACTTGCTCTTTGAGAGTTCATTGATGGAGCACGACGAATCGACAGCATTACATCGACATAATCTCAAAAGAAAACACTTTCGTTTGCTTTTGAGATTGTCAGCTATTCGGTACCTGTCAAAGGCTTTTAGGTGTTTAATTTAAATTTCGCGCAATTCCGTCTGCGTCACATGTTAGAGAGACTGGGTCGTAGGCACCTATAAGTAAAACAATTCTAAAGAAGCTGAAACATTCTTCGTTTTATCAACGAACCTCTTGAGAACGTATATTTGTTAAAATTAGGCATGCGGATCTTTAACATACACAAACAAACAAATAAAAGGAATATACTCTTCAGTTTTATACTATAATATAAAACTGAATGTTAATATACTCACCACGCTTGGTAGGTGGTTTGGCGGGCACAATACGGGATGTTGATACACGGAAAGACGCTGCTGCCCATCTCTCGTAGGTATCCCTTAGCAAGTTCTAACCACGTCCACGGGCTTGGGAGGCTGACGCTACAGCGTCAGATAATTTATACATAAATCATCTATAATATACATTTGAATTAAATTTTTTTTTTTCTCTCCTTTCAGAGCAGGCTATAGTCTAAGACCATACTGCCTAGTCTAACGTAGTTTTTTTTTTTTTTTTTTTTTTCCCATCAGTTAATTTTGCAGTTTTTGTCTTGCGTATTTTTAATTTCTATATATAGAAAATATATCAATTACTGATATACATCTGAATGAAAATATTATACCAACAGCTGGTATACATCTAATATACATATGTAGATGTTTAGGCCTTCTTCTTCATAGTATAGGTGGAGAGATTTATAAACCTTTCCGTATCCCTTCAACGCTAAAGAACAGACATCGCACCTTAGGGGAAATAAGAGCTTATATACAGACGATAAAGTTTAATATGCAACGGAAAAGGGAGGCCTAGATAATTAGGCCACTTACCAGAAGTAGGTTTAGACGGTAACAGACGATGATGATGGTAATGACGCATTGTAGATTTATATTTCCTCCTATAAAGGTATTGCATATTAAAATATTATTGCCGTGGGGTGCCGGCAGTAGAATGTCACCCCTCATCTTCTGCCCGTGGATGCAGTAAGAATCTGCTAAGGGATATCTCTGGAAGATGGGCAGCAGCGTCTTTCCGTGTAAAACATCCCGGACTGCGCTCACCAACCCGCCTGCCAAGCGTTGTGAGTATGGCAACAACCCCTCATGCACTTGGATCTCTAAGTCAATGAGGGAGGCCTATGTCCAGCGGTGGATATCTTACGGCTGTAATGATGATGATGATATTAAAATACTTTTCCAAAAGATACACTAAAATCGAGTAACACTGTAACGTCGAAAATTTCAATACAATAGTCTTCTAATGACTTGGAACTCGTTGGTACACACATGGTGTAAAGGTTTTCCTAACGAGTCAGACAGATGTGGTAGATATAACCGGCCGCATGCCGCGATGCATGGTACGATAGACCATAAAGCTAACCGATTATATCATTTGGTTAATAAGCGTTTCCCAAGGTGGGATGGACTGGCTGAAATCCAATAATTCTAGGTTTCTCAAAGATGCGTATAGTAATTATAACGACGTTGCACAGGCTAAAATCACTAGGTAATTAGGAAGGCTTACTAACCTGGCAAGTCCAGCAATCTCTGAGGGTCCAGGGCTGCGCGGGAATCCTTTCACTTCACTACACAGAGAGGCGAATTCCTTTGGCTGGCAACTATTTTGTGGTAATGCGACCTTTCCCAAATATATTATGGGACTCGGTAATAAGTGTCCCACGATTCCAAAGAACGAATCGCGACGGGGACACATGCGGGAAATATAATTGAGTTGCGTGCGACCGACCAGCGAGGCGTCTTGATTGCAACTGGTTTGTCAGTCAAGGTGACCGACATTAGAAAAAATGCAGAGTGCATACGCAGCAAAATATCCGTCGTGTGGATTATAGTGTACGCACACACGGACACGTAGGAACATCGCGTAATAGCCCAATATGGGATTACACAAAATTCCCAGAAAAGTAAACCAACCCTTAGTTTACCTATAGATAATTAACTATGCAATGTCGTTTATCTAACGTTTAAATTAAGTTACGCTCGCAATGCTGTCGGCGTAACCATATTCCCCGGCTTGAAAGGTCCTAATCTTTCAAAACAAAAAAGAGGAAACAACAATTAACAATTGCATATTATCATCATGAAAACTCTACCTTATGAAAGAAACTAAATTTATGAAGGAATTTTATAAACTAGTTAATAAATTTAATTAAACCTAACTTCTGCATTATAAAAATTAGATACCAAAACTTATTGTGTTGGCAAAGGGCACAACTTAACTGTTGGCCGCTGAAAAAACCCACTCTGAGTCTTGATCGTTGCGACTCTAACTACCCCGTTCTTATCCGGATAGACTTCAGTCACTAAGCCTATCGGCCAATGTAGAAGCATAACGTTGTCCTGCATAGAAACAACAACCATACCAGTCCGTAAAGGATTAGCAGGTGTGTTCCATTTTTGCTTGGATTGAAGGGTGTGCAAGTATTCATTGCGCCACCGCTTCCAAAAGGAATGAACAAGTTGATCATTTAATTCCTGTCGCGAAATAAGATGTAAGCGCGTTTCAGTTACCTCGCGAGCAGGAAAAAAGACGAGTGGTTTCGTGTTAAGAAAATGTGCAGGAGTTAATGCGGCGGGTTCTGACGGATCGGAGCTAAGCGCGTAGAGCGGTCGCGAGTTTAACAAAGCTTCAACCTGAGTTAGCATAGTGCTAAGCTCATCATAGGTGAGTATTTGTTGTCCAATTACCTTAAGAAGGTGCGTTTTTACACTTTTTACTTCACTTTCCCAGCATCCACCGAAATGGGGTGCTCTACACGGGATAGTTTTCAAAGTTATTTTATTATCCGCCAGTTCCTTTTCCCAATATGTGCTGTATTCATGCGATAAGAATTGGTAGAGTTCACGAAGATACGATTTTGCACCAATAAAGTTGGTGGCGTTGTCTGTATAAAGACATTCGATTGGACCACGGCGAGAAAGAAAACGTTTAAATGCCGACAAGAAACTTGCTGTGCTTAGATCTGAGGCGACCTCCAGATGAAGAGCACGCGTTGTCAAGCACGTAAAAAGGCATATATACGCCTTGCGACTCTTTTGGCCTCTGCCGCGAACGGAGGTTATCATAAGCGGGCCAGCATAATCACACCCAGTGTGAGAGAACGCTTTAGGAGCGCTTTCGACGCGAGAGTGTGGCAAGTCTGCCATGACCGGAAACACGGGTCGCGGCTTGGCTCGAAAGCAAGCATTACACTTAAAAGTTATATGACGAACAATACGCCGTGCGGACAAAATCCAATAGCGCTGTCGTAAGAGAGACAGAAGCAAGTTTGGACCTGTGTGAAAATTACTAGCGTGATAGTGGGATACCAAAAGTTCCACTACGTGGTCCTGTCGAGGAAGTAGAATTGGGTGACGCGACTCAAATTCTAAATCTGAGTTGGCTAGACGTCCACCAACGCGAATAAGTCCATTATGCAGAAACGGGCTTAGTTTCTGTACTGGCTTAGAACATAACTTGTTGCGATTTAATCGCTCTAAATCGGATTCAAAATGAATTCGTTGAACAGTTCGCCACACAACTGATTCAGCAAAGTTCAAATCGAGCGCGGTTATTGGGCCTATAGGAAGCCGCTTTAGAAATTTGTAAACAAAGCAAATTGTTTTCAAGTATTTTTTCCAGGAGGAAAACCTATTGGAGAGGTTATACAGAATGTCTTCGGCAGGAGAATTCACCTTTGACATTTCCGGCGATAAAGCAGGTAGAGCAACTGGCTTCATTTCGGGAAGCTCTTGCGTCTGACCTGGAACGAATGGCTTTATAGGCCATGCGTGGCGGGGCAGTTTGAGCCAGGGCGGTCCAGTCAACCACAGTGGATGATGGACAAGCTGGGCTGGCGTCAAACCGCGGGAAAGACAATCACTAGGATTATCTGATCCTTTTACATGGAAGAAGTGTTTTGCCGAGAGATTTTCGTGAATCTTGGCTATGCGATTGGCCACAAACGTGTGCCAGCGATGTGGCGAAGAGTGGATCCAACTCAAAGTTACAGTTGAGTCTGAAAATGCTACGACAGCCTCAATGGCATATCGGGAGGAATAAAGATCAAAAACTCGCTTTATCAAAGTTGATAAAAGCAATGCGGCGCATAGCTCCAGACGAGCCAGCGAAATAACTTTAAGAGGAGCGACCTTGGACTTTGCACATACTAGCGATATGGTTATGTCTCCATCTGGTTTAACTACGTGGGCGTAGACAGCACCACCGTAGGCTTTCTCGCTAGCGTCTGCAAACCCAACTAATGAAACTTTACAGTTTTCAATTACGCCAATGTGGCGTGTGAATTTAAGCTGCGAAATATGCGGCAGTTCATCTTGAAACTGCTGCCACAGACGAACTATGCGGTTGGGTGGGACATCATCCCATCCAATTTTTACAAGCCAAAGATCTTTGATCAATAGCTTGGCGTACAAGATCATGGGCGCGACTAAACCCAGAACATCGAAGAGGCGAGCGATAGACGACAGAATATTTCTCTTCGTGCAAGGGCGATTGTCAGAATTGACTTGGAATGCGAAATAGTCTTCGTCGGGAAACCAACGAAGCCCAAGAACCTTTAGAGTCGGATCCTTACTTAGATCGACACTGTGCGCGAGCCGCAGTGACTCGGGAATAGCCTGAAGAACCTCAGGGCTATTACTTGACCATTTAGTCAACTCAAAATCACCAAGTGAAAACAACTTAATCAGTTGGTGAGCGGAATCTATTGCTAGCGCAATGCTAGGAATAGAACTAGCGATATCATCGATATAAATATCTCTATTTAGAATCTCGCTTGCGAGAGGACAATTTTGACCCTCATCCTTACACAATTGTTGAATGGTGCGGATGGCGACAAAGGGCGAGCATTTGAACCCAAAGGGAAGAACGGAAAATTGCAGAATTTGCAATTCCTCGTCTTCGTGAAAGCGATATAGTATACGCTGAAGAGGACGATTTTCAGGACGTACTGAAATTCTGAGGTACATAGCTTTAACATCAGCCGTTATAGCTACAGCGTAGAATCTTAAATTCAAAAGAATATTAAAAAGGTCCGATTGAAGAACTGGACCTGCGTAGAGAATATCATTTAGTGATGTACCATTGGCTGTCTTCGCGCTCGCATCAAGAACCACGCGTAACTTGGTGGTTGCCTTGTCTTCGCGAATTACAGCATGGTGCGGGATGTAGTAAGATACCTCGCCAGGAATAATTCCTTGCACAAGGGAAACGTAATTATTTTTTAGATAATCTCTTATGACGTCATCATAAAGTAATTTGACGTTAGGATGCGATTTAAGTTTTCGTTCGAGGCTAATAAATCTACGACGTGCAATTTCGAAAGAATTACCTAACGCCGATGCGTCTGTCTTCAATGGCAAAGCAACGACATACTTGCCAGATTGGGTGCGAGTAGTGGTGGAACAATAAAACTGTTCACAGTATTTATCATCCACGCTAGTGATAGAAGAGGGTTGAACTTCCTCTATCTCCCAAAACTTGCGCAAGTCGCAGCTTTCCAAAGGGGAAGTAGCGAAAAACGACAGGGTGGCTTTCGGACGTTCTAAGACAGGTGCGTCTCCCATTAATATATAGCCAAGCACTGTCTCTAATGCGTCTGGACATCCCGCGGTAGAAGATACATGACCTGGTTGCAATAACTTAGCAAAAAGTTTTACTCCTAA
This sequence comes from Pasiphila rectangulata, assembly GCA_963082625.1. Classification (NCBI taxonomy): domain Eukaryota; kingdom Metazoa; phylum Arthropoda; class Insecta; order Lepidoptera; family Geometridae; genus Pasiphila; species Pasiphila rectangulata. Next base: position 21,823,796 of record OY720239.1, read on the forward strand.
CAGAATGTCAATATTCCCGGGCGTAGCCCAAGTATCGTCGGCAAGTAGCCTCGAATCAATGTGATTGAAGTTAGCGACATCTATCGGGCATAACGGGAGCTGACCCGTTATCTCGTCGAGAACCAGAGCGTCGATGTTGTACTTGGGTTGCACACGGAAACGCGAACTAAATTTGAGTTCAACTGAACCTCGTACTGGTTGAGAGGTACCACCAATACCTTTGACGGTAACCACCGAATCCTCGCGGATAGGTAACCCGAGCTTACGACAGCATCGAGTAGTTATATAGTTCTTCTGGGAACCTGGGTCCAGAAGACAGCGAATAACAGCATCCTTGCCCTTCCTACCTACCACTAATACCTTCGCAGTAGCTAGCACTTCAGTAGTGCGAGACGACCTTTGAACCGTGGCTGAGTGCGTGCAAAAAGAAACCCGTTCCTGCGATGGCTCAGGTTCTTCGGCACTAGTAGCCGGTGCGGTGCTGACACTAGCAGCTGGTTTCTGTGGCCTTTGTTCGAAATGCAACAAGGAATGATGTTTACCCTGGCACTTCTTACAAGTGGCAGAAGACTGACATTTAGACGCTGTATGCTGCGCACTAAGGCAGTTGACACACATATTGTGTTCCTTAATGAATTTAAATCTGTCATTCGCGTTTAATTTTAAAAAGGCACTGCACTTATATAAGTGGATATGCGATGAATGACAGAGCGAACATTTAGGCGATGTAGATACATGCGCCCTAGAAGACGTAGCAGACGCCGCACTGGCGCCGCTGCGGCCGGCAGTCGACTTTTCAGCATTTGACGGCGCGATGCGATATAATATTTTTATTTGTTCGCGTACAAACTTTACAAAGTAATTATAATCTACCCCTTGAGGATCTTTCAAATTGCGAAGCGACATTTCGTAATGTTTTGCGATGTCGGAGTCTAATAACTTAAGACCCGCGTACGTGAAAATAAAATCATCCATGTTATCTATTTTCAATTGCTTGAGTCCTGCCACAATTGCAGTGAATTTATCAAATACCTGTTCAACATTAGCAGGCGAAGTACCAACTGATTTTATAGAAAACAGCTGATTGAGATAACTAACCGCTAATGCGCGCGTGTCATGATATTTTGCGATAAGCGCGTCCCAGATTACGCGATAGTTCTCTGCAGCGGGCACAATACCGGCGGCAACACTTTGAGCCTTGCCCTTGAGATGACTTAGTAAATAGTGAATACGATCTGAGTCCGATAAATCGGGATTTAAATGTATTACACGTTTGAATGTTTCATAGAAAAACGGAAAAGTTTGAATGTCGCCCTCAAAGGTAGGCAGTTCGATTCTCGGTATTTTGATATGACATGACCCTGAACTTGAACCGAGTCTACTACTCGTCGAATTAGTACTACTCATAGCATAATCCTTAGTAGGGGGAGCTGGGGTCAATGAACTCAATACATTTTTAATTTCGCACGAAAGATCGTCAAAGGCCGACAACGTGTTGTAATTAACCTCATAGTCGGGATTAATTTTCATTGACAAAATATTTATATTATCAATTGTAGTTATAATTTCGTTTCTAATTTGATCGACTGTTCTGGCTTTCGCAATGAAAGTATTTCTCGACCTTTCGTCATTGAGATTTGAAATTAAATCATATATTTTTTGAACGCGACCAAAATATGAAGCACATTTGCCTTCGTAAAGTTTAAGTTTGTTATTTAAGTCTTCCATGTTAAACTAAAAATTTGTGTTTAAAAATAAAAAAAATAAAAACTTTAATATAAAATTGGTACGGAACCACTTATCCGCCCAAGCGAAATTCCAGCCTAAGCTAATGGATGCAAAACAAAGTATTAAATATTTATATTTTTTAAAAAACAAAAAATAGGTAGGTACGGAACCAATTTCCCGACCACGCGGAACCCTAGCGAACGTGCAATACGACGCGTAAGGATAAAACAAATAAATACCTATCCTACCAGCAGCGTTAGTAAGTATAGATAGGCACTAACTGACCAAGCTGGCACGATATAGGAACAGTATAGATAGCACGAGCGTAATTGCTGTGCATGCGAAATAATAGGTACTTATGAACGTAAGAGTGAGAAATAATTTATCTTGTCTTAAGAACAAACAACCTAGTAAATAAGTTACTTCAGAACCTACTAAAATTCTTCAATAAATGCGGTGTGGACTGTAATATTTTTGCGATGTAAATAAATAAACTCAATGTTTAGTTATTAGGTTAAAAATAAACCAACAAGATGTTATAGTGGCGATCCTTACTTGGATTCGCTAACAAAGTTAACCAGACCAATCTTTGTGCCACGAAACTTTCCACGAAACCACCGTCAATTAAATAAAATAATGAAAAATTAGCGTAATTAACGCAATTTAACGTAAAATCTATTTCACAACATGAAACACTAAAGTAGTAAATAACTTATACACACCTATTTGTGAATCAGTTAGGAAAAATGCGAATTTAAATAATTTTATAACGGGACTTCGTGTACAAGTGCGGACACACAATGGACCTTACATGTAACGCAATAAGGACGAGTTTCCTATGATGATTATATGCAATTACACGTGGTAATAAACCCAAAATTTTAGATTTCTATCCGGTTCGTGTGGACCAAATATATGGAAGATATAACCGGCCGCATGCCGCGATGCATGGTACGATAGACCATAAAGCTAACCGATTATATCATTTGGTTAATAAGCGTTTCCCAAGGTGGGATGGACTGGCTGAAATCCAATAATTCTAGGTTTCTCAAAGATGCGTATAGTAATTATAACGACGTTGCACAGGCTAAAATCACTAGGTAATTAGGAAGGCTTACTAAACTGGCAAGTCCAGCAATCTCTGAGGGTCCAGGGCTGCGCGGGAATCCTTTCACTTCACTACACAGAGAGGCGAATTCCTTTGGCTGGCAACTATTTTGTGGTAATGCGACCTTTCCCAAATATATTATGGGACTCGGTAATAAGTGTCCCACGATTCCAAAGAACGAATCGCGACGGGGACACATGCGGGAAATATAATTGAGTTGCGTGCGACCGACCAGCGAGGCGTCTTGATTGCAACTGGTTTGTCAGTCAAGGTGACCGACATTAGAAAAAATGCAGAGTGCATACGCAGCAAAATATCCGTCGTGTGGATTATAGTGTACGCACACACGGACACGTAGGAACATCGCGTAATAGCCCAATATGGGATTACACAAAATTCCCAGAAAAGTAAACCAACCCTTAGTTTACCTATAGATAATTAACTATGCAATGTCGTTTATCTAACGTTTAAATTAAGTTACGCTCGCAATGCTGTCGGCGTAACCAAGATGGCTTTATTAATAAGACATTAATTTTCCGAACTACTTTATTTTGAAAATGTCTATCAATAGGGGCAGACGTGAAATAATAAATGACAGATAGTTTCAGTGGTAGTAAGTTTATTTCCGTCTGCCCTATTAAGACCAATGGTGCAGGCGGGAAATAAAATCCTAACTACCCCATTGATGAGGAGTAATCCGTAAATTTCTCAGGATCAATAGTTTCAAAAGATAAATATTTAACGCCACATCAAAAGTCACAACCCTTTATCGCTTTCGAATTCATTACAAATAACCCGTCAAACGGAATTCACTATGTCGATTTATTTCGATCCCAGAAGAGCTATTTTGGGACACTAGGTATAACTTAAGTTCGAGCCAAACTATATACACATATTATATTGTACTCATTATATACCTATATTGCCTTAAACGGTTTCAAATTAAACTTGGACATCCAAAACAATTTAAAACCCCAATCCCTAATTCTATTGGACATTGAACTTTATCGTTTGTATGTAAACTCTAATTTCCCCTGAGGCGAGTCTGTGACTTTGTAGTCAGGATATGAAAGTGTCTTTCTTAAAACTAGTAGTAAGACCATTGCATCTTTTTTAGATGATTTATACAGCGTCAGCAACTGGTAATCATACTGTACGGGACGTTGCAGTGCGTGGGACTTTGTTACGAGTAGATCGATTAGGCTTACCCGGCACCTTAACCATCCTCTCAGCTTAGTCAGCTATTAGAGGAAAGAACAGGTCAATACGTCTGAAGCTAACTAATCCGCGAGTTTCCTCACGCAGCTATTAGAGGAAAGAACAGGTCAATACGTCTGAAGCTAACTAATCCGCGAGTTTCCTCACGCAGCTATTAGAGGAAAGAACAGGTCAATACGTCTGAAGCTAACTAAGCCGCGAGTTTCCTCACGATGTTTCCTTCTCTGTTAAGTGTGCACATATATTTTTCAAAAAGAAAAATCCATTGGTGATCGGCCGGTATCGAACCCACGACCTTCGGATTGAAAGTCGGGGGTACATAGGTGCCACTTGGCCAACACGGCTAATATAGACATAAGGACACAAATAATGACCAATTTTGATATATTCGGCTCATTTATGTATCTTGTAACGTTGAGTACTGTTAAAATAAAATGATTCACGAAGATTTTCCAGTCACCTGTGGCAAATTGAAATTTTATTCTCAATTGCCACCTGGGGGAAACTGGGAATGTATCCATGATTTTTCTTTTTGATTTACACGAACTAATAAACTGTCTCATTGATTCACATCAGTACTATTCGCAATAATATTCCTATCGGTCACCCGTTAGGAATATTATTTACTAACCGTCACACTGTAGCCTGGATTGTACAATAAGAAAGACGAAGAAAATTTACTCTTTTTAACATTAGGACGGCATGTATCCTATAAATTATTATGCTCATACTATAATGTTCAATGTTTACACCCTAACTTACAAACTCAGAATATAATTAATTAACCAAAACCTAATTAGCGAATTTGACATAATAATCAAACGAAAGTGTCCAAAATACGTCCTATAATATTTCAATAAAAAAATATTATTTAGATTGAAAATTACAGGATTTCATCATTTATTCAAGTTCTTTCCGCTATCACATCTAAAACTTAATAAAATATTAACAAATCGCGAATGTTCAATAAATTTAATCAAAGTTATTGTTCAAGACCTAGTTAACTAAGATAAGACTTATATTATATTATAAATATAACTATCGTGTACTTTATGTTATAAAGTTATTTCCAAATACAAAGCCATTAGTTACCGTTAATTAATGCAAAATTATTACATTATTTAGCGTGACCACCTGCCATTAAAAGCAAACACGGTTAATTAAATAATTAATAAACTTTAAATGTGCCAGTAAACATTGAGGTAGTAACTATCGCATGCTAATAACTAAAAATGATTTAATTGTAATGCCCGTGGATGCAGTAAGAATCTGCAAAGGGATACTCTGGGAGATGGGCAGCGGAATCTTTCCGTGTATCAACCTCCTGTGCTCCTGACCAAACCGCCTGCCAAGCGTGGTGAGTATGGCAACAACCCCTTATGATCAATGAGGGGGTACAGCAGTGGAAGACGGCTGGAAGTCAAGACAGACGTGAATAAAATGGTGACTATTTTACACATATGGGTAAAAAAAAACTAGCTACTCGCCATGAAGTGCCCACAGTTGCCCCTATTCTTTTGCCCGTGGATGCAGTGATAATCCGCCAAAGGATTCCCGGAACATCTTTCGGGAACAGCCCTTGGCATATTATGATGGACAGAAGCGCCTTTCCATGCATAAGCACCCCGCACGCGCTCGCCAACCTGTCTGCCAAGCGTGGTGAGTACGGCATTAACACCCTCATTATCTATATTTGGAGATCAATGAGGGTGACTTATGTCCAGCAGTGGACGCTCTACGGCTGAGATGATGATGATGATGATGAGGATGATACTAAAGTTTAAATAAATATTGGTGTCAGTCCGCGTTCTGAAGACTTAAACACACGTCTGTGCCTTCCATTTTAAACTAACTTTTTGCTGAAAACGGTTTCATTTCCCTCGACGCAACCTGAAAAAACTAGTTACAGGAGTTCTAGAACAATTTAAACCGCGTGTCTGTATGTAGCCTTATAAAGGCTATTGTCTTCCTTTTATTTCTGACACTATGTTATTTAGCAAAAAATAATCCTTATGATGAAGCCTTTCGATCGGTATGATAAAGCTACAGAATGATTATTTTTCTCGTGTAACGGGTTCGATTTCCGGTATAACCGTGTAATTATTTAAATATCTATGAATGTAGTTTAAATTGTTATTTCATCATCATTTCAGCCAAAAAAACGTCCACTAATGGACAACGGCCTCCCTCATGGGTCTCCATGAGGGGTAGTTGCCATACTCACCGCGCTTGGCAGGCGGGTTGGCGAGCGCAGTACGGGATGTTGATCTATGGAAAGACGCTGCTGCCCATCTTTCGGAGGTATCCCTTAGCAGGCTCTTACTGCGTCCACGGGCATGAGAGTAGGGGCAACATTCTACAGCCGGCGCCCAACGGCTCGTTTGTTTTTTACGAATTCTTTTTTAAATTCAAATAATGTCTTCTTTCAGTAAAATGTTCCATCTGCAATATTCAAGGTACTTTCCCTCCATGTGCCATATCCGTGGGACGACCTGTATATAAAATAACTTCAATTCCGATAGGTTCAAAGCGTAATCAGCAATAAATTAGATAGCTCTGGGGGGTAATTATCGTGAATCGTGATTTTGCGTGATATTCGTCTCATCTCACTTCTCAGTGTACGTAGTTCACGTTCTCTTGTGAATACGGGGATAAAATATAACATATGTTACTCAGGGATAATGTAGCATTCTAATAGTGAATTTTGTTATTTTTAACGGGAGATATACTATTCATTTTTGTAAAAACGGGAATTACTCACGTAGTATTGTAACGTTAGCCGTGGGGTGCCGGCAGTAGAATGTTACCCCTCCTCTCATGCCCGTGGATGCAGTAAGAGTCTGCTAAGGGATACCCCCGGAATATGGGCAGCAGCGTCTTTCCATGTATCAACATCCCATACTGCGCTCGCCAACCCGCCTGCCAAGCGTGGTGTGTATGGCAACTACCCCTCATGGATATCCACGAGGGAGGCCTGTGTTTAGTAGTGGACGTTTTACGGCTGAAATGATGACGATGATTGTAACGTCGAAGATAATTCCGACACGTTTCGATTTTTCAAGAAAATCATCATCATGAGATTGACACTGGCCAGTGTCATGTCGGTCCTATGCGCGGACGGGCATTCAATATCATGGTGATGATTATTTTGAAAAATCAAAACGTGTTGGAATAATCTTCAACGTTCCAATTCAACGTGAGTACCCCACCGACGTAGTTATGAGATATGACCACTGGCCGCAATAAGCCCCTTGTAACCTTGGAGATCCATGAGGGAGGCCTATATCCAGCAGAAGACGTGGACAGCAGTCCTAAGGCTGAGATAATGATGATGACTTTGTAACTTCCCTTCATCAACTTCTTCTTCTCAGCTGTTGGACGTCTACTGCTGGACATAGGCCTCCATAGACATAGACCCCCATGAGGGGTTGCTCCTGAACCAAGCTTAATAAGCAGGTTGGCGAGAGCAGTAAGGGATGTCGACACGAAAAGACGCTTCTATCCATCTTCGGAAGGTATCCCCAACAGATTCTTACTGCATCCACGTTAAATTGAAAGAGTAAGGTTTCTTTATCGCTTTTTTCTCTCACTTGGAAAAAAAATCCGAAGCGAACGAATTCAATTATGTGTTTTATTTAATTTTAATGTTTTTTTTTATGTTGTAAACTAATTATTCGAAGTACCTTTTTTGCTATAATGAATAAGCACTTATTGACCTTGACATTGACTTGATGAGAGAAGGGGCAACATTTTACTGTCAGCACCCCACAGCAGCCTCCAACCTTCCTTCTTTCCCGCAAAATAAACACGGCTTTAAAATATGAAATATCAGTTAAGGCAGATCTCTCATTACCACGCACTGTGATGATTAAATTATAATTGTCATAGAGCTTTGTTCTCGAACAAAGGAGACGAATTAAGGAACTGCGCTGAATGTGGAAATTCGGCTGGAGTTTGAACTCTATTGCTTTGCAGCTTGAAAGAGCGTGAAATTAATTGGAGGTTATATATTGTTTAAACCGCTGCACAATGTGGTGTTTGTGTTGCTTTAAAGATGATACGTAGACCTGTATGTATGACTAGCTCATACCCGCCGCTTCGCGCAACGTTTCTCCATCATTATTCTGTAATGTAAAGATAAGATAAAGATAAAAATAAGTTTATTTTGTCACACAAATTACAGTTAATCCATAAACAATAATAAGGTTCAAAAAATTAAGAAATGTGACAAAAATGGTCATTACTCAGCATATGCTGTGGCAGAACGGGTCCGTACCACGTGGGTTCATCAGTTGCCTTCGCTTAAGATGATGATGATGATAGTGAAATTTATCACGTGTTGAATTTCGACTGATTGGTTCTAGTTTGTAATCTTCCTTCATTCCCGCCAAATAAGAGGGTTTTAAATGAAATATCAGGACAGGCAGATCTCGTGTCCCATTTCAGATGATACGTATATATATGTTATATACCAACTATTAAAAAGAACTGTGTTTTTTAATCGCTTCTTATCACAGTGCTTAAAACAGGGAATCGAACAGATTCATTCATGTGCCTTATTTCCTGTTAACAATTATGATTAAATATGTTTTTTGTAGTAAGTTCTATGTTTTGTAATTGCAAACTACGAGTATGGAAATAACTGAACTAATTTCTAAATTTCTATATCACTATCGCTTCGCACTATGTATTTAATAATATGTCTGTAATGTGAGTATTCCAAATAAATGCCTATTAATTCATTCAACTATGTTCAGCAGTCGGACGTCCTACAGCTGCTGATGATGATATTAACCATGTGTTGAATCCAATTTCGGGATGAATTATTCGTTCTTGTTTGTAACCTCCCCCAATTCCCGCAAAATAAACACGGCTCTAAATGAAATATCAGTTAGGCCAGATCTCTCATTACCACGCACTGTGAAGGTTTTAATTATAATTGACATAGAGCTTTGTTCTCGAACAAAGGAGACGAATTGGAGGTTATAATTATATTGTTTTAAACGGTGAAGAAGCATCTTTAAGACATGTTTATGTTGTCTTTGAGATGCTAAGTTTACTTTATTTATGACTAGATTATACGCGCCAGTTTACGCGCGTAAAATTTTTAAATATTTTTTGAGAAAAAGAGTGGCCTGTTCTAGTCAAAACCTACGCGTGTGCAGTTTCAGGATAATATTGTGAAGTGGTATCAAACATACAGCCACACAACCAACCTTTTGGATTTAAATAATATAAATGAAAGAATAGCACATAATTATAAATTTATTTCACTAACAAAACCAGTTATTGTCTGTTAATTATAAGTTCAATCTCTCGATTATTTTTGATGATTAAACGAGCTTACCATGTAAAGTACTTTGTAAACTTTCGCGATCTTTAGTCATAATTTTAAACTCATTTACAGGACTTTATCGCTTAATCACCTTATTTTATCATTTCCTGACGTTTCGAGTGCCCTGCTGTCCTATTGGTCACGGAGATGTACTGCTAGCGTCGCAAGTTGAGTGTAGAATACGGGACTACCCTCAATTCGTCGTCTGACTCAGGAATGTACAGTCGACGACACACAACACTGACACATAATGAAATATGGTAATTACGCGATAAAGTCCCATTCATCATTTCAGCCGTAAAACGTCCACTACTGAACACAGGCCTCCCCTCATAGATCTCCAAGAGGGGTAGTTGCCATACTCACCACGCTTGGCAGGCGGGTTGGCGAGCGGAGCACGGGATGTTGTTACACGGAAAGATGCTGCTGCCCATCATCCGGAGGTATCCCTTAGCAGGCTCTTACTGCATTCACGGGTATAAGAGGAGGGGCAACAATCTACTGCCGGCACCCCACGGCAAAAAGTCCCATTAATCAGTTCAAAATCTCTGTAAAGTTCAATTTATATTATACGAAGAACCTTACCGAGCACAAAATTAAGGTATGTATTTAAGAGGTTTGTCCTATCTATAACCGACAATAACAAAAATCAAACAAGAAACCCCGGAAATTCGTCTCGAAAATTCATGTCAGGCATCTTCATCGGAACGTCGGTAAAGCTCCAAGGGAGAAAACATTTTATAAAATAGCAACTTAAAAAATATGCGCCATGTTCCCAAAAGAAAAAATAAGCTCCGCAACCGAGAGAGAAATTTACAAATTCGTTCACACACTTGGGACTGGCATCGGGAATTCTTGCTGCACACATTTATCACGTGGTTCACGATACCGGAAAACATCTAGATATTGCAGTCATTGCATCCCTGGGGACTAATTCGGGAGCTGAAAAACTTTTTTGCATTTGAACTACCCTACACTACGTAAGCTGAAATGATTTGGGGAATTGGATTTTGTCGTCGCTAAAATTCAGTTTGGTTATCCGATTCAAACTAAACTGCTTATGCTGGAACGATAATATTTTTCCCAATTGAGGCAATGCATTGATAAACAATTCATTTCAGCCGTAAAATGTCCACTACCTGCATCATACTTACCGTTGCCATACTCACCACGCTTTGCAGGCGGTATGGCTTGCGCAGTACGGAGTGTTAATACATGGAAAGACGCTGCTGCCCATCTTCCGGAGGTATTCCTTAGCAGGCTCTTACTAAATTCATGAGTCTGAGAGGAGGACATTCTACTGCCGGCATACCACAGCGATTATAATGTATCGCCGTTATTATTAGATAACGTTAAAAAAGAAAAAAATACGTGTTCAACCATTGATAATCTACGTGACATACTTACAAATAATATGACGGCATCTCCTTAGAGGCGCCTGGAAGCAACCTCTTTACACAAGAGTCATAGAGTTCAAACGTCAAATTTGGATACGACGTCATCGAAATTCTTATTCTTCTTTTATTTCTAATGGCTGATGCATGCCACTTGCTGCAACTCTGCCAGTGTCATCCAAATTCACACACATGAACTCTATGATGGTTACCTGCAATGGCCGCCAACGAGGCTGGCCAAATAACTTACGAATTTATAAATTAACTTGACACTGGCGGAATTGTGTTAAACCAAACACAAAAGGCCATAAAATAAAAAGACAAGACAAGACAACTCTATGACACAACATCGCCAGAATATTGGAAAACACGAAGCGGGAAACATGGTTTTGGCCGGAGAGTGACATGCAGCAGCATCGGATTGTGTTTTCGAGATTTGGTTGCGTGTCAATGATTCTTTTTTTAACCTCCGACGCAAAAACAGAGGGGTGTTATAAGTTAAATGTGTCTGTCTGTGTATCTGTCTGTGGTATCGTAGGTCTCAAACGGATAAACCGATTTTCGTTTGTTTTTTTTGTGTCATAGACAATTTTATCCCTAGTGTTCTTAGCCATGTTTCATGATAATCTGTTCAGCCTTTTGAAGATCATCAGCTCTTTTTTTTTATATATACCAAAGTGTGGTATCAAATGAAAGGGCATGATGTGTAGATTGCAAAACTGAGGGTAAAAATTAGGTTACCTCAGAGACTAGGTATAGTGCCGGGGGTTAATTAAGTTATTTAATTTTATAAACTTCTTACCGAGCTTGTAATAATTGAAGATGACAATTACACACCATTGTTTTGTAGAAGGACGTTTATTCCCTTCATCTGGATGGACATTCCTGATAAGGGCTATTTATTGTGTCTCCATAAATATTTAGTCATGTAGCCAATTGTATGTATTGATGGAATGTTGTTTCAGGATAAATTCCGGTAGTATGCCCACGCCAGTCAGACACAGGTTGCGCGTGGCTTTGCATGTTAATACCACTGTGAAATCGGATTATAGCATACTTTTTCGTTTTGGCGCGCGATGGGCTAATTAAATTTTACCGACTTGATGCGCAAAGCACTTTTATATTAATTTGAATTTTGGAGATCTGCTAAACTTTTACCGGGTAACAAGACACATTAAATAGGATTTTGATCACATTTTCATAGCATTACTGAAAATAATTTAAAAAAACGCTGCTTCTGTTTTCCGGATGTAACGCTTGGCAGATTCTTATTGCATTCACAGGCAATAGAAATGGCATTCTACTGCCAGCATCCCACCTCTGTTATTAACTTAATCTTTACTTAGTTACTTTCACTAGGGATGAGAGAAACCTCCTAACACAGTTAACTCTATACTTAAATCGTGGTTTCCAATGCATGTGAATGTATTATAGATTAAGTCCTTTATTCCCAGGTCTTCACTTTCCCAGGTCTTCACTTTCCCAATTTTTCACAAGCCCCATTTTTCACATTTCCAGATCTTCACTCTAGCAATTTTGCACATTTCCAGATTATCACATTGCCAAATTTTCACATGCTCAGTTCTTCATAGCCTCAAATCTTCACATGTTTGTTTCTTCACATGCCCAATTTTCCACATTACCAATTATTCAGATGCTCAGTTTCTCAATTACCCAATTCTTCAACACCCCTACAATGACAAGTACATATAGCAACAAAGTTACTGAAATAAACTATTTCATTTATAAGAATCTTAGCCCCATCTAATTTAGCTCAAAGGCTTTCGAATACGTACCCACGAGATATCCATGTTGTCCTCATTCCTTGCCATTTGTTTCCTCGGACGTGACTCGCGTGTCGATACAGAATGTTTCATTTCCAAGTCGGTTGATTTAAATAACTCGATTACGTGAGCTGGTCCTTCTCAACATTAAATACTGGATATTTTATACGGGGACATGAGTCCTGATTCAGGTCTGGGCTATGGAAACCATAGAAATACCATTATGAATACCATTTAGTCGAAACGTTCAGGTACCTTGGTCACATCGTGACATCTAGTCTTAAGTATGATGCTGATGTATAAGGACAGTGTAGATCTCTCTGTAGTATACTACCTATTATTAACACATATTTAAACGGGTATTTATCGCGCTATTTACCTTTATTATTGCCCGACGTTACTACCTATTGCCTGTTACCTGTTGCCTATAGGCAAAATGATAGCGCGACAATTCTGTAAGTCCTTACCCGATGTGAAAGTGAAACTGTTTAAGTCTTTCTGCCAAACTTTCTACATATGTCAGCTCTGGACTGACTATACCAAGAAGACGCTCGACAGGATACGCGTGGCCTATAATAACATCTTCAGGCAGTTGATGGACCTGAAACGCTTATGTAGTGGGCTAGAAATGCTAACGGAGGCACGCGTAGACTCTTTCTCAGTTTCTTTTTCAGTCTCTCACAATGCAGGTTAATTATAACAGTACCTTAAGAACTTGTATTACCTCTAAGAACTGTTGTGAGAGAAAAATAAACGTTTTATTTATTTATTTATTTATTTATCTTTTAACGCTATTCAGCGGAAGAGGACATAAAAGACGCAAGTCTTTTATGTCCAGAGTTGACTCATGTGAAAATTTAATCATCAAGAGTCTGGCAGAAAGACTTATTCCTACAACAACATTTAGACGTTGGGTGGACATTGCCACCTGAGTTGTTTTTAATTTTATATTTAAATGTTTTGGTTTTTATATCATAATATTGCTATTTTTATTCTGTTTTTTATCTTTACTTTTAAGAAAAATATGGATCAAATATCTGCAATAGAGATTTATTATTATTATTTATTATTATTATTATAAAGTATTCAATTCCAACACTCCACCACCTAAAATTATTAAATTCAAATTCAAAAATACTTTATTCGAGGTTGCCTTTACCGTTTAATCAGCTGTTGAAGTTAATACCTTTGTGGTCTTTTGTTCAATAAAGATTACCGAATGCTGGAAAGTCGTAAAACTAAAGTTGTTCCTTGGGGTGGTCACAACCAGCCCCTTTCGGGTAAGTGCACATATGAGAAGCTAGATGACACGGGTAGTTCCCATATAGTCCATAGTCCATATAGGTAGTTCTATGGAACGTGACGAGATCGGATAGAATAAGATATTTTGTTTGTTTTTTTGTACCATAGAAAATTTGTTTTTCAAATTCTTTTATACTTATATAACAGGTAAAGAAGACCTCTTTAAGTTTATAATTTCAATCATTGTGGCACTTGTCAAAATAACTTATTGACAATCTAATTGGGAAAATCTGTTTCTCATTTTGTTCTATGTGGTTAAAAGCTAATGTGTAGTTCCATGGAAAAATTAGGGAATAAAATGTGTTATTTTGTTCGATGAAGTGATGTTCCATAGAAATGGGAACTACCCGATGACACTGATAATCTAAAATAGGTCTTATTATATTGCATTATAAAACAATTTGAGAAATAAAACGTATAACATGTTAGTTCATTTATTACCTTTTCTTTTTACTATCCCAACTGAAAGCACAGCCTATTTCCCTACAAATAAAACAAGTGAACCTAAATGTGCGCAATATGCAAACAAAGGGAAAAAGAAACGAACAAGTAAGTCATCATTAGCCGAAAAAGACTAGTTGTTTCTTCAGGCCGGGTGGTAAATTTTCATTAAACGCAGAGTAGGTTTGTAACTATGCGTTATGCTGTCACGGGACAAGAACGGAGCGGAATGGAAATTTCAAATAGTACCCGCACTCTGCGGTTTTACCCGCGTAGTTCCCGCTCCCGTGAAAAAACGGAGATAAAATATAAAACACAGCCGATGTTACTCAGGGATAATTTAGCTTTGCAATAGTGAAAGAATTTTGACGAGCTCTGTGGCGCAGCGGGCGAAGGTCCGCCTGCGACGCAAGGGGTTGCGGGTTCGATTCCCGCCTCGGGACAAATGTCTGTACGATCTGCAGATATTTGTTCAGGGTGCTCTGGGTGTTTTTCTATATATAATAAAAATATCTATCTATGTAGTATAATGTATTAAGTATATCAGTCATCTAGTACCCATAACACAAGCTCTGCTTAGCTTGGGGATGATGCTGTGTGATTTGTCCAGCATTATTATTTATTTTGAAAATCGGTCTGTCATTATATTTACGGGATATTTACCAAGATTAGAGTCATTTTGAGTTTCCCGATATTTCGACGATTATAAATAATTATCAAATATTGCATTATGATGTTAACAACCATGATAGTTTCAAAAGTTATATCGTTTTAGTAGTTTTTGAGTTTATTCGTTACAAATATACAAAATACGACTTATAAATGTTTCCTCTTTATAATAATGAGAGAGAGAGAAAGAGAGAGAGACATGAGAGAAGGAACTTTACTTGTTTGACGACCTCTGACGCAGTGGGCGAAGGTCCGCCTGCGACGCAAGAGGTTGCGGGTTTGATTCCCGCCTCGGGACAAATGTCTGTAAGATCTGCAGATATTTGTTCAGGGTGTTCTGTACGTTTTTCTAAGCATAATAAAAAAAATATCTGTCCAAGCAGGTAGTATGTGTTAGGTATATCAGACATCCAGTACCCGCAACACAAGCTCTGCTTAGCTTGGGGCTAGATGATGCTGTGTGAATTGTCCAGCATTATTTATTATTTATTTATTTTCGGTACTATACTTACTTGATGCCTCTTGCCCGTGGATGCAGTAATAAGAGTAAGAAGTCTGTCAAGGGATACCTCCGGAAGATGAGCAGCAGCGATTTTACGTGTATCAACATCCCGTACTGCGCTCGCTAACCCGGCTGCCAAGCGTTGTGAGTATGGCAACTACTCCTCATGAAGATCCATGAGGGAGGCCTATGTTCACTAGTGGACGTTTTACGGCTGGAATGATAGTCGAGAAATACGAAAGGTGTGATACTCTATAATTGGGAGCACATCATTCAAGTATTTTATTTTCTTACTAAGAAATATGTATGTTATCTGCTTCTTCATTACGGATGGTTCTACCAAGAAAATATAATTCCCCCAAGAGAAGTAGCATCCATAGAAGCAGCCGTAGGATATCCACTGCTGAACATAGGCCTCCCACATGAATTTACAGATTTTTTCTGTTTCCATTGAAGGGTTGTTGTCGTACTCGGCACCCTTGGCAGGCGGGTTGGTAAGCGCAGTATATGTTCATGACGCGGAAGATGATGCTGCCCATCTTTCGAAGGTATACCTTATACGGGCAAGAGAGGGCAACATTCAACTGCCGGCACCCCACGGGCGTCCTTCTACTAAAATAAATACGTCTCTCCCGTTGCGATGTAAAGCTCACCTGCCTATCTCTAGGGGGCAGTGCTGCTTTTAGGTACATCACCTTTAAACCGTAACTTTCTGAAATGGCTCAGCGTTGGTTTTTTTAATCCAGTTATTAGAAGAAGTAGATTGTGGTGAAGTTTTACTAGTTAAGTTGATTTTCTGCTGGTATCTGTTCACGGCGGACTAATTTAAATGTCAGCTCACTACTCAATTATCTTTTCGGCGGTCGAGAATGGTCTTTTTATTATTACAAGCTTTTATTTAGCTTGCCCTGTATGTATGTATGTATATGATTACTGAATAAAGCATTTGAATTTGAATTTAAATTTTTGATTATGGATGTTTGTATGTATGTATGTGTGTATATAACTATGTATGTAAGTAACCTTATGGCGTTTGGCATAACATTGACAGATAGCGTGCTGCAAATATCGTCAAAGAGGATATCAATATTTAATTTTCCAACACAAACTATTTCTACCAGTCAAACATTTGATGTTCGGCCAAATATTTGACATTTATAGGTGCGTTCAAGAAGTTTATTATGTGACTAAACTTAAGCTAATTATAGAGGTATGTATGTTTTTTGGTTAATTAGGTAGTAGTAGTAGTAATCGAGTAGTAATTGTAGTGTAGCAGTTGAGTAGTTGTAGGTTAGTTGTTGATTAAATTTAGCGTAGTAGTAGAGTAGTAGTAGAAGTAGAGTAGTAGTAGAGTAGAAGTAGAGTAGTAGTAGTAGAGTAGAAGTTAGAAGATGTGGTAGTAGGTAGTTGATTCTGGGTGGTACATAGTTCGCCGGGACAGTTATATATGTGTATATATGTATAATGTGATATTATTAAATTCTTAATTTAATTAAAATCCGATCATCTGTTCAAGAATTATCCTCGGACAAATACTGCGGACTACAAACGGCATACCATACAAAAATTCAACCGAAACGCCTAGTTGCCACTAAGATCTTTGTTCGCTTCGCTCACTCGTTCAATAATTTTACGAAGTCACGGTACATGTGTAATTCTTTGAAACTCAAAAAGAAAAGAGGAAAATAATTCATACTGCTAGACTAAATTAGATTGCAAGTTGCCTGATTCATGTCCTGTTTACTCTTAAGAGCAATCTCTCGTAAGTTCAATATTTTCTGTTCCATCAGGCAGTATAAACAGAATTTAATCTGGCAGAAAAAATATATAAATGCAACGAGAATTCCTTACGTTACGAAATTCATTTCTTGGCAAAAAATGTTATCATATTTTATTACGCTCATGTGAGGAATCGAGGTGAAAATTCCGATGTGTTTTTAAAGAAATTGCCAGTTCGGTGAATTCTGCTTTATGATTTTGGTGAATTTTATTTGGGTGTGGTTATTGGTATGAGTGTTAGGGTTAGGAGTAAATGAGCAGTAAATGTTTTATTATAAGTTATATTGTGTGCCGGTCTAAATCAATCATCATTAAATCAAGCTTAATTCTTAACTACCTAACGTTCCGTTGGTCTGGCGGTTGTTCTTACAAATAACTCCGTGACTTTTATTACACGAAACGCATTGTAACTTTTAATATCTGCAACTTGTTTAAGTTTTGTGTGCCGTGGGGTGCCGGCAAAAGAATGTTACCCCTCCTCTCATTTCTCATGGATGCAGTAAGAGCCTGCTAAGAGATGCCTCCGGAAGATGGGCAGCAGCGTCTTTCCGTGTATCAACATCTCATACTGCGCTCGCCAACCCGCCTGCCAAGCGTGGTGAGTATGGCAACTACCCCTCATGGAGAACTATGAGGGAGGCCTGAGTTCAGTAGTGGACGTTTAACGGCTGACATGATGATGATGAAAAGTTTTGAATTTTGTGATTTTTTTTTAAATAAGTAAAGCATAGATTATTGAATTATGTTATTAGGATTCCAACCTGTTCAGTTCCTCCCGGGGGAACTTTCTTCAGCGAATGGAGTATTACGCAGCACCTTCTCCTTGCCTCTCACACGCTCGCACTGCACTATTATGTACCTAATAGTGAAATTTCCTACCCTGATCTTAAATATTTCCAGATTTATTATTTCCTAGATTTTTTTTCCTAAAATCAGTTTGTTTAAAGTAAGTAAGGATTTTAGATATTGAAATAAATATTTTTGCATAGACTGAACTTATGATAAAAATATACTATATATATATATTTTGACGACCTCTGTGGCGCAGCGGGCGAAGGTCCGCCTGCGACGCAAGAGGTTGCGGGTTCGATTCTCGCCTCGGGACAAATGTCTGTACGATCTGCAGATATTTGTTCAGGGTGTTCTGGGTGTTTTTCTATATATAATAAAAATATCTATCTATGTAGTATAATGTATTAAGTATATCAGTCATCTATAGTACCCATAACACTAACTCTGCTTAGCTTGGGGCTAGATGATGCTGTGTGATTTGTCGAGCATTATTTATTTATTTATTTATTATACTGAACATACATATGTGACCTGTTTTGAACCGTTATTTATTCAAAAACGTTTATTAAATTATAATATATATATTTTTCCGATCAATAAAAAAGATAATTGATCGTTTGAAATTGAATCGAAAATTGGCTAATTTGGATTATCGTGGCCTCAAACTTTAACTCCTGTTTTACAGCGTATCGAAGATTCCGAAACTTCATCAAAATTATCTCTTACACCCAACTTTCCCACGGTGGAATAGAATTCAATTTAAGTTTTACAACAGTTCAAAACTGTATTGTTGTGGGTAAACAGCTTGAAGTAGCTATTGCATATGCTGATTCAATTTTCTACTTACTCTATTGAATTTTAAAGTTTAGTTTTGTAGGAAGTTTGAATGGATGGCCGCAAGTTTTGCAAGAAGTTGGTCTGCTGTTATTTGTTTTAAAACGTCTTGATATTTTGGATACATTATTTAAAGATCAGAAAAGATTTCCATAAAACCTCATATTTTATTTTAATTCTAAAATTTGTATATAATATAATCCACCGGCTTTCGACTTTCGGCTGCAGAGGCTGCAAATTAGCTTTCTTTAGTTTTTTTTTACCTATTTAATGACATGAGTGCAGCTCTTGAATTACTTACATATGTACGATCTTTGCGCTAAACGTATGGAAGCAAACATTGCAAGTTAGGGTAACATTAACGTAGTTATATTTTATATTAGAGGGCGGTTTTGTTTTGAGTTGGTCACGTTTTATATCTAGTTCTCGACTTCTTTCATCTTCAAAAGCAAACACCTTCTCCTATATTTTCCCAACGAAAAGGATCTATACTGTATCGCTTCATGTGTCTTTTCTGAACTTCTTTAAAACACAGAAACTGGCCACCGCGTTTGCGCTTCATCATTTCAGCCATAAAACGTCCACTGATGAACACAGGCCTCCCTCATGGATCTTCATGAGGGGTAGTTGCCATTCTCACCACGCTTGGCGGGCGGGTTGGCGAGCGCAGTATGGGATATTGATACACGGATAGACGCTGCTGCCCATCTTCCGGAGGTGTCCCTTAGCAGGCTCTTACTGCATCCACGGGTAGGAGAGGAGGGGTAACATTCTACTGCCGGCACCCCATGGCCCTGCCGGCATCCCATGGCCCCATGGCGTTTGCGCTTACCAAGTTCTATTTCAGAAAAGAAGATGCCATGTACATACACCTGTATTTTAGTGCTTAGTTTGATGTAGTGGGAGGCCTACCCGTTGGGAGATTCGATTGAGGCCTTCGATCATCGTGCCGAGCTCTATCGTCGACTTTGCCATGACTACAATATCGTCTGCAAACCGAAGGTGAGTGATGTATTCGCCGTTAATATTGATGACCAGTCCTTTCCATTCCAGGAGCTTGAAAGCATCACAACATCATCATCGTAGGCAGAACAAAAAATATCCAGGGCGGGTCTTCTAAGGCGGTCGTAAACAGTTTTGGAGAGATGACATCTCCCTGTCCTACGCCTCTTTTTAAGGGCCTTTGAGCTCTGTTATTTTACTCGGACTGACATTGGCGTTTTTATGCAAACACAACACTTAAAACAAGATTTTAACACTTCAATGTAGGTACCAATAGTCTATTGACGGTATCGTTGGAGAGACTCAAGCACCGCCTATGTTTCTATCGAATCCAAATCTTTCTCATAGTTCACAAACGCAAGATATAGCGACAAGTCTCGATCTTCTCTTCGGTCTTCTGTATGACTTGCCGCAGCGTATGCATGTGGTATATGTTATCGTAACCTTTACGGAACCCGACTTGATCGAGAGGCTGGATGTCATCAAACCTGAGTTTGAGATGGTTCGCGATGAAGCTTGAAAATAGCTTTTAAACATGGCTCAAAAGCGAGATGAGTCTGTAATTCTTAAGCAAGGAGTTGTAAATTTTTTTGAAGAACAGAACCACCACGCTCTTTTTCCATGATTCGGTGTTGTACCTTTAAGAAAGGCGGATTTAAATAGCTTCTGAAGGACTCTAAGTATTGGTGATCAACCCGTTTTCCGAAGCTCTGAAGTGATTTCATCCTCACCCGGCACCTTGTCGTTCTTAAGCTGTTTCAAGGCCATCCTGATCTCGTACATGGCCGATCTCCGGGATATCCTCCTTAGAGACTAGCTTTACTACATTACTAGATGTTCTCGCGAATTCGTACGTCGTTTGATGATGTGCTCTTCCTATTTATCGTAGAAATATATATTAGAACCCTTCATAGATGAATCAGCTATATAACAATAAAATGCAATGAAAATATCTAGTTTTAATTTCGCTAATGCTGAGATGCATATGTACCGCCCTCCCGCCCGCTAACTATGCACATGCAGGGAGAACTAGGTTGTTAGTGCAACATGCATACCCAAACCCACACGACGAAACGTGTTTCGCCTCTCCGCGAGTAGTTCGAACCAGTAGTTTCTGGGAAAAGCGTATTCGACCAAAAAAAACAAACTTTTCAGCTTTATATGAGCAATACGTGCTTAGCGGTGAAGGAAAACATCGTGAGGAAACCCGCGGCATAGTCAGCTTCAGATGTATTGACCTGTTCTTTCCTCTGACTAATAGCCGACTAAGGTGAGGTATAGGTGCTGTCTAAGCCTAATCCATCTAATATTATCCCAGGCACTGCAGCGTTCCAAACAGCATTAATAAACATGAATGTCTTCCCGGGACCATGCTTGGTGCTATCCAAGTGAAACGTCGGGAAATAATAAAGGTAATTTACGCGATAAATACCCGGTTATATGTATGATAATAATTAATAAGCAGTTGCTGACGCTGTAAAAATCATCTAAAATATAGAGGCTTTTTTTTATAAAGAGCCTCTTTCGAATAAGCCAGTTCCTGCAATTCGCGCATTCAACAAACAAACAACTTCTTCATTATCATAATATAATATTATATAGATTTATAATTCAAATCTCCAGACATGTCATCGGCAATTCCGGGTATGGGAACATTAAACTGGTGCTATCATATCTCAGCCCGGATTACGATAAATCCATTCCAAAGTCACGTGGATTTATGACTTCCAATTCAACGGGTAGTCCGTAATAATCGACATAAGAAAGTTCTGCTAGCCTGGCGGGCGTTGCTAGACTTTGCCAAGAATTTACAGGCGAAAACGAAGTAACTTGTTTTTTTATTTGCAAGTGGTTCGCGTGAACGAGCTAATTATGTAAGTTTATGAAATAGTGCTCATCATCTGTGGTTTATGAAACTTTGTCGCAGAAACGTATAAGGTAGGTTGATTTTAACCCTTGACATAAAAAGTGGGGTGTTAAAATCAAATCAAAAATGTATTCATTAAAGTGGGCTCAGAACGTCTATATCTTTATTCGTCGATGCCTCGAAATGGCTTCTGGCCACGTGGTTCAACCGCATGGTTCGATCAATCGGAGAGCGTGAACTTTTTTTTCCAGTTGGTTCGATTAATCGAACCATGTGTTTTTGAGACTCCTTATAATTCGATCAATGGACTACGTGAACTTTTTTTTTCAGTTTTTTCATTAATCGAACCATGTGTTCTTGAGACTCTTGATAGTTCGATCAATCGGACTATGTTCACTTTTTTAGTAGGCTCAAATGCTGGGCAAATCGGTTCTATATAATCAAGTCTGAGCTACCAAAGTTGTCCTGAATGCTCGTCTAAATAGTTTCTGGCGCTGTTATATAGTATAAAATTTCGTAAAATATGAAACTTTTTTTTTAATTTACGAAATTTTGTCGTAGAAAACACCGTGAGCAACCCCACTTACTCAGGTGCCGGTTATATTGACCTGTCCGACATCTTATCAAGTCTTAAGTACTGCAGTGTCCTGGTAGCCTGAGAGAGTTTCTGACGCTGTATTATGGTATAATATAGCCAGTAAGAGCCTGTTGAGGGATACCTCCGGAAGATGAACACTGCGCTCATAAACACGCCTGCAAAGCGTGGCGAGTATGGCCACTACCCCTAATGGAGATCCACGAGGGAGGCCTGTGTTCAGTAGTAGACGTTTTACGGCTGAAATGATGCTAATGATTATGGTATAAAACTTAGATAATTCCTCTTAAGTAGCGAAAATTACCCCACAATCAACCCACATTACTCAGATGCAGATTGTACCTTGAGTAGGAGCGTGTCTGCGAAACTTCTATGATCTACCATCGGCCACACTATCGCATCATATGTGAATGTAGTCACACAACACACACAACACCATTCAGTCCCAAACAAAACAAATGTAAAGCAGATGATTGATAGAATAATAAAATATTTATTTTTGTTTATACATTCTTATCGTACATAGAAAAATACCCAGACCCGCGACAAACATATATTATATTTATTTGTATGCTGTTTTTGTAAATTGTGTGCAATAAAGTATTAAATAAATAATGAATAAATATTTGCAGAATAATGACGAACATTTGGCCCGTGGCGGGAATCGAACCTACGTCGTATCAGTAGGTTATTAGACCAAATGAGCCACAGATGATGCAAAAACCCATCTAAAACTAAAAGCATCCCCACAGCAACATACAAATATTTCGTCGCTTCAAAAACTCATACAATTTCACTCAACCAGTCGATTACTCTTCAACCTGCCTAGCAAAAAGCGGTGTCAATTTTTAAAACAAACCCGGCCAAAAGCGCTTTTAAGTACTAATGGGCTTTTTCCTCTTACCTGCATTATTTAGCTCGGCCATCCGGAAAACAGATATAAATGACACACTTTTCGGGATGCTAACCAAGGACTGCATACAACTGGACTACCTACCAAGAACCAACTTATGCTTCAATGTAATCATTTGGTTTACCTCATCGTTTGTTTTAAATATAAACAACAATGTTTCCAATATAAATATATAATTAGCTCTGACGGTTAGTTTCGTTTCTCAACAACAGCTTGTCTTTCGACAAAGGCCTCCTCTAATGACTTCCATCACTCTGTCTCTCGCTATTCTCATCCATTCTGGACCAGCAACTCCTCTCCGGTCATCTTCCCAGCGTTCCGTTTGTCGATATGGCTAATACATCCGTATAAATACACAGCAAACAAATCATCTCACCTGTGGGACTGCTGTCCACGTCTACTGAAGGATAGGCCTCCCTTCTATCCTTCCACATTTCTCTGTCTTGAGCTACTGTGGCCAATCTTTAAACATTACAAACCGGAAATAATTAAAAATAATAAAAATTAAGTAGACAATGAGCGGCTTTACCTTATTATGGTCATATTGTGCAAATCCATTAGGTTTTCATCAGCATGATCTCAGCTGTAGGACATCATTTGCTGGATGTAAGCCTCATGGATCCTGAGTACTAGTACGTTCACGTTCACGTAGTACGTTCACTGATCATGAAGGGATTGTTTTCATACTCGCCACGCTTGTGGGTTGGCCAACGGATGTTAATACACGAAAAGACGCTGCTGCCCATCTTCTGTAGGTACCTGTTGGCAGATTTTACTGTATCTACCGGCAAGAGCGGAGAGGCAACATTTTACTGCCAGCTCCCCACGCCAACCGCTGCTTGCCAAGCGTGGTGAGAATGGCAACAATCCCTTATGATCAGTACACGGAGATGAACGAGGGAGGCCTATGTCCAGCAGTGATCATCCTATGACTGAAATTATGATGATGGCATTCAAAATAGGTCCCAAACTAGCCTGTGTCTTGATGGCCCTGTGATTTCTTTGTGAAAAGTTTAATGTTAACTCAGCAACAGGCTTACTTTCTGATAAATATCTGTTGGGTATACTGATCTAATCAACAAGGTTACAAAAGGTTTGTTGCGAACACGAGATCCAACAAGATTAACTTGAATAAATTAGTACGTTTACCAACGTTATGGTATACATTTACGGGAGCAAAATTAACCCTAGTAATGCCAATATATCATTCAATTCACCACACTTTCCGCATTTTCCAGTCCAGTGTGCCAAAGCTCAATGCGCAACCGCTTGAAATTTTACGATCACTGGTTGCCAAGTGGTTCGGAAATCTGACGATTCTTCTACCCGACCAGTCTAATCTGTGTTTCTGATAGTTCTGATTACAGTGTTCAATGAGGGGTGAACGGGGTTTATAATATCATCGTCGTCATTACCATCATTATTATAATCATAGTGCTGCGGCCTTTCTAGCTGGCTAGGGTTCTTGTAGCTCGTATTGCGAACTTGTGTAGTTCTTGGAATTTTTAGAATTTTAAAAATTTCTCAAGCACACGTATCGACACTCCCTACGTATCTTCGTCTAACTGCCAGATACACACTTATACGTTTGATGCATTTTTGGCATCTACACATGCCAGTCTATCATTATAACTCACAAAAAATAAAAAAGTCTACTCTAAGTACGTTTTTCTTGATCGTATAACTGTCCAACTTCATTATTTTCCCGCCATATAATGCTGTATCTTCCACATACACACTTTGACTCGGGGGGAATGAGGTGCGGGTGACGGTAATTGCCCGTTACGCAGTTCTTATGCGGACAGCGAGTAGAATGCGTTTGCGACTCGTAAATATATTTTGATTGCCGCAAAATGACAAGTGAACGTTTCCGATTCCTGAACAATTTAAAAGCAGAAGTTACTTAAGGAAAAGTAGATATCTTAGACCCAGATATATCTACTACAAGACCAGGTAAGTAAATCATAATTAATGATTTAGAAACTTTTTGTACTTTTTGATGTCCAATCATAGTTATTAGATTTCTTGAATCAGTTGTGTGTTATTGCCTTCATTGCTGACTAAATAGACAATTATTAGTAAGTACATTTTGAAACTTTCCAAAAATTTTTGATAACCTACGTACAAATGTGTAACTACGCACTTACATATTTATACATCGGGATTCACTATGATCATAAGGTGTATCTAGGCACTTACATATTTATACTTCGAAAAGTTGTTAAATCAAGATTCGGTAACTGACTTTTACATAGTTTTACATCGGAAAGTTATTGAATTAAAGTTATAGTAACCCATGTACTTACATAGTTGTGTGTTTGTGTTTTTATGTTATTTTAATAAAAAACAATTATTTTTAACCAATTGCAAAAAAGAAGGAGGTTTCTCAATTCAACCGTATATATGTATGTTGAGGATCTGATAAGGATCTTCAGAGTTATGAACAGAAATGCACTTCAAAAGTGCAAGGTGCTCTCTTCTCATAAAATTTAAGTCTATTTTCATAAAATTTTTCATTTTGCTCCTTGTTATTGTTTTTCAGAAGTATCACCAGTGCCATTCTCAGAAAATTTTACTGAGGATGACCTAAGCCGAATGGGTGAGATAATATCGGACAGCGATGATGAACCTTTTCTTGCACCGCGCATTTCCGTCTTGCATTCTACGAACACTAACGGTCATAGTCCTGCATCTTCTGAATTGCATGTCCCAGCTTCCCATATCTTACGATCTTCCTTGCAAGCTTGTGGTGGAGGCTCCAGCAATGACACAGGGAATAATGACATTGCCTTCAGCTCGTCGCTACGCTTTTGTGAAAAACCTGTAAAGCTGACCCAGAAAACTCAAGAAAATCATCCTAAACCCGTGGAAAGTAAAAAAGTACCACTATTTACAAATATAAGTGGTACAGTACAAAGTAATTTGCCGGAATATAGCTTCTATGACCCCACTTTGGCAGCAAACACGCCTGAATCTCCCCTACTGCTACAGTCTACCTCAAGCATTAATATGCCATTATCACTGTGTGACTCTCCCAATTACGGCCACCTTATAGCTCAAAAGATATACCAATTAGGCTGCACGGAGTTGCCAGCGCCCACTCCAGTGACATTGCCAGTTGTCTCTCCGGATGACCACCTAGGTTGCGCTGAGTCAACAGCACCCACTCCAGCGATATTACTAGTTGGCTTACCAGATACACAGTTATTAGGCTGCCCTGCGTCACCAGCCTCCACTACAATGCTATTGCCAATTGGCTCTCTAATATATAATAAACTCTACTGTCTGGATGTAACTGGAAGATGAACACAGATAGAGAACGAGTTTTTTGGTCCCAAATCAGACAGCTAGAAATTTTACCTGATGAATCTAATAAAATTCGAAAACACTTAGAAAACACGCTCGAGACCCCACGAACAAGAAGAATCCGAAATAGACGAGAAAATAATCTGCTGTTAGCACCGCTTTCAAGACCACTGATTCAAGCTTACATGGGGAAGTTGCCAATTCCTCAGGCTAAACTTCAAGATCTAAAGTACCTATGTCAAACAAATATAATACTATCGATATATCACGAATTTTACAATAATTTGATATAGTGATATAAGATGTTGACGAACGTAGTGAAGAAGATGAGGAAGAGTAAATAAAAAAGTATGACACGTAGGGAATCCTATTTCTCGAGATATTTGTCAAATGACAAGCTCAAGCTATTTAACTTAAATAAGTAGGTACCTACATTTATTAATTTTTATCATCTTAGAAATTGAAATGTCAAGTTTGGATATTTATTATTATTAATTTTATAACTTCATGTCTGTGTGTATATTTTTGATATAAGAATTTTGCACCTGCCTATAATTTTGTAGCTACCCTATAACGTATAGAAATGATAGGCCTACTATTATTTCGATCTCAATTTAATAAATGTTGTATTTCGTAATAATATGTAAATTGTTTACATAGTTAGATGTTGACATAGTCAAGTTTGCTATTTCATAATATTAATTCTGTGTTCACATTTTGATAATAATTAGGTTGAAGTACCTACTAGTGAAGACTGATTAGTCGTTATAAGAGTTTAAAGCTGAGTTAGTTACTCAGTTGGTTTTGTTTTTCTTATTTTTGAAATAACAATCCTTAAAAGGTATTTGTGTTTAGGTGAGCACCTACTTCCCTAATAAATGTTGTTTTGAGCTCTTTTATTTCTTGTTATATTTAAGATAATAATATAAGAACGACCAATGTTAGCGAAAAAAATAATAAGATAAGTGGGAAAACCCCAATTCACGAATACAATTTTACATTTTACTACTAAAAATTACCTACCTACCTTAAAATTAAGCCTTAGTTTCGTGAGCAAGTGAATATTCGGCAATTAGAGCCTGGCGACCTGTATTAAGTACTTGGTCACCAGGCCTAACTTGCCGAAACAGAATAATTATGTAGAAGCATATAATTAAATTATACAATTTCCAACGTTTGAACATGACTGTAAGCACCAGTTAAACAGAATTAGTCAAATAGATCTACTAAGTATAACCGTGTAACAGGCAGTTAAGATATTGTCATTCTTCTAAGCTCCTACGAAAAAGTGTGTATGTGCCACATACGGCATTTTATTAGGTTATAAGCACCACGTAAAAATATGTAAGTGTTATAAAATCTAAACCAGTACAGATTTAAATAAAAAATAGTATCCATCTTAAACTAGATCTACGGTAAGAGCATCTCACCAATTTTCACAGAAATATCTCAAAAAGGGCTCCAGTTATAGGCATTTGAACATTTTCAAATCTTTAAATCGCTCTCCTGTAAAATTTGTGTTTTGCAGATACACAACTATACGTAGGGAGTGTCGGTATAGTCGAACCATTAAAAAAATTGAGCCATCACGGGACGCCTGGCCGATGTAAAACATTTTCACCAAAGACGCCATAGTCGCCACACTTGCCACAGTCGCCACTGTCGCTACAGTAGACCCAGTTGTCATAGTCACCACTGTCGCTACAGTCGCCACAGTCAACACGATGGGCACGATGGACGAAGAGCAGTCGCCCTAGTAACTAGTTGTTAGGGCAGTCACCCTAGCACTTACTCGCACATCTTCAAGCGTCACCCCTCCTCTGATCGGTTTCCTCCCCGCAAAATATGTTTTACGTCAAAAATACCACTATAATCTAGAAATTTTGATTCGGGTATCGTCCGTGCTTCAGAAATTGCGTTACACAATAATAGAAGTATTTTGGCACCGAAAAGTCACATTACGAATAAAGAGGTCCCAAACACGCAGTTTTCCTTATAAAATCAACAATCCATTACCTTCATAATAATAAACATGCCGGAAAGGGACAATAAAGGTCATTTAGCTTAATCCAAACGCTCTCAGACCCATAAGGAATGTCGAAACGTACTATGAAGTAGACCGTACCTACTGAACTATTTGATGAGCCCACTCCATCAAGTTCCAAGCCCTACGCTTCTCCAAAACGACCCTATCTGTCAACAAAGCTCTGATGGAAGGGCTAGCACGGCGTTTCACATCTTTGTACAGCGATATAAACAACATCAGAAACTTATATAATTTATGCAGTACGGGATTGTGTTAGTTGGTGGCAGTGGCTAGAACATTGTAAGTAGATTGGGTTCTCACTACACCTCAACCATCCTCCTAGGAAGGTGATTAAGGTGTGTCCCTTACCTTAATTGGCTTACTTTACCTTAGTCGGCTTTTAGTCAGAGTAATGAACTAGGCTAGCATCAGAGCATTTAGTAATTGAATCTCCAAGATCACGAGTGGATTGTTGCCATACTCGTCACGCGTGGGAGGCGTATTTGCGAGTGCTGTAGAGGATATTGATACACGTAAAGATGCTCCTGCCCATCTTCCGGAGGTGTTCCTTGGCAGATTCTTACTA
The DNA here is from genome assembly GCA_963082625.1 of Pasiphila rectangulata. NCBI lineage: Eukaryota > Metazoa > Arthropoda > Insecta > Lepidoptera > Geometridae > Pasiphila > Pasiphila rectangulata. The sequence continues at coordinate 21,852,977 of OY720239.1, forward strand.
CATCCACGGGCATGAGACGAGGGTCGAGACTACTGCCGGTACCCCACGGTACAACACCACTGTCTTATATTGCGAGTGGATAAATGAATGTAGGGTAAAAAAAATATTTCGTAAACAGATAATGACGCGGTAAGGTAGAAATCCCACCAATAGTTTCCACCAGTGTGCGGCACGCACACATACATATTGCGCACGTAATATGTTTGAATGCCAGAAAACACCAAAATGTGCAGGCACTCTTCAAACTTTGGCGCACACTGAGCTGCAATTGCAGTATGTCTTTAGTTCTGAGGACTGAAAGAGAAGAGTGCCTCATTTTTGTGTTTTCTAGCATTCAAACATAGGGCAACGCTAACGTTGGTTCTTATGCTTACACCACCTGACGTAGATCAATGAATCTAAGAGTATCTAAGCAGAACAAAAAATGTCAGCTTTCGCTTAATCCGAGCTCGAATATTCCCGTGAACAATAGACACAATGGAGTTATGAACATTGTTGTTAAGTCTAGTTCGCAAAGTACAGATCATAAGCTATTTTATATTTTAAAATGTTAACACACTTAATTCCTTTACATGCATTCATCATTTTAGCCTTAAAACTTCCACTACTGAATACAGGCCTCCCTCATGGAACTCCATGAGAAGTAGTTGCCATACTCACCACGCTTGGCAGGCGGGTTGGCAAGCGCAGTACGGGATGTGTGTTGATACACGGTAAGACGCTGCTGCCCATCTTCCGGCGGTGTCCCTTAGCAGGCTCTTACTGCATCCACGGGCATGAAAGGGGGGGTAACATTCTACTGCCGGCACCCCACGTCATTTACATGCATTATAGGTGATTTATAGGGGTGCCTATTTTGTCTACGAAAAACGATTGTCCGAAAATCACAATCAATAACAAGTGTCTCCGAAACATCACCATCCATAATATTATGGCCCCATAAATATCATTTGCAATAAGATATTGTTCATCCTAATGCTCCTTACGCATAAAATTATTTTACCTAATATATCATTTCCATAGTTTTCATCGTTATAAACATATGTGTCATAATAATAACGAATCATAAAACTTATTATCCCGAATATTATCGAAAGATTATAAAACCCAGTGGCAGAATCGAGACGGAAGGGCAGTAGGTTATTAGGTGTTATTTACAACCATCTGATAACAATGCCTGAGACAGAACCGAGATGGAGAGACTAGGTTATTAGATAGATAGACAGATAAACTCTTTATTGTACGTTCACCATATAACATAAATTTCACAGAGAGAAACACAGACAAATATAACATACAATGGGCGGTCTTATCGCTAAAAGCGATTTTTTCCAGACAACCTTCATTAGGTTCTTTTTTATAAACATCCGAAAACCCTGCCTGTGACAGAACCGATATGGAGAGATAATAGGTTATCAGGCTTTTTCCTTCCTCATGTATCTTTGTGCTGATCATAAGGTGTTGTTGCCATACTCACCACGCTTGGTAGGCGGGTTCGCGAGCGCAGTACGGGATGTTGATACACGGAAAAACGCTGCTACCCATCTTCCGGAGGTATCCCTTAGCAGATTCTTACTGTATCCACGAGTAAGAGAGTAAGAGCAACAGTCTACTGCAGGCACCTCACGGCTATATTAGTGTATGTGACATAAAAAGCACTACACTAGCTTCGTGATTGGATCGTATCCCGTATATTTATTGTACGTGTAATCCCGGGGGATAACATCTGATGTTGGTGGCGGGTGTGTCGGGTAATTTGTTTTTTTGTCTCTTGTAAGGAAAACAACCCATTTTGTGGGCACACGGACCCAGAATTTGGTCACCTGTTTCGCCAGAACAAGTATCAGTTATATTGTTGAGTACTAAATTAAACGAGAACATTACTACGGGATGTTGATGCTTTAGCATTTTACTGTTACCACAGGCAGTTTTTTTCCTCCCTCAGTTTTTTTACTCCCCTCAGTTGCCGTGGGGTGCCGGCAGTAGAATGTCACCCCTCCTCTCCTGCCCGTGGATGCAGTAAGAATCTGCTAAGGGATATTTCCGGAAGATGGGCAGCAGCGTCATTCCGTGTAAGAACATCCCGAACTGCGCTCACCAACCCGCCTGCCAAGCGTGGTGAGTATGGCAACAACCCCTCATGCACTTGGATCTCTAAGTCAATGAGGGAGGCCTATGTCCAGCAGTGGACGTCTTACGGCTGCAATGATGATGATGACAGGCAGCTAAGATTCTAAGTTCCACTGTATATTAATGCTTTGAATGTTGACACATATGTATTTACGCCGAGGCAGACCATAGAAAACATGGATGGATTGTACTATAAGCGGTAAAGGAGTGAATGTTGATTTTGACATATTTTTTAGTTTTAAAGTTACAGGATTTTATCTCGTACCTTTTATCCTGTAATTTTAAAACTAAAAAATATGTTTACAAATCGCGAAAGCTTAACAAGTTATGTTAATTTTGACGTCTGAGAGAGCGAAATGGATTAGGACATGCTATGCCCGCGTAATGTGATGATGATGGTGCGATTTCCAACATAGAAGCCAAATAATTATTACAATTTCTGCAATAATTAGAGCCCGATAATTGCAATAATTGGTTCCAGCGGTACCATAGTTGGTTAGCATTTTGGACTATTGAACTTAAATTAATGGCTATTGTCTTACTACGATTGTACACATTACTGTGTTCACTGAACGCAATTATAATTAAAATTTGTCTATAGTTAAAATTTGAACCTAATTGTTAACGAAATTAAAACAATAAATGTCAGTACATTTTTTTTTTCTCAGTACATTTCAGTGTGAATACCATGAGTTGTCACTATGAGATCGCCTGCCGACTGTCAATTAGTACTCTTCATGTGTCATGTCATGACTCCTTTGTAAAATTTAAAAAATATATATTTTAAAATGAATTAATAACTTGACACTGGTAGAATTGTGTAAAACCAAACACAAAAAGCCATAAAATAAAAAGACAAGAACAGATCGCCAGCCGTTACTACAGTTGTTATAGTACGTTACTATAACATCTGTCAAATTTGTAACTCATGGTACCAAATTCTAAGCAAATAAAGCACAAACCACAGTCGCTTTAGTATAGTTTACTACGTATTTTAAAACCAAACTATCCGCAGGAGGCGCTGTACAAGCTCTCGTACATTTCAAGTGCTCCGTACGAGGTACGGAACGCTAAAAATGTACGAAAACTACAGGTACTAGAGGTATCAAGCTGGAATTTATATCAAATACTTAGGTTTACTGTCTCTTGAAGCTGTGAAAAAATCAAACTTCTAAGCCAACGCAATCAAAAGATACAACCGTTTATGCCGCAAATTTTCGACCCTCGCAAGGGAATCAAAACCTGCAGGGCAAAGAAGCAACGTCTTATAGCACAGATAAAGGAAAAATTGCGAAAATCGTAAATTTTTAGTTACATGATAAAATAAAAATATTTTTAATAATTTTAAACTTACTACCCCGTTCCTCATGAATGCGTAGAGGTATTAAATTGAAATCCATATCAAATACCCAGGTCTTATATACCTACAGGTTTATACGGAACCCTCGGTGCGCGAGTTCGACTCGCACTTGGCCGGTTTTTTTTAAATACAGTCGCTAGCAAGTATAGATTGTGAAAACTCATGGTAGACCTACAGACGCCACATGGTGCTGGCAGTAGAATTTTACCCCTCCTCTCATTCCCGTGGATGCAGTAAGAGCCTGCTCAGGGATACCTCCGGAAGATGGACAGCAGCGTCTTTCCGGTATAAACACCCCGTACTGCGATCGCTAGCCCGCGTGCCAAGCGAGGCAGTTTTGGCAACTATCCCTCATGAGATCCATGTAAATATGTGTTTATTCAATAAAGCAAATAAAAAATATGAGGGAGGCCCGTGTTCAGGTAGTGGACGTTTTACGGCTGAATATATGATATGTCATATAAAATCCATAGGATACTTCATAATGATAAAACATGCTAGATTTTAAATTAAATTAAATTAAATTCATTTATTAAATCAGACAACATAAGTCCATTGTTTTGTTAGTAATTATGTCTTAAAATCTATGTTAATATACAGGAAAAGCAAACAACTAAAACTTAAACAAAGAAGGTTCAATGGACCTTTACTCAAGCCCCAATCTAGCAGTCTCAAGCGAGCCTTTCTACCTGATCAGGACCTGAATAAAAGCCTTCAGAGGCATTTCAGATATTCAGAGCATTTTAAGAGGGCTGATTTCTTGTAACACTCATAGTCATCATCATCATCATAATTACAGCCGTAAGACATCCACTGCTGGACATAGGCCTCCCTCATTTACCTAGAGATCCAAGTGCATGAGGGGTTGTTGCCATACTCACCACGCTTGGCAGGCGGGTTGGTGAGCGCAGTTCGGGATACTCATAGTCACTAAACAAAAAATAAACGGACACCGAGTAAGCGAAACTCGCAAGCGCGCTAAGGGTTCCGGTATTAAAAGAGGAAATTTGATAAAATATACAGGGTATATAACATGTGTACTAAGCCGAAAGGGGGTGATTATGACCATCCCAATGAACAACTTTTGTTCTACTACTTTTCGGATCAGTGATTTTCATTCAAGAAAAGACCAGCAGCAATAGCTGACTATACAATAATGACAACCCAAAAGCCATCTGATTCTTTGTCAGGGTTATTGACCTTCGGGGGGAGTTTCCGTACAGGTTCAAATAAAAATACCTACAACCACAAATAGGTTATTTTTTATTAAAAAGTAAGAAAAGCCTCATCAGACCGCAGGATCATTTTCAGAACACAACATCTAGTAGAATTATAAATTAAAAAAAAAAAAGTCACAAAAGCTTCCAGCATTCCAAATTTCAGTCTTGAGGCTTTTGGAAGTGCCCTAGGGGTTTCCCATTTTTGCCATTTTCATACAAAAAATTGACATAATGTTGCTATAACTTCTGAATTCCCTGAGGTACGTAGAATCTTGAATTTTGGAAGGCATCATCTGCCTGCAGACATGTTTGGTATAATATCAAGTTCCTTGAGCCGTTTCGGAGAAAAAGGTTTCCTGTTTTTCGTATTGAGGTTTTGAACCCTCATCATCATCATTTCAGCCGTAAAACGTCCACTACTGAACACTGGCCTCCCTCATGGATGTCCATGAGGGGCCATACTCCCTACGCTCGGCAGGCGGGTGGCGAGCGCAGTATGGGATGTTGATACACGGGAAAACGCTGCTGCCCATCTTCCAGTGGTATCCCTTAGCAGGCTCTTATTGCATCCACATGCATGAGAGGAGGAGCAACATTCTACTGCTGGTACCCCATGGCAAACCCTTATTTGTATTTATTAGTTTGGAACCCTTATTACTCGTATACATGGTTTTCGTTTCATCAGAATACTAAACAGCTGAAACGATCAAAGAGACACAGTCGTCTGAGGCATTGCCTAGTTAGTTTATTAACTAGGTAATTAGGTCCGTTTTATCTCGCATCTCATAGAATACAGATACAACTAATATTGTTTCACATAGGTTGTTCACTAAGGTCGAGAGGACAAATTAAAGTTTGGATAGGACATCAGATACGGTAACAGTGTGGTTTGAGAATAAATTATACAATTTGCATCGCAAATTAGGAATAAAATAGCCTTGCTAATGCTCTCGGTGCAAGATAACCTTTATGTTCAGGGTTGAAGGTTTAAATTTGTTTGCGAGTTATGGATTGTTTATAAGGATTTGAGGCTCTAATCTTCTCACCCTTAACAGAAGTAACTTCATTTTTCTGTAAAATCACCTTTATAATCTCTTTATAAGGTGATCTTACTTGATTGAAATTATCGTGGCTAGACATCATTTAATAAATATAATACGGCTTACACCACGTACCTAACTTATTATCATTTTGCTGACGTTTCGTAGACCAGGCGAGACGAGAACAGTTCTCGTCTCGCGGCCTTCGGAGTCGGCCACGAACGGTGCTCATGAAGAAGGGCCTCTAAATGGTCTACGAAACGTCAGCAAAATGATAATAAGTTAGGTACGTGGTGTAAGCCGTATTATATTTATTAAATGATCTTACTTGTATAAACATTGCACGATAAAGTTATGGAAATTGGACATTAACATTCGAAAGACGACGTCTAACTGATTTTGACGACTTGCTTGTCGCAGTTGGTGTAATAGCTGCCTGAGGTTGCGGGTTCGATTCTCGCCGTGGGACAAATGTTTTTAAGTTTCCTGCAGATATATTGCCCGGATCTGAGTATATTTTTTATGTCAGATTCAGATTCAAAATCAGATTAATTTTATTGGTAGGTACACATATACACGTCAAACATGCTAAACGTCCATGATAAGTATGTTTTTACAAAAATCGGCCAAGTGCGAGTCCGACTCGCGCACGAAAGGTTCCCTACCATCGAGATAAAAAAAGCAAAAGAAATCACGTCTGTTGGTATTTATATTATGAAAAATAACGGTATTGTACATGAAAAGGAATTCAGATAATGGCTTTTAGATTTAAGAATTCACGTGTTCAAATGCCACTGGTTATTTCCTTAAAATGTATTTCGTAAAGCTAAACCCTTTCTAAGACTCAAGAATAACAAGTTGTACGTGCGAGCGGCTAAGATGTTTTTTATATAGATGGGTTGTTTCAAAACCTTAACCTCGGTTAAGGGGCTATCGATTGATAAGGTTACACAATTTCATGATTTTCTGACCCGGGAGGGGTCCTTATACACAGGTCACATTTATGAGACTAACCCTCCCTTATGTTACATTTTTAAAAATTTCACATCTTTGTATATGAAAATGAAACAGCAGTTCCGAAATTTGTTTTATTTTCTTTTAAATTTGATGTTACGAATTTAAGGTGCCTTTCGTTTTTACGCCTCAGCTTTTCATACTATTGCATGAAAAGCTGAGGCGTGTGAGAATATCACTTTTATTCGAATCCACCCTTCCTCCTTTACGGCTTAGATTTTGATAGCCGAACCAAAATATTGTGTAACTGTTCCAGGAAAACCTACTAGTAATAATGTTTAGAGAAGATGGCAAAAAAACATGAAGCATCTTAGCAAGATTGCTGTGCGAAATCTTCTGTATAATTTATTTTATTTTAATTTCTTAACAGACGCGAGGTACCTTTCACACGTTTATAGTAATACAGGTCAAAGTCCAGGACGCAGCAGTCCAGATAATTTCCAGATGGCAAAAGATCACGATCCACCTGGTTTTTTTCAGGAAAGGGATATGATTTAACTTTGCTTCGTGATTTTAGCATACACCCCGTGGTGCATAACCATCATAAAAATGGGTACTAGAAAAACCTACGTAGGTATGGTAGGTGATATTCTTTTATATTGAGTAGGTCTAAGAGAGTTCCTGTATTTAGTAAGTACTTATATCTACTTGTGTTGATCTATTTACCTACTTGTGTTTGTCGTGCATTACTTATGTAGGAACTATTGTTACTTTTTGCCTATGTTTGTGCCTTGATTTATAAATACTAATAAATACTATAATTAAAATACTAATTTGTGGCGCACGCGGGAAAAATGCACTTGGATCGAGCGAGGAAAGAGGTACAACAGTATCTTTTTACGTAATCTAGTGACCGCAAGTTGTGTGTGTATCATTACCACCCCTTTCCTGTCCCCTACAGGTTCTCATCTTGAACCACTAAAATCTTGCAGGACCATTTGGTCAAGGGAACATACTGCCCTTTTCAGGACAATTAAATAAATAAATAAAATAAATAATGCTCGACAAATCACACAGCATCATCTAGCCCCAAGCTAAGCAGAGCTTGTGTTATGGGTACTAGATGACTGATATACTTAATACATTATACTACATAGATAGATATTTTTATTATATATAGAAAAACACCCAGAACACCCTGAACAAATATCTGCAGATCGTACAGACATTTGTCCCGAGGCGGGAATCGAACCCGCAACCTCTTGCGTCGCAGGCGGACCTTCGCCCGCTGCGCCACAGAGGTCGTCAATTAATATTGGTCTTAGCATAGGTACATATGGTTTGCGGTGCGAGTTCCAACTGCTGAAATATCAACCTTTACTAAAAAACCTTATCGTTTCCGCCGGGGCCTTAGTTGGTCCAAAATTTTAATTTTTCACTTGTTTAAAAATGGTTTAACATGTATTTTTTGCTGTGTTGACAATCGCCCCGCATCGGGATGGTCGCCAGACGCGCACTATTATTTCGCGAGCCGATGCTGTTGATATTTTTGAATTTAATTTATTTAATAATGCTACCTTTAGAACGAGAATAATTTATCTACAAACCAAACTTCTAAGGTTAGCAGCTGTCCAAACAAGTTCCAGAAGGGATAAGGTTAGTCAACATGTTATACGCGCAAATGGTTACGAGAATACTGCACTTTCAAATATCTGGATAGATATGTATGGTTTTGTTTTACTTTCAAAACGAACGTAAGACAAACTTTGAGTTCTTAAATTACTCGTTCTTGGAAATTTCTCAAGTCCAAAGTTCAGATTCTAATTTTAAAATCATCAGACATAAATAAATTTTCTTAATGACCTAATACTAATACATGTCTCATTTTCCCGTGTTTTATTTAATTTAATAACAGTGTTAGTTCCCAAACAGATGATGGTTATAATCATTATGATATCGTTTCCTAATGGATACAAGATAGGAATTTTTAGGAGTCGGTGTGAGAGATTTTACTCAACTAGCAATCCCAGCAAACTACTGTAACGTACTGCCTCAGAATCATCTACCTATTACTACAACTACTTACCACTTCAACATATTATGCAGTAGTAAGTAGTAAGCTGCTAAGTAGATTAAGTTACTAGTAAGTATATTAATAATAATAATAAAATATTAATAATCTTCTATTTTTAGAACCCTTAGGTTAGGTTACGGTTAGACCAACGAGTCACGCTCGAACTTGTCCTAGTAAGGTAATCCCATTTGGCTAAAGTTTAGTTTACACACACACACACACATGCACACACACATTTCAATAGAAATGTCAAATCTTATTCCTATTTGATCTTTAATTCAGTTGGAGGTAACCTGCGGAAAATCCTCTTAGTAACTGAAGACGTTCGGTGCAATTCGTGAACAGAATCGACGTCTTTTATAGGTAGTACACAGTTACAGATCCGTAAGCCTTTCGTGTTTCTGAATCGAAATCAGCAGAACAATAAATTGTAGTAATTTATTGTTGTATTTAATCGAGTACATACCCAATAGAGAGGAAATGTCATTTATTTTGTCTAAACAACAATTCCGCCAAAAATATTTCAAAATTCTACGCAAAAGTACCTACACAGGTCGGCTGTTGGCGCTGTACTGTCAAAGGCGAGAGATCGTTGTCATTTCATTAGTGCAAAGCACTAATGTGTTTCGGAATTTTTATAACCTTATTTCCCCTCTATTGGATAGTGCTCGATGTTGTATTTATTGTTGTATGTATGTATTTAGTGTTGTATAAATTGTAATAATTTATTGTTGGAAGAATACTTTTTCTTTTTTTTTATAAAGCTTGTTGACGGAGACTATGAAATGATAATAGAAAACGTCTTAGACGCCTGTTTGCTGTGAAGTATTCTTAATTTTGCGTTAATTATCTTAATTTTGAGAGCCTGAAGACGGGCGGCGACGCCGAGGCAGGCCCAAAAGACGCTGGTGTGACGATATGGATGCCTACCACGAGGACTGGTGGGAAGCGGCCAGCGATCATAAGCACTGGAAGGAGATGGGGGAGACCTTTGCCTAGCAGTGCGACACAATAAAGGATAAAAAAAAAATCTTAATTTAAATTGTGTAGTTACAAGATTGTGCATGAATCGCTTAGAATTACTAACGTCTTTAAATAGTTCTAGTAAGTTATCCTTAAAAGATAAACATATGCCATCGCATACTGTTTTGTAGGCCAATAAAAGATAAACATTTCACTTTCCTTTCTTTTGTTGTATGTCAAAGGGATTAAGTAGCATTTTCAATGATATCTTACAGTCGGCTTGATTTTTTCCAACATTATTAAATCATATTTCAAACAATTTTCACAAAACATGAATAAATTATACACACATACTTTCCTGTTGAATAACTCTGTATGTGTGCGTCAACAGTAAATGCGCGGTGATTAAGATAAGACAAGATAAATTTATTATTAGTTATTCGAGATACATGATGTATCGTATTAATAAGGCTACATACTAGACCAAAGTAATTTAATTGACGAACAGTTACATTGGTCATAGACTTCAAACTAGGCATAGCCTGTATACTCTGGTGACCCTTTTGAGAAGAATTTACGGTAATTTAACAATTGGACAAGATAAGATTAAAATAATAAAAAAAATATAAAACAACTTTTTAAAAACCAGCTTAATTAAGTAAGTACTTGTTAATAACAAAAACAAAAAAGTTTAAAATCTCCATCATTACACCCTAGTTACCATCTACCACCAAAGCACTCGAAGACAAATCAAACGCTTCAAAACTCGATGGGGTTGTGTTGTTTAACTACCGAGTTCCTATGGTCACCATCCGGTTCCATCAACAGATCAGCTCCATGTCATAAAAAATTGCATTGTCATCCCATTTACACATGCATGCAAAAATTCAGCTCAATCAGCAAACGGGAAGTAGATTAAATTTTACTTGCAAGATTTGATTAAAGACAGACATCGTGACAGGTGAAATTAAATATACAAGCATGTAAAATATGGTCAGGTCGCGGGCGCGACAGGCGACGTGCGATGACCACAGCTGACGTGAGAGCTTCTTCTTCTTCTTTTTTTTGTGGCTTTTGTGTTTGGTTTTACACAATTCTGCCAGTGTCAAGTATCTTAATCTTTAGAAAAGTCGAAAGTAGAGGTTACAGATAACAAATTAGAGAATAAATTTAGAAGACGTGCGAGCTGTTGTAGCGAGTACTCATATGTCAGGTGTTGCCAACCTTGGACGAGCATTAACTATTTCTACTTGACAGTACAATCATGCGATGGGAGGTTTGAGAGACAAAATAAATCGAATTAAAAAACAAGTTTACAATTTTAAGTAAACTCTGACATTGCCTAGTCTGAGGTTGCCTAGTTTTTTTGTTATGTGGACTCTCAGTTTTGCGATCTACACATTATACATTCTTCTGTTTACCCCTTCTTTCAACCCCCATATCTAGTAAATTTCTTAACCGATTTTGATAATAGAGGTACATGACCAGCCACCGAAAAAAATCTTTGGATATACTTTCCAAGGCCGACTGGCGAGTTGAAAGTCCATATTTTTTTTGTAGATAGTACTCACCAAAAGAAAGCGTTTTGCAAAGTCTCAGGTTAAGCAAATTTACGGTTCACGAGATATATTTATTTTTAGTTTTCATACAAACCGGGAAATAACACACAATCACCACTTCAATTTGACAACTAATTGTCATGTCAGAGGAGAAAGTCGACACTTTACGTTTCGTTAACACAGTCGAGTTGTATTTTATTCCATTTTAAGTCATGTTCTTTTACTTAAATATTTTTAAATTTTCACAATTATCATTGGTGTATAATAAATACGCAATATTACGCTTTACACTGCTCTGAACGGAATGCGAAGCGACGCCATTATGTTTCTTCTTCTTCTTTTTTGGCTTGAGGCAAACTAGTTTTGCCAAGGCTAAACTAGTTCTTCCTAAATACAACTCCGAAGCTATTTAGGAAATGTATAAAATAAAAACACTGCCTGTGACAGAACCGAGATGGAGAAACAGTAGGTTATTAGGTTTTTTTTTTATAACCACCCAAAAACACTGCTGTGGCAGAACCGAGATGGCGAAACAGTAGGTTATTAGGTTTTTTTTTATAACCACCCAAAAACACTGCTGTGGCAGAACCGAGATGGAGAAACAGTAGGTTATTAGGTTTTTTTTTTATAACCACCCAAAAACACTGCTGTGGCAGAACCGAGATGGAGAAACAGTAGGTTATTAGGTTTTTTTTTTATAACCACCCAAAAACACTGCTGTGGCAGAACCGAGATGGCGAAACAGTAGGTTATTAGGTTTTTTTTTTATAACCACCCAAAAACACTGCTGCGGCAGAACCGAGGTGGAGAAACAGTAGATTATTAGGTTTTTTTTTTATAACCACCCAAAAACACTGCTGCGGCAGAACCGATATGGAGAAACAGTAGGTTATTAGGTTTTTTTTTTATAACCACCCAAAAACACTGCTGCGGCAGAACCGATATGGAGAAACAGTAGGTTATTAGGTTTTTTTTTTATAACCACCCAAAAACACTGCTGCGGCAGAACCGAGATGGAGAAACAGTAGGTTATTAGGTTTTTTTTTTATAACCACCCAAAAACACTGCTGCGGCAGAACCGATGTGGAGAAACAGTAGGTTATTAGGTTTTTTTTTATAACCACCCAAAAACACTGCTGCGGCAGAACCGAGATGGAGAAACAGTAGGTTATTAGGTTTTTTTTTTATAACCACCCAAAAACACTGCTGCGGCAGAACCGATATGGAGAAATAGTAGGTTATTAGGTTTTTTTTTTATAACCACCCAAAAACACTGCTGCGGCAGAACCGAGATGGGGAAACAGTAGGTTATTAGGTTTTTTTTATAACTCCGCGGGGTGGGGATGTAACAGGGGGTAGCCCCTCCCCCCTTCCCCGTCACCGCCCCCTCCCCGTCCTTAAATCCATAATGGAAATCGTTATTCTAACCTAAAAACTTTGACCATGGTTATCTCCATAACCATGGGTTTGCTTGGGGGGGGATGGTACAGGGGGGTATCCCCCTCCCCCCCCACTTCCCTCCCTCCCCCCCTCCCCCCCAAATCGCCAGTCGGCTTTGTAAATTATAACCAAATCTTTTAAATAAAAATAAACTGCATACATATCGGTCCGCTGGTTTAAGAGCTACGGTGCCACAGAAAGAAACACAGGCACACAGATACACATAGCGGTGAAACTTATAGCACCCTCTTTTCAGGAATAAAATATAGAAAAACAAACGATGATTTTTCAGGGTTTTACAAAACACAGTAAAAAAAGAAACCCGTATAGTTAGGCTTTCTGTGTCCTTCACCGGCTTTGCGATGCGACTATTAGGCCTAGAAAACTAGCAAGGACATAATTAAAAATTAACAACGACGAGATAACTCCACAAAAATTGCTAAAAAAATAATTAGTTTACCTCCCCACGCGTAAGGGGGTGAACGTTTTTCTTGATTTTTCCATCGTGTGTTTTATCTTTGAATACGAATTTTAAAACTCAAGTGTGTTGCATCGTTGAATAGGTATTTTAAAATTAAAGTCCGGATTTTATAAAGTTTTCGGTTTAAAGTATTCCGGTATGTTTAAGAAACCGCATCACTGTTTTGTGCGACTATTTCTACGAAACTTATAAATTTAGCTTAAACCTTATAGTTTACTTAGAAAGTTCTTGACTAAAGCTACATTTATGATTTAATTTTCTGATAAGTAAACTTCTAACAACAGGTTTACGGTTAACTAAAGAACACTACATAGCGCGTGGCGCTACACGCACCTAGCCTAATTTATTTAACCTCTCTACTGCTAGACAAAGGTATCCCTTAATTCATTAAAAGAACTCTTAAGTGCATCATAAAATGTAAACTTCAACTTTTGATTAAAATTTAAAAATTCATCCCAACGAAAGCTTAATATACAAGTTTAAAGCCTAGGCACGCCCGTTCTAGTTACTTTATATCAAGCCAATATCCTGGATGATGCGCTGCAGACATTTGTCGACGTGGAAGATTGATTGAAGGCTTTATGCCAATGGAGGAAGGTACAAAATCAATTCTCGTAAAACCATCTTGTTATGTGCCTATAATGTTGCAAAATTTGTATTCCTGCATGCTGTGACATCCTGTAAGTGGAGGAACACATTGTCATAAGTTAAATTAGTTATAAGTTTATATTTTATTGTGATTCTTTTGTTGGGTGTCCATAAATAAATAAATAAATTAGCAGAAGAGCCCACGAGTATCTGCTTGCGAATCAGCCATAGAATATTCCCGCGATAAGGTTCTTTGGAAAGCTTTTGAGAAATAAATAGGAACGTAGATTAGGTTCTGGCATTATAACTCATTAGGATTTTTAACCGACTTTAAAATAAAACTGAACCAATGCGAGCTGGACTCGCCCAACGAGGGTTCCGTTGGTATGTAAGAACATAATACTTCTTAGAAATTAGATGATCTGATTTAGTAAAAGTTTTAAAAATGCACAAAAAGATTTGGTCACCCAACAAATTTATGACCGCGCGTAGGGTTGCTTAACTTCGATGATTGATTACGTACTTTTTTTAGGGACGATTTTTATATGATTCCATTGCAAAGTTCACAATAAAGTTCTATGGAAAATATAGATTTATAATGTATATTTGAATAAAAGCTGGTTTTTGTAAAGTTTTTTGCAATTAATTTTTTTTAAAGCATTACCTCTGTGTTTTTGTTTTATATGTGAAAATGTGCAAATTTATAGCTTCCTAGCAATAATAGTCTCTTTGCAAAGCCTGTGACGGCCGAACAGACGCACAGACAGACAAACAAAGCAAAAATTTGGGTCTCTTCAAATCAAGATTGAATAGGTGTCTTCTAGACCTTTGAGATCCAACATCGGCCACATCGTCGCTTACCGTCAGGTGAGATTGTGGTCAAAAAAAGGTCTATCTGCAGTAAAAAAAAAAACTATAAGGGTTTCCTGTTTTAGTACGAAACCCTAAGAAACACACGTTTTTTTATATTAGTAGGTATTTTAAAATGTTTTATACTTGTGTATCACTTTACTCGCTTTTCTTTGCGGCTCAATCGCGTGATCATTCGGGCAGTGGTCAATTATCGAACTATACGGTTCTTGTTTCGAGATGGATCGGAACAATCTTAATAAATTGCTTTCAGTAGTTTGTTTATAAACGAAAAGTTTTATTGAATTAAGTTTGTAAGGCTTGTAAGGCTGATCATTGTATTATATTAAAAAGGATATTTATTTTACAAGTGCTTATTATCAAAAACCCGCCGTGGGGTGCCGGCAGTAGAATGATACCCCTCCTCTCATGCCCATGGATGCAGTAAGAGCCTGCTAAGGGATACCTCCGGAAAATGGGCAGCAGCGTCTATCCGTGTATCAACATTCCATACTGCGCTCACCAACCCGCGTGCCAAGCGTGGTGAGAATGGCAACTACCCCTCATGGAGATCCATGAGAGAGGCCTATGTTAATCAGTGGACGTTTTATGGCTGAAATGATGATGACCCTTAGCAGGCTCTTACTGCATCCACGGGCATGAGAGGAGGGGTAACATTCTACTGCCGGCACCCCACGGCTTAATAATGATAATCAATTAATAATAAAAATAAATTAGGCCAGGAGCGTGTCAAACCAAGCGTTATGTGGCGTTCCGTAGCTACCGTTGTCAGAAATTGGTATACCTATCTTTTTTACGCCTACCAAAACTCATTAACAGGTACACGAAAGGACGCTGCATCACATCTTCCGGAGGTACCTCTTGGCAGGGCCAGAGAAGAGGGGCAACATTCTACTGCCGGTATCTTACAGATAAAGTATTCATTAGATAACTTGATTTTCTATCAATGCAGCATAGTTCGAGTTCAGCCGCCAAATTAAATAAATAAATAAATAATGCTGGACAAATCACACAGCTTCATCTAGCCCCAAGCTAAGCAGAGCTTGTGTTATGGGTACTAGATGACTGATATACTTAATACATTATACTATATAGATAGATATTTTTATTATAATGTATATAGAAAAACACCCAGAACACCCTAAACAAATATCTGCAGATCGTACAGACATTTGTCCCGAGGCGGGAATCGAACCCGCAACCCCTTGCGTCGCAGGCGGTCACAGAGCTCGTCAATTGCACGGAAACAAAGCTATTAGGTAGTGTGGGTATTAATCACCATAATTTGAATGTGCAATTTGATATTGTTGTAGGTACATTGCATGTTTGCAACGTGCGATTAAACACATTGAACTATGAAGATATTCAATGTACATGAATAATGACAGTTTTGTAAATACGGTGTTTACCTACTCATGTAATCTATATACTAATATTATAAAGAGGTAAAGTTTGTGAGTTTGTGAGGTTGTAGGGGGTAATTTCTGGATCTACTGAACCGATTTTCAAAATTCTTTTACTAATAGAAAGCCACAGTATTTGTGAGTGTCATAAGCTATAAATTACCGCCCAACGGAGTGGGCATCAGGTGAGCTAGTAGTGAAATAAACGTCGATTCAAATGTTTTTAAACAACTTGATTGTGTTGATGAATGTACTAAACCGCTACTAGTAGCTGACTGTGATATTTTTGCTGATGAGTGGAAGAAGATTATGTTGGTATGCATGAGGTTTTGGGAGATTGAGGAATGAATGTGTGATTGAATCTATACTTGTTTTATTATTTCGGAATTTCACTAATTTATTCTATTTTTATTCTATTCTAGTTAATTAGTGTAATTGATTTATGTAAGTCGTGCTAATTAATTAATAAAATAAATAAATAAATAAAATAGTTTGAGTATATTCAGCAACATTTCAATACTTTGTATCAAAACCCCGTACTGCGCTCGACAACCCGACTGCCAAGGGTGATGAGAATGGCAACAACCCCTTTATGATGAG
This sequence comes from Pasiphila rectangulata, assembly GCA_963082625.1. Classification (NCBI taxonomy): domain Eukaryota; kingdom Metazoa; phylum Arthropoda; class Insecta; order Lepidoptera; family Geometridae; genus Pasiphila; species Pasiphila rectangulata. The sequence continues at coordinate 21,869,659 of OY720239.1, forward strand.
GACTTGAAGATTTAATTATTTGATTACCAACATAATGCACACTAACACCTACAAAAAATATAGAAAGTATTTAGAACTAACCTAGTGCCTTAGTTAGAGGTGAAGACGGCATGCAAATAACTTAATAAATTTATGTACAAGTTGATGATTCATAAGGTCCATAAGGTAAGCCGTTGTTCAGCAGTAGACGTCTTACGGGTATGGTGATGATTCATCATCATCATCATCATTTCAGCCGTGAAACGTCCACTACTGAACTAAGGCCTCCCTCATGGATCTCCATGAGGGATAGTTGCCATACTCACCACGCTTAGCAGGCGGGTTGGTGAGCGCAGTATGGGATGTTGATATACGGAAAGACGCTGCTGCCCATCTTCCGGAGGTGTCGCTTAGCAGGTTCTTACTGCATCCACGGGTAGGAGAGGAGGGGTAACATTCTACTGCCGGCACCCCACGGCCACGGCATGGTGATGATTACGACGCATGAAATGCCTTTTTTTATAGCAAGCGATGAGACATCCAAACTTAAAGCTATCCCCTAAATCGAAAGTTTCTCAAGCTAAAATAAAAACACAGAAAAACTTTGCAGCGAACTACAAATCCTCATTTAGCCTGTATCACATTACAATGCTGTGAAAAGTATGGCGCGACGTTTTTTGCGAGAAATCTTTTCCTTTTCATATTTACGAGGGAATTTTACGACGCGACCTATTCTTTTCGTTCTGGTAGTTTTGTGGGACTGTGCAAGTTGGAGGTTAAAGCGATGATTTAGAACTGAAAATGAAAAAATGTCCGTGTCCCGTTCGAACCCACTTTGGTAAAATCGACACTTGATCCTTCCTAAAGCTGGAAGTGCTTTAGGCAACTATGTTACGGAACCCTTGACGGACTACATCGAAATTCTTGATAGTTATTATCATATTGGTAATAGGTGCATATTTATGTCTATACTTATATTATGTAGAGGAAAGACTCGTATGTAGTATGATGTATTTTGTATGTTCGTAACGAATAGACTCAAAAACTACAAGATAAATTTTGAAATTTTTTTTAATATTAGAATGCTACATTGTTGTTTGTAATTTTGATAGTGTTGAACCACACTTAGGTAGAACATTTCCGATAGTTACCTGTAGATGGCGCTCTAATCGGACTCCAAACCGACATCACCTTATCAGGAATTTCAGCGGTATTCGACATGGGTTCTATAACTTAGTGGTCAAAGACCTTCGGCTTTAGGAAGCGTTAAGTATCGATTTGACGGACGTAGGTTCGAATACTAGCGGAATCGTAAACATTTTTGATAAGGATAAAAATAATTTCTTTACATTTGCTACATTATCCCAGAGCAACATAGGCCATATTTTATCCCCGTGTTCACACGGGAACAGGAACAACACGGGTGAAACTGCGGAATGCGGCTAGTCTCTCATTTCTCAATATTATAAATAGGAAAGATTTGTATGTTGTATGTTCGTAACGAATATACTCAAAAACTAGTAGACAGATTTCTACTTACTTACTTAGCGGCTAGTCTCTCATCTTTCAATATTATAAATGGGAAAGATTTGTATGGTGTATGCTGTATTTTGTATGTTCGTAACGAATATACTCAAAAACTAGTAGACCGATTTCTACTTACTGAGCGACTAGTCTTTTATCTCTCAATATTATAAATGGGAAAGATTTGTATGGAGTATGCTGTATTTTGTATGTTCGTAACGAATATACTCAAAAACTAGTAGACCGATTTCTACTTACTTACTTAGCGGCTAGTCTTTTATCTCTCAATATTATAAATGGGAAAGATTTGTATGGAGTATGCTGTATTTTGTATGTTCGTAACGAATATACTCAAAAACTAGTAGACCGATTTCTACTTACTTACTTAGCGGCTAGTCTCTCATCTCTCAATATTATAAATGGGAAAGATTTGTATGGAGTATGCTGTATTTTGTATGTTCGTAACGAATATACTCAAAAACTAGTAGACCGATTTCTAAAATTCTTTAAACATTAGAATGCTTCAATAACCCTGAGTAACATATTATGCTTTATTTTATCTCCGTATCACACTGGAATGGGAATCATCATCATCATTGCAGCCATAACACGTCCCCTGATGAACACAGGCCTCCCTCATGGATGAGGGGTAGTTGCCATTCTCACCACGCTTGGCAGGCGGGTTGGTGAGCGCAGTATGGGAAGTTGATACACGGATAGACGCTGCTGCCCATCTTCCGGAGGTATCCCTTAGCAGGCTCTTACTGCATCCATGGGCATGAGAGGAGGAGTATCATTCTACTGCCGGAACCCACGGCGGAATGGGAATAACGCGGAAAAACTGCGGTGTGAGCTTAGTTACTAATATTATGCTGAACCAGGACCAATTTGTGTAAATTTTTATTTACTTCACAAATAACGCTGACTTCTAACACTAAGAAGGTAATCCAACACAGGGCTAATGGCAGTTGACGAGCTAAAGGCGTTCCACGGCAAATCGTATTGTTCCTCCGTCTTACGCCCACCAGTTACGTCACGTAAGTCATAAGATGGGGGCCCCCGCATAAAATGTGCATTAGTCTGAACAAATAAACGCTCTTATCCCAACATTCTACATTCTGAGGCGGGATCTGGATCGCGGCTGCTATAAAACGAACGTATTGTTGTGACTTTAAAGTAAAGCAATCGATTTATATAGCTTATTGGAGGAGCGATTGCTAGGGCTATGTTATGTTTTCCTTCATTCTAGCATTTGTTTTTACTAAAAGAGGTGCAAATAAGTGTAATATGACTAGTACTGGTAGTAAAGTCTTTGCACCTATTGTAGGAAAAACAAATGCTAGAATGAAGGATGAAAAAATAGTATGACTAAAAAACATAACATAATATAGCATAATATTAGTTTTATCACCGCAGGAGGCTTAACTAAAACAGATGGTGTTCAAAATAGCGCAAAAGCGTGGGGTGCTACTCAAAGTTATTCAACCAAGTCTTAGTCACGTTGCCGTGAGGTGCCGACAGGTAGAATGTTGTCCTCGTTTCTGGCCCATAGATTTAGTAAGAATATGCCAAGGGATACCATGGAAATATGGGCGGCAGAGTCATTCCTGTTTCATTTCAGTACCTATCAACATACCGTCGCCAACTCGCCTACCAAGTGTGGCGAGTATGGCAACAACCCCCTCATGATCTCGGAGATGCATGAGGGAGGCCTGTGTCCAGCAGTGGACGTAGACAGCAGTCCTACGGCTGTGGTGATGATTAAAATCTTGATTATCTTTGTCAGTATGATACAATCTTAACGAACTACAAGTATTTAGTAACAAACCCGCGGAATTATTACTAAATATTTCGCACCTTTAGTAGAAAAGTGACCTAAATCAAAAATTTTGACGAACGGATTTGAATCTTAGCATGACATTTTACGATTCAAACAATTTTTTATGAGTTTCGAATTAGGTCCCTTTTCTAGTAAAGGTGCGATTTGTTGTTATGATAAAATATTTTTGTCAGCCGACTGTTACGCTGGAGGTTTATCGTGTTAAAGAGCATTTTTTTCTCCATGTAAACTATGTAGGTATTATTTAAATATTTTATTGTTATGTATATTTATGTAGGTACTTTTGAAGGTATAATATTTATTCATCATTTCAGCCATAAAACGTCCACTGATGAACACAGGCCTCCTTCATGGATCTCCATGAGGGGTAGTTGCCATTCTCACCACGCTTGGCAGGCGGGTTGGCGAGCGCAGTACGGGATGTTGATACACGGATAGACGCTGCTGCCCATCTTTCGGAGGTATCCCTTACCAGGCTCTTACTGCATCCATGGGCATGAGAGGAGGGGTATCATATTACTGCCGGCACCAAACAGCCTAAATTAGTATACAATTTTCTAGATTGATCCATAAAATATTATTAAAGAAAAGTGACTAAAGTTTCAAGAGCAGACCGCAACGTTAATACGTTTGAAATCGAACCAATTTATCGGTTGTTGCACATCTTAAGAAACGCAAAATAAAAATAAAGTATGCTGCACCGTCGAGACCCGCAGTAAGCGGAGATTTTGTTATGGGTACCAGATGATTAATATAGAATACTTGGATACATTTTTACGATACGAGTAGATAGACAAAGAATGTTTATTTACGGGATCTAATAAAATAAGGAGATTCGTGGAAGATGGCCGATAGGGCTGATAAGTTCTCGAGTGGGTACGATTCCCGCCTCGGGTCAAATGACTGTTCGATCTGCAGATATTTGTTCAGAGTGCTTTATATCATATTTCTATAATAACTCTACGTTTACAAATAAGTACTAATTATATATTTATAACAATCAATATCGAGCACCCCACGCTTTTTTACAATGAAACTAATTTTCTTTTCATAACTTTATTTTCATTTCAGAATTTTGAAAATTATTGAAACATATTGAGTAGTTATACTTTTAATAACAGTTGAAAAAATATAAAATAAAAGTAATTTTCTCATCTTTAGTTCCATTTGCTATTAAAGCGTGATTTTTTTAGTTTTTTTTAAACCGTATTTCATTTTTAACTTTTTAGTTCAATTTGCTATAAAACCGTCTTTTGTTCTTACTTAGTACAGTATAGTACAGTACAGTACTACAACATAAAGACTGTTTATGTATATATATACCATCATATAGAGTGGCGACGCGTCGCCACGGCATGCGTCGCCAGAAAACGGCATGTTTCACATGAATAAAATCACTAATCCTGGCGATCCTAATCAGTATAATGAGATAAGCTTATCAAAATATTGTATTGTCGGCGGTCGTTGATAAGTTGATATGTCTACAATGTTTAAAGTAAATCTGATCGCTTAAAGTGGGGCAAAATCGAGCCTCAACGAGTCAGTTACAATCATGCAAACATACAGGTGAAACTAATAAAAGCGTTTTTTCTTGCCGACTTCAAAATAAGGTTTTAATGTCGTCTATACCTAATTATATATTTTTTTGTTTATGAATCAATTGGGAAAAATACTTTTGAGTTTGATCAGATAAACATTCAGATTGGTCCTGGGACCAATCTACGAGTAAAATGATGGGATCTAAGAGTAATCAAGGGAACTCCTCATTATCTATTTTGACTATTAAACTATTTTGAAATTTTCTGCAAACTCAGTAAATTTCATTATTCATTGCCGAGAGGTGCCGGCAGTAGAATGTTGCCACTCCTCTCTTACCTCTGGATGCAGTAAGAATCTGCCAATGGATACCACCGGTCTTTCCGTGCATCAACATCCCATACTACGCTCGCTAACCACCCCAAGCGTGGTGAGTATGGCAAGAACCCCTCATTATCAGATATGCGGAGATTCACGAGGGAGGCCTATGTCCAGCCGTGGACGTCCTACGGCTGAGATCAATCAGTATCGTCGCATCATCACGTAGAAAATAGATATTTACTACTTAGATATTGATAAGGAAAATTTTCAGCAAAAGTCACCAAAATTTCCTTAACAAGCCCAAAATGTTCACACCTTGAACCCACTTTTAAGGTTCCAATTAATTAATCTGCTTCGCGCTAGATTTCATTAATTTGATCCGAGAAATAACTTGATTACTGAATTCATTGTAAAGGACAAAATCGAACTAGTAATTAGATTATATGGTATTATTATTTATATTTCAAATGTTTGACCTGTCTTGATTGTTGTTACCCAGAAATTGATTATTCTGATAATTTTTATCGCAAATACATTTTACTATTTAAATTAACAATAATATTAATTTATAAATGTTAGCGGATTTGTTACTAAAATATTTGTTATTCATTAAGATTTGAGATATTTTAATGGATTTCCGCAGTCACGCCTTAACCAATTCATTTCTTAAAAGCATTCGAAATTCGAATCGAACCAAGTCTAAATATTTATCTTGGGCTTAAAATGATAGTTAGTTCTTCTTTGCTACTGTCCCTTACTTGTAAAAAAGTCTTCAGAAGCAAACTAATTCAATTATTTGCTTTATTTATTTTGAATGTGTTCTATTTTTCTCTTATTTCATTTATTTATTTATTCATACATTACGTAACCTTACAGTTAAGCTTAATCGTTATGTGAGTAAACATAAAATAAAAAATAAAACAGGAAACACACAGGTCAAACTTATAAATTGTCTACTCTATGTAGCTTTTTGCTCTTTTGAATAAACACTTATTATTGACCTGACTAGCGTTTTAAATTGAAACTGAACGAAACTTCTTTTCAAATGTTTCACAATAAGTTGTACCGAGAAAAAGTTTGAGAATAATAAATTAATCATTTCAGTACAACAAGTCAATATCCGGCTGAGACGGGTTGCCTTACTAAGCAATAAGCGTTCGAAATTCATAACCAATTCGTAGACTCTAGAGTTTAGAATACAGTCGGTCCCGAATTATAATCCTTGTCTATAGTTAGTTCTAGCGTTTGAAATCGAAACTTAACAAAACTGACTTTGAAAATGGAATTTTAAAGATTTAAATTGTTAGATGTGCCTTAAAAATTAACTAGGTACTTATTGACCATAAGAACATAACAAAACGTTTCATACATTGGTGTTTGACCCCACATAATTGAGAGCGGAGTTGAAAGTGAAGCGGAGATGTACTGCCCGCAATTTTTCACATCTTGAAGGAACGTAAATTGTTTTGTATACGTAATTCAAGGCTTAAGCTGTTGAGAGACGGCGCTATTCACTTTTTTGGCAGACATTTCTGACGTTCCCTTTTGCAAAACGTTTAACACGTTATGAGACTCGTGTATGTATCTTTTTGTTTCATTATTGAAAAGGTTTTCGTCCAACGACCTTCGAAGACCTCGAGGCTTAGTTGATCTAACAACCGACTGAGACAAATTAAATTAAATAGATAATATTAAATAATGCTGGACAAATCACACAGCATCATCTAGCCCCAAGCTAAGCAGAGCTTGTGTTATGGGTACTAGATGACTGATATACTTAATACATTACACTACATAGATAGATATTTTTTTTATTATATATAGAAAAACACCCAGAACACCCTGAACAAATATCTGCAGATCGTACAGACATTATGTCCCGAGGCGGGAATCGAACCCGCAACCCCTCGCGTCGCAGGCGGACCTTCGCCCGCTGCGCCACAGAGCTCGTCAATAAGAATAAGAATAACAATAAGAACAAAGGAGGTTGTGTGATTTCCGTCGGGGACAAATGTTTGCTTTTTGCACCTATTTTACTAAGGTCTGGGTGTCATCGAGGTACTCACTTAAGCATTCTATCAACTATTGGTTTCTATAGTTGGTTTTCTTTGTATGCTAGTGCCTATTTTGCGGAGGTACCCGTTGGTTGATTCTTACAGCATTCACGGGTATGAGACGAGGGGCCACATTTTACTGCGGCACCCCACGGCATTTTTGTGGTTATGTTTGGTTAATAGAACCACCAGTACATTTCCGTGTATCAAAATCTCGTACTGCGCTCACCTAAGTTAGTTCGAAGTAGCGTTTTGCTCTATTGAATAAACACTTTTTGATTTTGATTTTCAAACCCGCCTGCCAAACGAGGTGAGTATGTTAACAACCCTCTCATACCAGTATTTGCAAATTTACGACGGAGGTCTATGCTAGACATATACAGGGTGAATTTTTGAGACGGGACAGTAAGGGCAGGTACCTTAACCGTTATAGTTACAGGAAAACGTTTTAAGAAGACTATCCATAAATTTTTAAGATATTCTGAACTGCATTTACATATTTTGGAAAAAATGTACAGTCAGCAAGAAAATGGTCATTTTACACAAAAACATTTTTTGATGCCAATCGATTCTGTTTCTTATAAGGATCAAAAGTCTCTACTGGACCGACTGATGTTTGAGTAAAAACTTTCACCCTGTATAGCAGTGAGCGTCGCACGGCAGAGATGATGAAAGCAAACCAGCTCTGCTTACGTAGGGACTGTGTGTAATAACTAGCATTATTTATATTCAAAACGCAAAATGTTGCGAGACCTCTTATAAAGTGAAATCCGTTATTATAAGCACTAAGACAGCTATTATTGTGCAATTCAAAATGTAAGCGAAGTCGAGTCTAAACTTAAAACAAAGCTCAGATGAACAGATAAGTAATTCCCGTGATGAGAATGAAGACATAATAATCCGAAAGTTGTGAAACGATTTCAATCGCAACTTTCCCGCCATTTCACTGGACTGTCGAACTTAAATCTTTCTCGCGCCATTCTTGTTCTCGCGCCATTTTCTTGCCCTTGAAAGAGTTATGGAGTTCAGATTGTAATAAAAGAGTGATAAGATCATTACTATAGTGACTGCTACAGTTATTAACCATCCTATAGTTATTAGCCACTCCGTACATCGATCGAAATAAGATAACGGAAGATCGCACGTGAATGAATTGGACAAAAATATATCTATAATCATTCTTTTTTCTTATGAGATCACTCAATTTTATTGGTCCTAGATGGCGTAAACTTTTCTTGGTTAAAACAAGCTGTGATAAATGCAGTTGTTTGTTAAGAAAAAAATAAGGTTAGTGTTTTATAAATACGTTACTTTTTGGTAACTAGTCGGTTAAGACTTATAAACTCTTTGTAAGTATTTGAATAGTTTTTAAAAAAGTTTGTGAGCCGTTTTCAGTAACAAAACAAAAATAATTTTCTACTAAACCTAACAGATGGAGCTGGCAAGCGGAGTAAGCAAGTTTGTGTTTAATCCTGTCATTGTCAAATTGTGCCTACCAGTAAAATAAAATTAACGCCATCTTTAGGGTACGAGGTAACTATTTTTGAAGTTTTTACTTTTTAATGAAAACGCCTCATTGTATCATACAAAAAAACATCCGGTTATTTAATAAATCTTGATTGTATGAAATTCAGTTATCAGGTACCCCTCCCGGTCAATTACTAAATTTTCGAATAACGCGTTCTTAATAGTTTTATGGCTTTAATAGAGTATCGTTAGGAACCTCTGAAAATATCAACGTTGTAAGAACATCATCAACATCGGATCAGTAACTGTCCGGGGGTGGCTTATTACTGAATCTAAGTTTAAAGTTCTAAATTACAAAATTTCTAGTTATATTTTTTTCAGGTAGATAAAATGCCCAATGTACCGCAATATACCAAGAACAATAGAAAAGGCTCTAGAAGACAAGGCGTAGGCTTAAACAAATGTTCGGGCAGCAGCTACAAAATATGGTATACCTAGAATGACAACGAAAGTCAAGGTGTTTTATACTCATACACCAAAAGTGACTTTAGACGATCATCGTTACTTTTCCTTATTGCTTTTTTCTCTGACTAGAAAATGAATTCTTAAGCGAACGAAAATTTGGAGAAATTGACAGAGCGCGCACTAGAGACTTTTGTTACCGTGACAAAAAAGTTTTTGTCATCATCACTGACAAATTCTTCAAATTGTCACGTATCCAAATGGGTGCACCTTCATTAGGGATGAAGTTTGCGGTGACAGTGACGCAACAGTCACGGTGACAAAAGTCCCTGGTGCGCGCTATCTCTTGGTTATCTGACAGTGACAATAACTTTCTTGTCTAACAAAAGTCACTATTTCGCGCTCTGTGTTATTGACTCTGACTTTATTGCAATTAAACCTTTACGAATGCCTTTAAAAATAGAAACCCATTTTAAAATAAATTTAATAATTTATTCATCCATCTATTTCTTGGTATCAAGAAAATCTACAAAGACATATCGGATTGCTATCTAAGCTTGATTAATGCTCCGCGAACCTTCCATTTATATAATGGTAATAGCTTGATAATATTCAGTAGGGATTTGAGAAAAGGAGCAGCCTGACAAAATTATCAACACTGAATACAGTGTTGATAATTTTGTCAGGCTGAATCCCTAGCTCAGGAAAGAGGTTAAATTTATGACTTTAAATGTGAAAGGTGAAGAATGACAGAACAAGAGAGGTATTTCTATCGTAAGTAAAATAATTTAATTAAAACCAAAATAAATATTAGTTCAAAATTAAGCAAATATTTTGCTTTGGAATTCGCATGACTAAACCTAACAGATGGAGCTGGCAAGCGGAGTAAGCAAGTTTGTGATTAATCTTGTCATTGTCAAATTGTGCCTACCAGTAAAATAAAATTAACGCCATCTTTAGGGTACGAGGTAACTATTTTTGAAGTTTTTACTTTTTAATGAAAACGCCTCAAAAGGTAGAATTCCACCAGTGTGCGGCACAAATGTTTGAATGTTAGAAAATATAATGAGATAGAATAATGTATTTATGCAATAAATATACTTTTACTTTTATAATAAAATGTGCAGGCACTCTTCTCTTTCAGTTCTCAGATAAAAGACATACTGCAATTGCAGCTCAGTATGCGCAAAAGTTTAAAGAGTGCCTGCACATTTTGGTGTTTTCTAGCATTCAAACATTTTTGCCGCACGTGGAATTCTACCTTAAGAATTCTCACATATTTCCTTTGTAAATACATATTAGGCATGTTGGCAGGGTGCATAAATTAAAAATTCAATTCAGTCCGTCAGTTGTATAATACAAGAGTAATAGAAACGTATTTATAGCTTTTTAAAATAATGAAACAAAACTTAGATAAAGCATAGCAAAATGATACCCCTCCTCTCATGCCCATGGATGCAGTAAGAGCCTGCTAAGGGATACCTCCGGAAGATGGGCAGCAGCGTCTATCCGTGTAACAACATCCCATACTGCGCTCACCAACCCGCCTGCCAAGCGTGGTGAGTAAGGCAACTGCCCCTCATGGAGATCCATGAGGGAGGCCTGTGTTCATCAGTGGACGTTTTATGGCTGAAATGATGACATCGAACATAATAATCATCATCATCATCATCATTTCAGCCGTAGGACGCCCACTGCTGGACATAGGCCTCCCTCATGGATATCCAGTTATTGCGGTTGGAAGCGATCTGCATCCACCGTCGACCTGCGGTCTTCACCAGGTCATCATCCCATCTTGTTGGTGGACGTCCTACGCTGCGCTTGCCGGTCCGTGGCCTCCACTCGAGAACGTTTCGGCCCCATCGGCCATCTGTTCTGCGAGCTACATGGCCTGCCCATGGCCACTTTAACGTGCTAATCCGTTTGGCTATGTCGGTGACCCGAGTTCTTCTACGTATCTCCTCATTTCTGATTCGATCGCGTAAAGATACCCCGAGCATAGCCCTCTCCATAGCTCGTCAACGAACATAATAATGTGGGAAGTATATCAGACATCTAGTACCATAACACAAGCTCTGCTTACCCTCGGGTCTAGATCATGCTTTGCGAATGGTCCAGCATTATTATTATGTGAATACGCTTTCAAACTCGCATTAATCAAACCCTCTTAAAAATCCACTTTAATTATGAATCCGTTTCTAAAAGCATTGACCAACGGCTTGTAATACTGAAGTATTGTAGGGTCACCATACTGATCCCAAAGGGACTTTATTTACCGGAAGGGTTCGCTAATGACACGTGGAGGAACCCACGTGATTTGTCAATTATACTGAAAGTTTTATCCCAGTTTGTCATATTGTTGGATGAGTGAAATGGATGACCAAAGTTTTGGTATGAAGGACGTGTTGTATGTATAATAACTGGTGTTAAAATGACACTTAATTTCAGAACGAAAAGAAGAAAAGCTATAATGGAAAAGAACAAACGCGATAAAGGAAAATAACAAAAGCATAAGTTGGCAGTTTTTGTTTAATAAATTATTTATTAATTTACATATTCCTTTCATACCAACCAAATAGTTGATTCGTTGAGAAAGAAAATTTGTTAATCCATTTTAGTTGGTCAGAGTACCTGGTTTCGTCATCTTCGTTATCTCAGCCTTAAGATGTCCATTGTTGAACATAGGCCCCACTCATGGATCTAAATACTGATCATAAAGGGTTGCTATCATACTCGCTACGCTTGATAAGCACGTTGTCGCAGTACGAGATGTTGATACACAGATAGATGCTGATGCCTATCTTCCGGAGGTATCACATCTACTGCTGGAAATGGGCCTCTCTCATGAATCTCCAAAATCAATATATGTAAGGGATGTTGATACACGCTCTTCTATCCCTTGACATTCTCACCGAATTTACGGACAAGAGAAGAAAAGCAACATTCTACAACCCGCGCCCCACGGCAAACGGCACGCAAGGTATGCTGTCATGCAAATTATGTAAACACGTTTCGCGTCTGTCATCTCGACTCAGGCCGCAGGTGTAAAGTCTTTTGTAAGTGGCTGCAATTTCACCTACAATTAACCCCTTTAAACAAAAACAATAATGGCCTCGTGCCAGAATAATTAGCTATGTGTATAGCTGTTGCTTCAGTGAAATGCTAAAAGAGTTCTTACTAACATAGCCAAATGTTGATACGGAGACCTTTTTGTGACTCAAGGAGGATTTATCCTCTGACTTTCGGGCAACTTTTTCTAGACATTTATTTATTTAGATAGATAATTTCTTTATTTGTAACAACACACTTATGAACCTTTTATAAAATAAAATAAAAATAATGGAGCCACGCTTGAGTCACAAAAAGGTCTCTGTCTCAGCAGCATAATGTTGGGTATGTTAACCAACGCTGGTCTTCCGACGGAGTTTTTTAAAAAGCTATCCCGGGGATTTTCGTACCGCCCGTAGAAGAGTGCTAGAAAAGTAAGCAGTAGTCGTACAGTTGGTTATTGTAAGACATAAAAATATACAAGGATTGTACAGGGGTATAAATTACCCAATTTAGTGCAGTGGTACTGAAGTTATACGCGTACATATATTTAGGCAATTCAATATTTAAAAAAATTATAACAATACGAATATCCGAATTTTCCCTTCCAAAACTATTTATTTAAACAGCTTAAACCCCACCTTTTGGGTTAGTACACATATTATAATACACCCTATAAAGTGGAATATGTAACAAAACAGATCAGAGCTTATCGGCTTGTTTTTAGGGTTCCCTAGTTTGTATTGAGCTGTGACTAGGCCTTTCTCATGGATCAAGATCTTGAGGGTTGTTGCTATAATCGTCACGCTTAACAGAAGTGTTGACGAGCGCAGTACTCATGATAATACACAAAAAGACGCTGCTGGCCATCTTCTGGAGGTAACCCTTGGCAGATTTTTACAACATCCGCGGGCGATAGCGGAGAGGCAACATTATACTGCCCTCCACGGCAATTATTTGCCGTAAATCACTTCCTATTATAATAAATTGATAATTATATGATTTGACGAGCTCTGTGGCGCAAGGGGTTGCGGGTTCGATTCCCGCCTCGGGACAAATGTCTGTACGATCTGCAGATATTTGTTCAGGGTGTTCTGGGTGTTTTTCTATATATAATAAAAATATCTATTTATGTAGTGGGTGTTTCATTTTTTAAATGATAGGACAGTTTGCCTCTAGCTGCGTTAAGTCGCGATGAGTGGAAGGAGGAAACGAAGGCCTTTGCCCTGCAGTGGGACGGTAACGGCTGAAAATAAATAAATATAATAAATAATAATAGGACTGTTTAGTCATTTATGGTTTCACGTCATATGTGTAAAATGTTTTGTCAAGAAAAAAATTAGATGAGCAATAAAATCTTATGTGTAACCAGTAACTTGCTTCTCCTTTGAAGTCATTTCAAGGTCAGTTTCATCATTTCAGCCGCAAAACGTCCACTACTGAACTCAGGCCTCACTTATGATCTTCATGAGGGGTACCTAGTTGCCATACTCACCACGCTTGGCAGGCGGGTGGGTGAGCGCAGTATAGGATGTTGATACACGGAAAGACGCTGCTGGCAATCTTCCGGAGGTATCTCTTAGCAGGCTCTTACTGCATCCACGGGCATGAGAGGAGGGGTAACATTATACTGCCCCACGGGAAAGGTCAGTTTAGGTCACTCTTAAAAGCAAATCGAAGTCAAACGAAGCTCTTATGGTCATTGCTTAAAGATTACCATTCTGACGATACTGATAATATCATCTGATACTATCATCCAGACAGTCACCCTTTACCAGTCGATGCAACACGATCGGTATGCAACATTCGACATTTGTCTATTGTGTGATTACGAGAATACAGAAACTTCTATTCAATAGAGATTTTGACAATTTTTGGAAAATTTATGAACTGAGCGTTTATATTGAGGATCACGGTGCACAAGAATTGCCCCCTTGAACAGGCGACCTACTCTTGAATGGAAATTGCAATAAATCGAAATCGTATTCAAGTCAAACTATCTCATATGGCTGTTACGTAAAGATTGTCATTCTGACGATAACATCGTTATCGTTTTCTAGAGGAGACGCGCAGGATTCTGTCAGTATTATCTATCATCTCATCAGAGTAGTCTCACGAAAAACTCACTTAAGCTCTCAAGTTTACAAGAACATGGCTCGGGAACTTTATAATGAAAGCCTCTTACACGGGGAGAGGAGGTTCTCAAACTTTTGGATGTGTTTTTTTTTAATAATTTAATATTGTGGCAGAATCTCTAAGATCATGATGGGGATTGTTGCCATACTCGTCACTCTTAGCAGGCGGATTGGTGAGCGCATTAGAATGTTGTTTATGTGCTTGTGATACTGCCGTGGGGTGTTGACCATAGAATGTTGCCTCTCCTCTCTTGCCCGTGGATGCAGTAAGAATCTGCCAAGGGATATCCCCGGAAGATGGGCAACAGCGTCTTTCCGTGTATCATCATGTCGTACTGCGCTCGCCAACACGTCTGTCAAGTGTGGCGAGTATGGCAACAACCCCATCATGATCTTGGAGATATATTAGGGATGCCTATACCTAGCAGTGGACGGGGACAGCAGTCCTACGTCGGAGATAATGAATATAATATTTTTTTCGAATTTCAAACTAGCCTACTTTAGTTCAAAGCGAGCGCGTGAGAGGGAAGAATAAGGTGGGGCGTAATACTCCATTCTCTGAAGCAAGTTCCCTGGGAGGAACTGAAAACGTTGGAAACCTATTTTCAAGGTAATAAGAACGTGAGTAGAAAACCGGTTTAACATTACAACTCTGCCTACTAAACATTTAACATATTCTATTATTAAACCTGTGGGTTTAATCGTAAAGATAGAATAGCTTTTCAGCAGTTTCAATTCTGACGGTATTTGAACTCACACGTTTTAAAGTTTACTTTTAGCAGTATAGTCGTATATGTTTAAAACGTAAAAGCAAAAACTTCTTATTTAATTTAATTTATTTCCTTATTGGTTTTTGTCGTGATCAATAATATATTTTGTTCAGAGTTATTATGTTTTTTACGGTTTCGTACCCTAAGGATAAAAACAGGACCCTATTACTAAGACTTCGCTGTCCGTCTGTCTGTCTGTCACCAGATTGTATTTCATGAACCGTGAGATCATGAACATTATTTGTGAAAATTACAACTGTCTAGCAGTTGTAATTTTCACAAATAATGTTGATATGTTGCCGCTATAACAACTAATACTAAACATAGATTAAAAAAAAATATTTCAGGGAGGCTCCCATACAACAAACGTGATTATTTGCCATTTTTCGCTAGATATTAATAACGCCAACAGGTAGACGCTTAAAATATTCACAGAATATTTACGCACGATGGTACTTAACTCTTAATGCGTGGGTCCGACTCGCTTTTGGTCGATTTTAGTTAGTACAAATACAAAGTAAGTATTATAATACATCTAAGTGGTTTTCGTAAAATATGTTTTGTATAGAACTTTCTTCTTATTTGTTCTAAATTTAAAACAAATTTACCAACATAACTTAAAATAAAGAACGTGGCAACTGTCAATATTAATCTCATAAAAATATAAAAGTATCCCTTGGCAGATTCCCTGCAACAACGGGCAAGAGAAGAGAGGCAACATTCTACCGCCGGCACCCGACGGCAGTGTGACATAAATGCTTGAAACAGTTTGAGTGCCTCAGGCCCGAGTACAAAAGAGAAAACTTGCGACTCGCTGATGCTCTAACAATAGACGGAGGAAACTTGTAAACAATCGGACGGGGCCAACCTAATTTTACCTATTCTTTAACGTGTTTTATAGTGTCAAGTTGAACCAAAAGTTCTGGGTGAGGGGGAAATAATAAGTTGGCTTTGAATGATGGGCTAGTAGTAATTTATATGACAAAAGATTTTACCCGCGACTTCGTCTGCGTGGAAGTCATAAAACGTAAAGTCCCCTTTTTCACGCAGAGCCACTTTGATTTGAAAATATAAATCCCATTTATTCCCTATCCTGTCAAAATTTCAAAAAATCCCTTCTTAGTGCACCTCTAGGATACTCAAGGTATTATGTGTGTCATATTTCAAGTCTTTAGGTCCAGTGGTTTCGGCTGTGAGTTGATATATTAGTCAGTCAGTCAGTCAGTCAGTGAGTCACTCAGGACTTTGAATTTTATATATTATAGATAATTTATTTATATTACTTTATTAAATTATTACTTTGATCTAAGTCTTGTTGGCCGAGTGGTATGTGAGATGTTTTTGGATTATCTGGAAAAAAAAATATTTATTAGGTAGGTACAAGTTTATAAAATTAAAATTTTGTAATAAACCCCCGAAACTTTACCTAGTCTCTGAGGTAACTTAAGTTTTACCCTCAGTTTTGCAATCTACACATCATACCCTTTCATTTGATACCACACTTTGGTATATTTGAAAAAAAATCTTCAAACGGCTGAACAGATTTTCATGAAACATGCTTAGAACACTCAGGATAAAATTATCTATGACAAAAAAAAACTAAACGAAAATCGATTCATCCGCTTGGGAGCTACGATACCACAGACAGATACATAGACAGACACGTTATACTTATAACACCCCTCTTACTGCGTCGGGGGTTAAAAACAGTTAACAAATCAACAAATGTTTAAACAAATTGTTTTTCATTTAGAATATATGTACATATGTATGTATTACATAATTTGCTAGCCAAAAGTTGTATACAGCATTTTTGCAGATAATATTGACGACACAAAATGTAAATACCAGGCAATAAGTGGTTATGCGGTAGAGCAAAATGTAAATGCCAGTTAAGAAGTGGTTATGCGTTAGAGCAAAATGAAAATGCCAGTCAATAAGTGGTTATGCGGTACATAAAAATGTAAATGCTAGTCAATAAGTGGTTATGCGGTAGAGCAAAATGTAAATGCCAGTGAATAAGTGGTTATGCGGTAGAGCAAAATGTAGATGCCAGTCAATAAGTGGTTATGCGGTTGAGCAAAATGTAAATGCCAGTCAATAAGTGGTTATACGGTTGAGCAAAATGTAAATGCCAGTCAACAAGTGGTTATGCGGTTGAGAAAATCGTTAATGCCAGTCAATAAGTGGTTATGCGGTAGAGCAAAAGGCTACAAAGTATAAACCATGTACAAGAATAAAGCACATACTTAAATTTCTTCGCTTCAGATTTTTTTTTCCAAGTGACGGGAAGAAGCGGAAAAGAAATCTCATTCTGTCACTTCTATTAAAAAAAATTAGGTGTAATATTTGCAGGTGCCTGGGACATTGTTAGATGGATTAGTCTTGCCCAGCACCTAAGCCATCGTCCCAGCTTAGTCCGCTATTAGTTAGAGGGTCAATACGTCTGAAGCTAACCTATGTTTTCCTTAAGTCCTACTTACGGACGCGAGTAGTGTCAACCCTGGAAGTTAATAATTTACAAAGTACTCAGTGTGAAACATTGCAAGGCAATGCGTCACTCTCAAGGTCTCTCGTGCATCTCGGATTTATGCCGACTCACTGCGCTAGTACGGGAATATATTTTGATGAATGTACTCGTAGAGAACTTAGAATAGATTTCTACCCTAGACTTAAGGATGACTCACTCTAGATCGTGTTGATTCGAGTGTCGGCCGTAGCACGGTCAACTAATATTCCATAATTATTTTGTATGGACACACTCACGGTATACCGAGCGGCAACCGAGTGACGGCTGAGCAATAGACAACGCTCGGAAAAATCGCTTGGACTCGGCTCAGACACGACACGATCTAGCGTGAGTCAGCTATTTATTTATAGTTTAAGACATGAATTTACATGATTGTTCATTCTTGTGAATACGACTGAATCACAAAAATCGTAAAAATTGGAACGGAATCATAAAAAGCCGGTGATAAAGAC
Source organism: Pasiphila rectangulata (assembly GCA_963082625.1). Lineage (NCBI taxonomy): Eukaryota > Metazoa > Arthropoda > Insecta > Lepidoptera > Geometridae > Pasiphila > Pasiphila rectangulata. The sequence continues at coordinate 21,887,777 of OY720239.1, forward strand.
TTGAGAAAATCCTTCCTTTTTGAAGTCGGTTATAAAGAAATAAATAATGCTGGACAATTCTCATAGCATCATCTAGCCCCAAGCTAAGCAGAGCTTGTATTATGGGTGATTATGGATAGAGATATGGATGACTGATTTACTTAATACATTATACTACATACATATGTACTTACATACTACATATTGCCGTGGGGTACCGGCAGTAGAATGTTATTCCTCCTCTCATGCCCGTGGATGCAGTAAGAGCCTGCTAAGGGATACCTCCGGAAGATGGGCAGCAGCGTCTTTCTGTGTATCATCATCCCGTACTGCGTTCGCCAACCCGCCTGCCAAGCGTGGTGAGTATGGCAACTACCCCTCATGGAAATCCATCAGGGAGGCCTGTGTTCAGTAGTGGACGTTTTACGGCTGAAATGATGATGATGACTATACTACATAGATATATTTTTTATTATATATTAAAAAATCCAGGACACCCTGAACAAATACCTGCAGATCGTACAGATGTTTGTTCCGAGGCGGGAATTGAACCCCCTCTTGCGTGGCAGGCGGACCTTTGCCCGCTGCGCCATAGTCGTCATATTAATTATTACTTACAATGACAAAGGCAAAACTGGTGATAAATTAACGATTGCCCCGCTGTGATACTTCAGCACTGAACTTAAATTAAGTCTGTGATTTATGCCACGCACTTGTTTTTGTGTTGTGTGCAGTTTGCAAAGTGCACATCAGTATTTACGGCCACGTTTCATGAGTAGTTTAGTTTGTAACTCAGTGAATTTTAAAAGCTTCATCCGTAGAATAGTAATCACTATTTCTAGATCATCATCATCATCACCATTCGTAGGGCTTCGTCTATCGGAATCTTGAAATCCAAACTGTATTTATATTTTATATCCCTTAAGAATGGTCAACAAAATTGTATATTTATTTGTAATTATACTTATTGTCGCAGTCGCTGGGCACACCTGGATGCGAAATGCACAGGACAGAGGAGGCTGGCAAAAACTCAGGGAGGCCTATATATACCCAGCAGTGGGTGATTCCGGGCTGAGAAGAAGAAGATATTTATTGTATGTATTATTTTTGGATATATTTTTTATGTCATGCTGTTTATTTTATTATCTATGTATCTTAATGTTAATTTATATTTGTAAATTGCCTACTCAAAATCGTATTTTTTCGCAACACCACAAAACTCTGCACTACACAAAGGTTAGCTGGAATAAAATGCTAAATAGCATTAAGTTCGCCTATGTGCATGTTTTTGTGCAATAAAGAATTTTCTTATCTTATCTTATCTTATCACCAGCTGAAAACACGGTTGTGCTGACTGAATTGAAATTATCGTGGCTAGACATCATTTAATAAATATAATACGGCTTACACCACGTACCTAACTTATTATCATCTTGCTGACGTTTCGTAGACCATTTAGAGGCCCTTCTTCATGAGCACCGTTCGTGGACTCCGAGGGCCGCGAGACGAGAACTGAGTTCTCGTCTCGCGGCCCTCGGAGGTACGTGGTGTAAGCCGTATTATATTTATTAAACGGTTGTGCTGGTTCAAAGTTGTAGAACCTTCGAAGTTCCCCGTGATCATCTCAGTCGTAAGACATTTATTGCTGGACATAAGCTTTCCACGTGGATCGACAAGTAGACATAGACATAGACATTGTTTTTATTCACACAGCGACATAGAAAATACATAAGTACTTGCAACAAAGATTAAAATAAAAACACGAAACACATACTAATTAAGAAACATACACAAACTAAAGTACCTAAACTGAAAAAAGCATGTGCAGTGCCCGCCATGTGCTATGTGAAAAGCCACGAGCTCAGCTTAATGCTGCGGTAAATCCACAGCGCTGATTTTCAGCTCAAGGCTTTGTTGACGAAGGAACCGGAAACTGATGCACCACATTCTAAATTGTCAAATAATAGAAAATGAATTAATAAAATAAAATTTAAAAAAAAAAAATCTTACTTGTGCCGGCTATACACAAAATAAAAGCTTACGTTATATAAACAAACACAGAAACCAATATTTTTATATATGATGTAATTGCATAATCCTACCACAGTCGTATAATATTGAAAAAGTATGAATTTGTTTAATTATTAACGATATTTTCCAAAGTAGCACTTTGTTTTTTATATTTTTTAATCCTTTAATAAATAAATATATATGTATATATATGTATATTAATAACTATATTATAATAAGTAGGTAGGCACATAAACAGTAAAAACAATCTAAAACAGGAATGAGTTAGTGTCAACTCTGATCATGCACCTGTCGGTCTATTACAAGTTTTTTGTACTGAATTTTAAAATTTTGTATACTTTGAAGCGTAAGTAATGGAGGCGGTAACGAGTTCCAGCACTTCGTAGCAGAAAAACGAAAACTACCTCGGAAAGCTGCAGTACCATGGCGAGGTGTACGTAGCAGGAGGGAAGACGTGGCGGCGGCGTATCTGTTATAGTCTCGTGCCCAAACAAATTTAGAGTACAGATACTGAGGGTTCTTCGATTTTAATACCCCAAACATTAAAACTGCGAGATGGAGATTCCTTCTGTTCTTCATCTTTAGAATATTATACTTATTAAGAAAAGGTGTGATATGACTTCGCGGGGGTACATCGAAACAAAATCGAGCACAAGCATTCTGCACTCTCTGTATGAGACGAGAAGTTTTTTCAAGAAGTCGAGGGCCATAAACGGAGTCTACGTAATTAAACCTTGACAATATAAGGGAGTCCACAAGCATAATACGGAGATCTGTTTTTAGGTGGCACCTTATTTTGTAAAGTAGCTTAACCTTATTTTGTAAAGTACTGATTATGATGGTTTTTTTCCAATATCACCACACTTGGCAGGTGGGTTGGCGAGCGCAGTACGGGATGTTGATGGAAAGAAGCTGCTGCCCTTCTACCGGAGGTATCCCTTAGCAGGCTCCTACTGCATCCACGGGCATGAGAGGAGGGGTAACATTATTTTGCCAGAACTACATACATGCCTGGATGATACCCAGAGCATATTATCAGATCGTTACATATGAAATTGACGTTTTGTATGAGATGAACTTAAAGGCGATTTTTTTATATAAAATATTTAATTAATCAAAGTATGTACCATTGCTATCTAGTATGCAATTTTGCCATCTCACAGGGAGTTCATTGATCCCTTTACTAAAGAAACCATTCGGACGGGAATCAATAAAATCTTTGAAGGCGGTTTGGACTGTCCCATCGGAGTTGAATTTTTTCCCTTGAAAATTTCGAAAAATATGATAATCTGTTGGAGCAAGGTCCGGAGAGTACGGTGGATGTCTAAGACATTCCAATTGAAGCTTCTCTAATTTGGTAGCCGTCTGTTGAGCAGTGTGTGGTCTACGGGGATAGCGGAAATAGGGCGAAGGCCTCAAAAGGTCACTAAAGGTCAAAAATTACATTTTTTGGTTTTAGGTCGTTTTCGGCCATTTGAAGACTTTATTTTTTTGGTAACTTTTTGAGGTCACAATAACTCCGGTCTCTGTGATCCTAGGGCTACCAAAATCCATCAGTACACTTCTTTCATTAAGACGGTGCTAACAAAAAAGGTTTCATGTAAATCGGTCAACGCGTTCGGTTGTAATCGTCCCATACACAGACAGACTGACAGACAGCGCTATGCACATTAAGGGGCATCGCCCCCTTAATAAGTATTTCCTCTGATAGTAACGTTTTGTCCAGTCGTTTGTAACAAAAGTCTCAGCTTACCGAGTTCTAACAAAAAGCGCCTTATTTTCCTCAACATAAAACAACAAACAGATATTCACATTATTAATCTTGAACTCAGCCGAGCCTCAACAAATATAATAACCACGCACAATAAAGAATCCTTCACGGCGCATCTTCAATCTTATAAAATGGTCGTTATCATTTCCTGTGTGTAATAAATTAACTGCGGCGAATTTCGGTGATGTCCTTTATACAGAGGAATGTCCGGTTTCTTACCCGCGGTCCACCTCACAAGTTCATCTGGGTGGACTACGGAAACTTGTTATGATCCATGGTACACCCGGGTGGACTACAGACACTTGTTATGATCCATGGTATACCTGGGTGAACTACGGATACTGGCGCAGATCCGGTGTACACCTGGTGGACTACAGAAACTAATTAATTTGAATCTCCGTTGGCGATGTAGGGGTCATTGCGATTTAACCCTACTATTTATTAAATCCATCATTTCAGCAGTAAAGTATCCACTTCTGAACACAGGCCTCCCTCATGGATCTCCATAAGGGTTAGTTTCCATACTCACCGCGCTTGGTAGGCGGGTTGGCGAGCGCGGTACGAGATGATGATATACGGAAAGACGCTGCTGCCATCTTTCGGATGTATCCCTTAGCAGGCTCTTACTGCATCCACGGGTATGAGAGGAGGGATAGCATTCTACTGCCGGCATTACATGGCAATCAAAAATCCCCTCTTGCGGTACGGTATTTTTTTAAGCGTTTTGTACATAAGCTCGATGTTCAATATCTCGACGTCTCTACCTCGACGGTACGTTTTAACGTAGGGTTACCTTGAAAGATCAGTCAGTTTATTAACACATATTTAACCAGGTATTTATCACGCTATTTATATAATAGAAATAATAAAAATTAAATAATAAAGGTAAATAGCGCGATAAATACCCGGTTAAATATGTGTTAATAATGTGTCGTGATCGCGAAAGTTTAAAAAAAAAGATCAGTCAGTACCTTGAAGAATGTCTACCTCGACGGTACACTTCATCCATGGGTTATTACCTCGAAAGATCATCAATACCATAGTTTAAATTATAATGAATTGATGATAAATAAGCCTATAATGATACGCTAAAATACGTTATACACCTTTCATGTAATTTTTTTTGGTATCTTCTGTTGGTGGCTCAAATAAATAAATAGATCACCCCACACGACATTGTAACATCACGTTATTACTTTGAGACCTCTTTGCAAGTGCCCTTTCAATTGAAATATGAATATTATTTCATATAAATATTAATTGCAATGTTAGTCAATAAGCTACAACTAATAATATTACAAATTTCAACGATACCTTAGGTAAATCCTGAGATATTTCGTTATTTAAACTTAAGCATGTTTAACTAATGCGAAAGTAAAGGAAACTATCAAGATAAAAACAAATCGGCCAAGTGCAAGTTACACACGCGTACGGAGAGTTCAGTACCATTTTTTTTGGAAAAACAACTTGTTCAAAACAAATAAGGAACGAAATACTTTGTGAATATTTCGGCAACTGTTGCTGTTATTAAATATCGAGCATAAAACGGAAAAAATCACGTTTGTTGTATGGGATGATTAAAATAAAAAAAAATTATTCATATACACACATCAACATTGTCTAGGGATATTCCATTTCAAAATGATTTGCTTACAAAAATCTTACAAACTATTTGCTTTTTAGAAAAAGTTTATATATGGAATTAAACCTCTTTTGTTCCCTTTTCAAAATTTGGAAAAAGAATAAAAATAGAACGCAATAAACAAAAGATAGAATGGGGACTCCGATTTAAATTGAACAACGTTAATTTTGACTAAGATAAATTAATTTTTAGTTAGTTAACAATTAGTGCTATCTAAGTCATTTTTATTTTTAACGGGTCTTGTGATATTCGTAATGTCATGGAACGTCGACATTTAAGCAGAGAATAAATGATAGGACCGATAGGCATGTTACAAGCCAGTGCTATCCAACGCGTGGTTGCCAATACCCTAAACACCAATCGAAACGTAATTCTCGATTGTAGTCACGTTATCGTATTACTGGAGATGTAAGAAAGCGCAACACTGGAAAAATACGAAAAACCACCCCTAGACAGGATCGTCTTCTCCAAAATTGCGCCAGGAGGGAACCCAATCTCACAGCAAAGCAGCTAGTGCAAAGGCTTCAGTCAGACCATCAGCTGTCAGTCACCGACCAAACCGTCAGAAGAAGGCTACATGAAGTCGATCTTCATTCTCGTTGGCCGCTTCATGTGCCAGCTCTACGACGAGGCAATCGCGGAAGGCGACTTCTTTGGGCTCAAGAACATTTGTTATGGAACAATGGCCAATGGACAATGATTCTCTTTACTGATGAGTCTCGGTTTGGATTCCACCCCAATTCACGAAAAACACGTGTTTGGAGAGTTCCAGACAGAGAAAGTCGCCTCCAGCATCCACAAAAGGTCCATTCGTACCGATATGGGACAATCATGGTTTGGGCGGGAATTCATATTGGCGCGCGAACCGAACTCATTTGGATAAAAAGCAGCATGACTGCACTAAAATACCGGAACGAGGTCGTAGAACCTGTGATCATCCCTCACAGAGTTCAAATTGGCCAGGAATTTCAGCCCATGCATGATAATGCCCCTCCACACACGGCGCGATTGGTGTCAGCTGCCCTTCAGGAACACGATGTCGCGGTTTTGGACTGGCCTGCACAGTCGACTGACTTAAGCCCAATTGAACACGCTTGGGAAATGTTGCAGCGAAGGGCTTTCAGCAATTTGCCTTCAAATTTGACCACAGAAGACCAACTTTTTTGCCATTTAAAAAGAACATGGAATCGCATACCCCAGCGAGACTTTGACACCCTAATTTTGAGTATGAATAACCGGTGCAGATGTGTTATCAACGTCAGGGGAGGCAACACCGATTATTAAATTGTAAAAAGGAAATTTAATAAAGTCATGGTAACGTAAAAATAGTTTTAACACAATTTACCGAACCTTGTAAATTTTCGGATTTTTCGAGATTTTGTTCCTACGTTAATTTTTATTAAAAAATAATATCAAACAGTTGTATTTTATAATTATTAATAAACAATACAAAATAAAGATTCTTGCCATACCTAGTTTTCTAAAGAAATAATTTTCAGTTTTTGTAAGAATCAACAAAATGTTGAATATCCCTAGACAATGTTGATGTGTGTATGTTTAATATTTCATATTTGTTTTATTTTAATTTAATAATTTAGTTATAGCTGAAACAGAAATACATCATCTGTGAAAAATTCAACTGTCCAGCTGTTCCGTTCATTAAATTACAGCCTGGTGTCAGACAGACGGACAGCTGAGTTTTAATAATAGGGTCCCATATTTATTCTTTGAGTACGGAACCCTGAAAAGAAAACTAACGCTTTACGAAAACGTAAAATACTTATAATGAAAAGATCATGCATTAGAATCGGAAATTATAATATGTTCAACGTATAAAATCAACCGATGATAACTAAACGACCCCAGCAATACAAATCAACGATATTACGGACATGCTACCGGCCAAACCCGATTTCAGGACAAACTAGTTTTGCCTAGGCTAAACTAGTTCTTCCTATATACAATTCCGAAGCTATTTAGAAAATGTATAAAATAAAAACACTGCCTCTGACAGAACCGAGATGGAGAGACAGTCGGTTATTGGGTTTTTTTTTATAACCATCTAAAAACACTGCCAGTGGCAGAACCGAGATGGAGGGACAGTAGGTTATTAGGAAAAGAACTAGTTTAGCCTAGGCAAAACTAGTTTGTCCTGAAATCGGGTTTGGCTGGTAACAGATATAACGCTAACCATCCTTGCACATTTCTATAGAGATGGCATCTTGAGCAGATTTAAATCATAAGTTGTGCCCTGACACCTAAAATTGAGACATTGTCTTAATCATGTTTGTTAACAATAAATTACCGCCGCACACTGATTTTGCCATTAAACTCAACTGTTTTTGTTACTGTTAATTGTGCAATCATGTTGCCAGAACTTTCGTGAAAAAAATAACACACACCAAGTCCGGCTTACGTTGTATTTTGAGGTAAACACTGATTTCAAAAGAGCTCACTCATTATGTGTGGAACCGAAACGGTGCAGCCTTATTACTGTAAGGGCGCGTATCTAACGATTGAAATCTTTGGCCGGAGCGTGATAAAAATTTATGAATTTGACAACGTAACGAGCCAGGCTGTAATCCGCCCAAATATCCCCTCCGTTTAGTCACATAAAGGAGTATTACCCAGTAAATAAGGTGGCAGCGATTTAGCTAATATCTCGTGCTGTAATGCGAAAAAAACCTAATGGCCGACCGCTTGAGTTATATCAGGGGGTTGAGTCGAGATAAGTACCCAAATTATTGAACATTAAACAAGACCTTTTAAACATTGTTTAATAATTAATATTTATAATAATAAAATTGTAATACTTTATAATATATATGATTATTATAATTTTTATAATATTTTTTTTTTAATATTTATTATTATTTATTTGTGTTCATTTTTTTGGTGTGACTTTCTAAATAAATAAATAAATAAAATATGAAAATTTCGATTGGAGGAATACTTACTCGTATATACATTTTTTTAAAACAATACATATGTACTTAATTTAAAAATATAATTAGAAAATTTGCTTAAAAATACATACTTGATACCCTTGACTAGTGACAAACGCCTTCCTCAAACGCTGGGATTTCTTACTGGACAGGGGAGTCCAAATACTGTGTAAGTAATAAGTATGATTTGTGAACTAAAGATAACTTTGTCTTATAATGTTCACAAAAACCCTGATCCCACAAACTATAAAAAAATAGTTTTGTAGGATGTTTGTGATGCCTGCCAAGCGTGGCAACTACCCCTCATGGATCTCTATGAGGACTGAGTTCAACAGTGGACGTAAGAAATAATGATGTTGTATTTTTTTGATATGTTTACTAAATAAAAAACAATAATATTAAATAGAAAACCACTATATAATCTGCAGAGAAGCAATAATTTGTCTCACGGCGGGTTTCGAACCCTCCTGCGTCTCAGCTGTTAGACCAGCTGCGCCACGTAAGCCGTCGAAATGCATCGGTAATCGCATACACCATTTTATGACGCCACGTTTCATCTGGATAGCACTTCAGATCTTAGGAGTACAGATCTAAGCTATAAACTGAGTAAAATGAGAATAGTAAAATTTTGGTGCTATTTTATAACCACTTTCAAAAAGGCAATCAAATCCACCTGAGTAAACAGTAAAATCTATGTCAGTTCCAATCTAATTAGTGAATGAATGAAAATTCCATCATCATCATTTCAGCCATAAAACGTCCACTACAGAACTAAGGCCTCGATCATGGATCACAAGATCTGCGGGCTTACCCTTGAATCCAATCCCAATCTCAATCCAATTCTAATCCGAATCAGTTCCAATCTCACCAAACGTAAAATTGGCACTCTTGAACAAAATCGAGATTGAAATTAGAATCGAGTATGAGATCGACTTCGCATTGTAAATAACAGTGGTAGAATGAAATATGACGATAACTACCGGCTTAAAAAAAAAAAACAGCGGGAAATTACAAACAAGGGTCCCACTTTTTCAAGACCTTCTTGGTGTTTACAAAAGCTTTTCAGCCTAATTTTGCTTCGAGACTTGAAGAGTGCAGCAAAGTTGAAAGTAATTTAATACATTCAGTTTTTAATCAATTATCAAGGTAAGCTGTAATCTTTTTTATTGTACGAGAATCCAAGTAAAATGATAAATTACTAAGTACTTTAATAAATTTCGTCCATTCCAATAGGGAACAATGAGTAGTAGGCCTACCTACCATCAACTTGAGGCTCTTGCAGATTTTCTGGGGGAAAACCCAGGAATTGCTAAGGGTCTCCTCCGCTCAGCGCATGGGAAATTTGATACAAAGAGGAAGTGGGACGAGCTTTCGGCAATCCTCAATGCGCTAGGCGGTGCCCAAAAAGATGGAAAAGGTTGGGCAAAGGTAAATAAGTACATCATTTATGATATTTTTTTTAATTAGTTATTATTTACCTTTTAAAAATTGATGGTTTCCCCTGCGCGTTTGTGATTCAATCTTTATACACTTATCCAATTGAGGGACTTGTCTGTAATTGACGAGCTCTGTGGCGTAGCGGGCGAAGGTCCACCTGCGACGCAAGGGATTGCGGGTTCGATTCCCGCCTCGGGACAAATGTCTGTACGATCTGCAGATATTTGTTCAGGGTGTTTTTTTATATATAATAAAAATATCTATCTATGTAGTATAATGTATTAAGTATATCAGTCATCTAGTACCCATAACACAAGCTCTGCTTAGCTTGGGGCTAGATGATGCTGTGTGATTTGTCCAGCATTATTTATTTATATCTGTGTATAATATTTTTTTAGTACTGGGCAGACAAGAAATGTTCTTTGAAGAAGACGTGTGCCCAGCACGCGCAGTCGTTGAACCGCACAGGGGGCGGGGTCGCGGACGAAATCCCCAATTTAACACCAATCGACCAGCGCTTGGTGGCAGTGATGGGTGGCCCTCAATTTGCTGCAGGAGACAGCCACGTCGCTGTCAATCCTTTTCCGTCAACAGTAAGTAGTTCATTTGAAGATGCAGTCCCTCATCTTAGTGGCAAGGATTGCTTATCCTACTTAGGTACATATTCAATAAATATTTTTTTATTATTGCAGTCTCAAATCCAGGACATGCCAAGCCAGTATGTGGAGATAGAGGTGTTAAGACAAGGGGACATGGTGCCCCTTGCTTCTCCTATGCAGGTTGCAGAGACTGCTACATGTGCGTGCATGAAATAGGTAGGTATTGAATGATTAGTTTATTTTTCAGTTTAAATATTTATTCTTTTTAATTTGTTCATCAGTTGTCACACATTCTCCATCACCGCAACGACAGAGAAGTCCATTGCGGAGGTCTCCTCGCAGCAACCAGAGACAGCGTACTAGGGCTGGGAGGACCGTGCTGGACCAAGACAGGGAGAAATTTGCAGAGATAGAAGCAAAGAGGGTTGAGGCTGAGACCCTCACGGCGAGAGCTTTATCTCAAGCTGTGGAGCAGCTGACAAATGTCTCAACAGCCATAGAAGGTCTATCTGCAGCAACAAGAGAAGGTTGCCAGGCTGTAGCTGATGCTCTAAGTAGGATTGCTGCTGCTCTTCAGCCAGAGTAGTACTATTATTATTATTAATATTTTATAATCAATTTACTTTTATCTCATAAGACTGATGATAACATTAAAATAAACATTATAATTTAAAAGTTTATTATTGGTAAAAAAATGATGTTAGATGGGATGAAGATGCCGAGCTGCCCACAGTTCTTGAGCTAGGCGTGCACGAGCTTCAACTCCCCTCCTCAGCTCAGCAGAGGCAGGCCCTTGTGGGTTATCTATCAGTGCCTCCTGTGGATCTTGCACTCCTGCCATGGATGCTACAGGTATAACTATGTCATCCTGACACAAACGTGCTTTGTTGCATATATTGTGCAATACACAGCAAGCATTAATTATTTTAGCAGCGGTGTCAGGATCATAGTGAAGAACTCTGTGCCCCAAAGTGCACCTCCATCTATTTTTCAGCAGTCCTATAGTGCGCTCGACAGTATTGCGGGCTGTGCAGTGCAGTTTAGTGTAGTGTTCTTCAACTGAGCCTTCAGGAGCATTCACTATAGGGGTCATTAGGTATTCCCTTTGAGCATAACCTGAATCACCTATAAAAACAGAAAAATACAATTACACTATTGCAATTCTAATAAATAACTCAAAATTAATTGTTTTCATGACAATTTTAACAAAAATTTACCTAGTAAGAACACTCTTTCCCCAGCATTGTTCAAAGTTTTCAGCTGATTCTTGACGGGATGTTGGTTCCAGACAAAGCTATCATGTGTAGCTCCTCCAAATGAAGCATCAACACTAAGTATGTTGAGGTCTGCATCACAAATCTGCAAAAAAACCATAGTATACTTTTAACAGAATGATTTATGGCAAAGAGATCCACTATGGGTTTCATTTTTAATACTCACAATAAGAACATTTCTTGAATGGAAGCCTTTGCGATTATAAAATCGTTCTTCATTCTGAGCTGGTTTTATTATGGCAATGTGGGTACCATCGATGCAGCCTTCAACCGCTGGAATTTTAAACTTTTCATAAAATCTGAAACAAGATTTTATGTTATGCTTATTAGACTATTCTTATATAGTGCCTATAACTACCACACATCAAAATAATATGTTCATCGATTATAATAAGTATAAAATAAGGTACCTAAAGGAATTGTATGTATTTACTAAGTTCATAAATACAATACTCTACTATGCTCAAATAAGAGAAACTTACTAAAATATAACTAGGTAGGTACCTTCTTTTGATGGAATCTCGTTCTTGTCTTGTCTGGGGGAATTTTAGCCATTTGTTGAGAATTCCTTCATTGTTGAGTGCCGCTGTAACTTCTTTTATTGCTCTTGAAACTGATTGTTGGGACATCATGGTGCCATGTGTTCCACCCACTAATCGTTGGTAACTTCCCGTAGCGTAAAATGAAAGAGCCACCAAAATCTAAAAATAAACCAGTCTAGATTTTAACAAATATTTATTTACCCTACAATTTTCATGATGTTTTTCGGAAATAGATGGTTATATAGTAGGTACATAGGTAAACATAAGCAAGCTAGCAAGCCTACATGACTAAAACATTTAGGCCTGCAGAGTGAAATGGAAAGTCCCACTACAAAATACCACGCATGAGTTCAACTTTGTGTTTACAAACCTTGTATCTTGAGGTTATATCACTACGACGCGAAGGGTTAGGCATCAAAGGCAGTAAATCGTTACTTATAACGTTAAAAATGCTTTTGCTGACCCTGTAGCACTTTTTGAATTCGTCGTCGGTCATAGCAAAAGCATTTTCTGAATACCGGGCTATTCTTCTTGTATTTCGCCTTTGCCTTATGTCTTCTCGATGAGCATTGGTTAAAATACCACTTATAAGAGCCAAATGTGCCATTTTCTCGTTTAAAATCACTCTGTAAATCACTAATATCCTCGCACAATCGCTAAAAAGATAACTTTTGGCAACTGTGAAATTTCTATCGTAAACTCGATTCCATTCTCAATACGAAACGTCAAAATCGCGTCAAGAGTGCCAAAGAAGTTGATAGTTTCGAGAAGAGTCGATTTCAGTTAGTTCCATAAAATTCCACCAATTTCGATTCCAATCGTGCGCTAGTTGCGCGGTCAAGAGTACCAAATGGCACGATTTCGATCCCAATTTCAAATTACGATTGGAATCGAGTCTCAAGAGTTAGCCTACTGTATGTGGTTGCCATACTCACCACGCTTGGCAGGCGGGTTGGTGAGCGCAGTATGGGATGTTGATGTACGGAACGACGCTGCTGCCCATCTTCCGGAGGTATCCTTTAGCAGTCTCTTACTGCATCCACGGGTAGGAGAGGAGAGGTAATATTCTACTACCGGCACCCCACGGCTAAATTCCATATTGCACACCAAATATAATCAGAACAAGTTAAAAAAAAGCCATGGAGTGCTGGCAGTAGAATGTTGCCCCTCCTCTCCTACCCGAGGACGCAGTAAGGATCTGCCAAGGGATTTCTGTGTAAGATAGGTAGAAGCGTCTTTCTGCGAGTATCCCATAAAAGTTAAATATTGGGATCAATACCATTTCTTCATGTAAGCTTTGGATGCAGTAAGAATCTGCTAAGGGATTCCTTTGGAAGATAGGCAGCAGCGTTTTTCTGCAAGTATCCCATAAAAGTTAAGGATTGGGCTCAATGCCATTTCTTTAATATAAGCTTTGAATTTAATCACAGCTCAGCAACCACGCCGTCACACGGTGTAAAATCCAATCCACACCAGAATTACCGAAACGCTTCCGAGAAACATTTGAGCAGACGACCGTTGAACATATCAATGAGTTTCAAAAGTTGGAATTTATGCAAGCGTTGTGCGGTTTTACTTTGAACCAAAGAGTTTGAATGCTCGGAACATATTGAGGAGAATGGATTTCCGTTTGGTGTTTTCTGCTTTGAATTTCCGGCTAGTATTTTGCTGTTTAAAAAAGATTTGGCATTCGATTTATTCTAACTTGTTCTGGATAAGCTGCTTTTGACACTAGCTGGGTATAGGGATTGCTTCTATTTCAGCTTATTTCAAAATACGTTTTATCCTTCATTGCAAAGATACAAAGAGGTAACGGAAATCTAAAAGGTGAAGTGCATTTTGCTGCAAACAGAAACTAGTAATTCACATTGCAACACCGGTAGAGTTCTTTGTGAATTGCTCGTTGAGGTATATTACTAATAAGCTAAACTAAACAATCTAGAATACACTGGTGTCGATTCCCTTTTACACTTCCTAAAACTGATTATAATTAAAGATATGACGTTTCAAAATAAAGAGCTCTCGGTATAAAATTGTAACATTTTTATTACAAGCTTTTATTTAGCTTGCCTGGTATGTATGTATGTATGTATATATTATGTATGTAACTATGTTTGTTCGCGGAATCTTGCAACTCAATTTTGCAGCTCAACTAATTGGGCTAAACTTTCGTATACATGTTTTCTTTGGATGACAATGCAAGGTCAGCTTTGTGACGTCCCTCTGAATCTAACATGGCGGAACACCAAAGATGGCGGGCTACTTATTTTTAATGTACTCCTTTATGGTATCAAATGAAAGGGCTTGCTAAGAATAACTCAAAAAGCTAAGTGACGTCACTCTTAATTCAATATATCAGAACACCCAAGATGGCGGACTAGTTATTTTTGTTCATTGAAAATACTACAATATGAGTATCAATTAGATAATAGGATTTGCTGAGAATAATTCGAAAATAAAATAAGGAACGCCTGAAAACTAGTGCTATGTCTAAGCACAGCGTACGCTAAGTTGGTGACTGACTAAAGGATGACTCACGCTGGACCGTGTCCTATCCGAGCCAAGTGTCGGCCGTAGCACGGTCAACTAAATTACAAATAATATTATACTAAATAACTAATATAATAACACTAATATTATAAAGCCGAAAGTTTGTTTGTATGGGGTTTGTTACCTCTTCACGCAAAAACGTATGTATCGAGCTGAAATTTTGCACACGTATAGATGTTGACTAGGATTAACACATAGGCTATTTTTTATCTGGTTACAACGCATGCGAAGTGGCGGGCACAAGCTAGTCTATATATATAAAATTCAAAGTCCTGACTGACTGACTGACTGATATATCAACGCACAGCCTAAACCACTAGACCTAAAGACTTGAAATTTGGCGCACATATACCTTGAGTATCCTAGAGGTGCACTAAGAAGGGATTTTTCGAAATTCCTACGGGATAGGGAATAACTGCGATCTATATTTTTTCTGCGTGAAAAAGAGTATTTTACGTTTTATGACTTCCACGCG
This sequence comes from Pasiphila rectangulata, assembly GCA_963082625.1. NCBI lineage: Eukaryota > Metazoa > Arthropoda > Insecta > Lepidoptera > Geometridae > Pasiphila > Pasiphila rectangulata. The sequence continues at coordinate 21,903,022 of OY720239.1, forward strand.
GACGAAGTCGCGGGTAAAAGCTAGTATTACATATATTTTGTATGGACATACTGACGCTATACCAAGCGGCAACCCAGTGACGGCCGAGTAATGGACAACGCTCGGAAAAATTGCTCGGACTCGGCTCAGACACGACCCGGTCTAGCGTGAGTCTCATCCTTTACGTCTGCGTTCTTTTGTATTTTTAAACTTAGAAATAAATTGCTTTTTCTTTTTCTATAATTCTAATTTAAATATTTATTTATTTCATTCGCATCGCGTTTCAAACCTAAAAAATGAATTCTATTTTCACCATCTCCGTTTATTTGTACCAATAGCATTCAAGTCCGCATTTCCATACATATTACTTGGCAAACTCGCCCCGTTGTGTTGAGTGTGTATGAATTTTAAAATTTTCTATTTCAGCCGTCGCCATCCAATATGTTGTAACGATTTGTATTATTGAATTCACCCTTGTTATATTCTGGTAGGTTTGTCCGGCAATATCGTTTTATTGTTGGGGGCTTTGTGAGATTTTTACGTGGTTTTACGCAAATGTTTTATTTATACAACCGATTGGATCTGTGTGGGCACCTGGTTTTGATTTTTATATTTTCGTTACTGGAATATTCGTGTTATTTTCAGATTTAGGGGATAAGCGTTGTTTGAGTGTATCCGATCGTTTATGCATAGTAGGTAAATAAAATGAATATAAATTAGGAAAGTTGCGTGTCGGGCCATGCGCTATGCAGGGTTCCGTAGTAAACCGTGGATCTGTTGTTAGAAGTTGGTGTATGTTTTTTTTAAGTTTACCAAAACATATTAACAGGAATTGAGTTTTCCTCTGCATCCACGGGGATGCAGTAAGAGCCTGCTAAGCGATACCTCCGGAAGAAGGTCAGCAGCTTCTTCCGTGTATCAACATTTTGTGCTGCGTTCGCCAACCTGTCTGCCAAGTGTGGTGAGTATGGCAACTACTAATGGAGAGCTATGAAGGAGGCCTGTGTTCAGTAGTGGACGTTTAACGTCAGAAATATTGATAATAAAGACAATGGCACAGATTATTAACACATATTTAAACGGGTATTTATCGCGCTATTTACCTTTATTATTGCCCGACGTTTCGACAGGATTGCACCCATCGTGGTCCCGGGAAGACTGACATGTTAGAGGTGACCGCAGCAAAGCGAAGGCGTCTTTTCAGACTACCCTCACTTGGTCTTCATAAATATAAAAACTTGAGATTAAGGCTGTTTCACACTGGGACAGCACACTACACTAACTGTATCAGCACACTTAGGTTGATTCACACGTCGAGTACACTTGGCTATCACTGGATTCCATGAGGCAGAGAGTCTGAAGCCGTCTTCACGATTGAAATTAGGATACTTCTTAATTTCAATTGCTTCCCGAACCATTCTCTTGTAATAGTGCCTCTCGTTGGCTATAACTTTGGGATTGTGGAGTTCAATCCAGTGATTGGGTCCTGAGTCCACTACATGCTCAGCTATAGCAGACCTGGTCACTTGTCGATTTTTCACCGCTGCTATGTGTTCCTTTACACGTTCAGCGACTGTGCGCTTCGTTTGTCCTATGTAGGAACGTCCACAGCTGCAATCGATTTTGTAAACACCAGGAACTTGCAAGGGTAGTACATCCTTAGGTGTACGTAGACGCTTAGCCACTTTAGTGTGTGGGGTGTAGATGGACTTTATTGAAAACTTCTTAAGTAAGTTTCCAATTTTGTCCGTTACACCTTTCACGTACGGCAAGAAGGCTGACTGTCTCTCGACTTCCGTTTGCTTATCTTTGCGTCTACGACTAGGATTCCATCTATGAGTCATGTAGCCATTCCGCTTGAGAACTAAAAGAGAATAAAGGTAAATAGCGCGATAAATACCCGTTTAAATATGTGTTAATAATGTGTCGTGATCGCGAAAGTTTAAAAAAGACTATGGCACAGATTGTTGGTGTCTCACATTAAATTTTAGGCATTTTCAACAACAAAGTCCAATTCGAAACTCCCTTTGTGTCGTGAAATCCGGTGGTCAGGATCGAAGGTAATCTGTCGAAGGTTTCATTGGAATCCGAATAAATTACTTTCAGGAAATTTAACGATACGCTTGGCTACACTTTAACAATTTTACAGTTGATTAAATGATAACGTGTGGCAATGGGTGCCGGCAATAGGATGTTTACCTCTTCTCATACAGGTGGATGCAGTGAGAGCCTGCTAAGAGATACCTCCGGAAGATGGGCAGCAGCGTCTTTCCATGTACTTCCTTTACTGCGCTCGCCAAGCGTGGTGAGTATGGTAACTACCCTGGAGATCCATGACGGAGGCCTGTGTTCTGTAGTGAACGTTTTACGGCTGAAATGAACATAGCTTTGCCTAATTATACAGGGTATATTATGTACTAAACCATGAAAAGCAGTCGTTTTGGAAAGGGAAAAAAATCGGAAATTTATAAAACAATTATTTACGATTTTACTAGGTTGGTGTCATGTCAAAATGATCATAGGATCAAAATTGGTATTTTTTTATTTTATTAAAAAAAAAATCTCTGTTGTTATAGATATTTTTATTTGTACCTGTACGGAAACCATTCGCGGAGGACATTGACAAGAATCAGCTGGTGTTTGGCTTAAAGGTTGTCACCATCGTACAATCAGCAGTTAAAGTTTAAAACTTTCTTAGTCTTTTCTTGAATGAAAATCACTGAATCCTGAAAAGTTTTAGAACAAAGAATGTTCCTTGGGATAGAATCACACCCTTGCGGCTTCGTACACATGTTATAGTACAAAATTTAAATTCAAATTCAATTTATTCACCATAACGTTACACAATAACATTGGCATGCCAATATAATACAATACAGGTACACATCGTTCAAATAAGATTTAAATTGTTTATTGCATACTTAATGTCAAGTTACTTATACAATACGGTCAAAACAATTTAATTCATAGATTAATGTCAGAAAATGAGGAATTAAAATATTCTCTTAGGTTATAGAAACGGAACGTAACCCGTTTTTCGAATGTAACCCACATTCGAAAAATGTCTTGAATTTATGCAACGGTAGTCTTGTGATGTCTAATGGCAACTTATTGTACACCCTGTATGGCTTTGTTACACATTTATAACGTCAGAATCGATACCCTTGAACTTTGTGTAGGATTAGGATTAAGTCCAGAGGCTTCGAGATAGCAACCTAATTAGGCTTTGCAGACATTCAAACGACCTCTGTGGCACAGCGAGCGAAGGTCCGCATGCGACGCAAGAGGTTGAAGCCTCCGCGAACTGTTAATTCTTTTTAATTACAAAAATCTTCTTACAAAGTTAGTTAATCTTTACCGTCGTTCCTGAAAGTTCGGTCGGGCTTAAGACGTCTTATCTTGTTATGGAAGTTGTGCTTTCATGTCAGCCGAAAAACGTCCACTACTGAACACAGGCCTCTCTCATGGATCGATGGTAGTTGCCATACTCACTACGCTTGGCAGGCGGGTGGGCGAGAGTACGGGATGTTTTACACGGAAAGAGGCTGCTGCCCATCTTCTGGAGGTATCCCTTAGCAGGCTGTTACTGCAGCTACGGGCATGAGAGGAGGGGTAACATTCTGCTGCCGGCACCCCACGGCAATGTGTTGTTGTGCAAGGTCGTTAACAATAACGTGATACTAGTAGATATTTACGACTTTATTTATCTACACTAATCTCTACTTCAATACAATATTATAAGGAGGTAAGATTTGTGTTTTGTATGTTTGTAACGAATAAACTCAAAAACTAATAGACTGATTTTAAAAACTATTTCACTATTAGAATGCAACATTATCCCTAAGTAACATAGGTTATTTTATCCCCGTATTCCCACGGGCACAGGAACTACGTAGAAACGGCGGAGTGCGGCTGGGATTTAATATTTTTTTGATTTTTTTAAGCCTTTCCGAAAACTTTCCTCTTTTGAGAAAACAAGTTTTATTATCAAAACTTATTTTCTTCCATTTCAAGTAAATGCCGTTGGCTGCCGGCAGTAGAATGTTACCCCTCCACTTATGCCCGTGGACGCAGTGAGAGTCTGCTAAAGGATACCTCTGGAAGATGGGCAGCAGCGACTTTCTCTATATCAACATCCCATAATGCGCTCGCCAACCTGCCTGACAAGCGTGGTGAGTATGGCCACTACCATGGAGATCCATGAAGGAGGCCTGTGTTCATAGTGGACGTTTGACGGCTGAAATGATGAAGTAAAACCCGGCAAAATACTTGTTCAACAAGCATCCGCAAACTGTTAATTCTTTTAATTACGAAAATCTGTCAAAGTTAGATAACCTTTACCGTAGTTCCTGAAAATCCGGCCGACCTTAAAACATCTTATCTTGTTAAGGAAGTTGAGTTGATACCAGTGGTCGTTCTACGGCTGTGATGGTGATGATGATGATGATGATTCATAAAATGATGATAGACGGTGGCCTGATTGATAAACACGATCTGTTCATGTAAATAAAATAAATAAATTATGCTGGACGATTCACACAGCATCATCTAGCCCCAAGCTAAGCAGAGCTTGTGTTATGGGTACTAGATGACTGATATCATCATCATCATTTCAGCCGTTAAACGTCTACTACTGAACACAGGCCTCCCTCATGGATCTCCATGAGGGGTAGTTGCCATACTCACCACACTTGGCAGGCGGGTTGTTGAGCGCAGTACGGGATGTTGATACACGGAAAGACATTGCTGCCTATCTTCTGTAGGTATCCTTAAGCAGGCTCTTACTGCATCCACGGGCAAGAGAGAAGGGCAACATTCTACTGCCGGTGCCCCACGGCAACTCCGATGACTGATATACTTAATACATTATACTACATAGATAGATATTTTTTATTATATACATAGAAAAACATCCAGAACACCCTGAACAAATATCTGCAGACGGTACAGATATTTGTTTCGAGGCAGGAATCGAACCCAAACGCAAACTCTTGCGTGGCAGGCGGACCTTCGCCCGCTGCGCCATAGAGGTCGTCACGGAAAAATCATGAAGGGGGAAGTAGCGGGTTGGGAAGCGCAGTGCTGGATGTAAACACACAAAAACACGAAGAAGAGAGAAGGGGCAACAGTCTAACATACGCCACTGTTTTTGTTATATCTGTTAAATAAAATCGGCCAAGTGCAAGTCGGTCTCGCGCACGAAGGGTTCCGTACTATTATTTGGAAAAAAACAACTTTATTATTTTGTGAATATTTCAAGCGTCTACCTATTGCCGTTATTGATATCAAGCACGACAAAAAAAATCACGTATGCTCTAATTATTTATTCCATATTATTTGTTGTTATAGCGGCAACAGAAATACATCATCTGTGAAAATTTCAACTGTCTAGCTTTCACGGTTTATGAGAATTTTAATGTTTTTAGATATGATGGATGTAATGATTTAGATTAAGTATCTGTTATATTGTATTTATTTTTGAAAAATAAACAATGAGAAACACCCTGTTGATAGACAGGTAAACAGACAGACGGATAGCGGAGTCTTAGAAATAGCGGGAAACTATTACTAAGATTCCGCTGTCCGTCCGCTATAATTTCCATGCTTGCTAAGTGATACCTTGGAAAGATGGGCAGTAGCGTTTCTCCGTGTATCAAAACACCGCACTGCCTTCTATGAAGATACCAAAAAATAGTTTTATATGTTATAAATGGTTATAGGTTACCTGAAATTAAAAGCAATTTATTTTATACTATCCCGCAGCGAGAATCGAATCACCGTCGCTCAAAGACGGCCTCTCTCCCGCTGTGCCATTAAAGTTGGGTAAATTGGTCGATAGTTATGTGTGCCGGTGGCCCCTCCTTTCTTGCCCGTGGATGCAGTACAATCTGCTAAGGGATGCTTCCGGAAGATGGGCAGTAGCGCCTTTTCATGTGCTCGCTAACCCGCCTGCCAAGCGTCGCGAGTGTGGCAACATCCCCTCAGAATAAGCTCTTGTAGTTCCATGAGGGAGGCCTATGTCCATTAGATGATGATACGTGCATTTACATACATTTGTCTTTTATAAACTTTCGCGATCACGACACATTATTAACACATATTTAAACGGGTATTTATCGCGCTATTTACCTTTATTATTGCCCGACGTTTCGACAGGATTGCACGCATCGTGGTCCCGGGAAGACTGTCAAAACGTCGGGCAATTATAAAGGTAAATAGCGCGATAAATACCCGGTTAAATATGTGTTAATTACATACATTTTCCAAGAAAGATGCCATGCACGACTACTATTGAACCTACGACCTTCGGATTGACTGTTGGGACATAAACGATTCAGTCAACATTATAATAACACGGTACAAATACATACTGTACTACGCATTTAGTGGATAACCACAGCCACTTATAATTTGTAGTTTTTAAACCCCGACAAAAATCAGGGGCGTTATAAGTTTAACCGCTATGTGTGTGTGTCTGTTTGACTGTGTCTGTGTATCTTTCAGTGGCTATTTTCTTTTTATAGATAATTTCTTTACTTATTTCTTTATTTGTGACAACAAGCATAGAAAACATTGGTTAGGTACATACAAATAAAAAAAAAGACAAAAATAATGAAGCCATGCTTGAGTCACAAAAAGGTCTCAGTCTCAGCTTAATGTTGGCATGTTAACCAACGCTGGTCTTCCGACTGAGCCGTTTGGTGACGTCATAAAAGGCAATACAATCAATAAAATTAAATAGAACATATAAAGACATTGACAAATTCTAATACCAATCACAAAATATAAAACAAGAAATAATAATACGACATTAAACTTAATAAATATAAGATTTTAAAATTTAAATTACAATAAAAACTATAATAAAACAAAAAAAAATGACAGTTTAGTTTACAAACATGACGCACACGGCATAAGTTAGAAAAAGAAGAAGAGGCTATGTCAGATGTGAGAGTATTGATGTCAGATGTAATGTATCAGATTTACGATAAATAATACGTTTAGTTGGTGGTTGGTTGGTGTTTATTTTTCTTTGTGGGTGGATGTTGTTTGAAAAAAGACTGAAAGTGAGAAGTAACGGCCTAAAAAATGGCTACGGTACGCGTACGGTACCGGCGCAATACCTTTATCTAGAGGACAAAACAGAAAAGAGGAAAAAGCTTGCGGTTCAGAAATACACTTCACAACAAAAGAAGCGCGACATAAATCGCCTGTCGACTTGTTTAAGACGCAGTGCTGAACGGCCCAACATTTTACTATGCTTTTTGCACATACCTTGCAGGTTAGTAATGCCTTCCTAGCTTGCCTAGAACCTACCTTATCCCGGTAGGCATTTTTGCTCATTCAGAAGATACATTTTAAAACGTCGTATAAAGGTAGACTTTGTTTTTAGAGTACGCAGCGGAGGCGGGGTCGAATTCCAACATCGCGAAGCAGCAAATTTGAATGATCCACGGAAAGCTGTTGAATGATGCTTCGGTGTGGAGAAGACATATGTACATGCTCTACTGGGATATTTAAACTGGTTTGCAGCCCTAACTAATTTGTCTGAGAGGTATTTTGGATATTGTTTATTTATAACTCCAAAGAGAAGCACAGCAAGATGTAATCTACGCCGTGCTGCCATTTTCGGAAGATTTGATGCATTCAAATACGGGGTGACATGAGCTCTTGGTGGGATGGAAAAACAATAGCGGCCACAGGCATTTTGCACACGCTGTACTAGGTTCTCGGTTCTTTTCAAGAGGCACGGTCCATAGAAAACGTTACAACTAATTCATTTATGTCAGGTATGATTTTAAGTCTGTTCCAGTCAATACTAGTCAAATCCCTAATCAAAAGCTCAGGAAGTACACTCTTAAGCGGCCTGTAAGTAACTATTTGAGGGAGGGGCTTGTCTTTTTTAATATCTAGTTCGACTACAATCATAGCATGATGCCCAAGATCAGGACTATATTTCACCTTACTACTACGCACCCTTGCATCAGTACATGCTATGTCTATAAGAGTAGCGCTGTGCTCAGTATAGTGAGTTGGCTCTGTAATAACCTGTTGCAAGTTGAGACTATGCAAAAACGACTGTAGTTGCTTAGTTTTACTGTCCGTAGGGGTAAGGAAGTCAATGTTAAGGTCACCTACAAAAATGATATTACTATAGCCATTGAAGGATGTTATTGAATCTGTAAGTGCTTCAAGAAATGGATGAGGGTTTTGCTGCGGTGGCTTATAGGCTGTTCCAATAATAATGGTTTGGCTATTTAGTTTAACACTAATCCACATCTGTTCCACATCGGATACTTGAGGGTGTGGACGGACCCGCGCATAGATACTTTTCCTAATAAAGTACCCAACACCAACACCTCGACCATGTTTTATGTGTTGGGGCCTAGGAATATGTCGGAAACGGTATCCTGGTATTTGAGGTGCCTTATCATGTTCATTTGGGCCCAACCAAGTTTCATTTATGGCAATTATGTCCGGCTGCAATTCCTCCACCGCCACAATAAACTCATCATGCCCCGTATTTAAAGATCCTGCATTAAAAAAACCAACTGTAATGCATTTTGTGTCATACATTTTTAGAGAGAGATAAATGATTTGTTCTGTTCTGTGTATGTTGGAACATTGTTTTTTTTTTAAATAAAATTAAACTATAGCAAAGTAAGAAATCTGGGGGGTTATTTGTTTGTGATGCAATAAGTTTACTTAGTAAAATAGGACTTGTATGGGCCATGTGTGTGTTAAATTTGCCTGCATTGAAAGTTGTGTCATTTATAGAATTTAATAATAATAAATAAATAGAACATATTGTACAGCAATATATCATAGTTTTATGCTTTAGTTTTAATATATTATTTATTAGTGGCAAATATATTGTTATATCAGATAAATAGAATGAAATATTGTTACAGCCAATAATTATATGAACAAGTTGAAAAAAACTAAGACCGTTATTTTCTTTATTACAAAAAATTACAACAACAATTAAGAGAGATTTATGGAATAGGAACCACAACGAAAGTAAGTAATAAAGACATGAAATTCGGATCATCAACATATATGTAGCAGAGAATAAAACTTTTTTATTTCTTTCAGGGAGTATCAAACTGAGGCATGTCCAAAAACCCGGTCCAGGTCACCCTGAGAACGGATCGGGAAGGGCTGCTTGCCGTCTGCTTGCCGCACGTAGACTCGTCCTCGCTTTGTCCACACAAAGCGCCATTGTTGTTTGCGGGCCTCCTCGCGGGCACGGGCAAATAACACTCGGTTTGGACGTGTCAAACGTTCATTAATGAAGATCCTCGCAGCTGCTCCGCCAGCCGGGGCACGACCAGCGTCGGCCGTTGTGATGGATCGGCGGACACGAGCCGCCGCCAGCAGTCCGTCACGCAGGTCGCGGCGCGCCAGACGCACCACCAGGCGACGCGCGCGCGGCGCCTCGCCGCCCAGCCCGGCACCCTGCGCCGCGCCCAGGCGCTCCGCGTACACGACGTCTCGTGGCTCTAGGTGCACGCCTAGCTTGGCGGCCAGCACGGTGATGGCCTGCAAAGCGCTCTCCCCGCGCTCCTCGGGCAGATGTCCGATCTCCAAGTCGGACAAAAGCGCCTCCTGGTCGCGATCATTGATCTCCTGCTGCAGGCGCACTACGGTGCTCTGTAGGTCGGCTATGACGGGCGCATGAGGCGCCGCCACTGCCACGGCATCACGCTGCTGCTCGACTGAGTCCAGACGCCTCTCCAGTCCATCTACGCGATCGGAGACTCGGGCGAGAGACGTTTGGAAGTCCACCATCTCCAGCCTTACCTCGCGCAGCTCGGAGCAAAGGTTGCCTATTTCATCTCTGAGCGCCCTCATGTCCTTCGACATGCTGTCCTGCATCTTGCGAAACTCGGCGAGCAGTTCCTCCGTGTAGGGCTTCACGGCTAGTTGCAGTTCCATTTCATTAAATTCTGCTGTGATGTCGTGCGCCAACCTGTCCAGCAGCATGGGCTCCACACTTGTCGGGCAGGGCTGCTCAACCGGAATGTGCAAGCTAGTCGCAGTACGTTCCTCGCTCCCAGAACTTATTGGGGCGTCAGAGTATGTACGCAGGTATGTATATACCTGCGTCACTCGCACAGGTGTCATGGGGTCGGTCCGTTTTGGCGTCATCATTTGGCAGTCCCCACAGCGCCAAGAACTAGGCACTTCAATATCTACCGGGAGTCGGACGCATTCATAATGCGAAACAGATTTGCATTTCGGACAGGTGGCGCCATCTCTGAGAAATCGTCCGCACGCTGCACATTTAACACCCATTTTCCTTCGATTGATCGAGTTCAGTGCAAGTAACGCAGTTCTCGTGCAGAAGAATAGATGGCGCGCGATACTAACGATTGTATGAACTCAATTAATTTCTTAGTGAAGTGATTGATAAAGCTTAATCAAACCAGTACAGTGCGGCGCGCGCGGATCGGCGGTGACAACTGTTGCGCGTCCAGTAAGATAAAAAACATGTGTATTTCCTTAATCTTGTTAATAAATTGGTGTAAAATCACTTCGTAAGGAATAATTAGGGTACTTTTACACTCACTGCGATTGTAAACACTGTTTTTGCTAATTAATCACAGTAGAACTGATTGTCTGATCATAATTTTTATTGCAATTGAGTCACCACACGTCCGTCACAATATTTACTAGGCTTCCGTACTTATCAAGTAATGTTTATATTTAAATTCGGTACAAAACGTATGATCAGCTGACTGCTTGTCAACGACCGTGACGTCACACCATTTTTCTAGAGGTAGCTCTTAAAGGAGTGGGCCAATTTGTGTGCAGTTTGTTTTTATTTAAAAGCTGGTTTTCCGGCGTTTCTTAAACATGTTTTATCAAAATCAGTTAAGAATTTTACAAGAAATGGGGGATGAAAGAGGGGATGAATAATCGATGTATCCAAATTTACCAGAGTGTAGTATCAAATGAAAAAAAATGATGTGTAGAATGCAAAACTGATAGTTTTATAGGAATCGGTCGAGCCATCCATGCGATTGAAATTAGGGGTAAACAATCGAATGTTTTCAAATGCTGGGTACACTGTGTGAATAGTGTGGTATCAAATTTTAGGGCATGATAAAGTAAATAGCAAAGCTGAGGGTAAACATTACAAAAAAAATTAGGTGTCTAACCTCAGAGACAATAGGTAAAGTGTTGGGGGGTAACATAAAATGTTTAATTGTTTTTTGTTAATTTGTTTATTAATTGCGTCACATACGATGGTGTGCTGTTATCCCTCATCAGAACTACGCAACTAGTGGCTGACCACAAAATGTATTTTATTTAAAAATGTAAAAACTCATAACATGAACGGGGAACAGGTGAAAAAAAAAATATAAAAATAAATGTATGAAAAAACCAGTCAAAACGTCTTGTTGTCATAGGTTGAAACGACGCAGTCCAAACTCCGCCATTCTACCCCATGACAGCATATAGTAATACACCCTGTATTACTTTCCTACTAAAGATTTATCACAAAACCCTCCTATGACAGCTCGCAGTCGGTTAAAGCCCTACCCAGCCTTTCCACATAATTGATTCATTTTATCGCGGCATTTTTTATCCCAAAGTAATCTGGTAGGCGCGCCCTTACTAGGGAAATAGATTTTAAACGCTTCTAAGGGGTTGTTTCATAAAGCTTTCCTTATATTTTTCATTTTAAGTAATTACAGCTTTTGTTACTTTCTCTATCCTGTTGTGTCTTTTGTTTTGTTATGAGTTATGAGTGTTACAAATAAATGTTTTATCTTTATATCTAGAATGTCATCTTCATTATCATCTTAGCTATAGGACGTCCACTGCTGGACATAGGGCTCATGGATCTCTATGCACTGTACATGAGGGGTCACCAGGCTTGGCAGGTGGGTTGGCGAGCACAGTACGGGATGTTGATACACGGAAAGAAAAGTCAAAGTGTTTCCTCAATAGAGTTAAGAACTTCTTAGAGAGACGCAGAGGTATAGCTTGACAGATTTCTTCTACATCCACGCAAGTGAGAAGGGGCAATATTCTACTGCTGGGACTCCTCGGCTGAGGCGTCGGTAGTACAATACTACATTATCGAGCAAAAATGGCATTAAAATCACGTGTGTTGTATGGGAGCCCGTTAAATATTTATTTTATAGTATAAGTTTTTAGTATTTGTTGTTATAGCGGCAACAAAAATACAACATTTGGAAAAAAAAATAGTCTAGTTGTCAGCTGACAGACAGACAGACAGACGGATAGACAGACGGACAGCGGAATCTTACTAATAGGGTCCCGAATTTACCCTTTGGGTACGAAACCTTAAAAACCGTGCGTCACACAACCCGTGTGTCAGTGATGTGATGACTCATGGAACCGAGTCGTGGTCCTTCACTACTGGCCTCTTGGATAAGCTCTAAGAGTCGCTCAACGAGCTATTGAGTTGACTTTGCTCGGGTTTTTCTACGGGATCGAATCAGAAATGAGGAGATACGTACAACAACTCCGTTCACTGATATAGCCAAACGGATTAGCACGCTGGAGTGGCAATGAGCAGGCAATGTAGCTCGAAGAACAGATGGCAGATGGGGTCGAAAACTTCTGTAGAGGCCACGGAACGCCAAGCACAGCGTAGGACGTCCATCAACAAGATGGGCGGACGACCTGGTAAGGTATGCAGGGCGACGGTGGATGCAGGCCGCTTCCAGCCGTAATACTTATATGTCCATGAGACCTATATCCAACCATCGACGTCTTATGGCTGTAATCATCATCATAATCATCAGTTCAGACGATAACCATGAACCGAGAACCATGAGGAGTAGTTGCCATACTCGTACATACGTTGCCAAGCGTGGTGAGTGCAGTACGGGAATCGGGATGTTGATGCATGATGAATGGCCATGTTCAGAGCTGTGCTCTAGCAGGCTCTTACTGCATCCACGGGGATGAAAGGAGCTGTAATTACTGCAGGCACCCCAAGGCTGAGATAATGATCATAATATGATAAATCAACTTGTATCAAAGACAACCGATTTTACCCAGCGCCTGCCGGGAAACCGGTTGATTTGTCTTTCAATTAAGCATGAACAGCAATTGTGGCCTCAAATTGTTGAAACAGCTTGCCGGTTGGAATTAAGTCAGTCCACCATGCAAGGATAAGCATCTTGAATGTAACTTTGACGTCAACTTTGTTGACATGCTCATTTCTCTGCCGAAAACCGACTAAGCTGAGAAGATTGTGAGATAGGCGCTGAGCTAGCCGTACTCATCATAGAATTTAGGTCCTATGTTTATAATTATATTGTGTGCTTGATTCCCTGTTTGTTAACTATTAATGTTTTTTGTGTAAGTTTTTAAATGGCGTTGGGCTGGACACACGGCTAGAACAGAAGACAATAGATGGAGCGAGAGGATGCTACACTGGTACCCGCGGGGCGAGCGTCGCCCGCTCGGGCGCCCCCGTCGTCGCTGGGCAGACAACATCACTGCCGCCGAAGGTAGCACTTGGAAACGACTTGTGCAAGTCAGGCAAGGACAGGACACAGTGGAGGGAGATGGAGGAGGCCTTCGTCCAGGAATGGACATCCAAAAATAACAAGATTCTTTTAAACTAATATAATTATGTGATATAATAAAACAATCTAATTCTGTAAATAAATAGTTATAACAATTCGAATGAAATATATTAATGTTTTGTAATTTACTCTTTTTTGGAATAAAACGGCTTCTTATCTTAAGATGTCTGTAATTTCAAGAAATGGCGTTGGCGGAAGATCGGCGTTGGTTGCCTCGACAATCAACTTAATGCTGAGTCAGTGTCCATTTTGTGATTATATGATTACTGTGTGTGTATTGTTGTATTTAATTCTTATATGTTTTAGGAGATAACTTACCATTTGACTGTTCAACTACTGCTTCTTCAAAACATGCCCTTATACCGCTTTATGTGAATGCCCGTAACCCCGTAGATAACGGGGTTATGCCACATATTACAGAAACTAAGTTACACCCCGCATATTTCTGGAGGAATACTACTATTGTCACTTTTATTCTTTGAAGATTTTCTTTTAAGTATTAGGATAACCGTTATCAAAATGTTTTATGAACGTATTTGCCGTTTTTACGAGCGGAATTAGCATTGTGCGTTGTTTTGGATAAGTTTAAATTTTCGAACTTACGGATTAAGCTGAAATTTTACACACGTATAGAGGTTGACCAGGAAAAACATATAGGCTCCTTCATGCCCGTGAATGCAGTAGGAACCTGCTAATGGATACTCCGGGCAGCAGCATCTTTCCGTGTATCAACATCCCGTTCTGCGCTCACCAACCCGCCTGCCAAGCGTGGTGAGTATGGCAACTACCCCTCATGGAGATCCATGAGGCCCATTTTTGGCAGTGGACGCTGAAATGATGAACGTATAGGCTACATTTTATCCGGGTACAACGCATGCCAAGCGGCAGGCATAAGCTAGATTTATAATTCTCCAAAATAGATTGAAACGTCAATAAATTACCATAACGTCAGTCTCACTACTGAGGACGACGTCGCTTGAGATGGGTCGACATGTTAATCGTGGTTTGCGGAACTTTGAGAGGTTCTAGATGTCACATTTTGACAAGTTAGGTTTTGATTGACTAGGATGCCTTGAGAATCCATATTAAGGCGATGATATCTGAACACTTTTGGCATTTAAACGCTACTTCGCCCCGCGCGCCCGCACGCGCTACAGACACTCGTATCTTGCGAAATATAGTAATCCAGTAAAGGAATGCTAAAACGTTCAAACAGATGTCACTAAAAAAAATTCGTAACCTAAAAACATTATTTTAATTAGGTATCATTATAGTATTATCTTATTTTTGATCGTGTATTCGAATATTTTTTACATAGACGCCTAGAGAATTACACAGTTTTAATCCACGTAGTTACCTACTACACATACGTCTGATGTTATACATAACACACACTTTACACACACACACTTTGTACACAGTTCTTTTTGTCTCATTTATCGTTCCCCTTCTCTTATGCCCATGGATGCAGTATGAGGCTGTTAGGGATACTTCCGAAAGATGGGCAGCAGCGTCTTTTCATGTATGGCATACCGTATTGCGCTCGCCAACCCGCCTGCCAAGTGTGGTGAGTATGGCAACTACTCCTTATGGAAGTCCATAAGGGACGCCTATGTTTAGAGTGGACGATTTTTTTTCTTATACACATGCTACGACAAATCATCGGTTTTTGTTAATTCAGGTGTCAAACTATGTTGCTTAGTTGAAAATAGCTGCTAAATAGTTGAAAATAGCTAAAAATGTGTATTTATAAAAGAAAAAACGGAAAAGCGCTTTGTATCTACTCAACTAGGCCCGGAAATAACAACATATGTTCGAACTCTTTCGGGCTAATTGAAATTGACGAATCAGAAACCATGTCTCTGATTAATTCCCTGAAGACTGATTGCTCGGTGGGATGGGATGAAATTCCAGCCCGTATCATAAAGCAAAATAAAATTTACCTTGTTAAACCACTCACTCACATCTGCAACCTAAGTTTCTCTACTGGTGTTTTTCCAAGAGCTTTCAAGAGATCGGTAATACTACCTATATATAAAAGTGGAGATAAGAATATTGTCTCAAATTATAGACCTATTTCTATTTTACCAGCACTCTCAAAGATTCTGGAAAGAGCCATAAATAAGAGATTTATCAGTTATCTACAAAAATATAAACTCCTGTCTGAAAATCAATATGGTTTTAGACATGGTAGATCAACTGCAGATGCTGTATCTGATCTCAATAATTATATCGTTGAATCTCTAGACAAGGGTATCAAATGTCTAGGTATCTTTCTAGATCTAAGTAAAGCATTTGATACGATATCCTTAAGTCTATTACTTGAAAAGCTAGAGCAACTGGGAATACGAGGAAAACCGCTAGAGCTCTTTGGTAGTTATCTGAGCGAAAGAACCCAGAGTGTTAAGATAAATGAAGTTATCAGCTCTGAAATACCGATCTCTTATGGCATACCACAGGGCAGCATACTCGGTCCAAGCCTTTTTTTGGCCTACATAAATGACATCTGCCAAATAAATATTCCATCTGGTAAAATAATTGCTTTCGCAGACGACACTACACTTTTGTTTAGAGGTGAAAGTTGGGATGAAACCTATAGTCGTGCCCAACAAAGTTTTAATCTAGTCAGTAAACAGTTAAAACAAAATATTCTCACCCTGAATCCGGATAAAACTAAATACATTACATTTTCTTTGCGTCAAACAGGCCAGCCGGAACATGAGAAATACTGCCTCAAAGCTCATGCTCCACAATGCTCCCAATATATCCATGCGAGCTGCGATTGCGCTCTAATTGAAAATACAAAAGTCATTAAATATCTAGGAGTAACCTTAGATTCACACTTATCATATGTCCCTCATATAAACACCCTCACAGGCAGAATACGCAAACTTATAGCTGTGTTTAAGAAAATAAAATACGCAGCAAATGAAAACCAACTTAGAAGCACTTATTACGCACTATGTCAGTCCTTAATATTATATTGCCTAACATCTTGGGGCGGCGCTGCAAAAACCCATCTACTTCCCTTGGAAAGAGCACAAAGAGCAGTGCTCAAAGTAGCAAATTCCCTTCCTTACATGTACCCAACGACACTTCTCTATAACGAATGCAAGGTCCTGACAGTAAGGCAATTATTTATACAGCAAGTAATACTTCGCCAGATCACTTATTCTGCTAATTTAAATGTTAATTTAGATAAAAATAAAAGACGTAAAGACAAAATTTACTTAACACAATCTTGTAAAACTGCCTTCGCCCACAGACATTTCAACTTTCTGGCTCCATACCTTTTTAATAAAATAAATAAAATTATAACCATTCGTGATACAACACCATTTGAATGTAAGAATAAAGTGAAGAAATACCTTCAAAGCACTAATTATTTACAAACAGAAAACCTTTTAAAAGTCTCCCAATAATAATCTCCAACTGTTACACAACTTGTCGAAATATAGAATATAGGGGTTATACATGTATAACTCCACTAGTATACTGAAAATTCAAGACGTTTTTCAGGACACTTAAGACTGCAACTCGTGCTTTTGTGGGAAGTATAATTTCGTTAGTGTTAATTGTCTGGCTGCAATAGAAATAGATTTAAATATTTTATTATTTTAGTAAAATTATAGAGTTAAGTAAAAATCCTTCTTGAGAGGTCCTTCTGATATTTTTTGTTTTTTATTAATTTCTTTTTGTTTACTTCTTTTTACATATTTCTGTTAACACTTAAGCGGTTTATAAATATAAATTGTATATGCTTATCCCTATTCCTTAATGGAACAATTAATCAATAACCAACACTAAAACTACAAAATCCATGCTAGCTGAGGCAGAGCCACTTCGTGTCTACATACAAGTATTTACTTAGTTAGAGCGAGGAGTATTATGTCAAAGTACACATAGGTTTAGCTCAAAGTAGTTAACGTTCAGAAGTACATGCACCCCATGTAATTAGATATAAGAAAACTACATTGTAAACCTAACTGAATAAAGAATTTATTATTTATTTATTATTTATATCTACCCCGCACCACGGTGGCGTGCTTGCACGGGACAAACGTCCCTAAAGTTTGTCCCCAAAGGGCATCGAGCGGATATAAATAATAATAAAAAAATACAATTCTCTAAATAATAATAACAATCGCCCTAGTCGCCACAGTCACCTTAGTTGCCATAGTGACCACAGTCGCCATTGTTATCACAGCCACCATAGTCACCACAGGCACCACAGTCGCCACATACACCAGTCGCTCTAGTCACTAAAGTCGCATCAAAAGACCCAGTCACCACAGTCACCACTGGAACCACACTCACCCTAGTTCGCACTGTCACCCTAGACGCCACAGTCGTTTCAGTCGACACAGTCACCACAGTCACCATAGCGACCACAGTCAACACAGTCATTACATCGCCTCAGTCACTTCAATCGCCACAGTAGACCCAGTTACCACAGTCGCCACAGCCACCAAAGGCGCCACCGTTGTCCCAGTCTCCACGGAAACCTGATGATCCTTTTAAGAATTATCCTTGGATTAAACTATTTTTATTTGATTTCATTGTGTTGTTTACTCATACCAGTTGTTTTAGATTTTATTAAGAGGTAACTTTGGATTTTGTTTTATTGGTGAAAGTCAGTCTTGCACTTGCATTCATACTGACCGACCGCGTACGCTTACATACTGTCCGGCCGCACGAATTACTTGGATAACTAATTAAAACGTCGAACTACACCGTTAACATGAAGGGTTCTACTTGAAATGAGGATTTCAGTGATGGAGTTCAGTGCTATTATTACAAGAGAAACCTAGACTTTGGCTGTGCAGGGATTACAGAAAGTGGTTGGAGAAGATTGGGATCTGGGCGTCGGAATACATGGAAATGTTCCTCATGCAGAGTGCTGTCTCAAAACCAAAAAACCCCCTTCCTATTCAGCAAGTCCTGAGCCAGCTTCACTAGATGTTATTATTCGCAAAATCCAGGAAATGAAGGCTCAACTCCAAAGTTTACCTTCAATTGTATCAGATATTAAGGTTATAAAAACTGAAGTCACATCATTGAAGAATGAAATATCAGACATAAAAAGGTGTAGTGAATTCCTGAGCGGCAAATTGGAGGATCAAGACATCAGGATTGTCATGGTGGAGAACAAGATTTTGGAACGCACCTTGATAGACATGGGGGCTAGCTATTCTAAATTCAAACTAAACTATTCGATACTTTGAAAGTGTATGTTTTTTTTTCCTATTTTTGTAATCAGTCATTAATGACTGCATTAACGTTTTTGTGTAGCTAAATTGTTTTTTAGCCGTGAAGGCCAATTATTGGCTTGTCTGTTGTCTGTTTAAATTAAGTTAATGTTTTGTCTAACTAGTATTTAGTACTATCTGGTAGCTCGGGTAAGAAATTAACTTTATTTTTGTTTCTGCTTTTGTATAACCTGTAGGCCTTGCCTTCCTTTATAAGTAAAGAAAAGTATCCTCAATCTCGTTTTACGATTTGCCATTCTCCAGGTATAATATTCTGAACTTTAATATGTATGAATTTCAGAATTCTATGTTTGGTGGTTATTAAGAAACACCTTGTTTTACAATATTAAATAAAAATAGTTTTTTTTTGTTTTTTTTTGACGAGCTCTGTGGCGCAGCGGGCGAAGGTCCGCCTGCGACGCAAGGGGTTGCGGGTTCGATTCCCGCCTCGGGACAAATGTCTGTAAGATCTGCAGATATTGGTTCAGGGTGTTCTGTAGTATAATGTATTAAATATATCAGTCATCTAGTACCCATAACACAAGCTCTGCTTAGCTTGGGGCTAGATGATGCTGTGTGATTTGTCCAGCATTATTTATTTATTAATGATGAAATCTTGTAGTCCCGGCCTTAAATATCGGGAATATTCACGTACTTGTTAAAATTAGTGGACGGTAGAGTGCACGACGGGACGTGGAGGGAAAGGGTCGCGGCCTGTCATCACCCTGTGGAAGGCCCTCGATAAGGGTCGAAACTGTTGGTGCCTCCGCCCATTTTAAAAAGTTCGTGAACATTCCTGTTATTTTATACTAGCTTGTGCCCGCCGCTTCGCATGCGTTGTACCCAGATAAAAGTAGCCTTTGTGTTAATCCTAGTCAATATCTATATGTTAGCTCGTTACGTATGCTAGTTTCTGCGTGGAGGTAGCAAGCCTCCATACAAACAAACTTTCGGTTTTATAATATACTCGTAAGTGAGAAAGTGGGATGAAGCCTTGAGAATCAATATTATGGAGTTTTATTTTCCAAAAATAAAGAATATGGATGCTGTAGTAACAAGCCGGGACTTACTCGGGTGAAACCAAAGACAACAGTTGCTGTGGGGTGCCGGCAGTAGAATGTTGCCCCTCATCTCTTGTCCGTGGATGCAGTAAGAATCTACCAGGGTATAACTCCAAAAAATGGGCAGTAGCGTCGTTCCGTGTGTCAAACTCACATACTTGACAACCTGCCTACCAAGCGTGTCGAGTATGGCAACAACCCCCTCATTATCTTGGAGATCCATGGAGGCCTAGGTCCAGCAGTGGACGTTGACAGGAGTCCTAAATGCACTTCATCATTTCAGCCATAAAACGTCCACTGATGAACACAGGCCTCCCTCATGGATCTCCATGAGGGGTAGTTGCCATACTCACCACGCTTGGCAGGCGGGTTGGTGAGCGCAGTATGGGATGTTGATACACGGATAGACGCTGC
Organism: Pasiphila rectangulata; assembly: GCA_963082625.1. NCBI lineage: Eukaryota > Metazoa > Arthropoda > Insecta > Lepidoptera > Geometridae > Pasiphila > Pasiphila rectangulata. The sequence goes on from OY720239.1 coordinate 21,923,302, forward strand.
TGCCCATCTTCCGGAGGTATCCCTTAGCAGGCTCTTACTGCATCCATGGGCATGAGAGGAGGGGTATCATTCTACTGCCGGCACCCCACGGCGATGCACTTACATTTTAATTATTAATTCATGTTTCAACTGTAAGGATCGTTATAACCTCTTATTGAACAAATTAATATATATTTACGGCAGTAGAATGCTACCCCTCCTCTCATACCCATGGATGCAGTTAAAGTCTGCTAAGAGACCTCCGGGCAACAGCGTCTTTCCATGTATCAAAATACCGTGCTGCGGTCGCCAACCCGCCTGCCAAGCGTGGCGAGTGTGGCAACAATCCCCTTATGATCTTGGAGATTCAATTTAATTCGATTATTATAAATCTATATGTATAAAATTATAGTTCTGACTGACTCACTGCTATATGATATATCAGTCTGACTGACTGACTAGTCAGTCAGACTGTTATATCAACGCACAGCCTAAACCATTAGACCTAAGGACTTGAAATTTAGCACACATATGTATACCTTGAGTATCCTAGAGATGCACTAAGAAGGAATTTTTTCAAAATTCCTACGAGATAGGGAATAAATGGGATTTATATTTTCGAATCAAAGTGGCTCTGCGTGAAAAAGGGGATTTCCACGCGGTTGAAGTCGCGGGCAAAAGCTTGTTACTTATATTTGTTCATTGCAAGGCGAAGTGATGACAAGTGCGAAGCCACGACTGAATGGTGGCCGAGGATGGGACAGAGAAGTGTCGGGCGACCGGTGGCGAGGACAGTCGACGACATAGTTCACGTTGCAGAGCGTCTGGATGCAACTGGCACAAGACCGTGGTGAATATTTGTGCCATCTTCCTATGAGGAGGCCTATTTAATCATCATTATCATCATCATCTCAGCCGCAGGACGACCACTGCTGCACGCAGGCAATCATCATGGCAGGTGGGTTGGCGAGCGCAGTATGTTCATACACGGAAAGGGGCTGCCGCCCATCTTCCGGAGGAAAGAATCTGAAGAAAAAATTCTTACTGCGTCCACAGGTAAGAGAAGAGGGGCTGCATTATATAGCCGGCTCAGCAGTAGGTGAAGTAAGGCTGTGGATGTTGATGTTGAAAGAACATTTGCCCCCCGCTGGAGATCGACCCGCACCCTCCTGCATTTCAGCTATCAGACCAACTGAGCTACAAAGGTCGTCTTATAACTTAAGAAACTAGCTTAAAAACTTGTGAGAACATCGTCGTTTCCCTGCCCCTATCCCACATTACATGGGGTCGGCACATGTTCTCTTCTTACATTCTTGTCTATCAGACGTCAACTCGACATTCACTTCTTTACCGCTCATATCATCTTTCACACTATCTATCCATCTTTTCTTTGGTCTACTTCTGCTCACATGTCCGTCCATGTTCATATTTATCACTCGTTTCGTAACATGAGATTCATCCCTGCGCATAACATGTCCCTACGACGTCAACCTATACTATATTAGAGCTCTTACACACGAGCGGCATGTTACCAACGGCATAGGTAACTGCAGCCGTCGACGCGCCGGCAGCAGCCGTCGACGCGTCGGCGGCAGCAGTCAATACGTCGCTATAGTTCGACTGCTGCCGTCGACGCGTCGGCGGCTGCCGCCGGCGCGTCGACGGCAGTAGTCAATACGTCGCTATAGTTCGACTGCTGCCGTCGACGCGTCGGCGGCAGCAGTCAATACGTCGCTATAGTTCGACTGCTGCCGTCGACGCGTCGGCGGCAGCAGTCAATACGTCGCTATAGTTCGACTGCTGCCGTCGACGCGTCGGCGGCAGCAGTCAATACGTCGCTATAGTTCGACTGCTGCCGTCGACGCGTCGGCGGCAGCAGTCAATACGTCGCTATAGTTCGACTGCTGCCGTCGACGCGTCGGCGGCTGCCGCCGGCGCGTCGACGGCAGTAGTCAATACGTCGCTATAGTTCGACTGCTGCCGTCGACGCGTCGGCGGCAGCAGTCAATACGTCGCTATAGTTCGACTGCTGCCGTCGACGCGTCGGCGGCAGCAGTCAATACGTCGCTATAGTTCGACTACTGCCGTCGACGCGTCGGCGGCTGCCGCCGGCGCGTCGACGGCAGTAGTCAATACGTCGCTATAGTTCGACTGCTGCCGTCGACGCGTCGGCGGCAGCAGTCAATACGTCGCTATAGTTCGACTGCTGCCGTCGACGCGTCCACGGCTGCCGCCGACGCGTGTCGACGGCTGCAGTTACCTATGCCGTTGGCAACATGCCGCTCGTGTGTAAGAGCTCTTACTCTTCAATCTTTCTGTCACGGGCGCAATGTATGCAATATGGTCAACTGGTTGAACAAATACTTGAACATATTGGAGTAGACGAACTTTCAAACTTTTTATTTATGTCATTCACTCATTCATTTTAGGCTTATAACGTCCACTACCGAACACAGGCCTCCCTCATTATCTCTATGAGGGGTGCCATTCTTACCACGCTAGGCAGGCAGGTTGGGGAGCGCTGTACGGGATGTCGATCCACGAATAGACGCTGCTGGCCATCTTTTGGAGGTAACTCTTAGCAGGCTCTTAATGCATCCGCGGGCATGAGAGGAGGGGTAACATTCTCGTACCCCACGGCTCCTCTTATGTGTTCTTTCCTAATCCTGTCCATTCTGGTGACACCACACATCCATCTGAACATACGCATCTCCGTCGCGTTATCTCTTCCGTCCCATTAGTTGTTGGAACATGGACTACTTAATTTAAGCCTGTACTACAACCCAGGTAGAAAACGTGTCACCCAGTAATTAATTATTCATTTATATCCTCTGGAATGATTAAAAATTCCGTCCGCGGTGTTCCTCCTAATTAGAATACGATCCTTAGGGTCTGCGAGATATAAAGGGTGTATTTTCTTTCTTCCGAAATTTTACGTGTTTTTTTTAATGAAAATCACTGAACCTGAAACGTCATACAACAAAAGGTGTTCCTTTGGAAACTATCCAAAGGAACACCTTTTGTTGTATGAAGCTCTCACTTTCAGATTAGTACACAATACAATGTTTTACTTAAACGACATGATTTATGTATATAATGTATTCTATAGATAGTTGTAAGATTAATGTTAAATTTATCTATCCACTATCTAATAATATTTTCATTCTGTCGTGTTTTTCCCCTTTTAATTTTTATGCAGCACTTAATTAATTATTTCATTGTGTATTTCTTGTACTATTATTACATATATACATATGTATTTATATATTCATGTACTTAGAATGTATAATTTTATATTTACTTATCACTATTTAGTTACGTAAATATAGGTTTAAATAGCATCAACAACTTGTTCATACATTTTGTGCACTACCTACTGTTTTATTACTTCAACTTGTGTTTCCTGATGGGTTGCCTAAGAAATTGCTTTCAGCAATAAGGCCGCCTATTTGTACGTGTTTACCTATTAATATTTTATTTTTAAGTTTACCTATGTACAATAAAGTGTTAATTCATTCAATTAATTCATTCATTCATTGTAAGATAACAGTTTTTGTATTACGAACGGTATTTTATGTAAACAGTCCAATCTAATAGAATTAGACATTTACAAATTGTAAAATAACACGAGTACTCCTCAAGTAATAAGCCAAACGTAGGATAATGTTATGATAAATTTATATTTCATAATAATAAGCAATCTTCCGGAGGTATCCCTTAGCAGGCTCTTACTGCATCCACGGGCATGGGAGGAGGGGTAATATTCTACTGCCGGCTCACCACGGCAGTTATTTGTTATCCCAAAAAAAATAACAAAGGCAAATGTTATAGGTGCTAGGCAAGCCTTATTCATCAAATGATGTTGTAGACACTAAAGCGTCCCGTCACTAAAACGTTACTGACGTTGTATAAATCATCTACAATAGATATCCAAGTTTATAAAATTACACATTTTACGTAACCCCCGACTTTTTTGTAATGCATGCCCTCGGTTTTGCAATCCCTCCTTTTCATTTTATACCACACTTGGGATAGAAAGATAAGAAGTAAGTATTATCATCATTTCAGCCATTAAATGTCCACTGATGAACACAGGCCTCCCTCATGGATCTCCATGAGGGGTAGTTGCCATTCTCACCACGCTTGGCAGGCGGGTTGGTGAGCGCAGTATGAGATGTTGATACACGGATAGACGCTGCTGCCAATCTTCCGGAGGTATCCCTTAGCAGGCTCTTACTGCATCCATGGGCATGAGAGGAGAGGTATCATTCTACTGCCGGCACCCCACGGCGGAAGAAGTACATAGGTATATCTCTACCAACTAAACTAATTTCTAAACCACGCAGTAGTTAGTTGCAGCACTAATAGTTTAGTTCTGTGCTGCAGACTAGTAGGTAGATAGATACACTAGCAATGATGGTATATACATGGCGTGGAAAAATCATTAGTGTGACAAACAAGACAAAAATTCCTGTTTGTCATTCTGGTATGATAATCTGAATCATCATCATCATCATTTCAGCTATAAAACGTCCACTGATGAACACAGGCCTCCCTCATGGATCTCCATGAGAGGTAGTTGCCATACTCACCACGCTTGGCAGGCGGGTTGGCGAGCGCAGTACGGGATGTTGATACACGGAAAGACGCTGCTGCCCATCTTCCGGAGGTATCCCATAGCAGGCTCTTGCTGCATCTACGGGCATGAGAAGAGTGGTAACGTTCTACTGCTGGTACCCCACGGCAAACTAGACGTAGTACTCCTAAAATCACGTAGATCACCATTAGGCATCGCGCATCCCCAGTGCCTGTTAACAAAATTATCTAGAACAATAAAGATGCTCGCATATTCAACTAATGCTACCCGCGGGATGTTTCAGAAATTTTCGACTGAAAGTTTAGGCCTTTTTATCCTCCGACATCCTTCGCCGTGGGTTGCCGGCAGTAGAATGATACCCCTCCTTTCATGCCCGTAGATGCAGCAAGAGCCTGCTATGGGATACCTCCGGAAGATGGGCAGCAGCGTCTTTCCGTGTATCAACATACCGTACTGCGCTCGCCAACCCGTCTGCCAAGCGTGGTGAGTATGGCAACTACCCCTCATGGAGATCCATGAGGGAGGCCTGTGTTCAGTAGTGGACATCCTAAGGTGGTGAGATGATGATTGTTGATAATATTACATTATAACGCGTTCAGGTTAATAATACAGGAACACAGGCAGGAGAACGTTGCCTCTTCTCCATTGCTCGTGGATGCAGTAAGAATCTGCAAAGCGATACCTCCGGAAGATTGACAGCATTGTCTTTCCGTGTACCAACAAAAACTAACGGGATGTTGCTGCGCTCGCCAAAATATCCATGCGGGATGCCTATGTCCAGCAGTGGACGTGAAAAGCAATCCCGTATGATTGCTCTCAGCCGTAGCTGAGATAATGCTTAACACCTTCAGGGTGCTTCAGGATTGGACGTCCACTGCTGAACAAATGCCTCCCTCATGGATCTCCTAGTACTTGATCCTGATAAGGGTTGTTCCCGTACTCACCGCACTTGGCAGGTGATTTTGTAAGCGCAATGCGGGATGTTGAGACACGGTTGTTGCTGCTCATGAAAACAAATTAATTATATGAATGAATAAATAAGAAAAGATGATATAATTAAGCCGTGGGGCGCCGGCAGTAGAATGTTGCCCCTCCTCTCATGCCCGTGGATGCAGTAAGAGCCCATACTGCGCTCGCCAACCCGCCTGCCAAGCGTGGTGAGTATGGCAATTACCCCACATGGAGACCCATGAGGGAGGCCTTTGTTCATTAGTGGACGTTTTATGGCTGAAATGATGATGATATAATTAAGAATGTGTGTACTAACTTAAATTAATTTTTATTTTATAAATGTATTATGACTACCTGCCTTAATTATAAAACGACCTGTAAATTGATTTTACCAATAAAATGTATTTCTGTATTTTATGAGGTAACCTTTGGCTGAGTATAGCTACATTCACGGGCAATAAGGGAGGGGCAAGATTCTACCTGCCGGCAACCCACGGCTTTTAAGATAATTTTATACCTATGGTATAATTTTGTAACTTTAATTTGTTTTATTGATGTTAAACATCTTTCGGGTGTAAATTCGATCGGATGAGAGGTCTAGGGCGACTGCCCTACGTCTATCGTGTCCATCGTCTTGACTGTAGCGACTGAGGCAACTGTGGCGACTGGGCTCACTATGGCGACTGGGGCTACTGTGGCGACTGTAGCGAATGTGGTGACTATGGCAACTGGGTCTGCTGTAGCGACCGTGGTGACGGTGGCGACTGTGACGACTATGGCGACTATGGCGACTGTGGTTAAAAAGTTTTTTTTCTGCCAGGCGTTTCGTGGCGGCTCATTTTATTTTATTTTGTATGACTGATTTACCTTATCCTTTCAATAGCATCATCGAATCGATCAATCACGTCGGATAACACGCGGCGGTTGACATAATGTACTCATCCCTAAATGCTCACTTGATACCATTTGTCACCAAATAAGGCACACTTAGTTTTATACTCTTTCTATTTATTATACAGCTTAGTAGCTCGCTAGCGATTGTAGTTAAAAAAATATTAAAACTTGGACAGCGCCTCTAGCGGATAGTTTGGTACTAAAATACGCAGTAAACCATACTACAGCGACTAGAGTTTGGGCTTCATTTGCTTAGAGTTTAGTACCATGAGTCACAAATCTGACAGATGTCTTAGTAACGTCCTATTACTACTGTAGTAACGGCAGGCGATCTAACAGTGGCAACTCATGGTAGACACACAGCTCCACACTGATTAATACTTAAGTATACAAAACTTACGTATGTTGTGCATAAAACGAGTTAGCTACAAATTATCATATCTCTCTTATTAATCCTCAGCATGTTATTAAATTTGCTTCGCAAAGTACAAGACGTCTAAGAATTACCTGAGATATCAAAGTTGCTAATTTGATACTCGTCTTGAAATTGCGAAATGAATAATTCACAGTTATGGAGGAATACAAGGCGCAAATTCAATTTGCACAGGTAATTCGTTGTAAAAAGTTAATTATTATCTAGTTTAGAACCTCAGCCTGTAGAACTAATCATTTAAGCCGGCATCAAACCTTAAAGTATTGGGGATGCTAAGAATTTAGTTTGGTTTTATGGTAACAACTAATTTTAAACTATTAAAAGGAAGAAGTTCCGTTTTACAAAAAAGTCCGCCTCAAGTCACTTCAGTGGCCGCAGTCACCACAGTCAACACAGTCGGCCCAGTCGGCACAGTCACTCCAGTCGCCACATTCACCAAGTCGCTTTAATAACAAGTAACTCGCACATCGCTAAGCGTCACTTGTCACCTCATGTCCGATCGGATTTACCTCCCGTTTCACATCAAAAAGTATTAACGTGATAGTTTTTAAAGCGAGATCGTTCTTAAGTTATTAAGCAAAGTGTCACCTTTCTTATAGAACACAGGCAGACGGAGTTGAAGAATTTTCGATAGTCCTATCTAATTAAGGCGTTTCTCCCACTAGCGACGCGTACCGCCGCGGTGCGCGGAGCGACTGTTTAGCTCTCTGGTTCATTGTATTGTCCTAGGCTGTTTTCTGTACAAATTGATATACTTCAGCCTCATATACATATACTTCAGCATCACTTCAACAAGTCCACTACTGAACACAGGCCTCCCTCATGGATCTCCATGAGGGGTAGTTGCCATACTCACCACGTTTGGCAAGCGGGTTGGCGGACGCAGTACGGGGTTTTCATATACGGAAAGACGCTGCTACCCATCTTAGAGGAGAGTAACATTCTACTGCCAGACGCGTTTTCAGTGTGTTGTCCTAGGCGTGTTTTCTGTACAAATTGATAAATAAGGCCTTTGCATCTATTATAGATGATTTATACAGCGTCAGCTGGTAATCATGTTATACGGGACGCTGCAGCACCTGGGACATTTTTAGATAAATTGGGCTTTCCCAGCACCTATACCATCCTCTCAGCTTAGTCAGCTATTAGTCAGAGATCAGGAACAGATCAACACGTCTGAAGTTTCCTCACGATGTTTCCGTCACCGTTAAAGTACGTGTCAAGTGTGCAGATACATTATTCAAGAAAGAAAAATCCACTGGCGCACGGCCGGTATTGAACCCGCGACCTTTGGATTGAAAGTCGGGTTTGCATACCACTCGGCTAACACGGCTTATACAAGAGGCCGCAGATTTTAACATTTAATGCAATAATTGCATTAAATGTTGAAATCTGCGGCCCCGCGCTACGCTACGGAGCGCGGTGCAGTGTGTTGTCGGCCTTACTGGATTGAGAAGGGCTCGAGTTAACGAGATATTGCATTTGAAGTGTGTTATTTTGATAACGGTTCGAACATCTCTAACAGCTAAGTAGGTCACGTGGAAGGTATCATGTGATGAGTACACCACAACAATTAATTGTTCTATCAAAACTTTACCTAGTTTGGTTTGAGTTTGTAGTAGGTATATGATTATGTTTAAAATACATGGTACGCTAAGATTATCCAGCGTGTATTATAACGTGTTAACTAACCTCCCAAGAAAAAACTTATGTTTTAAGACTTCAGGATTTAGTATTTATCGCGTAAAGACAATCAGACTGTCATCAGTGATTTTCATTCAAGAAAAGACTATGAAAGTTTTAAACTTTAACAGCTGATTATACGATAGTGACACTAAACACCAGCTGATTCTTGTTCGGGTCATTGAACTCAATGCCCCTCAATGTCGAAAGGTTGCCGTACAGGTAGGTACAAATAAAAAAACCTTTAACAACAAAAAGTTTTAATTATATTAAAATTAACTAAATTTTACATTATTTATTATATTTGTAGGGTTGCTTAACCTCGATGATTGATTTCGTACTTTTTTTGAAGGATGATTTTTCTTATCATTTCATTGCAAATGTATAGTTTTTGGATATTTCTCGGTATCTACAGTACAAGACAATATGCCTTGCCAAATTTCATAGTTCTAGGTCTACGGGAAGTAAGTACACTGTGAATTCTGATTCCTTTGAGAATGTCGAAACGTGCGTGTTTTGCGGCATAAACAGCCGTATCTTTTTTTCAAGTTTACTTAGATTATTGATTTTTTCACAGCTTAAAGAGGCTGTAGGCAGTAGGAAGTGCTTGGGACCTATGCTAGTATGGGTAGTGAGTACACTACCCATACTAGCATAGGTTGGCATACTACAGAAGGATAGGCGAACGCAGTACGATTTCTTGATACACGTATGTCTCCGACTGATACTGTATCCACGGGTAATAGAGAAAGGGCAATATTCTAATGCTGGTTTTCGTACTCAAGCTCGAAAACCGTTAGCTCGATGTTCAATACCACAATGCCACTACCTCGACGGTACGTTTCGTATGCTGGCACCCACATTTGTTTGGAATAATACAGTGAGTTCTAAAATCCTAAATATATTCTGTTATTATTTTAAGCGAGTATTGTCTCACTAGAGGCAAATCCGTACGTGTCGTTGCATGAATCTTCTGAACCTTGTGGGTTCTTAGATCGATTTAGATAGTTTAATAGCGCAAAGTCACGCCTGAATTATCGACTGAATAATTACGGGATATCGCCGTGGGGTGCCGGCAGTAGAATGATACCCCTCCTCTCATGCCCATGGATGCAGTAAGAGCCTGCTAAGGGATACCTCCGGAAGATGGGCAGCAGCGTCTATCTGTGTATCAACATCCCATACTGCGCTCGCCAACCCGCCTGCCAAGCGTGGTGAGAATGGCAACTACCCCTCATGGAGATCCATGAGGGAGGCCTGTGTTCATCAGTGGACGTTTTATGGCTGAAATGATGAATTACGGGATGGAATCGGAAATAAGGAGATACGTAGAAGACCTCGGGTCACCGACATAGTATTGCACGTTGAAGTGGCAATAGGCAGGCCGAAAAGTTCTTAAGTGGAGGACACATTCCGGCAAGCGCAGCGTAGCACGTCAACCAACAAGATGGGCTGATTACCTGGTCCGCAGGTCGACGGTGGATGCAGGTCACTTCCAACAGCAATAACTGGAAATCCAAGAAGGAAGCCAGCAGTGAACGTCCTACGGTTAAAATTATGGTGATTATGTAATTCAAATTATGTGCGTGATTCGGATTATTCCAGACAATCATTGGTACGGAGGTACCAGAAAAGGGGGCGAAGGCCTCATAAGGTCACCAAAGGTCATAAATGGCATTTTTGTGTTTTGGACGTTTTCGGCCATTTGAAGACTTTTATTTTTTTTGGTGACCTTTTGAGGTCAATTACTCCAGTTCCTGTGACCATTCACTAAAATCATTCAGTCTCCTTCTCTTATTAAGACGATGCTTAAAAAAGTTTCATGTAATTCGGTCAACGCGTTCGGTTGTAATCGTTAAATACACAGACAGACGGACAGATAGACAGACAGACAGCGCTGTACATATTAGGGGCTTTGCCCCCTAAAATCCCCTGCATTGATTCCCTGCGAAGGACAATTTGTCTTAGATTTATCTGACGCTGGCTGTCCAATTAAAGCTTTATTTACCCGCCATCTCTGAAGGTGTCTTCATCTGAAAATTACTTGCTAACTAGATTGAAATAATTATTATAAGTTACTTTCCGTGAAGCGACTTGAGACGCTGCACTCCACTACGGATAAATTGATTAGACTTTGCCCCTACCTCGGGTCTGCAGCGTCGTGAGGTGACCCGCAGGTAAAGTGGCAAGTGACCTACGGGCTGTCGCTATCTAATTCTAAATAAATTCTAATCAGCCTGTAGGATCCCACTGCTGGGCAAAGGCCTCACTTCCCTCTCTTTATACTTCTCGGTCCGAGGCGTTGGTCGACCAGTCAGAACAGTACATGTCCAGCTCATCGTCTGTCGCTATCACAATACATAAATATACTCGTGCTTCAATGCGAGTAATTAAGAGGTATATCCCTTTTATCATCATTATCTCAGCTTTAGGACGACCAATGTGGTCATGAGGGGGTGTTTAGCATACTCACACGCTTGGCTGAGTTGGCGTGCACAATACGCGATGTTGTGCACAGAAAGACCTGATGCCTATCTTCCGGAGGTATATCCCTTGGCAGGTACTTACTGTATGTGCAAAAGAGGAAGGACAATATTCTACTGCTGGAATACCACGGTATTTTTCCTAAATCCTTATATATATTTTCCTGTATAAATAATTTTCTGTGAATATACGCTGACTTAAGTACTAAGGTAGATCGAGGGAGCGATGAGGCAGGACGACTTCGATTCATTTGACACTGAAAGATCTCTAGGGAGAGGAATGACTGCAGAGATTTGGGGAAGACCTTTGCCCAGCAGTGGAGCTTGATAGGTTAGGAAAAGAAAAGACAAATTATAGGATATTTCATCATGCATCATCATTTCAGCCATTAAACGTCCACTACTGAACACAGGCCTCCCTCATGGATCTCCATGAAGGGTAGTTGCCATACTCACCATGCTTGGCAGGTGGGTTGGCGAGCGCAGTACGGGATGTTGATACACGGAAAGACGCTGCTACCCAACTTCCGGAGGTATCCCTTAGCAGGTTTTTACTCATCCACGGGCATGAAAGGAGGGGTAACATTCTTCTGCCGGCACCCCACGGCTTCACCATAGGATATTTAGTAGGGGCCAAAAGTAACTGCGTTACAAACGCTCGGGCGCAGATTAGCTAGCTCATCCAATTACAGCGGGTCAACTTGCGCTCTATCTGTCGAATTTACTCTTAAAAATGTCCAAGGTTTCTTTCTAACATCAATTGGGGTTTCTATATATACAGGACAGCAGGCCAGTGTCCCAGCAAGGTTTGTACCGCCTTAAAATCAACTACCTAATTCTACGACTATTACTATACAACTACTCTTCTACTACACTCGTTTCACTAATAAGCGTAATTACCTATATTTTTATCCCGACGTTTTGACCGGATTGTACCTAGTCGTGGTCGCGGGAGGACTTAGTCTCGCGACAGTCTTTACGCGATAAATACTTGATTACAATAATAATAGTAATCATCATCATCATATCAGCCAAAGGACGACCACTGCTGGACAAAGGCCTTCCTCGTTGATCTCCAAGTACTGCGGTTGGAAGCATCTACCGCCGACCAGCGGTTCTCACAAAGTAGTCCCATCTTGTAGTTAGGCATCCTGTGCTGCGCTTGCTGGTCCGTGGCCTCCATTAAAAAAGTTTGCGGCCCTATCGGCCATCTGTTCTACGAGCTATATGGCCTGCCCATTGCCACTTCAACGTGCTAATCCATTTGGTTATGTCGGTGACCCGAGCTCTACGTATCTCCTCATTTCTGATTCGATCCCGTAGAGAAAAACCCCGAACATAGCTCTTTCCATGGCTTGTTGAGCGACTCGGACCTTATGCATAAGGCCAATAGTAAATGAGCACGTCTCAGTTAGCTCAGTATGTATAGTAATGATGTGTAGTGATCGCGAATTTTTTTTAAATACTATTCTACAAAATTCTCTATAACTAATGCTACTTACTCCCTCTACTACCATTGTTAATTTCTACTCTACTACTAACTAAATTAGCCAGACATATGTATAAACAGCTTGAGTTTTGGTTCAGTCGCAAAATAAACTTTCTAAACGCAAATTTTTAATATTTGACAACTTAAAAATAACATTCATATAAAATGTATGTACATAATATGAGAAAATGAATTAATTATGCAATTCTTTTTACAGTAAACTTTTACGATATCTTTAATTGCTTTAATGCCAATCCGGACGCAGACAGATAAAAAAATAAAACCGAGCAAGAGCGAGTCGGACTTGCGCACCGAGGGTTCCGTGCCATCATTAAATATAATTTATGATAAAGGCGGTTTATACTTGTTGAAGAACCTTGACAGCGCCATATCTTGTCTAATAGCGGAACTTAGGTAGATTTTTACACTTTCGATGATTTCTAAAAACTATGCAAATTAGAGGGTTTGTTATAATTTTTCTGTGTTCTTTACATATACTCCTATTAGCGAAAAAAGTTTCAGGGGTTTGCAAACTTCGGTTACGCTTTTTTTTCCACGTTTTTGAAAATAAGTCAAAAACTTTACGGTTTAGAGGAAAACTAAAAACTGTTTATTAATATGTAATATGAAATAATAAACACCTTTCATATGATACACCATATGACCTAGTACACTCTGCATCGTTCTCGACAGCATGACATTAGTTGCTGACGCTGTATTTATTACTAGCTGTTCTGCGCACTTTGTCTGCGTCACATAAGAGAGAGAGAGAGAGAGAGTGGGTCGTGAGTACCTATAATACTAAAGAAGCTGAAATTTAATTTGTTTTACCCACGAACCACATAAGTTTAAACAAAAGTTGATAAAAATTGGTAAGTAACTAAAGTGCTTATTTAAAATCACGCGGAATAAAAACATTTATTATATCCATATTACCATATTTATTCATAATTCGATGCTCATCTAATTAAAGCGGGTCAACTGGCGCTCCATCTGTCGAATTTACCCAAACTTAATAATATCCAAAGTCCGTCTTCAAAAGGAGGTTCTAAATTCGACTGTATGTTTTTTTTCTGTATGATTGTTACGCGATTACTACAGACAATTTTGAATGAATTTTGATGATTCCTTTTTAGGGTTCCGTACCTAAGGGTTACGTTTGTACGTTGGTAGTGGATACGTTTAAAATAAAAGCTTGTTTGTAAAAAAGTTTTTTACTTTTAATTATTTTTTTACTTTTTAGTTATCCACTGGACAGTTGGTTTCTTGTCTGTTAATCTCATGATTGCCATGTTGGATTTAGAATTATATCATACAATTTTTCAAGTTACTCTCAGTGCATTAAGAATCAAAATGCAAAAGTCCAGTCCGCCATCTTGGATGTCCCGCCATGTTGGATTCAGAGTATCATCATTTCATATTCGAATTATTCTCAGCAAGACCCTTCATTTGATACCCATATTGTTGAACTTCATTAAAAATAACATGTCTGCCATTTTGGGTGTTCCGCAGTGTTGGATTCAGAGTGAAGCTATTTAATTTTGAGTTATTCTCAGCAAACCCTTTCATTTGATACCTAAATTAAAAAAAATAGTAGTTTGCCAGAACAGTACAGGACAGTTCAGTCCAGTGCAGTCTAGTCCAGTCCAGTCCAGTCCAAAATTATCAAAAAACAAATACGAAAACAAAAAGTAAAAAATTACTGTGTTTAAAATGGGAGCGTTTTTATTTTTTGTTTATATTTCAGTCATCTTTTAAAAGGAGGTTGTCAAAAAGGAGTTTTGATATAAAAAAACGAAATTTTCTACATAATGCTTTTTTATTTCAAGTCTAATGTAAATAGTACAGAAGTTATCGTCACGTTTATGAGTGTTATACTGGTTATACCTTCTTTTGCAGGCCAGTGTTTTTCTAGAAATAGTTCCGCCAAAACACTTTCCCTGATTATCATTCCTACAAATAGAACCTTATTAACGTCTTCCCGTTTATACCCTATTCCCAATTACATGGATACTGACATCCTGTTCACGTAATTGATTCGGTTAGGCATCCGCACATTCAGCACGGTATGTTTGCCTTGCAGTAAACGTACTACAAAAACTATCAAAGAAAAATATTGGTTTTTTGGACAGACTTTGTGCAAAAAAGTACTCTGTTACTAAGGATGGGAATAAACTTGTTTTTTTTAACTACTTATTGAGGAGACAAGCTAAAGGCCCGCCGGTAGGCAGAGGCCTATAAAAACTGCAATACGCGGTGATAACGTTCACTAAGCACGTGACCAACGCTGATTGCATTGTGCCCGTCATCCTGAGACAGAGTTTAAAGGTCTTATGTGCCCGTAGTTAACAGAGCAATTCAGACATTACTGCTTGGTGGCAGAAATACGTATGGTGGTAGTGCTTCCCCGGATGAATATTCGCAAAAAGTTCTACTACTACTGCAAAAAACAAGGAATACTAACATATCACTATCATCAGCCACAGACGTCCTCTGCTGAACACGAGCATCCCTCATGGATCTCTAACGACTAACCATGAGGGGATTGTTCCCATACTCACCACGCTTGGCAGGAGGGTTGGCAATCGCAGAACGGGATGTTAAGACACGTAAACACGCTGCGAACCACGAACTCTTATCTCAAATCTTACAATATTCATCATTTCAGCCATAAAACGTCCACTAATGAACAAAGGCCTCCTTCATGGATCTCCATGAGGGGTAGTTGTCATACTCACCACGCTTGGCAGGCGGGTTGGCGAGCGCAGTATGGGATGTTGATATATGGAAAGACGCTGCTGCTCATCTTTCGGAGGTATCCCTTAGCAAACTCTTACTGCATCCACATGCATGAGAGGAGGGGCAACATTCTTCTGCCGGCGCCCCACGGCTAATCTTACAATATTATAAAAGGAATAATTTGTATGTTCTTTTTTTTAACAAAATGATAGCGTTACTTCTGCTAAAGCCACTGCAGCGCGACTGAATAGTTCAGGGGGTATATTGAATTAGTTTGCAGAAGGTCGAATATTATGTCTGTCCTTGGAACATAATATTTTCGGTTTACGCTTTTATTGTTATTTGGTGGGAACAAGTTGGCGGGCTTTTAGCTTACAAAGTTAAACTTTCCCGTATTATTAAGTGATCTGGGATCGCAAAAGGTGATATAGTACCGCATAGGTTTAATATCCTTTCTGAAACTTGGTCATCATCTTCGGACGTAGGTCGCCACGGCTGGACATAAGCCTTCCACATTGATCTACATGTAAGCACCATGAGGGCTTATTGAAAATAACAGAATAAATAAACGTACAAGGATAAGCTATAGTAACACTTATTGCGTGCTATATAACATGGATTTGGTTAACCTCTAGAAAAATTTAGATTACCATTAGGTAACCTAAGTTTTCCTACTGCTTGGGGCAACTTGGTTAAACATTATGTAACCCTAGTTTTCCTAAGATAAGGGGTTACTTTATCCTATTCATAGGCTCTAGCATAATGTTGCTCTAGCTAGAGAAAGGTACCACAAAATTCCCGGAAGTTGGACAGCAGCGTCTTTCCGTGTATCAACATCATACTGCGCTCGCCACCCCGCCTGCCAAGCGTGGTGAGTATGGCAACTACCCCTCATGGAGACCCATGAGGGACGCCTGTGTTCAGTTGTGGACTTTTTACGGCTGAAATGATGAATTTGCTTTACCGGTCTTGACTTAAGGAACCGAGACGAGGTCCTTCCTTACTGGCCTCATAAATAAGCTCAAAGTCCATCAAAGAGGAATGTGTGTGTGAGGAGGGCTATGCTCGGGGTTTATCTACGGGATCGAATCGAGAAATGAGGAGATACGTAGAAGAACTCGGGTCACTGACAAAGCCAAATGGATAAGCACGATTAATGGCCGGCAACGGGCTCGAAATATAGATGGCTGATGAGGCTGAAAAGTTTGCGAAAGGACTCCTCGGACCAGCAAGCGCAGCGTAAGACGTCCACCAGCTAGGTAGAACGACCTGGTAAGTTATACAGGTCGGCAGTGGATGCAAGCCGCTTCCAGAAGTACTTAGACGTCCTTGAGAGAGGACTTGGTCCAGCAGTTAACTTCCTACGGCTAAAATGATGATTATTATGATAATAATAAATATAAATAAAATAAAATATTCTTTATTCAGATAATTAAAATCCATATTACATCACATTAAAATAAAATAAAAAGTAAAAATTAAAACGAATTTCACTAGCCAAAACATTATACAATTAATAACACGTAAATCCCACCGAATTAAATACGATTATAACATAAAAATAAAACAAAAATATAAATAATAAGAAATAATAATGACTAAAATAAAACAACATGCATAATGGTAACTATTCTCTTAATTGTGTTGTTTTATTTTTTTAATATTCATGGGTCACCGACATAGCCAAACGGATTAGCACGTTGAAGTGGCAATGGGCAGGCCATATAGCGCGCAGAACAGATGGCCGATGGGGCCGCAAAGTTCTCGAATGGAGGCCACGGATCGGCAAGCGCAGCGTAGGACGTCCACCTACAAGATGGGCAGACGACTTGGTGAGAACTGCTGGTCGGCGGTGGATGCAGACGGCTTCCAACCGCAGTACTTGGAGATCAATGAGGGAGGCCTTTGTCCAGCAGTGGACGTCCTACGGCTGAAATGATGATGATGATGATGATTTTTTTAATTTGTGACGCGTCAATAAGGTCCGTGCGGCCGCACTGAAAAAAGTATTTTTTGAATTTGAATCGAATGATGATTTAAAATGTGCTTGTAAGGTGTAAATAACTCAACCATCGAAATCAAATGCTCGGGAGTTTTACTCATATTCCACACACATACGGATTTCTTACTCATTAAGTCATTGCCGCCAATGTAATCGGCCGTGAACGCGATTGCTATAGGAGCGCGGTGATACCACTAATGAATTAAGTTTTCCCGAGATTTCCCGGGAATAATTTGCACCTTGTGCAAGAGTTATGCTCTTGGAAATTTTAAACTTAGCGTTATTATGTAATATGTGTGAGTATAATAGTTTGAGTGGCTGGTAAATTTAATTTTCAGCTGCTTTTCAGGGTTTTGTAGTACAACGAGGAATGCTTAGTCTCGGTTTGTCTGTATGTCCGTATGTCTGCGGCTTTACGCAGATACTATTAGTCCAAATAAGCTGTGAACGATGTAAAATAATTATGCCGAAACATAGGAAGCTATTTTTTTTTTAAATAGAATTTGCGGTTCTTTCCATAAACGTAAGAATTCTCTGGTTTATCTCATGGTGTGGGGACAACACCACACGATCTTACGTTTATGGAAAAAAACGCAATTTTTTTATTTAAAAAAATACCTACCATTGTTTCTGCATAATTATTTTACAACGTTCGCTTCGATCACTCCTTCAATAAAAGGAGTGACTGATAAAATTGCCAAAATCTTGCAAAAATAGTCCATCAAGACACCTGCAACAGTACCTGCGTTCGCCTAAGGATAGCATTCCATTAGAAAAACTAGGGATATATAAGATTGATTGCAGCTGTGGGAGCTTTAACACAGGCGAAACTAAGCGGACGATTGCCTGTCGGGTAAAAGACCACATACGGGCAGGTAAAAATGCGAATACCCAAAAATTTGCTATTGCAGAGCATCTTTTGGAGTCCGGCTCAAATTACTGGACCAAGCTACATAATCATAATAATAATAAATAAATCCACAAGTAATCTTAACTGAGCGACATTACATACCAAGTATGGTTCAGGAAGTCTTTGTATTAATTACTTAGATCAGGAACTTCAACCGAGAAGATGGTTTTAAATTATCTAGAGCCTGGAATCCTGTTGTGAAGAAATGTAGCAACAGAAAAAGTGTAGTATTAGCCCCGCGTAGTGATACCGTTAGTGATGTGTGCCGTGATCGAGTTGCGTTCGAAAGTGAAACCGATAGAAGGGCCATCATTCGCAGTCAGAGACTTAGAAAGAGGGTAGATCGTTTTGTCTGCCAATATTTAACGAAATTCCTAGAGATATAAGAGAATTGCCTACGTTAGTAAATTTAGATAAGATAAGATAAACATTGTTTATTTTGTCACAGAAATAACACAATATTATATTTTTAAAACTAATTAAGTTTAGACAGAATAATACCGTGACAATTAAACCGTGACAATTTTTACCGTGAAAATTTAATACAAAATTCCATAGGTGGTTCTTAGATAAATGTTTTTATGACATTAAAGAATTTTATAATCAATAAATTACCTAGCTAAATAAGTTAAATATTGTACGTCCATAATTAATGGATAAACTGTTGTTCCACTTAGTTTTTGTACACAGTTTCTACAATAAATTTAATTTCATTTCAATGACTACCCACTCGCAAAATAATTTAGTTTATCCGTGACCATGACGTGTGAAACTGCGTCGAAATATCGGGAAACTCAAAAATACTCAATTCATGGTAAATATTCCGTAAATATTGCATATAATGTTAACAACCATGATAATAGCCAAATTCCGGAATATCCGCGCAATATTCATACGGATAGGCATTCCCGTGAGAGCATCCCCGGTTTGATTGGGAAATTGATGGAATTGTTTAAATAAGCGGACTGGTTAATTTTTTGTAGATTATGTGATGGTTTATTTATTGTTTGATTCCCGCTTGGAGACAAATGTTTGCTTTTCAAGAGAAATGTATGTATCTTTAGTCAGGGTTGTTTTTACTCGTATCAGATATATGTACGTATGTATAGACTTTTATTTGACCACAATCTGACCAGCGATCTCAAGCGACGATGGAGCACAAACGTCTAGAAGACACCTTTTCACTTTTGACTTGAAGAGACCCAAGTTGTTGTTTTTAGGGAAAAAAGAAGCCGGCGTCTCCAGACTTTAGCGGTGCGTATGACTAAAGTGGACGAAAACTGCTTGGTACGAGTGGATGGAATGTCCACAAGATAAGGATGGTAATCTGCCGTGCGTCTGCTAGTTCTGGAGTAGAATGGAGATGGTGGTATCCGATCGTGGAGCTCCTGAGAACACTCTCCGAAATCATCATCATTTCAGCCGTAAAACGTCCACTACTGAACACACACCACATGGATTTCCATGAGGAGTTACTATACTCACCACGCTTGGCAGGCGAGTTGGCGAGCGCAGTTCAGTATGTTGATAGAGGGAAAGACACGAGAAGATAGAAGAAAAGATCTACGGGCAAGAGAAGAGGGGCAACCAAGGGACGAAAAACGCGCGGACGAAATGCGTTCGCATACGAGTTTCGTTCAGAAACACGGAATTGATGTCAAGTCACTTGTCACAGTCAAGCCAGTTTTGGTTGCCAGTCAGCCGTCCGTTTAAAGTTTTTTTTTGTTTTTAGTTTATTGTTGAGCTGATCCGGTGTTGAATGGGCTTTCCATTAATTTTATAAGTTTAATTTAGTTACTAAGTAGTTAGTTAAAAACCAACATCAGTTTTATTTTACTTTGTTTTTTTATGTGCTTCACTCACCTGAGGTCCTACCTGAAAACCAGCGTTAATCCTTATATTTAAGGATTAACATTATGCTGAGGTAGGACCTTTTGGTCCACAAATTTTACTATACTATTAATTTTATATACTTATGCTTGTTGTGGATCAATAAACGATTTTCTTCTTCTTCTTCTTCTTTATTATTTCCCGACGTTTCCACGGGATTGCACCCATCATGGTCCCGGGAAGACTCATATTACTTGACATTGAATAGCAATTGGTTGATATAGAAGAAGATCATACACCCTGTGATATAATCAAAGATTACTATCATACGAGTATAATCATTTTCGTCCAAGACTGCCTTAAAATAAATCATAGCGACTAGATAATTGATTTCTGTTTTATCTTTTCACGTTTGCGGTATGCACGTGTGAAGGTTAACAAACCACGTAATACCATACGTTCTAATTCTAGGGGGGGGGGGGGGGGGGGGGGGTTACCAGATCTGCACTGACGTCCCGCATTGGGGTGTATTGTGCATACGTTACCGCGTATCTAGTATGTAAAACGGATTATTTATTATGGTCAATGCACTATTCATATCGGACATGGAACACCAGCGTAGCGTCTGAGCCTGGCCAGGTGCTACACAATGCTGAGTTGGGGACCCATTTACCCGCGCTACATCCTTTTCTTCCTGTCCGTATTTTAATGTTGAGTTTTATTTGTGTTATTTGTTTGTTTGTTTGTATGTGTAATTTTATTTATTTTTTATTTTCTTTGTGTTTATATTGTACTCTGCGTGTGGTAAATAAATTATTTTCTTCTTCTTCTTCTTCTTCTTCTTCAAGTAATAAACAAGTGGTTTCTGTTTCTCTATGGAAAGAGCTGTATTGGCCAAGTGGTTTGTACCCCCGACTTTTGGTCCCGCAGGCTGATTACGTATCTCGCGACAGGTTTGCAACAAGCGTAAATCCCGCGATCGTCACTTTTAAACGTCAATTTTTTAATTACTTTTGTGAAGAATATAAACCAGCCGTGGGATGCCGGCAGTAGAATGATACCCCTCCTCTCATGCCCATGGATGCAGTAAGAGCCTGCTAAGGGATACCTCCGGAAGATGGGTAGCAGCGTCTATCCGTGTATAGTTTGATTTCTTTTAGTTTGATTTCTTTTAAATCCAAATTAAAAAAACACTTGTTAAATTCTCAAGGATCCATTTCATAAGCGGTCGTTTTTAGGTTTATATTTGAAACTGTATTAAAATATATACATATATAGTACTTAAGTTAAGATTATGTTACTTTTTGTTTTCGTGTTTAGTAGATTATTCAACATACATATTATGTAAATTGTTTAATACCTACATATGTCTTATTATACTTTCGATGTCTTTGCTGTGGTCGGTGTTGCGCCTTGTGGGGCAAATATGGTGCCACTGAAAATCAGTGCCGTGTTCTCACGGCGTGTGCTGAGTTGGTGACCAGTTTATGTCTCATAAGATTTTTATTCTGTTTAAATTATGTAATTTTAATTCTAATTTACCTGTGTACTTATGAGTCGTAAATAAATATTTTCTAATTCTTTCTTATTCTTATTCTTATCAAAATCCCATACTGCGCTCACCAACCCGCCTGCCAAGCGTGGTGAGAATGGCAACTACCCCTCATGGAGATCCATGAGAGAGGTCTGTGTTCATCAGTGGACGTTTTATGGCTGAAATGATGATAAACCAGCCATCATACTTAATTAAAACTGATGTTTGTCAGCGATTATCAAGTAATTCACGTTGCAAACCTATCGCGACATGCTTAGTCAGCGGTTGTGGGTTCAATGCAGCAGCACTGCACCAATGGAATTTTTATTTCTTTATAAATATGTGTGTGTACATTCAATTTTCACAAGAAAACATCGAAGGGAAACCTGCGGCTTCGTAAGTAAGGATTACTTAAATCATTTTCGTCCACGACTGTCCAAATATGAATCATAGCGACTAGATTATTGATATCTGTGTTATCTATACATGTTTGCGGTATGCGCGTGTTACCGTTAATATAAACCACGTAATACCATACGTTACCGCGTATCTACTATGGAAAACGGATTATTATGTTTCTGTAATCTGTGATAATACCTATGTATAGAACCGCCGTGGGGTGCCGGCAGTAGAATGATACCCCTCCTCTCATGCCCATGGGTGCAGTAAGAGCCTGCTAAGGGATACCTCCGGAAGATGAGCAGCAGCGTCTATCCGTGTATCAACATCCCATACTGCGCTCACCAAGCGTGGTGAGTATGGCAACTACCCCTCATGGAGATCCATGAGGGAGGGCTGTGTTCATCAGTGGACGTTTTATGGCTGAAATGATGATGATGAATCTGTGATATATATATATATATATATACCTATATACATATATATATATAACAACGCCTATGGCGAGCGGACAACTGCTTATCTTGTTATATATATATATATATACCTATATGTACCCACTTAAATTATGCACAACTGTAATACGTATCGACCGACACCCTACATATATCTCTCAACCTATACTATTGTACATTGTTTACACTAAGCAAAATAACTGTTCTCATATATGTGACTATTTTTTTACAAAGCACTACTACTACTACGACTATTTTTGTGCAAAGCTTATATACCTATATATATATATATATAGATATATAAGCTTTGCACACCTTGTGCGAACAACGCCTATGGCGAGCGGACAACTGCTTTTCTTGTTCCCCGCTACATAAACAGTTTACCTCTCGACTTAAGACATAGTTTAACCAGAAAGAACATCAAATCAAAACTAAAAAAATACTTTGTGTCACCTGATAACTCTTAATTTAAATATTTCGGTTACCTAGCTTCTTTAGTAGGGTATAAAAATCTTGTTAATTTTTTTCAAGTTTATTTAGCCATTATTCTTATTTTAAGATATTGTTGTTATTTTTATCTTTGGTGAAGACTATTTTCAGCAATTAGTTAAACCTTAGTGGTTTTAGATGCTGTTTAATAAAATTGTAACTTCTTGTAACTATAAATAAATTAAAAAAAAAAAAAAAGGTAAAAGACAGATTTATACCTATATAAAAAATAAAAATAGTTATTAGACTAACTATTATTATTAGAGAGGGAAGGGAGGCCTTTGCCCAGCAATGGGATCCTACAGGCTGATTAGATTAGATTAGATTAGACTAACACTAGAATTCAGCAATCTTATAAAATTGACCCATTATCCTTAACAAAGTACGCTAGCTAGAAGAGTTCTACTACCCTTAAAACTATTTTCATATGAAACTAGGGTCGCCACTGGAGAAATGCTTGCCTGTCCTAACATCACTTTGACCCTCAATAACAGAGGTCACAACCCAGGTGTTCAAAACACTCCAGGATCAATGATACTTAGGATGCGTGTCACGTGCCCAAAGGAAGTAAATTCTAAATGGGTCCCTTCTATTGGAACCTTAATTTGAGACGAAAAATGGATCCCTTCCCCCTTTGTTTTTGACGGAAGTGATTTTAAATTACATTTTGATTTGCATTAAGGAAGTGTTGAGAACCTTTTGAAGTGTGAATTTCGGAATTCGATTGTTTAAGACGATGATATTTTGATTCATTAGCAGAGTTTTCGATTAAAATGTTGACAGAGTTCTTGGTTAATTGCGTTTTATTGAAAAATTTAAAGGACAGTCGATTCTGTTGTTTTACTCTCAAGGAAATTATAATTAGAGATTTGACGTTTCTTAATTAAGAACATTGAAGAAATTTAAATTGTTCCGTTTTGATTATAAAACAGCATAAACCTAATAGCTTTACGTAATTTTAGTCCATTTTACGCAATTTTAATTAGCTTTAGTAAGGCAATGTTCCATCAGAACCGACACTATTGTTTAAATAAAATGCGGGAGAAACGAATAGCGTTAATATACATATATCAATAAGCTGACTTAGCCACAGGTACCTTACGATGTTTGCTTTCACCGGAAAACGTATACATTTTTCAAGATAAGAAGATCCCGCTCGTAGAAGGCGGCGGCGGGGTACAGGCAACGGCCGACCCGCACTGCCTGCCCCATGAGGCTACGGCGTCATGGGGCTGCCGCATCCCCTATAGGGGACTATCTGGATCCGTAGGGGCTCCGGAGTGTTCTTTATGAGGAACCGGAGCCCCTAGTGCACCGAGGCCGGCCATCGGGGTGGTTTTAGTGAGTCGTCAGGAGACAACCTCACATAACCATGCTGTGTCCTTGGCAGCATGGTATCAGACCTAGCAGATTTCCACCCCGTCACCAAAAAAAAAGGTTTTTTGTACGACTTAATAACCAGAAAAGCCCAAGGTCCCCCTGAAGTTTAGCAGTAACCTCTACCTTTTACAACTACAATACCGCAGTGATCACGTTCATTAAGCACGTGACCAACTCTGTAATGCATTGCGCCCGTCACCCTTGAGGCAGAGTTGTATGGTCACATGTGCCCGTAATTTCACCGGCCCTCTACAGCAATGTAGACATTACTGCTTGGCGGTATGACAGTACTTCTCCGAATGAACTGTTCAAAAAAAGTTCTAGTACTCTACAAATAAAATAATATATAATAAAATGCAATGAAAATATCTAGTTTTAATTCCGCTAATGCTGAGATCCATGAGCACCGCCCTCCCGCCCGCTAATAATGCACATGCAGGGAGAACTAGGTTGTTAGTGCAGCATGCATACCCAAACCTACACGACGACACGTGTTTCGCCTCTCCGCGACGCATCATCAGTTGAGACGCCGAGGTGTTGACTGGTCGGCGGTTGGAACGAAAATTTCGTTTCAGCCGCCGACCAGTCAAGTTTGATTATATTAAAACTATATATTTTCATTGCATTTTACTGTCATGGATTTCCGCAAAGTAACGCCTGATTCCATTAATTATAAAAAATATATGGTACTGCTTTCGAAGTCTAATTAATATAGGTATGTTACAATGTCCCAGGCGCCGCAGCAGACAGAACAGTATTAATACCAGTTGCTGGCGCTGTCTTATCTCAGCTGAATCAGACTGCTGGATCTCCAAGATTAAAAGGGTTACCATCCTCGCCACGCTTGGTAGGCGAGTTGGCGAGATGCAGTACGAGATGTTGATTCATGGAAGGCGCTGCTGCTCATCTTCCGGGGATATCCTTAGGCAGATTCTATTTGCATCCACGGGCAAGAGAGAAGCGGCAACATTCTACTACCGGTGCCCCACGGCAGAGCTGGCGCTGTATAAAACATTTATAACAGATGTAATCATCATCATCATTTCAGCCATAAAACGTCCACTGATGAACCCTCATGGATCTCCATGAGAGGTAGTTGCCATTCTCACCACGCTTGGCAGGTGGGTTGGTGAGCGCAGTATGGGATGTTGATACACGGATAGACGCTGCTGCCCATCTTCCGGAGGTATCCCTTAGCAGGCTCTTACTGCATCCACGGGCATGAGAGGCCCCTCCTCTCTGCCTTTGGCCTATCATTCTACTGCCGGCACCCCACGGCGGATGTAATAGCCAGTACGTAATATAACGCTCTCAAACTAATAATAAGCTTCAGTTCCCGTAACCGAGCTATAATATTAATGCTATTATTAAAATAGATGTCCGATCGAACGCAATCAGGCTCTTATCAGGGAGCAATAACAATAGTTTTATTGCCGAAAGGCAGTTACAATTAACGTGAGCTCATGAAACTGTTACAGGCTGAACTGGTCATCATTGAGTTCGCGAACGGAATAGCCTGACGGTAGGTAACATCATCATCAGCATTTCAGAAGGACTGCTGTGCACGTTCACTGCTGGACATAGGCGATAATTCCACCGTGACATAGGCCTCCCTCATGGACATTGATCCCTAAGTACTAAGTGATAACTGAGTGATGGATGACCGACGAGCTCTGTGGCGCAGCGGGCGAAGGTCCGCCTGCGACGCAAGGGGTTGCGGGTTCGATTCCCGCCTCGGGACAAATGTCTGTACGATCTGCAGATATTTGTTCAGGGTGTTCTGGGTGTTTTTCTATATATAATTAAAATATCTATCTATGTAGTATAATGTATTAAGTATATCAGTCATCTAGTACCCATAACACAAGCTCTGCTTAGCTTGTGGCTAGATGATGCTGTGTGATTTGTCCAGCATTATTATTATTATTATAAGGTCGCCCTTTTGTTTTCCTGTGTTGTTTTACCTTATTTCTAAATAGTTTATGTTCTCTTAATGTATTGTACAATAAAGTGTTTTCTATCTATCTAAGTACTGAACATGAAAGGTTGCTGCCGTACTCACCACGCTTGACAGGTGGGTTGGCGAGCGCAGTACGGGATGTACGTGATACAGGTAGAGACGCAGCTGACCATCTTTCGGAGGTATCACTTGGCAGATTCTTACTGCATCCTCGGGCAAGAGAGGAGGTTCAAAATTCTACTGCCGGCACCATACGGCAAGATAGGTGTATTATTAGATGAAAAATATTATTACTGTGATGATTTTTACGTTCCTCTTCGTTTCAGCCGTAATACGTCCACTACTGAACACAGGCCTCGCTCATGGATCTTCATGAGGGGTAGTTGTCATACTCACCACGCTTGGCAGGTGGGTTGGCGAGCGCAGTACGGGATGTTGGTACACGGAAAGACGCTGCTGCCCATCTTCCGGAGGTATCCCTTAGCAGGCTCTTACTGCATCTATGGGTATGAGAGGAGGGGTAACATTCTACTGCCGGCACCCCACGGCACGTTCCTCTATTCCGATTTATTTCTTGTACAATACAAGCGGTACGTATGTAAAATGCACATACCCAAAAAACCCTTGATATTCAACCCCACTCCATTACAAGCCTATAAGCCTTATATCCCTGGGCAACTCCTTATATACTATAACTGACACGTAAACACAGCTTTTTATATATTCATACTCTGAAACCATCGTTTACGCAAGTAAATCACGAAAAAATGACCTGAGGCAGGGATGGACTCGACCTTACTAATGGGAGAGTTAAATAAAAAATCTCCACTACTCGTTATGGAACCAAAAATATTAAAAAAAGTTATTAAATAAAAAAATTGAATTAATACTAAGGAAAACCGGCTATCACTTGATTTCCTTTGATATCATTATAAACTGAGATGTATTTAAAAATAACCGATAATTAAAGATAATCGATTGTTCATACTCACTTTTATACGGCTTAGCTGATTTCTATTTAACTTCCATTTTTGGATTCTACCATTTTCATATTACTTGAAAACTTGGTTATATTTGGAAAATGATAATATCTTATTAACGTCCTTAAGAACCACTGCTAGTAAACCTACTTTTAAATAAAAAAATACTGCATTTAAATCGGTCCTCTCGTTTAAGAGCTACCGGTGCTACACAGAGACACACACACATATAGAGGTCAAACGTTTTGTCGGGGGTTAATTAGTCAAAACAGTGAAAAAGCTTTAAAATAATGACAGAGAAGACAACGTGGATCAGTTTGTAAATGTTAGTTTTAGTCTATAAAAAGACTTAAATTACTTGAACAAAATGGAATGTCACATGCCAATTCATAAAAATCACAAAATAACCTAAATAACCGCCGTGGGGTGCCGTCAGTAGAATGTTACCCCTCCTCTCATACCCATATATGCAGTAAGAGCCTGCTAAGGGATACCTCCGGAAGATGGGCAGCAGCATCTTTCCGTGTACCAACATCCCGTACTGCGCTCGCCAATCCGCCTGCCAAGCGTGGTAAGTATGGCAACTACCCCTCATGGAGATCCATGAGCGAGGCCTGTGTTCAGTAGTGGACGTTTCACGGCTGAAACGAACGAACCTAATGCTACAGTTTTAAAAAAGCAAAACCATTTATATTACTGTCAATTTTTTCCAGGTGACGCAACTTCAGGACTTTAAAGTGAATTTTGCACCTTGTTCTTGAATCAACGCCCCGAACTTTTCCACTCTAACGCGTTTCATTCAAAACGAAGCGGTGTTTTAAAAACAATTTTGAACACTTCACGTCGTGTGGAACAGTTGCTATTTTATGATGTTGGCAAAGTTCACATTGTTATGCCTATTTAAGTATTAAAATCTCGAACCAAGTTAGGATGTAACAGGTTAGTACCTTGCATGCGACCATATGATTTTATGATGTATTTTTATGTGTGCACTTGTTTGATGGAACTAACAAAAACTATGAGGACAAGTGAGATTCGGTAATGAGACCTAAGTATTTGATATGAATTTCAATTTAATACCTCTACGCGTTCATGAGGAAAAGGGTAGTAAGTTTAAAATTATTAAAAATATTTTTATAACATAAATGATGAAACTAAAAATTTACGGTTGTCGCAATTTTTCGAAGTACCCTGTAGGTTTTGATTCCCTTACGAGTGTCGAAAATTTGCGGAAATTTGCGGCATAAACGGCTGTATCTTTTGTTTTCGTTAGCTTAGAAGTTTGATTTTTTCACAGCTCTAAGGGACAGTAGATTTGAGTATTTGAAATAAATTCCAGCTTGATACCTCTACGCGTTCCTGAGAAAAAGGGTCTTCACAGACAGATGGACGGACAACAAAGTGATCCTATAAGGGGATCCTTTCGAGGCCCGGAACCCTAAAAAGAACCTATTGTTAAAAATGTCTATCTTATGTGCGCATCATGAATATGATGCGCACAAGGTGAATACCTTGCCTTGTTCCGGCCCTGGCGTTTAAACGTAGCGTTTTGCTGTGAAACACCGAATAAATGGGTTAATATCTTAAAATAAGAAAAAAGATACGTTTTAAAAAATAACCCTATACAAATATGCGCAGCTCATTCAACACTTGTTCCGACCCTGTACTTAAAACGTAGCGTTTTGCTGTTAAACACCGAATAAATGAGTTCAGATGACATACGGAACCGAGACGTGGTCCTTCACTATTGGCCTTATGAATAAGCTCAGAGTCGCTCAACGAGCTATGGAGAGGGCTATGCTCGGGGTTTCTCTACGGTATCGAATCAGAAATGAGGAGATACGTAGAAGAACTCGGGCCACCGACATAGCCAAACGGATTAGCACGTTGAAGTGGCAATAGGCAGGCCATGTAGCTCGCAGAACAGATGGCCGATGGGGCCGAAAAGTTCTCGAGTGGAGGCCACGGACCGGCAAGCGCATCGTAGGACGTCCACCAACAAGATGGGCTGATGACCTGATGAAGACCGCAGGTCGACGGTGGATGCAGATCGCTTCCAACCGCAATAACTGCAAATCCATGAGGGAGGCCTATGTCCAGCAGTGGACGTCTTACGGCTGAAATGATGAAATGATGAAATGGGTTTATATATTATAATGAAGAAAAAGTGAAGATCTGAAAATTATACCTATACTAATGTGCGCAGCTCATTCAACACTTGTTCCGACCCTGTACTTAAAACGTTTTTTGCTGTTAAACACCGAATAAATGAGTTCATATCTTGTAATGAGGAAAAAGTGACGAGCTAAAAAATAACCGTATACTAGGCGCAGCTCATTCAACCCTTGCTCCGGCCCTGCCGTTAAAACATAGCGTTTTGTTGTTACACACCGAATAAATGGGCTCATTTCTTGTTACGAGGAAAAATGAGCCGAGCAATCGAGCTGGCTTTCCTTGGGTCGCAAACATTATTATTTGTTACCATATCATATTTATATATGTACTTCGTCAACTGTAATGCTTACAAAAACGTTAAATGTACTGGCCAGCTACCCGATAATTAATTTAATTTTAGAATCTAAAGAAGAATCTAAAGTTTCCATAACTAGTTAATATAAAAATAAGGTAAAACTAAACAGTACAAATTATGGACGACTGAAGAAAGGTTAATGTAGTAATTGTACTATTTGTGTGTTTGATTTAGTGAAATCAAATAATACACAGGGAAAAAAATATCACTAAGCAGGCGTTTTAACCTGCTGGTCGGGTTGTTAAATACATTTACGAGTATAAAGCTATTAACATCTATAACTACACTTGCCAAAGAGTTAGTGAAGATCTTGCTCTAACAACAAGTGCATTTTGCCTTTAATTTGTTTTAACAAATGGAACCTGTAATATGTTAGATCTTTATGATGAGAAGTCTATTTGTTGTTCTAGGTCAGTGATCGCTAAGTGGTATATAATTATAGGATGATTTGATAATTGGATTGTGAAATTCTAGAGATTTAAAAAAAACACGGATAATTAGATAATTGTGATAACATAACCATCCGAAAACACTGCCTGTGACAGAACCGAGTTGAAAAGACAGTAGGTTATTAGGTTTTTATTTATAACCGTCCGAAGATACTGCCTGTGACAGAACCGATATGGACAGACAGTAGGTTATTAGGTTTAAATGTAATCTTAATCAAAATTG
Organism: Pasiphila rectangulata; assembly: GCA_963082625.1. Classification (NCBI taxonomy): domain Eukaryota; kingdom Metazoa; phylum Arthropoda; class Insecta; order Lepidoptera; family Geometridae; genus Pasiphila; species Pasiphila rectangulata. Next base: position 21,953,691 of record OY720239.1, read on the forward strand.
TCTAATTATCTGTGTTTTCGCAAAATCTCTAAAATTTTCGCGATAATTGGAATTATCATATCATCCTAGGACATTATATACGACCACGACCTATCTTGTAGGTCGTCGTCGAGGAAAAATAATTAGGTGTCCGTGAGATGCAAACGAGGGTCGAATTATAGTAGTTCACATCTGAGGGACCAGATCGTGACTTCACTTTTTAATTGCCAATTAACAGATTAACCCAAACACAGATTATGTCAACGTCCTATCTTGTTTTTGCTATTGGCGCCGTTTATAGAGAAGTTATTTCAATAAATCGATCAGTTCATCGATCTGGTGGCAATACACTTACTATCATCATCACAGCTGCATCTGCATAGGCCTCCCTCATGGATTTCTAAGATCATGAGGGTATTGTTGCCATACTCGCCACTTGGCAGGCGGGTTAGCGAGCGCATCACGGCATGTTGATATACGAAAAGACGCTGCTGTTCATCTTCCGGAGGTGTCCCTTTGGCAGATTTTTACTGAATACAATCCAGGCATTAGAGAGGAGGGGCAACATTCAGCTGCCGGCACCCTATGTTACTCTTTTTTGTACTACTAAACGATGAGACAAGTCGAAGGAAAAGCAGTAATCTCTACCTATTACAACTGCAATAACGCGGTGATCAGGTTCACTAAGCTCGTGAGGCAACGATGCATTACATTGCGCCCTGTATTGCACTTAATATTTACCTTTTACCTTACACCTTTTGTTATTAGTAGATTACATATAATCGAAGCAGAAAACCAATAACTGCCTGTGGCGGTATACCATTACTGAAGTTTAATAAGTTTGAGAAAAATCAGTCTAGCTGAGTCATTCAGGACCTCATCTCATTGAACCTTTAAAAATTATGTTTTACCTAGGCGTATAAGTAAATTAGAAATTTTGAAACATGTAATGAAAGAATCTGAAACAAAGTAATACAAACTTTTTAAGCGTTATAAATATCTGGGAATTATTGTACCTACCGAAATAAGTTTAGGCCAAAATAGGTACTTTTTGGAAACATTCTCAAAGGAAACCAAAGCCTTGTCGTGTTAATAGATATTTCTTGTACGCCTTTGGGGTACAGGAATTTTGAACAATATTCTTCCAATATAATATATTGGAAGGATATTGTTAAAAATATCTGTACCCCAGATACCGAAGAGGTTTAATAATAATAAACCTCTTCGAGAACTAAGGATCGAAAACGTGTTTTATTTGAGAGCAAGTCCTTCTGCAACAATACTGTTACTGCTACTGTAACTGTCAGCTTGAATCATCCCATTGCTGGGCAAAGGCCTCCCTATACTTTTTCCAGTCACTTCGATCCCAAATAATCCTTATCTGCAACATACAACAAATGTATTTCAAAACGGCCGTGGGGTGCCGGCAGTAGAATGTTACCCCTCCTCTCATACCCGTGAATGCAGTAAGAGCCTGCTAAGGGTTACCTCCGGAAGACGGGCAGCAGCGTCTTTCCGTGTATCAACATCCCGTACTGCGCTCGCCAACCCGCCTGCCAAGCGTGGTGAGTATGGCAACGGCCCCTCGTGGAGATCCTTGAGGGAGGCCTGTGTTCAGTAGTGGACATTTTACTGCTGAAATGATGATGATGATTTCATAACATTACAAACAGGTAATTCTCCAAATAGTTTTTGCCACTTAAACATAATTTTATTAAGTACACAAATAATTTCTTAATTTTCCAACAAAAAAATCGACTTCCATTTTAAAATCTAAAATTTTCAAAGAGCTTTTGTTCGAAGAACCGGAAACTCTACCACTCACCTTAACGGTAACTTACGGACATGTGCATTCTCCCCATCCTCACATACGGTGTACATGGTCATGATCCAAAAGTTTAGCCTTGCGGTTTGTCAGAGGGCTGTCGAAGCTCATTTCCCTGGGAGTCAAACTTACGGACCGCGTTTAAAACTCGATACTGCGCTCCAAACGAGCTGACGTCTCTGGAAAATCCGCCACACTCGCAAGACTGGGCTCGCAATGACGAGCAGTGAGCGAAGATCGCACCCGACGAAGAAGACATCATCATTTCAGCCATAAAACGTCCACAGATGAACACAGTCCTCCCCTCATGGATCTCCATGAGGGGTAGTTGCTAAACTCACCACGCTTGGCAGTCGGGTTGGTGAGCGCAGTATGGGATGTTGATACACGGATAGACGCTGCTGCCCATCTTCCGGAGGTATCCCTTAGCAGGCTCTTACTGCATCCATGGGCATGAGAGAAGGGGTATCATTCTACTGCCGGCACCCCACGGCGGACAGAAGAAGACATATTATTAGTATATTCGATTATCGGGTATTTATCGCCTAATTACCTATATTTTATTTATAGTCACCCTGCGACAACGACCAGGTGCAATCCGGTCGAAACGTCGGGATTAAAATAAAGTTACTAACGCGATAAATACCCGATAATACAATATAGTAATAATGCAACACAATATGATATCGTAAGTAAAAAAGGCCTAGACAAAATCATCATTTCAGCCGTAAAACGTCCACTATTGAACACAGGCCTCCCTCATGGATCTCCATGAGGGGTGGTTTCAATACTCAATACGCTTGGCAGGTGGGTTGACAAGCGCAGTATTGTTGATACACGGAAAGACGCTGCTGCCCATCTTCCGGAGGTATCCCTTAGCAGGCTCTTACTGCATCCACAGACATGTGAGGATGGGTAACATTCTACTGCGTGCACCCCACGGCGTAGACATAAGCTTGACTCTTTTAATAGAGAATTGGCCCTTGTTGCAGTGGGAAACTACAGGCCCTTAAGAACATACTAGTTAATTTGACGAGCTCTGTGGCGCAGCGGGCGAAGGTCCGCCTCGACGCAAGGGGTTGCGGGTTCGATTCCCGCCTCGGGACTAATGTCTGTACGATCTGCAGATATTTGTTCAGGGTGTTCTGGGTGTTTTTCTATATATAATAAAAATATCTATCTATGTAGTATAATGTATTAAGTATATCAGTCATCTAGTACCCATAACACAAGCTCTGCTTAGCTTGGGGCTAGATGATGCTGTGTGATTTGTCCAGCATTATTTATTTATTATTTATTTAATAATAATAGCTGCAAAGTTTTTGAATACATTTCCTAGAACATAAAACTGATTTCGTCCATGAAATTGGATCGAGGATAATGTCGCGTTTACATATATGTACATAATACATTATACTACTTTTATATATTTTTACTATATATAGATAAACGTCCTGAACATCTATCTACAGATCTTATAGAAATTTGTTCCGAGGCGGGAATCGAACCCGGAACCTCTTGCGTCGCAGGCGGACCTTCGCCCGCTGCGCCACAGAGGTCGTCAAAGTACTGTCTTCTTTGTTTACGCTACCTACAAATTTTATTGTCCTCATGCAAATTGGCTTCCTTCCATTTAAATTAAAATTTTCTATTTATCGTAAAATGTAGATAAAAGTTCTGGATCCAATTAATTTGGCTTATCACAACAATTAGGGCATTGCTAATTGTGTTTTTGCTGTTTACCGTAATGCTTTGCGTTTGTTTGTTTATCAATGAACTGTTTATAGTATTTCATCTATTGTTTGTGTTGGAGTACGAACACTTATTAGCAAACAACAACGCTTTGTTTAATGTTTACTTAGTAAATGGTATACTTTACTACTACGTTTTGTAGTAGTTGAACTTTTTGTGAGTTTCATCCGGGGAAGTACGACCACCATACCTATTTCTGCCGCCAAGCAGTAATGTCTTCATTGCTGTGTTCCAGTTTGAAGGGAAAGGGCGCCGGTGTTATTACGGGCACATGAGACCTCACAACTCCGTCTCAGGGTGACGGGCGCAATGCAATGCAGCGTTGGTCACGTGCTTAGTGAACGTGATTACCGCGGCATTGCAATTGTTATAGGTAGAGGTTACCGCTTAACATCAGGTGGGCTTTCGGCTTGTCTCGTCATATTTTAATAGTATAAAAAAAATAAAAAAAACAACATTTATGTACTCACCCGAAAGATTGGGTTTTAGCCCATGAGAACAAGTATGTAGTTTTTTCGCGAAACTGAATGCCGTAGATGGACCCGCTAATTTGCCTGAATATCGCACTTTCACATTAGACATTTCGTCCACTGCTGAATATAGGCCACCCTCGCGGATCTCCAAGCACTGATTTATTTATTTATTTATTTATTTGAGCCACCAACAGAAGCGGGAATCGAACCCGCAACCCCTTGCGTCGCAGGCGGACCTTCGCCCACTGCGCCACAGAGCTCGTCAATATGACGTAATATGAATCTTTTATTTTATTTTCTTTTATAGAAACCATGTCCTAATAATAACAAACACAAAAAAGAAATAATCATCCAACTTGGTGCAGTATTTCGGAAGTTTTGCGCGTACATCTAATTCGACGATTCATTTTTATTTATATACTTAGATTAGAAATTTGTTTTGGAAGAGGGCGTTGATAACTGAAACACAGTTTAATTACTTCAGCAGGTACCATCGTTTCCTACGTGTACTGTGAAACTAAGTTAATTTATTATTTTACCGTGGGGTGCCGACAGTAGAATATTACCCCTCCTCTCAAGCCCGTGGATGCAGTAAGAGCCTGCTAAATGATACATCCGGGAGCCGGGCAGCGTCTCTCTGTGTATCATCAACATCCCGTACTGCGCTCGCCAATCCTCCTGCCAAGCGTGGTGAGTATGGCACGGAGATCCATGAGGGAGGCCTGTATTCAGTAGTAGACGTTTTACGGCCCAAATGATAATGATTATTCTTTTGAAAATATGAAAAGGAACGGCAGCATTTTCTGTTAATATTCACGTTAATTCAGTTGTTACGAGATTTGATTTTCAGGTGGAATTTATATTTAATTTCATGGATGGAGAAGGGTTGGGAATTCTAGTGAAATATTGAAAGGTCCAATGCGTACCTTAATTGCAAAGTAGAAAGACTTGGTCCCGGTTTTCTCCAAAATTCTAAATAAGATTGAATAATAAATCGACCGGCAGTGGTTTGAGACGGGGCAGTTGAAGAACTTTAGCGGAGATCTTTGTCCAGCAGTGGGACGAGAAGGAATTATTAAAGTATTTAATAACCACACAAAGACACAGCACACAAAGGTAAAGAAAATAGAGATAGCAAAAAATGTTACAAAATTAACATCATCATATCAGAGAAGGCCTGTACCCAGCAGTGGGTATCAACGCCCACTGCTGGGCATAGGCTTCCTCTTAAACTCGCCAACTTGAATGGTCCTGTGCAAGTCTCATCCACTGTCAATCGGCAACCTAGATCGTCCGCCCATCTGACAGGTGGTATGCCTCGAGGCCTTATCGCTTGCATCAGATACCACATTGTACCTCTACAACTTATTATAAAAAGATTTAAAACAAAATATGGAACTCGCTGTATGCCGTGGGGTGCCGGCTGTAAAACGTTTCCCTTACTCTCTTGCCCGTGGATGCAGTGGGAATCTGGTAACGGATATCTCCGGAAGATAGGCAGTAGCGTCTTTCCGTGTGTCAACATCCCGCACTGAGCTCACCAACACGCCTGCCAAGCGTGGTAAGTATGGCAAAACCCCCTCATGATCACTTGGCTATCCATGAGGTAGTTATTATTATACAGGGTGTACTATAATTATTTACAAACACATCTTGGAGGACTGGTTTTTGATGTGATTAAATTCAAAAATCCTGAATATCTGTATTCTAAACTGAAACTTGCTGCTGGTAATAAGGGTAAAAAACTGAAATCAATCAGATCTGCTCTCTTATACCATGATCACAGAACAGCGGCTTTTACTGGGAGTTTTAGTACATGGCAACGAAGTGCTGGAACAATATTCCACCTCCCATTCGCAACTTAAGTTCCAAAATTTTATTTAAAACACAATTGAAATCTTTCTTACTTGAAAAACAAAAAGAAGGTATACCCAAGCACTTCGTTAGCCAACTGTAGTATATATGTTTTAAACTGCGCTAAATGTCACGTAATATTAGTTACTGACACCTAGGAAAACCACACAGTATTGGTGGGAAAATAGTGGGATTAGCCTTATAAACACTAAACAGATAAAACATATTTTGTTCTTTTTTGACAAATATTTAATATGCGGTAAAATATAAAATGTAAGTATATCATTCCAATAATAACCGTCTATGTTGTGCCATCTCGTTCTTTTCGCTAACTCTAATGGTAACAGCTGAAAATCAGTGTTTGCTTAACAAGCAAAATTATACGCTGAGCTGTGACCTTTTTGACATGCTGCAACACACACATACACTACTTAGCCAGTTAAGCATTTAGTTCACGTTACCGTTTAGTTGTTTAGTTATTATGTTATTTGCTCTCATAAGTTTTTATCTCTGTACTGTATGTGTGTGATTGAAGTTCCAAATAAACTGTTTATCTATCTATCTACAAAACAATTAATTACAAGGAAGAACTTTAGTTTTACGACTATATAGAATTCGATGATTTACATTCAAGAAAAAACCACGAAAAATTTAACTTCAACAGCTGTTTTTATGGTATTGGCAACTTTAACGCCTGCTGTATAATCCTCACCTTTGCGCTACTGAGATAATCACGAACTTCAACATTGTACCAAAGCCATAGTAAAACAAACTATCTAGGTACAAATTAAGCCGCTCCACCGTCACGTTACAAAATATGTCGTGTATTTCGCGAGCAGCTTTTAAACTTAAAATTAGTTCTGAGGATTTGCCAATACTTTCGAGCTTACGGCTCGCGAGTTCAACTTTAGTTGTTAATAAGTTGGGAGGTTTAGCTTAAAATTTCTTGAAACTGTTTACATTTTATTTCATTTCAAATTTTGTATCTAATTTCGTATATTTTGCTTCCGTGATACCTTAAGTAACCCCGATACTTTACTTAATCAAGGAGGTTACCAAAATTTTTTTAGGATTAAGTAAAAGACTACTTAACCTGAAATAGGTCCTTTCTTAGGGTTTCATAGTAAAACAAGAAACCTTTATAGTTTCGCTTCGTCTGTCTATCTGTCCGTCCGTCACCGGCTTTGCAAAGAGATTATTAGTAGCTGTATTTTTGCATTGACATATAAAATAATGCCGAATACCGCTACAAAAAATGTTGAAATAAAAATTTATTCGGGGTACTTCCCTTACACGTAAGGATATCGTTAAAAAGGTATTTCAAAACCATTTAGGGGTTGCGAAGATAATTTTTTTTATTTTTTATTATGAACCCCCGACAAAAAGGAAGGGTTTTATAAGTTTGACCGCTATGTGCATGCGTCTGTGTGTCTCAATGTCTGTGTGTCTGTCTGTAGGACCGTAGCTCTTAAACGAGTAAACCGATTGGCATTTTAATTGCAAAACTAAACTTCATATTATAAAAAAAAATTAGGTAATCTCAGAAAGTAGGTAGTTTCGGAAAGTTTTTAATTTTATAAACTTGTATTTTTTTCTTGTTTGTTGAAATTCTTAGCTTAGTAAGTTTGTAAGAATTGTAAGCCAGAATTATTTCATTGGACTTTGGATCGAAACAGAAAGAGTACACAATTCTAATTACCTATTGACTCACAGAAGGAGGTTAGATCTGTGGTGCCAGTCCTGACTGCGGGTTGAATCAAGCCTCTTTAGTTACCAAAGACAAGTTAATAAGTTTTTATTCAATAGAACAAAAAGCTAACGGAATATATATAGTCAATTTACAAAAGAAGAACATGACACATTTAAATTGAATAAAGCACGTAATTAAATTCGTTCGCTACAGATAACTTTTTTTCCTAGTACCAAACCACTGAAACCTCACTCTTTCACACACCAGACAAACGAGTTTCCTATTAGTCATGGCTGGCCTCACAGATGTAACCTACTTTAGTAAGTCAATAATTCTAGTTATAATACAAACCGAACCCATAACAGAAAGCCGTTTCTTGTATAACCAAATAAATATTCCCGCTACCCCTAAAGTGAGACCTTATTCGTGATTCCGAAAGATATAATACGCAAGGTCACAAGAACAGGGCTGTCAGCCATCTTCGCGAGGGGTTGTCATCATGTCTGCCGCAGGACGTCCACTGCTGGACATAGGCCACCTCCACGAATCTCAAAGTACTAAGATACTCAGGCACAACCATGTTTCTTAGTAACACGCATGGCATGTGGGTCAAGCGAGGTACGGGATGTTGATACACGAAAGGACCTTATCATCTTCCGGAGGTATCACTTGTCAGATTTTAACTAAATCCACTGTACTAACCCAACCAAGATACATGGTTGTTGCCATACTCACCACGAATGGCAGGCGGCTTGGTGAGCGAGTACGGGATGTTATTACATGGAGTGTCACTGCTGCCCATCTTGCGGAGTTATCCCTTGGCAGATTCTTACTGCATCCAAGAGTTCGAGTGGAGTCGTAACATTCTACTACCAGCCCCACGGCACGTAGCCTCGTAGCGAAGGTTTGAGTAAACGTTTAAATGTTTGGACAAAAGCTTTGGACTAGTGCTTTAGAAGTCTACGGTGACTGCCAAACTAAACAAGTCTGCGCAGGCAGAGCTAAAATAAAGGTACTCTTTTGTGTTATTTCTATGCTGTGTTAAGACTTTTTAATGTTCAAAGAACTATGAATTGACACTTCAAGAATACGGCGTTGAGAATGCTCCGCTTTGCAGTCTCTTCGTTCGTTATGTAATTTTTATTTTGTAAAATATTTTTTATTTTGTACGTTTACGTGTATTATAAAGATGATTTAAACAGCATCAGCAACTGGTATTCATACTAAACAACTTATTCATCATTTCAGCCATAAAACGTCCACTACTGAACGCAGGCCTCCCTCATGGACCTCCATAAGGGGCAGTTGCCATACTCACCACGCTTGGCAGGCGGGTTGGCGAGCGCAGTACGGGATGTTGATACACGGAATGACGCTGCTGCCCATCTTCCGCAGGTAGCTCTTAGCAGGCTCTTACTGCATCCACGGGCAAGATAGGAGGGGCAACATTCTACTGCCGGCACCCCACGGCATCAACTTATTAGTCTCTACACAAATAATTACGTTAGTGATCACGAGTATTCATTTTAGAATAGAATCGGCTTTTACATCAATTGATTTCAAGGAATATCTTAGAAAAGTTATCACATTTTGATGCCTACGACCCACTTATCGTAGTAATTTAACAGAATTCCGAACAGATTTAGGAATCCTGTTAAATTTAGTTATTAATAATACTGTAAGAACATGGTACCCTGAGCTAAAATCCTTCACGAGCTCTCCAATAACCAATTTAAAATACTTAATTTAACAGAATTTAATTTTTAATAATACTGTAGGTACATAATGATGACATAATGAATGAGCTAAAACGCTGCAACATCACCATGTAAAATTAAAAAATAAATAAATAAATAAATAAGTAAATAATTATGATGATCATTGAATTTTCATCCCTGTAAATGACGATTTATTCACAGAAATATGTAGATGTAGTAGATAGATAGATAGATAACACTTTATTGTACTTAAATTAATCCTAACACAAAAATTATATAACACAGATAGAAACTTACAAAATTAAAAGTAGAAGTACAATAGGCAGCTTTGTCACTATTAGTTGTATATAGTAGCTAGCCGGATTTTTGTTCGTGTTATAGGTATGTACCCACAGAAGTTGATATAAAGATCGCCATCTTCCTCTGTCTGTCTTAGATAAAGTCATTTATTTCTAAATTATAAAATTGTTCATCATAATATCCATTGGACTACTGTCTTCATCAACTGCTGGACATAGGCCTTACTCATGGATCTCCAAGACCGTAAGGGGTTTGTTGCCATATTCGCCACGCTTGGCAGGTGGGTCGGCGAGCGCAGTGCGGGATCTTGATACACGGAAAGACGCTGCCGCCCATCTTTCGAAGGTTTCCTTTGGCAGATTCTTACTCCACGGGTAAGAGAGAAAGGCACATTCTACTGCCGGATCCCCACGGCTCTGCTTAAATTATAAACAGAAGCAAACGCTGAAAAAAATATAAGAGACAACCCTAAGTTATCGGGGTTACGCTTCAAATGTGGTTGCGTCAGATTGTCTGTACCATCACGTGCCCCTATAAATAACCGCCATGAATCTAAAACAGGACACTATCTCGCTCCATCCCCTTCTGCACAAAAGAGATGACATTATGTTCTGAGAGATTAAGGAAGTACAGTCTATCTCAAGTATAGGCACTTTATGCTTTGATTAACTTGTTTTAAGTGGCAGTAAATCTGGTAACTAACTGCGGAGGAGTCTGTTGCGAGTCCGTTAAGACAGTTAGTTTCGGGTATAAAATACAATAGCGTGTGGCGCCGGCAGTAGAATGTTAGCTCTCTTCTTTTCCATTAGGCAAGAGCGAAACCCCCTAACACAGGTATGTATATCTATACTTAAAAGGGGGTTTCCAAAGCAATTCAAGATTTGTATAGATTAAGTTAAAGAAATAAACAATTTATTATTATTATTATTATTATTCTCTTGCCCGTGGATGCAATAAGAACCCGCTAAGGGATACCTCCGGAGGATCGGCAGCAGCGTCTTTCCGTGTATCAACATGTCGCACTGCGCTCGCCAACCCGCCTGCCAAGCGTGGCAAAAACCTTTATGATCAGTACTGCCCTCCATAAAAAGAATGCAGTAACTCGATAAAACATGTTTTAAAGAAAAACGCGGTTAAAAAAAATAAAAATGTTTTTGTTATTACTCTAAAACTAATCAACCTATTGCGACATGAAATACGTCAAAAGAAAGGGGAAAAAGCAATTGTTTTATCAAATCTTTTTTTTTCAAATAATATTTATTATTATATTAATAATTTCAAAAAATATACACATGCTTAGTTTATATAAACTGTCGCAGCTATGTATCCTAGCAATAACTGCAGTAAATGCCATAGTTACTGCAGTTTTATGAAGAAAAAATACTTACAGCAATTTTACGTACAGACGTCGAATATTATAACTAATTTATTTCTAATTATAGGTGCAGTAACTGTGGAGTTACTGCACTAATTATTACAAATTCACTCATTCATAACTTGTAGTCTGCAGATAGATACTGCAGAATTGACTAGACCTAGTTATCGATGGTGGGATAAAATAATAACCATAGAATAATAAAATGCAAAAATATTTATTACAAAACTAAAAACACAAAACCACAATAAAAAACACAAAATAAAAAGTTTTTATAAGAAACAAAACACAAGAGTTACAAATTTTAAAAGCCATTATGGCATTATGGCGTGAAAACTAGCTAATTAATTATATAAAATCCTTATTTTTTAAATATAACTTGTGCTCAAATAACCTTGTCAGTCTTTTAATCGTTGAAGGCACTAAGTAATACTAAATTATTTATTTTTAAATTTAGGTACAAAAGTTTGCTATGCAAAACTTTTGTTTATTGGGAACAGAGTTTGCTATGCAAACTTTTTCTAGTTATTATAGTATTCTTAATTATTTGCTTAAATTCAAGTAAATATTTTGGAAAGTGGGTTCATACATCATCTTATATTCTATAAGGAACTTCTTACTAATTATAGGAACGTTTTAAAATCACATTAGTTATATTAATCGTTAACATTAATAACTTGGTCTTACTCATTATTATTTCAGTCTTTGTCTTCACTATTTAATATTGCAAAACATTAACTAAACTAAAAAAAGTGTTAAGACACCTTAACCTAAAGTAAGATAATATATTTTGTGACACAAAATAAACGTTTCTTATTCTTTTCTTATTCTTATAATGAGATCAATCAATATCCTGATTCAAAAATAATTAGAGATCAATGTGTTTTAATTAACTGTCTGCAGCTTTAAACATCTTTATAGTAGATCCGAGGCATTGTTAGTAACAGGTAGATTTTCCCAAAAAAGTCTTCTTGTTTCTGGCATTAGTGGCAACAGTTTTGAAATTATTGCAGTTTTACGTTCAGAAGTAATTCCTCGTGGTACTGATTTCATTATTGTGTTTGGGAACATGCCACTTTTCAGAGTTTTTTGCTGAAGAAAGTTAAGTTCTTGCCACTCTGATTCATGACCATGTTTAAATTTTAATGTATAATTACCTCTATTTACTTTTATCGCCATTATGTCTTTAAAATAGACCCTTGGCTCGCGTTTGCGAATTATGTGTTGGGAACTTAAATCACCAAAATTGAAAAAATCAGCTATAGTCATGACTTTAACCACATTCTTCTTTGCGTTTGACGCCGCAACAGCGTCCACAAAGTCATCAAAGTCAAACACTTTCTTCATTTTCTTTAACTGTTTTTCCACTTTGATGAAAGTGGTCTGCGGACATGTAGGAATGACCGGGCTCAAAATATTTTACTGTAATGCATTCAGCTGCTATTAAGTCGCTATTTATAATATTCACCAAGAAACTCATCAAAGCCCAATTTTTATTTTGGGCCGCGCAGTTATCAGCCCATAGAATGATCTCGGTTACGTCTCGCTTGTGTAACAGAAAGGCTCTGAACGCTGAAATAATATCCTCTTGGTTTCTTCCAGCTACCGTTTCATTCCAAAGAACAGCGTATGGTACATTTTCATTTTTACTAGGTCCTAATGGGACAAAGCTTTCATTAAAAGCTACTATTCTAGGGCAAAATATTGCTGCTTTATATTGGTCCATGCGGGGAAGCATTATTACTTTTTGCAAATCAACAGAATAGCAAATACATGCATTGTCAGTCTGATTCATTTGGATCTTGTCGTTACTATATTCTTTTCGTGTAGCTTCGTATCTTATGTTGTGGCTGTTATAATTAATACAAGTTTCACATGACTCTTGCTCACAACCATTTTCAATAGTAATATGCTGTTTATGTATAGCACATGCTTCACACTCTTCATGGCCTAGATTGGTGAACGAAATGTTCATCTGCTTAATGGATTGACGATATGTTTCCAATGACACTGGCTTGCTAGATTATTTTTTCATGTATTCTTCATGCATTAAGGTAATATTTACATCGCTTGGTAAGTAGAGTCTATTTGGAGCATGTTCTCGGCGGTAGTGGGATATAGATGGATGGAAACTTTGTATGTGTTCTTTTATTAAATCTCTATCTATGACGTTTTGACGTTCGTACTTTCCGCGTTTGTCTTGTTGTTAATCAACTGATTTACTCAAAGCCAAATGAAGGTGCCTATCATTTTTAGGATCATAGCCTAAAGTTGTAAGAAAAAATGTTTTACACACTTCAATTCTCTCAGTATTAGTCTTATTAAAGTAATATTTGTTGGTCGTTTGTCTCTTTTTATATTCCTTTCCAGCAGTTCTAAGCTTGACTTCTTCAGATGTCACAAACCCCTTGATGAACAATCCTCTTCCTTCCCAGTTAAGATTTACGTACCGTTTATGGATATCCTTTCTGATTTCATTCGTGAACTTTGTTGAACATTTTTTACGGCACGTGGCACCACACGGAGGTTTTAACGAAAGTTTTTCCATTTCTTTTTGTTTCTTCTGCTTTACTCGTTCGATTAATGGCTCTTCAAACATACGCCTTTTTCTAGGCAAACCTGCCTTCGTGAATCCTTTTCCACTGTCAATAATGTTTAATTCATTTGCATTTCTCATGACTACTTCCGTTATTATATCGGAAGACGACTCAACAGTAGCATCAACAGGATGTATTTCGTTTTGAGGTGTATGTACGTTAACGGCCACCGCGTGTGTTTGGTTTCTATCGAGCTGTGTGTTCGGACATTCTAAATCGGAATCGGAGAAATTCGGTTCGTAATTCTTATCTTGGACACTGTCGTCGGAATTTTCAAAAAAGTCATGCTTTGTGGTGTACAAATCTTCATCTTCGTCTGAAGATATCATCGTCTCATAACATCTCAAGTTTGGTCTCGTTGATTTGTTCCTATTACTAAGTGCTTTTTTTGAAGGGCCAGCGACGGCTATTATAGGACCCGATTCTTTTTGTTGAAAAGTAGCATCAATGTGTATTTGCCGGGGAGTAGCGTCGATGTCTATTTGTTGGAGGGCTTCAATGTCTGTTTGCTGAGGAGTAGCGTCAATATCTGTTTGCTGGGAAGTTGCGTCAATAAATTTTTGATTTTCCGTACCGTCCATTGTGTTTGACGTTTGTTGGAGAGCTTCAATGTCTGTTTTCTGAGGAGCAGCTTTAATATTTGTTTGCTGGGAAGTTGCATCAATGTCTTTTTGATTTTCCGTAGCGTCCATTGTATTTGACGGTGCTAATAGAGCACCTCTGCTAGTGTGATCAATTTGCTGGGAAAATAAGTTTATAACGATGGACTCCATTTATGGGGTATTAGAATTGATATAAATTGTTTTGGGAGGTTCCGTTTGTAGATTAACATCATTGTTAAGTTTCATTTCTTCCCACAACTTGGATTGCATCTGATTTAAATCACATGTTTGAATGAATGAAAACGAATTTTCATATTCTTTTCTGTTATTATAAATCGATGGGAAATCTTTGAAGTCATAAGGTCGTGACCAGACTTTGTTAATATTGGTGAAAACCATTGGTTTATCTTTTTTATGACCGGCGGTGTCATCACTTATTTTGGTGATATTTGACGATTTCGTAGAACGTGTTGGTTTTCCTTGAGATACTAGTGCTAATATTTTGTCTTTTCTTGAAAATTTACTTGACATTTTTACCTGAAATAAAAGAAAAATCAATAAAAATGATTTAACCATAATTTGTGCTAACACTTACTAAAAATATTATGCCAACATCGTCTTCTAGTAGATACCTACAACAATAGCATTTAATTTAAAGATTGTGTGAGAATAGATGATCATTTAATATCCCACCAGTCGCAGTCCCACTCCCACACACGCTCGGCAGGTGAATTGGTGATGGTAGTAAAGGTACACAAAGTAATCTGCTGTCCTTCTTTTAGTGACATCTCTTACTTGGCTTTTATGACATTCACGGGCTGATTCGTTAACAGATCGAATACCATTAACTTAAGTTAGTTTATTTGAAATAACATTGTTCACAAAAGCAAAATAATAGTAGGTAAGTACCTACTACACATACCTAAAAACATATAAATGCAAAAAATCAAGTAACTCCAGTTCCGTTGAACAGCTCCTGCCTCCATCAAACAGCTCGATGTCATTGCGTCATAATAATGTTACCTTAAGATGGTTGTAGGCATTAAATACTAATTTCTATTACTCAATTGGTTAAGAAAACTAGTTTAAATTCAGTCTCTACATTGGATCCAAACAAATGTACCAAAAGGTAAAGATTTCTCTTTCACTTTTTTCTGGTCTCTAACTTCTAACAAGTTTTAGAATTTTCTTTCTATCTTAAAATTACTTAAATCTGTAACGGTAAGCTTGTAGAAAATAACAAAATCTCTGGCTATTTTTAAATCTAAGGTACACTGTCATTACTTATCCTTGTCGTAAAACTGTTTTTTTTCCAAATTTGCATTATGCATTGTTACTTAATGTAAATTTGGCAGTAGTATACATATACATATATATATATATATGTATATATAATATAAGTATATTGTTAAAAATTGCATTATGTATTAATCTCTAGGATGTAATACTTATATCGTTACCTATTTATGATTGTAGTATTTATATATTTATGTAGTGATAAGTATGTTTATCATTTAAGTATTTAGGTTGTTATGTATGTATGTAGGTATATTTTTATCTATATATTTTTGCGTATGTTATTATTCGTACACCGCCGTTTTTATTATCTTATATCCTGTCCATCCAAAGGTTGTCTGGAAGAAATCGCTTTTAGCGATAAGACCGCCCATTGTATGTTATATTTGTCTGTGTTTCTCTTTGTGAAATTTATGTTATATGGTGAATGTATAATAAAGAGTTTATCTATCTATCTATCAATTTAATATTATTAAGACAAAGAAATTACTTACCTACTTTTTATGCCGAGTTTATTATTGTTGATTTATAGAACTAGTTTAATCAATATTCACATAAAATCACTTACCGCGGGAAAAAATTGGTTCCAACGACACGCACATCCCGTCTGGAGGTTGGGCACAGACTGATTTCGATTCAAATAAATAACCCCTCCCCGCACACACCGTCAGGCACTATGCAACTGTAGTTAAATGCTAGTTACTGCACTCTTTGTAAGGAGAACACACAGAACTGCAAAGTATTCGTTCTTAATTTACTTACCATAACCGCAGCATCTAACTGATACTGCATTTATGATAAGGTTCAGTTAGTCTTATGTCAAAATACACTTAGACTGATTGCAGTATCTAACAGATACTGCACTTATGTTTGGTTGGTTTAGTTTTATGTTAAAATACACTCAGACTAAGTGCAGTATCTAATAGATACTGCATTTATAGCTGGATTGTCGAATAATATATTTTAAATATACGAAACTTAAGATCGCAGTATGATTACATACTGCATTATTTGCAAGAATGACATAATCATCGCGTTACTTAGCACGTAGTAACTTAACAAACTGCACTTTTCACAAGAAAATTATTAACTGTCACACGAGTTGCTGCATTCTTGCTTCCTGATTTTCTGAGTTCCTGATAAAATTTTGATATGTGAGTGAAAACAAAAATTACAGTTTTTTTAGGCGATTCCGAATATGTATCTAACTCAATTTTGCCAAAAATGCTAGTTACTGCACTTTTCATAAGGAGGGCAGAGTACTTGCAGATCCATGAGGGAGCCATAATGTCCAATAGTGGACGTCTTAAGGCTGAGATAATGATACTATAGCGTTCTTCTATTACTAGTATCAGGGCTCACGACCTTACATTTATCGACATCATACTGAGATGATCAGCCGTAACACGTACAGTCCACAGCCTGAACATATTTAGGTTTCCTGCATGGATCTCCAAATACTGAACATGGAGGGAGTTGCCATACCCACCACGCTTGGCAGGCGGATTCCCGATCACAGTGCGGGATGTTGATACAAGCGAAGAAGCAGCTACCCAATGTAATAAGATTTTGTCTGAGTTCCAGCATGTCGACATATTCGTTGATAGTTTTAATTCTATTTTATTTCTATTTATTTAAATTTGTTATTGTTTTTAAGTTTTGTGTAATTTCTGTAGATAGTGGGTAAGCGTTTTGATTTTATTTTATTTACTTTAAGCTATAATTAAATTTGTTTTTGATTCTAAGTTATGTGTAATGTGTGTAGATAGTAAGCGTTTTGGTTTTATTACTGTAAGCTACTATCTTTCTTAATAAATAAATGTCTAAAATTGTAGGGATATACATACATGGGTAACATTCTACTGCCGGCATCCCACGGCAAAGTTTTACTTAGAACGAAGTGGAATGCTACTATTAATTTTATTAATGTTATTGTAGTCGGCAGGCATGGTTGAAATCACAAGGCTCTTATGAATTTGCCATTCTCCCTTTGAAACCAACATGCGGGGGGGTTTTGGTAAACAGAAAACATTTGTTTACTGCCTCTTGAACCCACGACGCGCAATATGGAACGACGGGGTTCCATAAGGCCTCTGCCTCGAATCTTGCGGGCAGCGGAACGGCGGCGGCGGCCCGCAAGATTCGAGGCAGAGGCCTAAGGTTTAAATGCTCCGCGCGCTTAGTGTACCGACGGGTGTACATAAGTTATTACACAGGTACAAGTTAGTTATTTTATGTTTTGTAGAATACATAAACATGTAGAAAATTTCAATACGAATCCAATCAAATATGATTTATAACCTATTATTATGTGGTGCTTCCGTAAAATTCATTTATATTGCAATTAAAGCATCAAAATCAAGCACCATCGTTTGATTCTCGAAACCTTGTTTTTAAACCCTGACTCCTTTTCTTTATATCGATCTCCTGTCGAAATTAATCTGTAGGTCTACCATGAGTTTTCACAATCTATACTCGTAGTTAAAAAAAATGTCTGAAAACTTGTACAGCGCCACTAGCGGATAGTTTGGTACTAAACTACGCAGTAAGCTACCAGCTACAGTAGTTTGGGCTCCATTTGCTTAGAATTTGGTACCATGAGTTACAAATCTTACAGATGTCATAGTAACGTACTATTACCAGGCGTCCGTCACTCGCTCAAGGGCACGCGTTAAATGCCTACCGCTTTGCGAGGAGTCCGCGATACGCCAGTAGTTAAGGCTGCCACACGCCCGCTTGAGCGCACGCACGTTAAATGTTAAAACGTTTCTGTAGATGCCGAGACCGCGTAACTATTGTGCAGTGGATGGATGCCAAAGTAAAAAAACGAATGAAAAATTTTCATTTTTTGCTTTATTATCAAAGATATTTTAAATCTTAAGTTTTTAGAATAATTTTTTCTCTTTCCTCTAAAAATGGTCAGAACGTAGGAAGGTACTATGTAAATATTCGTAAATAAAGGAGTTCAGCTATTAAAACAGTATTGTTTGTATAAAAAATAGCTACCTATCACACACAAAATATGCCTGTAAAACTGTGGCTTTAAAAACAACAGTCCTAAAATCAAGCCAAAAAGTAGTAGGTACCCACCGGAGAACAAAGATTCAAATCTATGCTGGCGAAGTATTTGAATACCTAGGTTATAGATAAAGTGTGGTGTTATGTCCTAGTTCGTTATGTCAAAGAATATAACTACTACCATAGTACACCTATTACTATACTGCGTACGGAGAGTAGGTAGGTCCTTACCTCCCTATACAAAGGTCGCTGCTTTTCTTAACCGACTTAAAAAAAGAGGAGGTTGTAAAAATAACTGTTTTTTTCTAGTTTCTGTAATCTGTGCTATTACTACTGTAGTAACGGCAGGCGATCTTACAGTGACAACTCATTGTAGACACACTGACCTGATTAAGGGACTTTGGCAGACGTTGCGGCAGCTGATTTTTTTATGACTTCTTTTTATAACTTTACTCGTCGTTAAAACAATAAATATTTAAGAATAGAAGAAAAGGGAGGAGGGAAGAACATCCAAGATTGAATCACCGCTACGATGATGATGATGATGATAATAGTGAATACAGAAAAATCACTTATAATATTACTAGCGAAATTTGGTCTGCGTCACTTAAGAATGAGCACCTTTAATACAATTTTAAGGATCTAAAACTTGCTTTGTTTTCTCTACGAACCACTTGAGAACCATTGAACAACTTTTTTATAATGTATCTAATAGTGCATAATTAAATAATCATGCGGCCAATCTGTGTATGTCTGTAATGGTGAGGTAATATTTATTGGTTAAGTTGAAGTCCCCATGGATAGGTCTGTTTAGTCATTTAAAATGCAACGCCCAAACCGCAGGCATAACCTGAATCGTCTGAAATAGACGCAAAGGCCGGTGATGATGATACCTATGGCGCATTATATTGTTTGAAGGTAAGAGGGTCGGTGAAATAACGGGTACATAAGACCTTACTACTCTGTCTTAGGGCGCAGTAAAATGCAGCGTTGGTCACGTTGAAAGTGATCACCGCTATATTCTAGTTGTAATAGGTAAAAGTTACCGCTTTAAATGTGAAGCGGTAAGCATGGGTCTTTACCTGTTACAACTAAAATACGGCGGTGATCACGTTATCAATATATATAAAACTCTTCCGTTACTGACTGAGTGACTGACAGACAACGCACAGCCTAAACCACAGGAGAGACTTGAAAGTTGGCACACATTTACCATGAGTATCCTAGAGGTGCACTAAGGAGGGATTTTTCGAAATTCCCACGGGAACGGGAACTACGCGGGTACGCGGCACGTCCTTAGCAAAACTGACACAAGACTAGGCGAAGGGCCATCTAACGTCTCGTCAATTAATCGTATAGAAAAAAAATGTTCGGTGCGTGGTACTATAAAAATATATAGTATTTATTTTATTAAATATGTCGTATCGAAATGCCGTCTACCCCAGCATCCATATATTTCAAATATTGACGCCAGAACCAGTCGAAGCAGGTTTACCTACAGGAAATAAACACAACCATTTTCAGTAGGGGTGGAGTGATAAAATTATGTTTCCTGAGTATTTTAATACTTTTAGTGCCAGAAAGACCAATTTTATGTTTGCTTTTAGAGCCAGAAAGCATGCTGGTTGCCTTCTGGCTACATTTATGTATTTAGTAAAAACCAACCATATGGTAGTAATTGAAAGGTGGTCCAAGTCAAAAGCTGTTTATTGATTAAACTAAAACCATCGGGCGTGTTGATGTCAGAATTCACAACTACTTAAACTCTCTTGGTGAATTTTAATCACAACTAAGACATTTCCGTGGCCGTATCCACGAGCAAGAAAAACACGGCGATATATAATGATGATTTTAAAATATATTACATTTGGGTGGAATAATTCTTTTAAAATGTATTCTTACCCTGCGGGTGGTGTTGGCTTGATAGTTTTTCAATATTTCACGTAAATACGCAAATGGGAGTTTCAGAGTCGGAGGTCAAGGGGATGAAATCAGTTTCGTGAAAACTTGGAATTGTACATACCCCGCATGTGCTTCTGCTGCCACAATGCTAGCTCGAGCTGGCTGGTCGCAGTTTCCCAGGTGTTCGGGATGGACTCCACTCACGCACATATAAGTCTGTAGGAGGCCTCCTTTCACTGTTGTGGTCGCGCGCGGTAATTAATTAGTAAAAAGATTGGTGCTGAGACATGTATGTCTTCTCAGGCTGCGGTGTTGGAACAGAGTATAAAAAACATGGCGGCGCGCAAACTGCGTGCGTCTGCGCTTTCATGCTTGATTCGTAGAGATGGGACACTTCCGGGTCAGCGCAGTGTGGGGACACAAACGTAGGCATAGACAAGACCAAAAATAACACAAAAAAAGAAACAATGGGTTGAATGCATATATACAATACAATACAATACAAAATACTTTATTGCACACCTTAAGAAATTACAGAAATAAAAACTTACATTAAACATTTGGTACAATGGGCGGTCTTATCGCTTAGAAGCGATTTCTTCCAGACAACCTTTGGATGGAGAGAAATATGGAAGCAAGACAGGCAGGGGTGTACTGTACATACAATAAATACATAAACCTACGAAAAAATATAAACCAATAAAATAAATATTTCTATGATATAAATATAATATATATATATATATACATATACCTATAATAAATTCTCTGAGAAATAGAAATTCTTTACGCGAGTTTTGAATACTGGCAAGGACAATGTTTTCCTTATAGATTCGGGTAGTGCGTTCCACAGTCTTACAGCCTGGACAGAGAAGGACTTGTCGAAGAAAGTGGTGTAGTGTGCAGGAGTTTTTAGCACCAGGTTTTCGGAAGAACGAAGGATGCGGGAAGGATGGGAAGAATGAAGTAACTCAAAACGTTCCTTCAGGTAGGATGGGGTGAAAGGATTGAACAGAATATTATGCAGAAGGGATAGGATGTGAGTATTCCGGCGAAGACGGATAGGAAGCCACTTAAGTTTAGAGCGGAATTCAGAAACATGATCAAACTTTCTAAGACCAAAGATAAATCTGATGCAAACGTTCTGAAGGCGCTCGAGTTTGTTCAGCTGCTCCTCAGTGAGGTCAAGGTAACAGGCGTCAGCGTAATCAAGTAAAGGAAGGAGTAGGGATTGAGAAAGCGTAATTTTGGTAGCTGTTGGCAGAAAGTTACGAAGGCGTCGTAACGACGCGACAGACGCAAATATTTTCCGACTCACCGCATCCAACTGTGGACCCCAGGACAAGTCTTTATCTATAAAAATACCTAAGTTCTTAACACTGCTGCTGAAAGGAATGATTACATTGTTAAATTTAATTTGTGGTAGAGTGCTCCAGTCAATTTTACGAGTGGTACGTGAGCTGCCGACGATTATTACCTGGGTCTTAGCAGGATTTACCTGGAGACCATAGTCCACGCTCCAGCCAAGTACGCATTCCAGGTTGTTATTTGTGCGGTGAATAGCGTTAGCCAAGTCATTTAGGGGAGCTTGAGTATAAATTTGGAGATCGTCTGCATAGAGATGGTAGGAAGAAGTTAATTTGTTGGAAATAGAGTTAATGAATAAAGCAAAAAGAAGGGGAGATAATACGCCGCCTTGTGGGACTCCGGCAGTTGTGACGCACCAAGAGGAAAAAGAATCGTCAATACGTATCCGTTGCCGGCGCCCCTGCAGATAACTGCGAAACCAGTCAACCACCGATGGAGATATGTTAAGTGAGCTCATTAGTCCAAGGAGAATTTCAAGTTCAACAATGTTAAAAGCATTGCTGAAGTCGAGGAGAGTAAGAATAGTAAGGAGCCCGTTTTCCATACCCAGTCTTATATCATCAGTTATTTGAACAAGGGCAGTAGTTGTACTGTGACCGGGACGGAAACCAGACTGAAGAGGATTAAGAAGGTTGTGAGAGGTGAGGAAGGAGCTGAGTTGGCCATGAACTAGCCGTTCTAAGACCTTAGATAGGAAAGGAAGTATAGATATAGGACGGAAATCATTACAGGAAGAGGGTTTGGATTTTTTAGGAAGAGGTATAATGTAGGCTTCTTTCCACACGGTTGGAACGGCACTATTAGTGATGGAAAAATTTAATAAGTGACACAGCATGGGCAACAATTCGTCCAAAATAGGAGTTATCATGTTGCGACCGATGTTGTCACTCCCTAAAGCGTTTGAAGAAATAGACAGAATGATCTTCTTAACATCACATGCGGTGAATTGATTGAAGATAAAAGGAGGATAGTCAGGAACTGGTAAAGAAGAAAGATGGGCTAAAGTTCTATTTTTGACATCCAAATCCATGTTAGGAGTCGACGAGAAATGAGATATAAGCGAGTCAATGTTAAAATCTTTAGCACACGCATCGTCATGACGCGACTTACCAATTCCTATAGTTCGTAAAAATTTCCAGGCTTTAGCTGGACTGGCATTTGACAGTGAGGAATGAATAAAGCGGCGTTGAGCGTCCCTACACATCCTATTGCAGCGATTCCTAGCAAGGTGATACTTATCTTTATTGACGTCACTAGCACATCTTTTGTATCTCGCTCTGGCAACTGCCTTCTTGTGCATCAACGACTTAATTTCGTCTGTAATCCACGGAGCAGGCAGATGCTTTATTTTGACCAAGCGGATAGGTGCATGGACGTCGTAAAGATTGGTCAAGATTAAATTAAAAGCGGCTAGCTTGTCATCAATATTATCTGCTACGATTACCGGAAACCAGTCTACTTTCGAGGCGTCATGTTTAAGGTTTTCCACATTCATGCCACCAAAATTACGCTGCAGAAGAGTTTTGTGTTTGAATTTAGGAGGTCGAAGTTTATAAGATAAGAATATGAGGTCGTGATAAGAGAAATTGTTAGCAGAACATTGGCCATGCTTAGCAACATTTTGCAGGGAGGAAACTAGTATGAGATCGAGAAGAGAAGGAGTGAAGTTAGGAAAATGATGGGTAGGACCAAGAGGAAGTAGATGTAAGTTGCAAGACCTTATAACAGACTCAAGAGCAGCTGAACGGGAGTCTTGTTTAATGATGCATGTGTTAAAATCACCCATGATTATGGTGTGATCAAAAGAAGGGAGAAGGTCCTCCAAGAGACTTTCAAAAGAAGAAAAATAATTGAATCGAAGAGAAGGGCTATAGTAGACTCCGAGAAGAAGTTTAGTGTGAGAGAGCATTATTTTGATAAAAAGGTGTTCGCCAGCATTGGCAGGAGGTGGCTGTGTAGACGTGCTCACTATTGAAAAGGGAATGTCTGAGCGCAGGTAAATCGCTACACCACCACCACCACAACCGGTGCGGTCATTACGAATTAAGGTAAATCCAGGAAGAGAGTAGAGAGTTGAAGAAAGACAGGGTTTGAGCCAAGATTCGGAGACTAAAATAGCATGAAGAGATTTGTTGACAAAAGACGTCAACAAATCAGGAAAGTGAGCCGGAATACTTTGGGCATTGATGTGGACGACATTGAAGTTCTTAGCTACGTCAGAAAAGTGGGACGATAGCGTATCAGAGAGAGACGGTAAGCTCATAAAACTGTCAGCACTGTCAACACTCGAATCATGTGATGAAATGGTGCAAAATTCATCTTCGCTATCACTCAGTGAAGTCATATATATAATAAATATTATCAAAATAAACCACAAACTAAATTACGCAAATAAAAATACTTCTAGTACCTAATAATAATAATAATATGTATATAATAAGCTTCAAAGGCAGTATTACCTGCACTCCATCTGCCAGTTGTCGTTACAATCAAACAAATCCAACACTAAACTTAAAAAAAAATAAAAACTTAAAAAGGAAAAAAGAGAACAGGGAAATTAATAATCAGATCGCACACAGAACAAAAAAAAACAAAATTAACAGCAGATTCTAGCTTTAAACAAAAACAACACAAAGAAACAATAACGTAGGACATTACGGTCGCTTGGACACAACACGGATTGGCTTAAAAGACATGGTGCCATAACTCAAGAAAAAAAAAATAAAAAATATTTGACAGTATTATGACAGACCCAATGTCCCGTCAATGTATGTTTGTGTCATGTCAAACGACGCGAAGTAAACAAACTGTGTACAAAAAAAATAGAAAAATAAATGTCGTTTTGTAGGTAAACGCGACGAGTAAAACCCACTTAGCACTCCAGATCACTTGTTTGTACGTCACATCCGCTTACAAGCCGCTAAATGGTAGCACGTACGGCTGCCTTACTTCTTCGCTGCGCCGCCGGCAGCGGCCCCGGCCCGTCTTGATGACGGAGCCCTGGCCCTTCTATCTCTTGCCGATAACGATGCAGTTGCTGGGGCCGTAGCGGTAGCCGTCCCGACCAAGTTCGATGTCGGCAGCTTGTTTAATTCGGCAAGGCTGGAGATGCGATGCCGCACGCCGTCGGGTGTCACGACGTGAATGTGGCCATCCCTAGTCCAGCAGCTTTTCACCCCAAACCGTTCACGGGCTGCCATGAACGCGAGATGTCTAGGCCGCGTCAGAAACTCAGACAGTGTAAAGTTGCTGCCCTTTAGGTTGGTTTTGGCGAACCAAATTTTGTCTCGCATAGTAATATCACACATCTTGATCAATATTGGACGCGGCCTATCTTCCTTAGTTGCGCGACCCATCCGATGCGACCGACTAATATGGGCTCGCGTGAAATCAGGGACACCAAGTTGCTTACCCAGTGTATCAGCGACAACTCTGGGTGTGTCCTCCTTGGCCCCCTCTGGCACACCATGCAGCAGAATAATCTTGCGACGGCTCCGCATCTCTCGCTGGTCGGCGTCACGGGCAAGCATCTCAACTTGCTGCTGTAGTGCTTTCAGAACCCCCAGAGTGAATGTTTTGAAAGCTGCATAGTCCGCAGCAAGCGTGTCCAGTGTTGTGGGTGTTGAGGACTTCTGGAGAGCTCCCTCAAACTGTGTCATCCGGTCATAGATGGACTGTATCACTTCAGTTAGATGTTGACTGTCCATTTTTGTGAGATGTAGTGAAGTGGTTGTCAGTGCACGGTGAATGTTTGGATGGAGTGAAAGAAAGGAGATGATGATTGTAGCAGATGAAGCACTCAGGTATTTAAGCAATTTAATACATGAATCACTTAATTATGTTCTCTAAATTATTTTTAAAAATTAAATTTCGTAAGAGCAAGTTCAAAAAACTTTCAGTTACACCTACCCACGTATATAAGTACATACATATAAGTTCTACTCTAAGTAGAAGTAGCTCAGGGTCGGGATATATGCAGGGAATTGGAGGAGGCCTTTTCCCAGCATTGGGATCCAAATGGATCATAATAATAATACGAAAATTTAAAAATGTTTAGGACTAGGCCAAGATGGCGCATATCAAGAGCAATCCATATAACACAATGTCCCAAGCATCGCATTGTCCCATATAATTGTCCTATTACTAAGCTTACGGTGTATTATAAAATAAATAAAATTGTATTTATTTTCAAAAAGGTTTTGATTTTACAGAGCATAATTAATCTTAAAAAATATGGTAAAAATATGTAGTTGCCTACAAAATTAATAATTATTAAAATACTCTGCCCAGTAAAAAAAACCTGTGTGCAGTCAATGCGTTGACTCCTCGTTCTTACTAAGTTACTTGTGCTTAGACACGAGGGGTGCTCTACCTCGGCATACTCAGGGACGGGCTTGTAAGAACATGAAGTATTGATTTGAGTATCTAGTGTAAGCCATCATTTAAAATAAATTCAGTAATCCATGTATTCACTATGTCTGAAAGCAAGCTTTGCACCTTTTTGTAATCTAGTATTCACTATTCTTGTTATTTACTGTCATTAATAGTGACTTTTACAATATTTTAACCGCAATCTCATGCATTATAATTTATAATTGATATTTTCAAATGTAAACAGTTCAAGTACTAATTGGCGAGAATCTTGTAAACATGTATTGACAGTAAAGTGACTTTTGACAGCTGGTCTTGACGTTGACATTTCGTTTTAAAACATTCCATGGTATTTGTCACAGTATGGCCACAATTAAAATAATTTATAAGAAACGTTACGAATCGGATACGTTAAGACTAGTGCTGCCATCTGTCGCGAGAGGGCCGGCATGACGAATGTCGGTAGGCCCGACCAAGAAAAGGGGGTATTAGAACAAGCCTATAAAATAAGAAATAAAGATTGTACATCTCTCATTTCCTTTTCGTCCGCTGATGAATAAACTGGTATCGCTGCTACACTTCTGTCTTTTATTCAACAAATCAGAAGTGTTCGTCGAGTCCACGCTGCGTGCTCTATCCTGAACCATGAGCCAACGTCGAAGGCTTCCTGTTATAAGCAATGACGAGGAACCGGATCTGCAAGAAACGCCACCACCACCATCGCCACGGGAGCCACCTTCCAAGAAGAAAAGAAAAATCCACCTCGTCCAACCAACAACGATCGGCTTGAAAATATGCTGGAGCAGTTCATGAGCAATCAAGCAGCCAGGTGATCCGAGTCAACGGTACAACCGGATAGAACAATAACCTCATCGAAGCCTCAACAGAAAATACAAGGTACACAAAAAAAAAAATTCTTTGAAAATGTAGCAGGCGATTGATTAGAAACAATAGCACATTCCAGTTCATAAATTTTGCTATCTACCCTCAATAATTTTCAATTCAAAGCATGTCGTCATTAGGTAACATTAGATCCAACACATCCAATCGACATAAACCCAAATAAGAATATCCATTACCTGACATTTTATGTAAAACTTGAAAACGTGCTGAAATTTGATGGTGACATTAATGCTACTTCTATTTTCACATGGTTACACCGTCTGGAGTCCTTGGCGAAAATCTACGGCTGGGATTAATGAACACTGGTCTACCACATGACAGCCTGCCGAGGATTAGCAGCAAAGCTTTACTACTTCGTCACCATGAACATGCAACAAGAAGAAAAGGTACTCAACTTCTACTCTAAAAAATTAGCTATGGGTAAATCTTGTAAACTTTCTGATGACTTAATATGCGATGTAATTATTTTTAAATTAAATGACCCTTTATTGAACGTAAGAGCTCGTGGTATTGGTACGCGTTCTTTACTTAGTTAATTAACAATGCTTCATTAGATACGTCATCTCACCTCAAGTTAAATCAAAATCAAGTTAAAACTGAGAATTGTAGGCTTAAAATGTGTTCTCATTACAACAAACTACGTCACATGCGTAAAGAGCATAAAGTTTCCTAGAATAATTTTGTTTTGTTACGAGTATTCAAAATGATGGGATAGAAGTGGGTAGTCAGAAGAAAAAATTAACATAAACACGGGAATTTATCGTGTTGAACAAGCATTGGTACGGGGGAAGCTTAGCTTAGCTTGCTATAGCTTGAAAAACTAAATCGACAACTACTAACGTAAACTAGGAAGAATCTTACCGATAATCAACACTTTATTTTTTATTGTTCTATAATGTAGGTACCTACAGTGGTGTTGGCAATGGTGATAGGTAGCATTAGTAGGGCACAACAATAACTATAGAAGAGAGGAATAATTCCCGGCATGTCGTTTTCTTGTTGGCTCGAAACCCCTTAAAATGAATCTCGTTACGTCAAAGTCTTCTTTTGCCGAGATCCCTTTTATAGTGCCGCCGTAGCGCTTGGTCGATGACGCGTTTAGTCGATTCCCTGTTTAAAAAGCCGTCTAGGCAGCTACGTAGCCATGTTTACACGTTAAGTACAGTCAGACGGGAAGACGTCATTGTTAATGTTCATACTAGATAATAAGGTTATAATATCCCACTAATATTATAATGCCGAAAGTTTATTTGGATGGAGGTTTGTTACCTCTTCACGCCAAAACTAGGCTACGGATTGAGCTGAAAAATTATTATTTTTGCACACGCATTTGGACATTTTAGCGTTGTGCGTTTTGTTAACTACTGGTTAACACGGGCAAGCGAGCGGTTATGTTAACCAGGATTAACACACAGGCTACATTTTTATTCGGGTACAACACATGCGAAGCGGTGGGCAGAAGCTAGTATACTGTAAAGCAAGCAAAAAAAAAAATGATTTTGTAATCGTGAGAGTTAAACTTGTGTCATTTAAAAGTTAAATATCTAGGTCAGGTTTATGTAGGTCAAAATAAAATAAAAAAATTGTTAATATAATACAAATTAGAGCGTTAATGAAGATTATTACTAAAGTATTCATCGATCGTATAATAACATTTCATTTATTAGGATTTTTTTTAGTTTTTATGAATAGATGGTCTTTAATCTCATTTTTTTTATTATATATTTTTATCGACATAGCATATGGACTAGATGAATGCAGTTTCATTTAAAAAAAAAGTTAACGTTAATTTATTATTATAACGTAATGAGTAAGCTGTGTAGGTTCCCGCACGAGTTTTATAGAATTGTTTATTATTTCTAACAGATTTGCATATTTCTTTTGTTGCGTAAAGACCACCTATGCATGGGTGCTATTCCTTAATAAGATAAAGGATTAAGATATGTAGCTATTTGAGTAGGCGTAATAAATTGCAAGGGAACGTTTAAATCAGTTTTTTTTTGGAGTGCGTATGTCAAGCTTGATAATTTGGATTTAATCTTTTGTGTGTGTGGTGTCCAATTTGAGTGAGTGTCTATGATTACACCTAGTAAAATGATTTCAAGTACTATAGATAGTGATCCGTTATTAAAAGTGTAGGTACTACACCAACAGACTTACATGAACCACGTGGCACTTTATAATGTAGAAAGTTATTTTCGATAGTTTTATTTTCTAAAGGTAAAGAATAATCAACATAATCAAATTATTGGTAACAACAATCGTTATAGGTTAAACATTTCTAATTCAAATAATAATATTACTTATGACAATGCAATTATAAAAATAATGAGGTCAACCATTCAGCAAAAATTAAATTAGACAAAATATTATATGTAAAATTAAGCAATATATTTTGAGCACAAGTCAAATCAAATAGATAGGTACAAGTAAAACAATATAATAGTTGATAAAATAATAAATTCGTCAATGTCAGTTAATAAATTAAATCATGTCAACAAATTATAGCCACAAAATCATCATCATTGTAGAACGCCTTCTCGACCAGCCATGATTTTAAGTTAGTTTTCTATTTTTTTTAAAGAATAGGCTAGGGGGGTCAAGTATGTGATCCGGCAGTTATATAGCACAGATAAAGATTTAACCAGTAATAATTTTGAATCGATTTATAACAGCAAACAAATTAGGTATATTTTGAATTCTGTGACATGCTCTCGCATAAATAGGCAAATTGAATAGTCAAACTGTTCTAGGTATTTGGTATCTCTTAGTGCGATGTTAAAAAAAAAATATATACATATATATACTTTGATGAGAATTTGTGGGCACACAAGGGTATCAACACCCCATACACTAGCACTACTAACAAATATCCATACTTTCGAAGTTAGATCCTACTTTAAAATCAATTTACTAGATAAATGATTATTAATAAACATACCACAACTCCGAGCTCTTGCACAAAATGTTACTACAAAAAAAAAATATAAATTTTATTTAAGAATATAATTATTATAATGATGAACATAGAATAATAATTAAAAACAAGTTTAGAAAAGTATGCTGATATCTGTAAAGAAATAAATGTTTATGATAATGTTATAACAATTAGTTGGTTGTAGACAAGTGTGCAACTGCGACACAGTTTTTATAAATCATCGTTTATGTTATTGAACTATGAGTACTTTATTTTGTTGGTGAATAAATATATTTGATTTGATATTTGAGTAAAATATATAAAAATAAGAGTATAAATTAGAGCAACTGTTTTTTTTATTATTATTCAAACTAAAGATATTTACAATACTATCTGTAGTAATAAAGATAAGAGTAATACCAAATTATGTTGTCTTACTATGAATATTGTACAGGTATTAATGCAATGTAAATGAAGTTAAACCTTTAAATAATTCATTACTTTGATCTAGAAAACTATAAATATATTATTTTGATATTAATAATTTTATAGGATGTTGCTATGTTAAATTTTCGTATATTCGTAATTATAATTGAATTATTATTAACAGGTAATCTAAAGCAATTATATTATATGCACAAAAAGGGTTTGTCCCATGGGTTTGTCCCGCAGATACAAAAAGGGTTTGTCCCATGGGTTTGTCCCACAGATACAAAAAGGGTTTGTCCCACTGTTATAAAACGGGTTTGTCCCACTTTTGTAAAACGGGTGTGTCCCACTGTTATAAAACGGGTGTGTCCCACTGTTATAAAACGGGTGTGTCCCACTGTTATAAAACGGGTGTGTCCCACTGTTATAAAACGGGTGTGTCCCACTGTTATAAAACGGGTGTGTCCCACTGTTATAAAACGGGTTTGTCCCACTTTTGTAAAACGGGTGTGTCCCACTGTTATAAAACGGGTGTGTCCCACTGTTATAAAACGAGTTTGTACCACTTTTATTAAACGGGTGTGTCCCACTGTTATAAAATGGGTGTGTCCCACTGTTATAAAACGGGTGTGTCCCACTGTTATAAAACGGGTTTGTCCCACTGTTATAAAACGGGTTTGTCCCACTGTTATAAACTGATTTGAATCTGTAAGCAAATAAAACAAAATGTTATGATAGCAAATGTTTATTTTAGCCAACTATAATTGTCATTTATTGTTTTAGAATAATAATTTATATGGTAGTACAGTAGTACTCTATAAATACCACAAAATGGAAATCAAGACCTGTGTAAACATAGCTTAAGAAATTAAGTTAAATCACAATAACCACTTGTATGGTTGTAACATAGTATTTTTTTTTTATTTAGGTACTTTTTAATACATTTTGTACACATGATTTATAATTACGAGGCCGTAATCTTTTATATCATAGCATAAGAAATTTAATTAGATCACAATAAGCACTGGTTCATTTGCAAAAGAGTAATATTGTATAAATGTATTTAGTATTCATTAAATTTGTGTACTACATGCATTACGAGGACGTAATATTGTCAGGAAAGGCCGACTGCGGATGTGAAATCGAATGTGATGTGATGGTTAATTTTTAAGTTTCTGGTTTTAAATTGTAAATTTGGTCAAAATGTTTTGCTGATTATGATAAACTTTTATTTTAATTTGTTTCAAAATGTTACTTTGAAAAGCCCTTTGTATTATCTTTTCTATTAGAACACTGTTCCGAGGGCGTAACCATTTGTCAGGAAAGGCCGAGTGTAAGCCATCATTTAAAATAAATTCAGTAATCCATGTATTCACTATGTCTGAAAGCAAGCTTTGCACCTTTTTGTAATCTAGTATTCACTATTCTTGTTATTTACTGTCATTAATAGTGACTTTTACAATATTTTAACCGCAATCTCATGCATTATAATTTATAATTGATATTTTCAAATGTAAACAGTTCAAGTACTAATTGGCGAGAATCTTGTAAACATGACTGTATTGACAGTAAAGTGACTTTTGACAGCTGGTCTTGACGTTGACATTTCGTTTTAAAACATTCCATGGTATTTGTCACAGTATGGCCACAATTAAAATAATTTATAAGAAACGTTACGAATCGGATACGTTAAGACTAGTGCTGCCATCTGTCGCGAGAGGGCCGGCATGACGAATGTCGGTAGGCCCGACCAAGAAAAGGGGGTATTAGAACAAGCCTATAAAATAAGAAATAAAGATTGTACATCTCTCATTTCCTTTTCGTCCGCTGATGAATAAACTGGTATCGCTGCTACACTTCTGTCTTTTATTCAACACTAGGTATACTAATTAAGACAACAATAAAACCAGGAAAATAAAGATAAAAACCTAACCTCATCATTGTCAGCTTGTAGTGACCCACTGCTGGGCATAAGCCTCCTCCCCTAACCGCCAATCAGCTCTACTCTGGGCTTTTTGCATCTAGGTCGTGCCTTGTACGGCAACTATGTATATCGTCCATCCATCTGGCAGGTGGTCTGCCTGAAGGACTTTTGAAACCCCGAGGCCACCACTCAGTCAAAGCCTTACTCGACCTGCCATCACCGAATCTTTCCAAGTGTCCAGCCCAACTCCATTTTAGGTTCATAATACGGTCCCCAACATCGACCACTTTCGTTCGACGTCGTACCTAAACGCTCCCTGTTCATACCTTGCAACACGCAATGGACATAAAACACGGCGACGGTCTAGATTTACGCCCCGACGACGCGGGGATAAGCTGTGTTGAGATGCGACCACTACGAACACTCTATTAGCTCATAAGTTCAATTGCAGTATATAAACTGTTTTACTGAATCGTTACCTAACTAAGGCTTTCATCGCACCTTAAGTTATGACCCTTCCCAAGGCAACTCATTACGTTCGTTTAAATGTACAGTCACTAAGATGTAACACTGCGCGCCAAAGTGGTATTTTTATGAAACCCTATTTAAACAAGAAAATTCATAACATATTAAATCTGTATCCTGTATCCTTATTTACATGTAAAAAAATACTAGATATTGGTTATTTGAACAAGTCTGTTCCTCAACTGTGTGCCCTTGTTCATAATTTATAACAAGTGCCTCGCGGAAGGCATCTTTCCTGAGTTGTGGAAGCGTGCGAATATTACTCCAGTTTTCAAGAACGGATCTAAGCAGGAGGTGGAGCAGTATCGCCCGATATCAATCCTCTCCACTTTGTCAAAGCTTTTTGAACGTTTAGTTCACAGCGAAGTATACTCAACCCTACATAATGTCATAATTCAAGAACAACATGGCTTCGTTAAACGCAGGTCTACAACATCTAACCTGCTCTCGTTTACAAGTTTTTTATTTGAAAATGTTGATAGTAAAAATCAGGTAGACGCAGTCTATACAGACTTCAAGAAGGCTTTTGACAAGGTGGATCATGAGTTACTCTTAAATAAAATCGCTTATAATGGCATCCGTGGAAATTTGTTGCGTTGGTTTGCTTCCTATATTCGAAACAGGACTCAAAAAGTTGTTGTTAATGGGTATCACTCTAAAACAGTTTATGTTACGTCGGGCGTACCTCAAGGTTCAATTCTTGGACCTTTACTATTTATTATTTTTATTAACGACATTAAATCATGTTTCAATAATTCATTTTTTTCATTATACGCAGATGACCTTAAAGTTTATAATGTAATTCGAACAGCTGATGACTGTCTCTCCCTCCAACAAGATTTAGATAGACTAACTGTATACTGTTGTAATAACAAGTTACAGCTTAGTATCCCTAAATGTAACTTTATAAACTTTACAAAAAACATAAATATTATAAATTTTTCATACCAACTCTGTAACAACCCACTTACAAAAGTATTCACTTTGAGGGACTTAGGGGTACAGCTTGGCAATAAATTGTGTCTGAATGGTCATGTAGAGAATATTGTCAATAAGGCTTTCAAGATGTATGGTTTTGTTATGAGATCAGCTTCTGATTTTAAACGCGCTTCGACATATCTTTATTTATATAAAACTCTAGTTCGATCACAG
This sequence comes from Pasiphila rectangulata, assembly GCA_963082625.1. Taxonomy (NCBI): domain Eukaryota; kingdom Metazoa; phylum Arthropoda; class Insecta; order Lepidoptera; family Geometridae; genus Pasiphila; species Pasiphila rectangulata. The sequence continues at coordinate 21,987,661 of OY720239.1, forward strand.
CTTGAATACGCTGTGCCTATTTGGAACCCTTACTATAATAAGTATACAGATTCTATAGAGCGGGTACAGCGTAAATTTTTACGCTCAATGCATTATAGGTGTCATAGGGGATACTTATCCCATAGCCAGCTGCTCAGCAGGTACAGCATGTTAACGCTCGAGTCTAGGCGCACGTACCTGGAGGCCACAACTTTATATAAAATTGTAAATAATTACTTCGACTGCAACGAACTGGTTTCAAAATTGTGTTACACTGTCCCTAGAACCATTTATAAGCGCCAAGTTCGAGTAGGTCGATTGTTTGCTCTGGGTACGTGTCGCACTAATACAGGCCAGCGTTCTCCTATTCGACGGATGGTCGAATCGTATAACAACCACTTTGATGATTTTGACATTTTTTCTAGCAGTATTGGTAATTTTAAAACAGGCATCTATAGAAAACTTTTAAGTCGAATGTAAATTTATGGTTCCGTAATTTCACCAAATGTTGATAGTTTTAGCTTTAGTTTTATTATGTTCCTTGATATTGTTTTCTGCTTTTGTTTGTAGTAGATTTAGTGGACTTTTATTTAACTCTTATGTCAATCTGAGAATAGCGTTGTGGGCTGCATTATCAACACATTGTATTTTATACCTTTTTAAATTGTAATTTGTATAATGTAACTGTTTGCTTTTCCTGAATAAATAAAAATAAAAATAAAACTGAGGACTTATTGACAAGAATAACATAAATAAGCTCTATTAATAAAATAGTTATCGATTTAGTAGTAAAATTAATTTAAAATTAGTTAGTTTACTTATAATTATTATAAGTAAACTAATTTTAAATTAATTTTACTTAAATTTAAATTATTTTTAGTTATAATAATGTAGAAAAACATTGGTACCCAAATTAAGATTCCTTGTGTTATGGCGTACCAATGCCCTCCACCAAATACATGATCTTCACAGAACTATTAATTCGTATATCGATTATTATAGTATGTAGAGCTTAAATTAATTTGCATAACATTCATAAATTAGTGCACAAAATATAATACAAGTAAAATTTATTAATAATTGATACATCGATATTCTTATAAAATTTGATAATTTATTAATATAGTTTGATTCAACATAATTAACATACAGTATTTAAAAAAATAAAAATAGTTATCGATTTAGTAGTAAAATTAATTTAAAATTAGTTAGTTTACTTATAATTATTATAAGTAAACTAACTAATTTTAAATGTTTTTCCAATGTTTTTCTACATTATTATAACTAAAAATAATTTAACTGTTACTATTTCATGTGCGTTGTCAATAAATATTTTTTGATTTTAATTTTTTTAAAGGCTCCGTCACGAAGTCAGCGGCGCGGGTGCGATGCGGCGACGCAGATCTTGATGCTTTGCTTTGATAATGTTGTCTCTGTTGTAATGTATGTAATTCAAGCTTTCGCTTCTTTGTATGTGGATTTCTTAGTAATAGGGTCCCGTTTTTACCCTTTATGTACGGAAACCTAAAAATTAGTATGGCAACTATAAAAAATATTGCATAAATATATGTATAATATAACATATTATATACATAACATATAAATATATATAATATTTATATGTTATGTACATAATTATTTATGTATAGTCGCTGAATATAGGAACATACTTATATATTTATTAGGTACTTAAGTTTAAATATTTATGACGACACCGTGCCTTTTTCATTCTCGTCGATTTTATCCATCCTAACGTTGCCTGGATGAGATCGCATATAGTGATAAGACCGCCCATTGTACTTCTACTTTTAGTTTTGTAAGTTTCTTTCTATGTTATATCATTTTTGTGTTAGTATTAAGTTAAGTACAATAAAGAGTTATCTATCTATCTATCTATGAATAAATAAATAAAAAATGTATATATTTACAAAACTACTCCTCATGTAAATCTATTAAGAGGAACTGTGTTCAGTAGTGGACGTTTTAAGGCTGAAATTAATTGTAAAAACCGTTAAAGCGATAATTTAATGCCTTAGCTAACCTAAAATGTGTTCCGCTGTAAGCCGAACCAATTTGCGTGTATAACATAATTAGCCAGAAAACACAGCCAGGAAACAAAGCCTCGCTTTATAATTATGAAAATGAAAATTTACGTATGATATTAAATTTAAATTGGAAATCGAGTTTATAATTCCGTAGCTAATATTACATTAGAACTTGTAAAATTTCGCGATTTGTTTAACATATTATTATTTTTCAAAATACAGGATTTTATCGCGTACCTTTTATTTATTTTCCCGACGTTTCGACCGGATTGCACTTGATCATGGTCGCGAGAGGACTGAAGTTTCTGGGAGCTACCGCCGCGAATTGATAGTAGGATCCACGACTACCCTCAATTCGTCTTCAGAATCAGAAATGTCCCGGTTCATATTACGACACACTACACTGACGTTGTCAGGTTGCTGTACAGTCGGAACACAACGCACATACTTATTAATTTGACGACCTCTGTGGCGCAGCGGGTGAAAGTCCGCCTGCGACGCAAGAGGTTGCGGGTTCGATTCCCGCCTCGGAACAAATGTCTGTATGATCTGCAGATATTTGTTCAGGGTGTTCTGGGTGTTTTTCTATATATTATAATAAAAATATCTATCTATGTAGTATAATGTATTAAGTATGTCAGTCATCTAGTACCCATAACACAAGCTCTGCTTAGCTTGGGGCTAGATGATGCTGTGTGAATTTTCCAGCATTATTTATTTATTTATTATATTTATAATTACAGGATCCATGAGGGAGGCCTATATCCAGCAGTGGGCATTGACAGCAGTCCCAAGGCTAATATTACGTTGATGATGGTCCTTCACACTAAGTTATTAATAATTTTAACTACTAGACCAAAACTGTATAAATTGCCCTCTCAGATGTTTTTAATGATGATTTTACAGTGTCAGCAACCGGTATTGCAGTGCCTTGAACATCAAAAGATGTATTAGGCTTGCCCACCATATATAACATCTTCTCCTCCTCCTATATAATAAAGAATTAAGATTCCACAACAATCATAATAGCAAAATACGTATGAATCTACGAAAATAATTGTAATTGGTACATTTCAACTAAACGATCGAAACTTAATAATACGAATTGAATTAATTGCTACAAGCACAATACTAATCAGACAAACAGCGCTACGGTAGCGTCAGACAAACAAGCTAATCTTCCAAACTTCATGCTCTGATCAAAGCTATTATCCTCCATTAATTACCACCCGTTAGTACCATAAACTGTATACCACAAAACAACATAAATACCTATATATACACACACTTGCACATTCGCACGCAAATAAACACACATTCACACATATCACACTTACACACAGTAACATTATTCTTTTACAAAGAAATTATTAACCTTATCAAAAATTTTACGGTTCCGGTTGGATTCGAACTCACGTCCGTCAAATCGATACTTGAGGCTTCCTAAAGCCGGAAGTACATTTGACCGCTAAGCTACAGAACCCATGTCGGGACCCGCTGAAATTCATGATAAGGTGATGTCGGTTTGAGCAACCGAAGAGCGCCATCTACAGGTTACTACTAGAGTTCTCTTGTTCATTGTCTGAAGTTGCATTCAGTAGCAATGACTAGAGATGTTGCTATAGCTTATTTTCTAGTTTGTTATTTTTTTATAGTGTTTAACCACACTTAGGTAGAACATTTTCAAAGAAATTAATAACCTTATCTAAAAATTTACGGTTTCGGTGGGATTCGAACCCACGTCCGTCAAATCGATACTTGACGCTTCCTTAATCCGGAAGTGCTTTCGATCGCTAAGTTGTCGCTAAGCTACAGAACCCATATCGGGACCCGCTGAAATTCTTGATAAGCTGATGTCGGTTTGAGCAACCGAAGAGCGCCATCTACAGGTAACTACTGAGTTCTCTTGTTCACTCTTTAAGCATTTTTAAATCCTTTTGTTAAGCAAATAAATAATTCTTTTTAATTATTCTTATTCTTATAATGCTGGTTATAAGATAACTTGTAATGTATACTTATGCAACTAGCACATGCAGTTGGGGTGAAACAGTTTTTCGTAATTAGTATTTTACTGACGACCTAGTTCTATCTCCGCCATCTCCTTCCAATGTTTATGATCGCTGGCCGCTTCCCACCAGTCCTCCTGGTAGGCATCCATATCGTCACGCCAGCGTCTTTTGGGCCTGCCTCGGCGTCGCCGCCCGTCTTCAGGATCCCAAAATTAAGATTAATAACGCAAAATTAAGAATACTTCACAGCTGACAGGTGTCTAAGACTTTTCCTATTATCACTTCACAGTCTCCGTCAACAAGCTTTATAAAAAAACCGGCTAAGTGAGAGTCGCCCTCGCGTACCGAGGGTTCCGTACAAACCTGTAGGTATATAAGATAGCAGATAGATAGTATTTGATATAATGCTGGTTATAAGATATGAATTTCAATTTAATACCTCAACGCGTTCATGAGAATTAGCTTAGAAATTAGATTTTTTCACATCTTTAAGAGACATTAGACTTGAGTTTGTGATATAAATTCCAGTTTGATACCTTCACGCGTTCTTGAGAAAAAGGGTCTTGACAGACATACGTATGGGAAACAAAGTGATCCTACAAGGGTTTTGTTTTTTCCTTTCAAGGTACGGAACCCTAAAAAAGTTCAATTATTTATGTTTCTAATGGTACGCTTTGTCAGTTAAAAATGCTCAAATGTGACTTGAAAATATAACACTATTCACTTGCCACCGCACGACAAGATGTAATTGAAAACCTTGAATAGCAAAATACTTGTATTCATCTGCGAAAAGAAATGCAACTCTACTGACAATATCTACTAAAACAATCAAATAAAATTCAATGACCCATAAAAAATATTTAATACCATCCCTCAAACGTATAACTTCTATGAATCTTGAAAAATAAATCTCTACAGGTACATTTATACTGCAGGATCTGTATTACACATTAAATTAATTGCTACAAGTACAACTCTATCAAACAAACGCCGCTACGCTAGCGCCAAACAAACAAGCTAATCGTTCAAACTTCCTGCACTGATCACAGCTATTATACTCCATTAATCACTCCCCGTTAGTTCCGTAATGCTGGTTATTGGAGAACTTTGTTATGGATACACCGACCGTGCAACGATGGGGTATCTTTTCGTTTAAAATTTACTTTCATGCCGTGGGGTGCCGGCATTAGAATGTTGCTCATCCTAGCCCGTGGATACAGTAAGAATCTGCCAAGGGTCTGTCTGAAAGATAGGCAGCAGCGTCGTTCCGTGTATCAACATCCCGTACTGCGCTCGCGAACTCGCCTGCCAAGCGTGGTGGGTATGGCAAATACACCTCATGGAGATCCATGAGGGACGCCTGCGTTCAGTAGTGGACGTTACGACTGAAATGATGAAAGTTCAAATTACAATTGTCATACGCGGGTTAAAGGGTTATATAATATAATATTTCTTCCTTGTAATATGTACGCTAAGATTAAAATTAGAAATAAATTCAACCTTTCAATAGTATTTTATCTCTCGTGCGTCTTATAAATATTTTTCTTATTCCTTCTAAATAATATCTCCATCTCTGCAAAGTGTCGTTACATTTTGTGAAATTCCAACACCTCTCAAGCCTGCAGCTGAATTTTTGGGCTGCAGTTTTCATTCCATAGTGAATTTTGTACATGCATCCACTTCTGCAGTAACAACGTTCGTTATTTCACACAATGCCAGCACACCGCGGCTTACTCTTGGAAACGACGTTCGATATTGTATCCTAAAATATGTGTACACAGCAATTTACTATTTAGTAAGCAGTTCCGTGAAAACGAATGAGGAGATGAAGATGAAATTAGGAAAGTTAATACAGTTAAACAAAATAAATAGGAAGTTACAAGCATGTTTTTATGTAAAACTAAGACCACTCTCAGTAATGAGAGTGGTTACTATATCATTTTTAAATTTATTTAACTTATTGTTAAAAATATATATTTGATTAATAAATGGTTGTAAAGACGACACATTCTAACACACTAAGGGATTGTAGTATGACGGTAAGAAACCTGTAAGAAGAAAGTATACTGAAATATGTATCGAGATCTCAGTCTACCTCTATATTATATAGATAGTAAACTAGAGGAATCTACAATTGAGTGAATAATTTTTAAAAAGGTGATCAAGTCAAGGTATTGACGGCGGGTCTCGAGTGATACAAGTTGGAGTTTATTCAATTTCTGACCATATCGGGGGACAATGCACAATACACCCCAATGCGAGACGTCAGCGCAGATCTGGTAACCCCCCCTAGAATTAGAATTAGAATTAAAATTGGAATTGAATTTCAAACTTAACAATGATGGCGTCGGACTCGGGTGCATCGACCACTGGGTGGCTAAGGGGCCGTCTTCACGAGTAAGGGTATCGCGGCGATGTTATCGTCGTGCCACGCGTCACGTGTAAACGATCCTTGACACTGGCAAAATTGTGTAAAACCAAAAGAAACCGTGAAATAAACCGTTTCTTCTAAACGTCGGTCGTTGCGTATTTTCTGAGATGTTTTTGAGGGTATAACATTGATGCACTTGAAGTACGAGCACAAAACCGAGCGAGAACTATCCTTCCTTCATAATTAATTATTTTCAGGTGACGTGAAAAACATCGTGTTTTGAACTGTTAATTATTCAAAAAGTTTATGAAACAGAACATATTTTTTTCCTATCAAAACAAAGGATATTCAATCGTTTAAAATCTAATGGAAAATTGGCTAATTTTGAATATCGTGGCCTTGAAATAGTTGAACGTGGTAGCCAGGCGGACCATAAATCTGAGCTAGCGCGCCCCTGGCTAGCTAGCTCTGTCTAGCTGTTACTTCATAGCTTCAGACGCTGCACTTTATACAGGGCCATTGAAAAGCATTATATATAATATACGTACCTACAATAATACCTGTTCCAGCTAGTCTGTATATTAGAAGCTTTCATGCATACACTGTAGATATGTTTATCCGGGTCAAGTCTGGCATATATTCGTTCTGCCTTTATGGGCAAGATGGGAGAGGCAATATACTACTGCCGGCATCAATATACTTAGAGTTAGGCCTTGCCCAGCACATTAACTACCCTTTAGAGATAGACCCTATACTGGGCCTTAATAAGTAAGATATTAAAGCCACCGATCAAAATAGCTTGTTATTATCGCGTTGTACGATTCGCTTCCTTGCAGCACGTGTTTCCATTGAAAATATTTAAGCGTGGTAGCCAGGCGGGCCATAAATCAGATCTACCGCTCGCTCTCGGCTAGGTTTGTCTTGCTGTTACTTTGTAGCTTCAGACGCGAAGCACTTTATTCACGGCCATAGGCGAATGCTGCACCCTCGATATGTATCGCGATATTTGGATCGTAATCCAGGATCACGATCCAAATATCGCGATACATATTGAGCGTGTAGCATTCGCCATTGAAAACCATTCTGTGTATTCGTTCCTACTATAATACCTGTTCCAGCTAGTCTGTATCATCATTTCAGCCGTAAAAAGTCCACTACTGAAGAGGCCTCCCTCATGGATCTCCATGAGAGGTAGTTGCCATACTCTCCACGCTTGGCAGGCGGGTTGGCGAGCGCAGTACGGGATGTTGATACACGGAGAGACGCTGCTGGCCATCTTCCGGAGGTATCCCTTAGCAGGCTCTTACTGCATCTACGGGCGTGAGAGGAAGGATAACATTCTACTGCCGGCACCCCACGGCTAGTCTGTATATTAGAAGGTTTTATGCTTGCACTGTATGTTTGTCCGAGTCAAGTCTGATAGGGAAGCGAACAGATTCATTAATGTGCCTTATTTTCCGTTAACATAATTTAAATAGGTTTTTTTATATTGTAAGTCGACGTGTCTTTGTTTTGTAATTACAAACTATGGAAATAAATGAATGAACTTCTGATTTTCGTACAAGGAACAAACATTCAAGTTCTTAACTATGGCATAACATAAAAGCCAAATCTCGGTGACCAAAACATCATCTATGCAACATCAGCAACTGGTTTTCATGGCGTACCTACGGAACGCTGCAGTACCTGGGCCATTATGGACTTCGCTTGCCCAGCGCACTTAACCATCCTCTCAACGTAGCGAGCTATATTCAGAACAAACAGTATGAACAGGTCCTTGTAGCTAGCATAGAGGACTTACCCAATAGAGAGGAAATGTCATTTATTTTATCGAAACAACAATACCGCGGTCGCCGTAATTAGCCAGTCACAGGAGGTATCTTTTACAATGAACGCTTGAGAAATCATTTAAAATCTGTACTTAGATTACGATCTGGACACATCCCTTCAATCAAATTTACTTTCCTCATGAAAATTAATAAGTTGCATCACAGTTATTATAATACACTCAAGGTATATAAGATTGAAATGGCGGCTCAGTCACACTTTTTTGGTGAAGCAGCTACAGAAATGAAGATAAGTTGATTTGGTAATATTACAATTCTTATGTTAAGTGCTTAGACTATTCTAAGTGTTCCGTGTTGCTAAAATACCAAATACTGTAGAAATCCTATTAAACTCGTTTCATTGTTTTTGTGTCAATAACTAGAATAAAGTCTAACCAATTAAGCCCTAAGTTGGTAGATATATTATGTCTATAATAAATTTACATAGATAAGTATGTGCTTGTAGATTCTTCTATCCTACAATTAACATAATTTAACGATTGTGCTCTGATAACTGTGTGATAGGTTATTTGTTTGGTACTTAAACATACTAGCATGTGTTAAGTAATATATAATCCACCCTCATCCTCTGCTGTTAGGCTTAGCAGATAAGACTAAACAGGTTTGCTGCCTCGCTTGATAGGTCTTGGTAGATAAGCAGTATGTACTTATTTATTTAGGAAACTCTAGGAATATACCTAAGGACTAATACTAAATCTGACAAACGCGTCTATACCTACTCTCACTCCTACTGGTCGTAAGTTTTAATACTGACAGTACATAAATTGTCGATATGGTTCTTAAAAATGCACTTTAAGAACTCGGAATCTTTATGACCACCGCCATCTGCTGGTAACTCTGATTTCATGGTAATAAAGGTTCCTTTTGTGGCCGTTAGGTAATCTAAGAAGAAAATAATAATGACCGCCTAAAAATTTAACTTAAAGCGACGTTAAGTCGGCTTGGTAAATCGATTTAGAGGTAACTGGAAGCTTTTAACGGTTAACAGCTTTTAAATGGCAATAATTTGTTTACCTGTGTGTCAGTTGCAAGAGCCCTTGAGTCAGACAACCTCTGTGGTGCAGCCGGCGAAGGTTCGCCTGCGACGCAAGAGCTTACGGGTTCGATTCCCGCCTCGGGGCAAAATGTCTGTACGATCTGCAAATAATTTGTTTCGTAGTGTTCTGGATGTTTATCGTTATATAATAAAAAATATCTATCTATGTATGTATTCATTTATATCAGTCACCTAGTACGCATAACGCAAGCTCTGCTTAGCTTGGGACTAGATAATGTTGTGACTAGACTATTTATTTATTTAGTTTGTTCCTTTATGTATTCGGCGTTGGTTCGTATCCCACTTCTAAATCATTAACTCAGACGTCATGTACAGCAAATAAATGGATGTTCCCGTACAAAGCCCTAATAATTCATACCAGAGTAAAAATACTTTATTTTTATTTATTCAGGATAACAAACAATTACACTCAAGCATTACTAAACACAGAAATAGTACTTAGGTAGTAGTTATATAAGCGCAATCAACCCCGTTGTCCACGGGTGGGTATGTAAACAAACATGGGCAAATACGGTGTGAAACTGAGAACAAAGTTAAACAAATGTTTTTAGTTTAGTGCGTGAAGAGATTATAAAGATTAACCGCGCGGTTAGCAATAAGTGTGGGTTTAATACAGTTAGTAGTAGGTGTGCAAACTAAATAATGCAGGAAGACAAAAACAACAAGTAATTACCATGATAGCTGGACCTATTGACGGCGGGCTGCCTCTGAACTCGGTCCTGCAAAGCTTAGTATGGAAACTTCCATTATTCCTCAATTATTCGATCGTTATTCATACAACACACTTTTCCATCCTCTTCTTATTTGTTGACTTCTGTGACTAGTGGTCTTTATTATTTTATAGACGCGATTTTTTATTAAATTATTGATAGGTAGGTTTTATATATATCTAAAAAACCTTGTTTTTAGAAATGTTTAAATTAAGATTAGATTAGATGAGATTTCATTTATTGACATACAAGTTAACCTTTATAATAACAGTCGAGGCCAGCCTTCAACATCCTTACCTGGTATGTTATATTCATTGATATGGATGTTCTTGATATACTATCATTATTTTATTGACACGATTTTTTGAAAATCATTACTAGGTACTTCATTATATCACTTTGTGTGCAACCACACATCAAATTGTACGACACCCACCCCTTCAATTATACAGTCTAGAATCCAGGGTTGCCACTTCGTTACGCAATAAGACTTGACAACTTGGAAAGTGTTTTGGATGAATCATTTCAGCCGTAAAACGTCTACTACTGATCACAGGCCATGGATCTCTATGAGGGGTAGATGCCACACTCACCTCGCTTGCCATGCGGGTTAGCGAGCGCAGCGCGGGATGTTGATTCACGGTAAGACTGCTGCCCATCTTCCAGAGGTATCCCTTAGCAGGCTCTTACTGCATCTACTGCATGAGAGGAGGGGTAACATTCCTATGCCGGCACCGCACCGCATATAACTGATATTAGCTGATGGAAATTCAGTAGGTGGCGGGTTCTATCCCAACTGAGAGACGACCCACCACACTATAGAGACACTAATTTTAATAAATAAATGATTGATTGATTAATTGAATAGTTGGTGCTGTATAAATAGAATACATTTAAAAAAAAATGTGTAGCACTTTCAAAACAGCTCCAACATTTTATGAAGGCTGAATATTTTAATTTTTTAATCATTATCTCAGGCGTAGGACTGATGTCTACGTCCACTGCTGTTCATAAGCAACCCTCGTAAATCTCTAAATTTATTATTAAGAGTTATTACTGTACTCGTCACGCTTGGCAGGCAAGTTGGTGAGCGCAGTACAGGATGTTGATACACGGAAAGATGCTGCTTCTCTGATAAAGATGATGTCTTCTATGTTAGCAAATCCTGGCTTAGTCTGTTAAGAAAATGAAGCAAACAAGATTATTCATGATTAATTAAACCTATAACCCTAATAACATTAATAGACATCCCTAACCGGGCTTAAGTTCCCAGGGTTGCCACTGTCACATACGCAACACTCTTCAAACTAGTAAAGCCTTTAAAATCGGATGAATAGATGATTATATATGATTCTGGAAGATTGGCAGCAGTGTCTTTCCGTGTATTAACATCCCGTACTGCGCTCGCCAACCCATCTGCCAAGCGTGGTGAGTATTGCAACAACCTTTCATGTTCAGTATCTAGTGATCCAGGCTTTGGTCCAGCAATGGACGTCTGAGATGATTTATCAAGAAAGAAAAACCTATTGTTGCACGGCCAGATTGACGAACCAACTGGAAAAAAAAGTTCACGTACTCCGATTAATCGAACAATGCGGTCGAACCACGTGGCTAGAAGCGAAAGTCAGCGGCACATACCACTCGGCCAAACGGCTTTTTAACTACTGTCTGCCTGTCTGTCCTGTGTGTGTGTCGGCGACAAAGCGAGTCTATGGATCCTTTTAGTACTACGGAACCCCAAAAATTAATAAGTCAATAAGTAAAATTCTATAAGTAAAAACTTCGGCGCCACTGAAAACCAGTGCTGTGTCTGAATACAGCACACACTGAGTTGGCGATCGATTTATGTCTTTTATTTACACTTTTTAATATTTTAAATTACTCCCATACCTTGTAAACATTTAAATCGATTTTAAAAATGACCGCATGAAAACCAGCTTTTAAATTAAAAAATAATTACTCCTTAAAGAATTATGGTGTCACAGACAGAAACACACACATTGCGTTAATTTTTTTTTATTTTATACTTGTTCCTTTTTTTTCTAAAACTACGACACGTAGGCACTCATTAACAGACTGAGACACCCCTAACCGGCCGTCAGTTCCCAGGGTTGCTACCATCTGTCACGCACGCAACAATGCCTCGCCACAATAGACATTATTCAACCTGTAATTATTTACTGGCAACACCTGGATGGTACCGCTGAAAGGGTTAAGTGATTAGTTTATGACAACTATTCGAAGTTCAAATGTTCAGAGTTCAGGTGGCACATGAGTTGTATAAATATCTTTGTTACTTTGAAATTACCTAATTTAGAGGTAATAAACACATTCTAAGTTACAGGGTTTAATAGCATATTATGTTTGTTTGGTTTGGGGCTAGACTTGGAGTTTAGAGCATAATACCTTTTTTTTGACTACTTTGCTGTCGATTCTGTTGTAGCGCTTTCTGAAGTTAATCATAATTATATTGACATATAATCTCGTAATCATCGTTGTCAAACGTCAATTAATTAACAGCAAGGAATTGACGTTTGACAGATATGATCGTGAGATTGTTAAGCCTGTTGCAAACCTGTCACGAGATACGTGATCAGTCTGCGGGAAAAGAATGAAAATCCTGGAATACTAGGTAAGGTTCGTATCTCGACAAAGCAGCGACAGAAAGTTTCAGCAACTTTAAATCTCCGTAGTCGAAGTAGAACTTTGTGGAATGGACGTGCCTACTTCATCAATTTGAAGTTTAAATTCATGCTCTCGACTTCACAGCGAATGTAAATTTTGTGATGTTAAGTACCTAGTTGAGATCAAAGCAAATAAAACCGGCTAAGAGCGAGTCGGACTCGCGCACCGAGGGTTCCGTGCCATCATACAATATAATATATGATAAAGGCGGTTTATATATGTATGTTGGAGAACCTTGACCGCGCCATCTCTTGTCTCATAGCGGAACTTATGTAGATTTTTTACATTTTCGATATTTACTAAAAAACTATGCAAATTAGAGAGTTTGGATAACCTTCCTGTGGCGGTACACCCAAGATAGCGGATATTTTTTTTAAAGTACTCCTATAATATGGGTAACACATGAAAGGGCTTGCTGAGAATAACCTAAAATAAATTATAAGTAAAAAATTTTTTAACAAACAAGCTTTTATTTCAACGAAACCACTAAAAATAATAAAATAAACATTTTTCATTAAAGTTTAATGTCTACTTAAAACGTCTTTACACATTACCTCTATAATGAAATAAAAGCTTGTCGCGTAAGGTAGGTATCTATTATAGATGATTTATACAGCGCAAATGGTATTCGTGCTGTATGGGTCGCTGCCAGTGCCTTTAGATGTATTAGGCTTCTGGAACACCTATATCATCCTCTCAGCTAAGTCAGACGTGTTGGCCGTGTGGTAAAACTTTCAGTCCGAAGGGATTTTTCTTTCCTATAAAGAGATAATATCTCTTTATAGGAAAGAAAAATCCCTTGCATATTATGCACATTTAACACGTGCTTTAATCATGGGGAAACTTCCGGCTTAGTTAGCTTCAGACGTATTGAATCGACACATAGAACCATCGCTTGAGTTATTTTTGCAGAAGACTATTCTGTTTAAGTTATTTTAGTTCTGTTTTTTATCAAGATTTCGCCGTATTTTTCTTTTATTTTTCTAGATCGCGCAATCGAAGCGTTTCAGGTTTTAGGGTAGGTATACCGGGAGTGTTCTTTTTTGTATCGAGCTTGACAGGTGTCATTGGTAAGTTTAAAACAGTAAGTACCTTTATCCTTCCAAGACGTCAGTATATTGGTAGGATTCGTACAACTATATATTTACTCCCAAACTCAGCAAAGCTTGTGCTAAGGACCTATACTTCTGTGAAGGCACCGTAAACTATGGCCAGACTTCCGACATTACAAACTGAAGTCTCAGTTTCCCGACAAGAGCCTTGCTGTTGAGTTATGGTAGCTACGTGTAAGGCCGTGAGATGCCGGCAGTAGAAAGTTACCTCTCCTTTCTTGAAAGAAAAAGAAATAAAGAAAGAAACTGTTTATTTGCACCAAAGTCATAATAACAATATTATACACATAAAATTATAATTATCTTAAGTTTACATTGGCACAAATCAGTCACCACTCAGCATAACCAGAAAGAGCATTGCCGTGGATCTTGCCCGTGGATGTAGTAAGAATCTGCCAAGGGATACCTCCGGAAGATCAGCAGCGTCTTTCTGTGTATCAAAATCTCGTACTGCGCTGGCAAAACGCCTGCCAAGCGTGGTGAGTATGGCAATAACTTCTTATGATCAGCACTTGAATATTAATGTGTGTAATTTAGTACCGAACTATCCACTAGGGCCGCTGTCCAATTTTTTATACATTTAATAACTACAGTCGCTAGCGAGTATAGATTGTGATTGGTAGATCTACAGAATATAGAGGTTTTTATTTAGCTTTACAGCAAGCAAATGGAATGGAATGAAAGAATGAATATATTTATTTGATTCACAAAAAAACAGCACACACAGAAAACCATATGATACACATTTCGGTACATTTAGAAAACAAAAAGAATAAAAAAGGTAGGTACAATTACAGGCAAAACACAATATAAAGTTAACAGCTAAACAACATTTAAAACCTACCTACCATTATATGATACCATATATTATGGTAGGTAGTAGCTTCGTAATAAATACTGTGGGGTGTCCGGTGACAGGCCCTACCTACGAGTAGCTAGTAGATATACAGTCTGACACCGTGGCAGCACAAATTACTGGCGTGCATTCGTCATACATCAGAACATAGTGGTTTTTATACAGCTTTACAGCTTCAGTGCGGGTACTGTATCGGGTTGTTTTATAAGGGATTATAACATAGATTGCAAGCATTAAATTAAAATGAAATGATAAAGTGACTTTTAAGTTCTTGCAATTTAAACGAACTTATCTTACTCTACTCGTAGAACCAAAATACTATACCCAAAACTCAACTTGCGTACGAGACAAACCTAAATATTTTTTTTATTTTCATAAAAATAATTCATTCAATTTTTAACGAAGAAAACCGACTTGATATTATAAATTCCAAGACAGAAAACACTGAAAACGTACTTGTTAAAAAAAACAATCAAATTGAGAACCTCCATCATTCTGAAGTCGGATAAAAAGAGATTTTATCCCATAATGTTACATAAAAATTTCGGACACTTTAGCCAGCTCAATCGTTTATAATCTTATCAACATTCTGGCACTACCATCTTTATAAAAAATCTTTGCGCAAAAGAATTCATCACGTGTCAATATCCAGAAATCAAATAAAATAAAAGTATCAAAACATATATTTTTTTGGAATCCTATAAATTTTCTAAGAAATGATTTTAATAGCACCCGTGGCCTTTATAGAAGAAGAAGAATGATATTTGAAGTCCACAGCTTATTCGGTCATAATCTCATAAAAATTCTGCAACTCCCTATAAAACAATTCCCCGCGCAAAAGAATTCATTACGTATCAACTTCCGGAAATCAAATAAAATTCTTTTTATTTAATGTCCATAAATTAAGCGAGGCGAAGCTCAACACGATGAATAAATAAATGCAAAAAGTGTGAATGGTTCTTCGGAAAAGCTGGTGATTGTCGGAGTTTCGTGATAATTAAATAAATTCTGAAAAGACTCTGCTGTTATTTGTTTGAGCCCTGGTATTTTTGTACCTTGCCCGTTCTGACAATATTTACTTGGAACCTTCTCAGTATTTCAAGAAGGAATTGAATTCAAGATAAGAACATTTTCTTTATTTGATGAATAAATCACTAGATCGCCGTAGGGCGTCGGCAGCAAACAGATGTTCCGCCTTTCTTGCCCGGGATGCAGTAAGAATCTGCCACGTTATACATAAAGTGTACCAAATCGGTTCATAAACGAGTTAATTCGAGATTATTTAAAAAAATTAACTTTTAGCTGATATCAAAAAAGTAAGAGAAACCCTTCCTTTTTTCCCAAAAAAAAGCCGGCGAAAAGTATTTCACATTTCCCATTACTTCCGCAAGTCAAACGGAACCCCAAAATAAAACCGTGAAAAATTCACAAGGCAAATTTTATTAAGCCTGATTACTGGTACCACCGAGGTAACTTGTAAAGCGCTGGTGTTTTTGTTAAATTCAGGTATTATCCGCGTAACAATCTTGAAAGATAAATAAATTGTGAGTTTTCTGGATTAAACCCGAGCCTTTGTTATATTAATTTAACAAAGAAAAATAATAAGCTTATTAAATACTGTTGCCGCTTTATGAACTTTACAGATACGTGAATAATTTCTACTTAATGAACCCACCCATGTACCGCAAATACACAATAGGTATTCGGTATACACTCCTATATTCGTATTAATTAATCTGTGCCATGTCGCCGTGGGGTGCCGGCAGTAGAATGATACCCCTCCTCTCATGCCCATGGATGCAGTAAGAGCCTGCTAAGGGATACCTCCGGAAGATGGGCAGCAGCGTCTATCCGTGTATCAACATCCCACTGCGCTCACCAACCCGCCTGCCAAGCGTGGTGAGGCAACTACCACTCATGGAGATCCATCAGTGGACGTTTTATGGCTGAAATGATGAATGTGTGCCACAGATATTGTAAAAAATTATGTAGAATAACCATTATTTATGTACATACTATATGCATATTGAGTATTATAAATTCGCAAATGTATTGTATTTCAAAAAAGGTAAAAGAGTACAAAGGTTTTTTATTTATACGACTTAATGACGATACAAGCCCATGGTAAAGCGGTAGTAAGGCCTTTGCATCTATTGAACATGATTTATACAGCTTCACCAACTGGTAATCATGCTGTACAGGACGCTGCAGTGCCCGGGACATTGTTAGATGGATTAGGCTTGCCTAGCACCTATACCATCCTCTCAGCTCAGTCAGCTATTAGTCAGAGGAAAGAACAGGTCAATACGTCTGTGCTAATTAAGCCGCGGGTTTCCTCACGATGTTTCTTTCACCGCTAAAGCACGTGTAAGTATGCACATGCAAAGGGGTAAACTCTACCTAATACAACTGCAATACCGTGGCGTTAACAAAGGTTTAAAAATAATAATATTAAAAAAAAATTATTGACTTCAAATGATAAACTCTCGATTTATCATGGATCACCCATTCGAACAGGGTGTAAAAACAGGCAAATATTTTGTAGGGAAACATAAAACCGAATCATAAAGTTAAATGGTCATAAAACTTCACCTTGAGGGACTCCAGTAATTACTATTACTTACAATTATTTAATTCCTCATGGATCTCATAATCAGAATCGAGTTAATAAAAATATAGGAAACTTGGCGGGTTAATCACATAAAAACACAAAAAACATACATTTGGTTTAAGAACCTCGTTCTTTTTGAAGTCGGTTAAAAATAAAAGACAACTTGAGAATCTGATCATTCGAAATATTTAACTCCTTAAATTCAAGTCTTTAAGTATAAAAATAAAACATTAATTTGTATGTATTCTTTATTAAAAAGTTAATTCGAATATTCGACTGAAATGGCGATTAAAGCTCTTCCAAATTTGAATTGAACGAATGCGGCATTCCAAATTCGTTCTTGAATGCGAAAATTAAATTGTTAGACGCGCCCTGACACTAAAAACTGTGGCATTGTCTAGATATAATAAAACCGGGCAAGGGCGAGTCGGACTCGCGCACCGAGGGTTCCGTGCCATCATACAATATAATATATGTATATGATAAAGGTGGTTTTATATTTGTTGGAGAACCTTGACAGCGCCATCCCTTGTCTGATAGCGGATTATGTAGATTTTTACACTTTTGATGATTTCTACATAAGTATGATAAGTAGAGAGTTTGTAATAAATTTCCTGTAATCTTCAAAAACACTTCTATTAGCTATTAAAATATCTCGGGTTAATCTAATATATTCGGGATTAATATATTTAGGGTAATATATTCAGGATGTTGTTGGGTCTGCCTCGCTTCTGTAGTGCATCAGGGATGTTTGCTGAATATCAAACTGATGACTTCAGTGCCATCATTCGCAAAAAATCTACATCCCTGATCTGCAGAATGAGCGATAGTCGCAACAGCATCCTGAAAACCATAGCAGATAGATACTCTTCGCCGCTGTGGGCAGGCCTGGTTCGCAGAGTGACCCCGGAAAAAGTCCCGCTACTCTGGTGAGATCACTCTGGGAATTAGTCCTGCGTTAAATAAATTTTTGATTTTTATGTCTCGATTTGCTTACTAACCATTTACTGTATTTTTACTGTGTATTACTAACCCCATATGGATGTGTGTTGTCCGAAATAAAAGTTTTTTTTTTTTTTTTATCTCTGCAAATGCGTAACTTTTTCGCATCTTATCCATGGCGGCAAATGTGCTTTACTTCTCGCGATCCGACAGTCTGTGCCGACGCTGTAACGGGGGTGATTAGAAGTGCAATGGAGGATCTTATTCCTTTCACCGATACTTCACCTCCCGACAGAGCTCCCCCGTGGTTTAATTCCGCGTGTGCCAGTGCATCAGCGCAAAAATGCGCATGTTCGCGCAGGCGCGCGTGGACGGGTTCGCCGCCTGCTGCAGAAAGGAAGCAGCCTCATTGCTAAACAGAGTGCGCGGGAGTACCAACACCATCCTGAGGGTAATAGCGGATACGTTCGATGGAGTGATGTACAAACACTCCATCACTATGTTGACGTAATAATTTTTATTTGTTATTTTTATGTGCACGTAATATAGCCCTAAGTAATTTTTTGTACTAACATATTATGGATCTGTGTAATCTGAAAAATAAATGAATTATTATTATTATTATTAAAAACACGTGGCACATCTCGCGTGCGTTGAAGCTCGTAACAGTTAGGCCACGGATACATCGCTGAAGTAAAAAGCCTTTAAAGCTTTGGTCTGGTGATCATGACGCAAAACGTTGCGGTATGCGGTATGCGTTGCCGGACACTCAATCATATGAAAAACGTCGAGAATGTTCTCTTGTTCCGTCGCAGTATGCGTCAGCGGCGAGGGGCAAGCGCGGTGAAGTGGGGAGGTGTACTCCCCAGTGCACAGCGCGGCGTCATTCTCGGTTCAACGCTGCGGTGTGCGGTGTGCGTCACTGGTCAATATGGAATTTTTCGAAGACAATTTAATAGAATTAGTTCGCAACTATCCTTCTTTATATAAAAATAAAGACAAAAAAACAGTAGTACAGTGGTAGCTGCGGCAAAATCAACTGACCACCTCTCCGCAGGGACGCTAAATGCTGCGTCGTGACGCGCTGCGTTGCAGCGCATACCGCAGCGTTGTGCGTCATGATCACATTAACAAAGCCGCCTTTAACAAGTCCCTCAAGAAGTAAAAGATAAAAATATGTTTGTTTTGTCACTTGTTACGGACAGTTAACAAAATTATAAAATTATTCTTAGAACTAAAAAGTGACAAAAAAGGTCACCATTCAGCTTGTGCTGTGGCAAAGTAAATTATACCACAGCGCTGGTCTTCCATGGTCACCTTGTTTGTGATAGATGGCATATCCACTGAGCACACGCAACAAAACATAACATTATAAAAAAAAAGGTATCAAAAAATAATTATATCAAGTACAGAGACGATATCATTCATAGATAAACACATTTAACAGTAAAAGGGATAAAGGATTTTATGGTAAGTAACAATATATAAGTTGCTTAGGTAGGCTAGCTTCGACCGAACTAGCCGTTTAAGCAGAGCTTGTGTTATGGGTACTAGATGACTGACATGCTTAATACATTATACTACATAGATAGATATTTTTTTATTATATATGTACCTATAGAAAAACACCCAGAACACCCTGAACAAATATCTGCAGAGCATACAGACATTTGTTCCGAGGCGGGAATCGAACCCGCAACCTCTTGCGTTGCAGGCGGACCTTCGCCCGCTGCGCCACAGAGGTCGTCTATAAACATTTTGGTTAAAATTTAAGCTATGACAATATCAAAAAAGTTCATTTAGTGTTTCATCATCATCATTTCAGCCACAAAACGTCCACTGATGAACACAGGCCTCCCTCAAGGATCTCCATGAGGGGTAGTTGCCATACTCACCACGCTTGGCAGGCGGGTTGGTGAGCGCAGTATGGGATGTTGATACACGGATAGACGCTGCTGCCCATCTTCCGGAGGTATCCCTTAGCAGGCTCTTATTGCATCCATGGGCATGAGAGGAGGTGTATCATTCTACTGCCGGCACCCCACGGCTATTTAGTGTTTAATGGTTAAATAATGTAGTCGGATATTCGTAGGTTAAAATTTCAAAGAATAATAATAATAAGAATAATTGCCCACATTAATATAATTCGTACATCAGTTAACTTTACATCATTTCAGACGTAGAACGTCTACTGCTGAACACACGCCTCTCTCATGGATCTCCATGAGGGGCAGTTGCCATACTCACCACGCTTGGCAGGCGAGTTAGCGAGCGCAGTATACGGAAAGAGGCTGCTGCCTTTCTTTCTTTCTTTTTTCTTTTCCTTTGGCAGATTTATACAGCATCCGCGGGTAAAAGAGGAGGGGCAATATTCGACCGCCCGCACCACAAGGCCCCAAATTTATTATCCCAAAAAAGTATTAAAACTCAATGATTGATGTAATTCGTGTAATTCAATCTAGCTTTCCAGACTAAGCTGAAATTAACATCACACCAAAAAGAGATCTCTTACGTTTTTTAAATGTAAATCTCCCGCTCAAATAATCTCAGAGGAAATCAATTACTTCCTAAAGACAAAATGCAAAGCAGCGTATGGAGATAAGGTAATTGCAAAATATAAAACGCCAATAAGCTACAAATCTCCGGGGCCTGAAGTTTGAATGCTAATCGCAATCCAATAGGAGATTTGCTTCGAAGTTTCGTTATGAAACATACGGGTTATATTTCTGTGCGTGTTGTGCCAAAAATTCATTTACAAAACATCTTTGTTATTATTTCACGTGATAAACGGGTTTTTTACTCACGACTTAATATTTTTGATACCCCTTTTCCGCCCCTTCGCAATCATAATGAGAATATTATTAAAACTTTAAATAACATTTGAATAAACGTTATCGAAGTTTCCCAAACGCGAGTTCCGAGTTCGATGCGAAACTTCGCAACGTCTTTTCGTCCAACATACCTCAGTGAAATGAAACCCATGAGGGAGGCCTATTTTCAGCAGTGGTCGTTTTCCAGCACGCTTCGGTCACGGTCTGTGATGATCATTTGAGAACTTTGCAGGAAAAATAAACCAGGTAAATTTATTATATTCAATTTATTTAAAAAAATACTGGGTCTTTTATATTTTCGGCAGGCTTGCAAGTAAAATAATATTTGATACATCTTGCTTTGTATCTTGGTATGCATATCTGTGTGTTTCCTACGCTCTCCTGGGTGTGCTAAGTCGTGCGAAGTTTGACATGTGGCCAAAAGAACCCGCGTTCGGGGAGGTCTAAACATTTCTAGCTCAACTTTTATTTCAAGAATTTTACGAGTTTTTCATTTGTTTCATTACGTTATGCTGGAAATGGAACGTAAAAAAATATAAAAAACTTTTGATAAGACCAAAGTAGTTCCAGGAAAAAATACTTTGTGGTTTGTTGAGACTTCTTTATGAAAGTCGGTTGAAAAAGAAGACATGAAACTTGGCTAAGGCCAAACTA
Organism: Pasiphila rectangulata; assembly: GCA_963082625.1. NCBI lineage: Eukaryota > Metazoa > Arthropoda > Insecta > Lepidoptera > Geometridae > Pasiphila > Pasiphila rectangulata. The sequence goes on from OY720239.1 coordinate 22,009,370, forward strand.
ATTCTTTGGGGTTTTGGCCTCGATTCTAAAGAGAAACAAATGTATTGTTCGTCACATAAAAAATATCTTAAAATAAAGTTGTTATTAATTCTAGCCAAGACTTATATTTTAATGTTAGTGCAGAAGCAAGAGGTATTTATCTGTCTTATTGAATTTACGAGAACATTCTTAATTATTTTAAGACCGCCCATTGTATGTTATATTTGTATGTTATATTTGTCTGTGTTTCTCTTTGTGAAATTTATGTTATATAGTGAATGTACAATAGAGAGTTTATCTGTCTATCTATCTATTTTCTTATATTCTATTTTTTTTAATGAAGCCATATTTTTTTCAAATTATAAAAAAAAAATTACTTTATTCATTTTTAAATCTTTTTTCAAAAGTTTATTTTTAAATCATTTCTTATCGCCAAACTCAAAAATACTTTTATTGAAGTGCGTCCGCAGGGGCCGATATTTAGCAAGCTTCTATTTAGCTTGCCCTGTATGTTAACAACAACAAACATAGTTACAAACGTACATACTATGATGTATGTATGTTTGGATGTAACTATGTTTGTTGATGGAATCTTGCAACTCAATTTTGCATGCATGTTTTCTTTGGATGCAACAATGCATGGTCAGCTATGTGACGTCACTCGGAATCCAACATGGCGGAACACCCAAGACGGCGGACTACTTATTTTAAATGTACTCCTATAATATGGGTATCAAATGAAAGGGCTTGCTGAGAATAATTAAAAAAATGTAATGACGTCACTCTGAATCTATAATGGCGGAACACCAAAGATGGCGGACTCGTAATTTTTATACTCTTACAATATGGGTATCAAATGAAAGGCCTTGCTGAGAGTTACTCGAAAAATTAAATGACATCACTTTAAATCCAACATGGCGGTATACTCAAGATGGCGGACTAATTCGAAAAGTGAAACAACGTCACTCTTAATCCAATATGGCAGAAGACTCTCTTGGGTAGCGACTAGCGGACTAGGTTTTTTAGGATATCAAATAAAATCAAATTAAGATAGCACTTAAACAAGTGGACCGATTTGAATGCCGTTTTTTTGTGTGTGTGTCTGTCAGTGGCATTGGCTTTACTCGTTTAAGATAGCTCTTAAAAAAGTGGGCCGATTTGAATGCGGGTTTTTGTGTGTGTGTGTGAGTGTCTGCCTATCACAATAGCAACACACTTAGCGTTCAAACTTATAACACTATTTTTGTGGCATAGCTTAATGAATACAGTTAGAACCGTTAAAGTAATGTAAGGAAATCGCAAAGAGCTCGCATTCTAAGAGCTTGTTCATACAAAGAGCCATGAATATGCGATGGCACTGTCAACGGTTTAAGAGATGTAAATAAATTGCCCACTTAGGCGGAGGTCTTAAAAATGGGCATTAAAGCCATTACGGGAATGGGCAAAGTAACGGTCGGAGAAAAGGGTAGGTTTTAGGATGTTTTAGTTTTACGTAAGGGTGCGGTTATACTGGCCGTTAAAGCCTTATGGAATATACCTATAATCTTCAATGATCGCAGTATGGAGGAGGCGGGTGATTTATAGGACCTAAAAGCACTTTAATGCGTGTTGATAATTCACAATGACATTCAGAGTGTAGTTTATTTTGTTACGAATCGAATGGCAAAAATATTACAAGCCACTTTAGTCCCTAAAATGAACAAAACAAAGTCTTCGTTATTGTTCTGGGTCACCGGCGTCCGCGCGATCCCTTACGGAGCGAAACTACGTTCGGTCACCGGCGCGTCTGGTGTATCCTTCGACGGTAAAGAGACCGTGTCGGCAGTGTGGTACGTACACCCGACTATCGATCCAAAGTCATGGGTTTGATGCCAGCCGTGAACCAATGGATTTTTCTTTATAATAAAGAAATAATTTTGAAAGTCGGTTTAGTAGTTTTCGAGTTAATTCGTTACAAACATACAAATCTTTCCTCCTTAAAATATTACTAGCCGCACTACGCGGTTTCACCCGCGTAGTTTCCGTACCCGAGGGAATACGGAGATAAAATATACCCTATGCTACTCAGGGATAATGTAGCATGTAGTTCTACGGTGAAAGAATTTGAAAATTAGTCTGGTAGTTTTTGAGTTTATTCGTTACAAACATACAAAATACAAATCTTGCCTCTTTGTAATATTGAAAGATTATAGATTAGTAAGTAAGATGAATAAGTTAGTAAGAAGATTAGCGAGCTGCAACCGTAACTTGCGTGATACAGTAACAAACTGCCACATACAGACATCAAGACACACACATATATCGGTCAAATAACACCCCTCTTTTTGTCGGGAGTTAAGAAAACAGCAGAACCACGGTGGTTAAGGCATGGATATCCGTACCGCTCCGTAATCGGACTTCTATCTTATTCTGACAAAACGTGTTTGTGGTAATGATGAGAGAGAGAGAGAGAGAGATAAGTTTATAAGAATTATATTTAATTTACAAAAACAAATGTACAAACCTAAATTAAAAGTAAACACTTACGTAATAAGGTGTTATCACTTTAATTAGTGTCATAAAAAGTGTCAGTAGGCATACAATTAAAGAAACCTATGCCTACCGTGCTAGTACAAGACTGTGTTACGGCGAGGCAACTAACATTCCCATCCCGTACATCTACGGACCAGTTTAGTGCGCACAAATAGCAGTTATGTGCAAAAGACAATAGACGTGCCATATAGTAGCAAGGTACGCGCGAGCTGATCGCGGAGTTTTGCTGTTGTTTTGATACTATACCCTCTATACATACAGGGAGTGGAAAATAACTGAGTCACTTAAAATATTCGACATCTTATGTTCAAAGTCCCCGTTTCAAATTTCGCTTTAACATCGTATTTTATTCAGTATAAATTCTCAAAGAAATCTAAAAAAACACAAAACCTTTATCTTCTTCTAAAGTTGAGGTAATATTTTTTTACACCAACGGGTAGATAAATTTTCTATGAATTATTATTGCAAATACGACCGTGCGCAAGGATTACTTTAAACTCTTCCTACAACGGGGCACGAGGAACGAAACTCTCAAAGTCATTGGCTCACTACACTGCTCAAACGAATTTCCAGTGTGATAGAGCCCTTACGAAAACGGCGAAAGAGGGCAATGAATTTGAGATTGGTACCTACCTTTAAGGTGGAGTTTGGCTTCACGGTTTCATTCAGTGCAATGTTATCGCACTTTGTTTAACACGTTCTTTTGTTAATGTGTTAGAATGAATTAATCTATATATTGATTGATGTCTTCTAGGCCGATTTCGGCCATGGCGTCTTAACTTTTGTTTACGTTTTATAAGGATGAGCTTCGTTCGTGTGCTCTGATGTGGCTAATGTACCCTATTTTGGCTTTTAAACTGCGTCTGCAGTAATTACACGTCAGGGTATTATTTTCGTAGTGATAGAGGATGTTTTTTTTTTCGAATTGACAATATATTATGTTGTTGACCGCAGATGGCCATGACAACGTTACGGGACTATGGCGAGCGCAGAAGGCGCCCAGCCGCAAAAGTAAGGTTGGGGCAACAAGCTCAAGGGCACCACTTAGGTTCGAACCACGGCTTGGACTGTTGCCAGATTTTTGTGTGTAGTAAAGGTTAACGTCCAGATGCAAAACTGCACCTTAAGACGGAAGAGTGTATTCTTCGGCTCCGCCGGCGGGACCGGTTCTTGAATGTGTGCCTAGCAGCTAATGCGGGACGGGTTGACGTCACCTCCGGGTTAGCAGCGGTGAGCTCGTCAACGGGCAAGCTGAGAACGTGTCTCGGTCGACGGAGGAAAGAACTCGTGGGCAATGGCTCTATCGGGTAATATTTAGTACAGAGGATGTTTGAAGGCGGTCTGCTTTTAACGTGCTTTTTTCCGCTTTTGTCAGTACCTCAGGTAAAATCTATATAATCATCATCATTATCAAAGCCGTATGACGTTCACTGCTAGACAAAGGCCTCTCTCACAGACTTGGCGATCCAGGTACTGATGTTGAGGGGTTGTAGCCGTACAAGAAAGACGCTGCTGCCTATCTTCCGAAGATATCCCTTAGCAGATTCTTACTGCATCCTTGGACAAGAGAGGAGGGGTGGCATTCTACTGCCGGCACTCCACGGCATAATAGCATAAAACTTCTTTAATCCCCTAGTGATTAACTCGTTGAGTAAACTCTTCGGAAACTTTATCTAGAGATGTGAACAACTTAACGAGAGCTAAGGCCAAGGAAAGCTTTGTAGATGTCATAATTTTCTTGTTCAGTCTTTTATTTCGTGGGGTCGGCACAAAAACCGGTTGTTTTAGGGTTCCGTAACCAAAAGGCAAAAACGGGACACTACTTAGTAAGACTACGCTGTCCGTCTGTTCGTCTGTCCGTATGTCTGTCACTAGGCTGTATCTTATGAACCGTGATAGCTAGATTGTTGAAAATTTCACAGATGATGTATTGTTATTGCTGCTATACATACTCACAAAACCCATAAAATACATATTTTTTTGGGGGCTCTTACACAAGAAACGTGATTTTGATTGAATAATGGTACGGAAACCTTCGCGCGCGAGTCGGACTCGCCCTTGCCTGATTTTTTCACAATTACGACGCTACTGGTGGCCGCACCATAATCATGTTTTCGGATTGATTTGGAGGAGGAATCGACTTTAAAAAGAAAGAGCTTCTCAAGTCGTTGTCGTGTAGTAATAATAGTAGCTGTAGAGTAGTAAGTAGTAGTGGTTAGTAGTAGCAGTATGAACTTTATCTAGAGATCATCTAGTGAAGGACTTAACGACAGCTAAGCCCAAGACTAGGGAGAACTTTGTCGATGTTATCATTGTTAATCTCTTTATTTTGTGTTATAATTATATTATATGTTATAATTATATTTTCAAATTGATCTGGAGGAGCAACCGACTTAGCAAAGGAACAGGTTCTTAAGTCGTAGTCGTGTAGTACTTAGGTAGAGTCGTAGTAGTGGTTAGTAGTAGCAGTAGAGTAGTAGTACGTAGTGGAGTAGTTATAGAGTAGTTGGTAATGGTAAAAGTTGTAGTTGTAGAATATACGAGTATTGTATTCATAACTAGGTCCCCGGTGAACTTCGTACCACCTCAGAATCAACTGCCTACTCCTACAACTACTCTAAAACTACTCCACTTCTTCTAATCTCTCAATTATATTTTTGTATGTAAAGGGACATTTGTGACTCAAAAAGGTTCCAACGGAAGATCAGCGTTGTCATGTCTTGTGCAGGACAAGACAACAAATGCTGAGTTGGGCGCCTATTTGTGGCACAATATAAATGTTTTTGTTTGTGTGTTTTAATAATTAGTTGTATTTTTGTATTGTGTCAGAAATAAATGTTTTTTCTGACTTCTTTCTTTCTTTCTTTCTCAATATTATAAAGAAGCATGATTTGTATGTTGCATGTTTGTAACAAACAAACTCTAAGTCTACTGGACCTATTTTCTTAATTCTGCTATTCTCATTTTCATCATAAGAATTCTACATTATCCCTGAGTAACATAATATTTTATCCCCGTATTCCCACCGGAACGGGAACAACAGGTGACACTGAATGCGGCTAGTGTATGACAAGTTTATAGTAATGTGTTACAGAAAAATAAATAGAAATAAATAGAAAAGTCGTAGCCCAACTCTATCGATTTAATTGTGTAATTGAACTGCACTTCGGAACTTGGAAACTAATTAGTAATTAAGAGAGTTATAATGGATTTTTTCCGGTTAAATCTGCTCAGACAAGTTACGAATACCGCAGACGGTTCATTAGTGAAAAGTTTAGGATTAATTGGAATAATCGAATGTTACAATCTTGTGATTTTAGATGGTTTTTGAGGAGGTTTATTTTTTTACAAAATAACGTAGGTATTTTGTTAGACTGACCACTTATTATGTATTATACGCATGTATGTATTGTATACGCCGTGGGGTACTGGCAGTAGAATGATACCCCTCCTCTCATGCGCATGGATGCAGTAAGAGCCTGCTAAGGGATACCTCCGGAAGATGGGCAGCAGCGTCCATCCGTGTATCAACATCCCATACTGCGCTCACCAACCCGCCTGCCAAGCGTGGTGAGTATGGCAACTACCCCGACGCCTGTGTTCATCAGTGGACGTTTTATGGCTGAAATGATGATGTATTGTATAGTATATAGGTAGGAATTTTACAAGACTTAACTGTTATATAATGTGTGTCGTTATATCATAAGTACTATTTTAATTAATAAAGATATTCGTTTTAAGATACTGGTAATTATGTTAATAAATTCTGCCCGCCGTCGAGTTCCCGATATTTCAACGCAGTTTCACACGTCATGATCACGGAGAAACTGCAGTCTTTTGCCAGTAGGTAGTCATTGGCAGAATAAACAATCTACCCCCTTTCTAAGTCTCTGTGACTGCGAGTGATGGCCCTAATATCAGTTGCCCGTAAATATTGCATAAAATATTAACAACCATAATAGTTTCCAAAGTTTAAAAACAACTCCATTCTAATGGCCCACTCGTTTAAAGCTACGGTGCCACAGACAGACACACAGACGTTGCGGTCCAACTTGAAACAGCCCTTTTTTGTGTCAGAGTAAAGAAGATTATCTTTCCCATCTCAAGGATCGGTGTGAAATATTTGACTCGTTATGGTAATTGCTAGAACTTTCTACATTTAGGCAGAGCGAAAAAATTAAAGAACTCCCAAACTAATTTAAGACATTTAACTTTTAATTCCATCGTAGGCCGGTGTACGCACGAACGAACAAAACATGGCAGACAGAAAAGTAAGTAAGGCCTTTTGCATCTATTTTAGATGATACAGCGTCAGCATTTTTTATTCATGCTGTATCGAACGCTAGATTAGGACTTAAATAGATAAGGCTTGCCTAGCACCTATACCATCCACTCAGCTAAGTCAGCTAATCATTCAGAGGAACGAGCAGGTCAATACGTCTGAAGCTAACTAAGCCGCGGGTTTCCTTACGATGTTTTCCTTCACCATTTTATTTTATGTGCACATATTATTTGCGGGAAAATTAATTGATGGTCCACCGGTATCCAATCTGCGACCTTCGGATTATAAGCCGGAGGCCCAAACCACTCGGCCAACACGGCTAAAAGTGATTATTTCAGCCGTAAAACGTCTACAACTGAACACAGGCTTCCCTCCTGGATCTCCATGGAGGGGTATTTGCCATACTTACCACGCTTGACAGGTGGGTTGGCGAGCGCAAAACGGGATGTTGATACACGGAAAGACGCTGCTGCCCAACTTCCGGAGGTATCCCTTGGCAGATTCTACATCCTGTACTTCGCTCGCTAACCCGTCTGCCAAGCGCCGTGAGTATGGCAACTATCTCTAATGGAGATCCATTAACTGAACAAAGGTTTCCCTTGTTCAGTTGTAGACGTTTTACGGCTGAAATGATAATGATTATAAATTTTTAAACTATCATGGTTGTTATAATGCAATATTTACGGGATATTTACCATGATTTGAGTCTTTTTGAGTTTCCCGATACTCAAAAAGACTCAAATCATGGTAAATATCCCGTTAATCAATATATATAATATAAAACTCCTCCGTTACTGACTGAGTGACCGACAGACAACGCACAGCCTAAACCACTGGACCTAGAGACTTGAAATTTGGCACACATACATATACCTTGAGTATCTTAGAGGTGCACTGAGGGATTTTTCAAAATTCCCACGGGAACGGGAACTACGCGGGTGAAACTGCGGGGTGCGGCTTGTAATGCATATAATGATAATGATTATGTTTAAGATTTGAGAGCAGTGAACGTGGACAGCAGTCCTATAGCTGACATGATGATGATGCTTTAGCTTTTGACTGTATAAAAGCGTTTCCTCTTTGTTAAACGCTTACTGCTAAGTCGCATTCAAAACTCGAGCATGAATGGATTAAGTGAAGGTTAAGTTCTAAGCGAGGCGCAAACAATAAATATGTACCCGGCAAAACATGAATATGCATACGACCGGAAGTCCGGCTTAGATGTTGAGAGGTCTCGCGATGGGGACTGAGGCGAGTTAGAAGATGTTTGAAATCTGGTCTAGATTTTGTTTTTTTTTCTTTGTTTTGTTTTCTGTACTAATCTCTCAGTATTATAAAGAGGAAAGATTTGAATATTCTATTTTGTATGTTTGTAAATAATAAACTCAAAAACTACAGGACTGATTTTAAAAATTCTGTCACCATTAGGTAAAATGCTTAATTATCCATAACATGGACTAAATTTTATGCCCGTATTCCCACCAAAGAAGGAACTACGCGGGTGAAACCGCCTAGTGCGGCTAGTAGAGAATATGATAGTGCTGAAATTATTAGGTTTCAATAATAATAATAAAGAACTTGTCCATTTACGCAACCGCCAGTGGCCCTTCTACCATTGCATTGCTTGCTTACTCATTACCATTCACTCTCATACCTAGGAGACCATGTGATCTCGCACGGTGCGGTTCCAGAGGAGTTTCCTCCGGCTAAAAATAAGGTTGTAGAATCATCTTTGTCAGTCCATGCCGCGGTTTTCACCAGAAACTCCAGTATCAAATGTGGTTCTTTAAATAAGCGTCTTTTAATTTTAAAGGCAGTTCGAGTGTCTTTTCTGTTGTCCCAAGGTCTAAAGCCTACGGTAACCGACAAGCATAAGTTGGGCTATATGCATATCTATGAACTATGTATTATTATTATTACAAATAAAGATTGGCCACTAAGCTAGTATGATGTGTTCTACGACCACGGCCGAATATGGTTTTGGCTAGTCACCGTTCAACATCAGTTTACATCAGTTACTTGTTATAATATCTTAAGAGACGTTATAAGATCCCAAAATAAAATAACAAAGATTCGATTTGTTCATTGAATACCCGTCAGGCTTAATCTACTGTGCAAAAGTGGTTGCAAACGTTGTCATAATTATTATGACACCAAGAAATTGTTAATTAAATCAAAATAATATAACATCCGACATGTTATCATTACAATCATTCATTATGTACTATTGATTTTAAATTGTTTTATTTTTACTACATTTTATTTTACAACATTGGTTTATTTATATAATGTAAGTCAGTTGAGGCTCTTTTTTGATAACCGTATTCAGGTTCCCACGATACAGGCATAGCCTAGTGTGGGAATCATTAGAAATAAATTTTGAGTGTAACCCTCTCTACTTAGATTTCTGAAATAGTTTAATTATCTTGTAAAATGTTAGTCATCTAAGTTGTTAATAAATACATTTTCATTTTATTTCATATTCATTGTAATGTTAAGCGGGAGTTCCACTCACGTTAAATTATACGTCGAAATAGGTTTCCAGTTCCTCCCAGGGGAACTTTCATCAGGGAATAGAGTCATACGCGGCACCTACTCCTTACCTCTCACGCGCTAGCATTGCAATCAAGTGTAACTTACGCGTGTTTTGAAAGTGAAAAAGATTAGATAATTTTAAAACGCTTCAACCTCTGCCTTGACCCTCAACAACACGAGGCGCAGTTCTTGGGAGTCTCTTGGAAGTAGTTACTTGACAGGGAATCTTTGACGATGCCTGTTTTAATGAAGATGGAGTTGACTGCAACTTTGCTGGTTTTGAACAGCCATTTTGGTGCAGATTGTGCAGCTTATCGTTTAACGAAGGTTTGTAGTCGCGTGTGGTACTGGCAGCAGAATTATGCCTCTTATCTCTTACCCGTGGATGCATTAAGAATCTGACAATAGATACCGGAAAATATGCGGCAGCACATTACCGTGTACATTATCCAGTACTGCGCTCGTCAACTTACCTGCCAAGCGTGGTGAGTTTGGCAACAACCCTTTATAATCATTACTTGGTGATCTGAGGCTAGGTATAGATGAGGCCTAGTCCAGCAGTGGACGCTCTATGGCTTAGATGTTGATAATTGTGGATTATGGTGGCAAATTCCCCGTTATTATTAAAATAACTACTCCAACGCCAACGCCAAACCCCCAGCGCTTTGGACCAAAATGGGTGGCTTTTGCCGAGTAATGGGCAAAGAGCACACATTTCGCGCCGCGAGCACTAATGACCTCTATTTTCATCAACAATATGATTATCCATTATTCAAAATCCTTTAGGATGGAAAAGGATTGATTAACATCTACTTATATCAGACAATGAAAATCACCGCTTTGCCGTGAGGTGCTGACATAATAATATTGCCTCTTCTCTCTTGCCCGTGGATGCAGTAGGAATCTGCTAAGGGATAGCTCCGGAAGATGGGTAGCAGCGCCTTTTCGTATATCAGCATCCCTTACTGCGCTCCTCAACCCGCCTGCCAAGCGTAGCGAGTATGGCAACAATCCCCTCATTATCTTTGAGATGTATGAGGGAGGCCTATGTCCAGCAGTGGGTAGTCTATTATGGTGATGATGATGATATCAGACAATGCCAGAACGGTCAAAAATTATCTGCTGGTAATTTTAATAATGCCGTGATTTTTAGTAATGCCGTAATTTGCCGTGGGGTGCCGGCAGTAGAATGTTACCCCTCCTCTCCTACCCGTGGATGCAGTAAGAGCCTGCTAAGGGACACCTCCGGAAGATGGGCAGCAGCGTCTTTCCGTATATCAACATCACGTTCTGCGCTCACCAACCCGCCTGCCCAGCGTGGTGAGTATGGCAACTACCCCTCATGGAGATTCGTGAGGGAGGCCTTAGTTCAGTAGTGGACGTTTTACGGCTAAAATGATGATGAGTTTTAATAATTATTACGCGGGAATTGAGCATGCCATCTCCTGGGTTTCAGGTAGCTTTCCAACTGCGCAACCAGAAAAAAACATCAGATATTTCCCCGAGATTCCCAGTGATCCTATTACGTTCCTTCAATGAGTATGATCACCTTAAAAGTAATCACATATAGCAGAAACGGACGAAAATATTATATTTCTGCTTCGTTTTAATGAAGAAGCCGTATTAGCTGAGAATGATCACAGCTACATGTGAGATAGATCAGTCAAGAAGTAAAGATATTTTTATTATAATAATAATATATAGAAAACCGAATTGAAATTATCGTGGCTTTACATCATTTAATAAATATAATACGGCTTACACCACGTACCTAACTTAATATCATCTTGCTGACGAAAACTCAGTTCTCGTCTCGCGGCCCTCGGAGTCGGCCACGAACGGTGCTCATGAAGAAGGGCCTCGAAATGGTCTACGAAACGTCAGCAAGATGAAAGTAAGTTAGGTACGTGGTGTAAGCCGTATTATATTTATTAAATATAGAAAAACACCCATAAAACCTTTTTTTTTCGGTAAACAGCGGCACTGGACAGACCTACCGATGCCCTGCTCGACCATGATTGTTTAGTGATAGGCATGTGTAATCATTATGTAATGTTATATGTGTGTTTTCAATTAGTTCTCATTTATTTTTATTTTTAATTGTTTATGTTGTTATTATGTACTATTTTTGTCAGTGCTGTTTTTGCTGCCAAATAAATGCCTATCTAACTATATATCTATCTATTTCTATATATATACATATCTATCATCATCATCATGATCTACAGCCTGTATCCACATTCCTCTGCCTCCAAAATGTTCCTCCTCCTCCAAATGGCTACCAAATGTTTTTGTCACATTTCACGGTCCTGTGCCAATCATACCCAGGTCAGACCTGCAGCGCTTTAAATATCGTCATTTCATTGTAAATATCGTATTGGACGACCGATATTCTTGTATCCATTTCTTGGACGCCATTCAATAATTTATATAGTAACAAATCCGCTAATCTATACGAATGAGTGTTTGAATAACACTTAATAATGTGTTGTGAACGCGAAAGTTTAAAAATACTTAAAATATAATTCGTTAAGAGTTTCGCCTCTCAATAACCTCTTCGTTGAGTAAAACGACCAAGAACTGGCGAAAAATATGGGAGCACAATGACTTAGATGTTGATTCTACCGGTACTGCTACTGTTTTTTTTTTGATAATTTGTTTAGTTTAAGGTGTGCAATAAAGCATTTTCTATCTACTACTTCATGTTAAACATATTACCTTCGACCACAGTTTGTTCTGTTCAGTTTGTTAATTGAATTTTTGCCAACCTATGTCGTCCCACTGCTGGAAAAAGATGGGAAAAAAGAGGGTGTTCTGAGTGTTTTTCTATATATTATAAAAATATGTATCTATGTAGTATAATGTATTAGGTAACAAATATAATCAGTCATCTAGTACCCATAATACAAGCTCTGCTTAGCTTGGGGCTAGATGATGCTGTGTGATTTGTCCAGCATTATTTATTTATTTATTTCATTTTCTATCAATATGATTTTATAATATTAGCCGTCTAATATCTAAATCCCAAAATTCCGTTTATGCTAGTATTTTTAAAAATACCTCAATACAGGTACCTACCTCAAAATAGGTTATTTAAAAACACTCTAGTCTTAGACACCAAATGCCTTTAAGCGTTGTGTTTACGATAACCCTGTTGAGGCCACGATATTCCAAATAGTTAAATTGTTCATAAATTGAATCAAAAATTGGCTAAATTTTTGATTCAATTTTAAACGATCAAATATTCTTTGTTTTGTTCGGAAAAAAATATATGTTATGGTCGAATAAACGATATTGAATTTTAACGGCTTGAAACACGATATTTTTCTCTGCACCTGATAATAAAAAAATACTAAGGAAGTATAATTTTTGCATGTATTTATGTTCGTACTTCAAGTGTATCAATGAACTCAAAACATATCTGAGAAAATTGGCAACGACGTTTAGAAGACATTTTTAACGGTATTTTTTCCTGAAAACCTAATTAAAACATCTTTTATAGAATTTAAATACGCCGCGCTCGCGCGCTCTCCCGCTAGGCACTAGCCCGCCGCTGGAATAACCTGGCCTTAAAGAAACCCACGCTAAAGCCAACCGCATTATCTAAAACAGCCAGATGGGACCAAGTATCTTTATTACTTCCCAAGTCTTCACGTAAACCCAGAATGACATTGTGAGTGAACTAGCTGTATTTACTTTTATAATAACGAGACTTGGAGTTATAATTTCCCCAGAGATAGAAACATTCTGCTTTGAAAAATTGAAATTGAACGAAAAATCTTGATGGGCCATTTTGTTTGTGCAGAGTCATGGCGTGTGAAAAAGTATTTTGTATATTTTATTAATTTATGGGTTTTTGCTAACTCTGCGATTTTCGTACCGCCCTAAAAAAAAAAGTAAGCTTTGCATCTATTATAGATGATTTATACAGCGTCAGCAACTGGTAATCATGCTGTACGGGACGCTGCAGTGCCTGGGACATTGTTAGATGGATTAGGCTTGCCCAGCACCTATACCATCCTCTCAGCTTAGTCAGCTATTATTCAGAGGAAAGAACAGGTCAATACGTCTGAAGCTAACTAAGCCACGGGTTTCCTCACGATGTTTCCTTCACCGTTAAAAGCACGTGTTCAGTGTGCACATACATTTTTCAAGAAAGAAAAATCCATTGGTGCACGACCGGTATCGAACTCACGTACCGCCCTAATACTACAAATATTAACTACTTTACTTTTGTGCAAACCGGTCGCAACGTCAAGAAAATAATAAATAAAACCGGGCAAGAGCGAGTCGGACTCGCGCACCGAGGGTTCCGTGCCATCATACAATATCATCATCATCATTACAGCCGTAAGATATCCACTGCTGGACATAGGTCTCCCTCATTGACTTAGAGATCCAAGTGCTTGAGGGGTTGTTGCCATACTCACCACGCTTGGCAGGCGGGTTGGTTAGCGCAGTTCGGGATGTTCTTGCACGGAAAGACGCTGCTGCCCATCTTCCGGAGATATCCCTTAGCAGATTCTTACTGCATCCACGGGCAGGTGAGGAGCATACAATATAATATATGACAAAGGCGGTTTTATATTTGTAGGAGAACCTTGACAGCGCCATCTCTTGTCTGATAGCGGAACTTATGTAGATTTTTTACACTTTTGATGATTTCTAAAAAAGTATGCTATGTAGAGAGATTGTAATAAATTTCCTCTAATCTTTACATACATGTCTAATAGCAATAAAAGTTTCAGAGGTTTATCTTCGCAAACTTCGGAGATAAGGGGGGGGGGGAACGCTATTTTTTTCAACATTTTTGTAAATAACTCAAAAACTATACAATTTAAAGGAAAACTAAAAACTGTTTAATAATGTGCTAATAATTACCTTTCATATGATACCCCACATTACCTAGTAACTTTCCAAAAATTTTAAAAAAATTTTTGAGATCCCCTATCCGCCCCCCTGCAATCAAAATAAGAATATTTTTTAACATTTTTATATATGCTATATTAGTAAAAAAGTGTTGTCTTTTACCATTTTAAACAAGTCGATAGCATCAGTAGTTCTCGAGATATCCATTTGTGACAGACAGGCAGACAGACAGACAGACAGAGTGATTCTATAAGGGTTCCTTTTTACCATTTTGGTCCGGAACCCTAAAAAGGTACGCGGTAAATTCCTGTACTTATTTTAACTAATAATATGTTAACAAGTTCTATAACTATTATTACAAACTATTAGAGTGTAACTAACCCGATTTTATTTTATAAATTTATACTAGCTGTCCCGGCGAATACCGCCTCAGAATCAACAACTCCTCTACACCTACTAACTACAACTATTAATCTACAGCAACTCTACCATTACTAGCTTAGTAGTTATAATATAATATAATGCTGGACAAATCACACAGCATCATCTAGCCCCAAGCTAAGCAGAGCTTGTGTTATGGGTACTAGATGACTGATATACTTAATAACATTATACTACATAGATAGATATTTTTATCATATACATAGGTATAGAAAAACACCCAGAACACCCTGAACAAATATCTGCAGATCGTACAGACATTTGTCCCGAGGCGGGAATCGAACCCGCAACCCCTTGCGTCGCAGGCGGACCTTCGTCCGCTGCGCCACAGAGCTCGTCAAAAAGTTAAAGTTAAAGCACTTCCGGCTGTAGGAAGCTTCAAGGATCAACTTGTCGCACGTCGGTTCGAATCCCACCGGAATCGTACACTTTTGTTTTTCATTTTCTTGAAATCACTTTAAATCGAAAAAAGCACTGTGAATTCGTCCGCTTCAGAAAACTTCTTTCCAAGTGAGGGAAAGAAGCGAAGAATTATTCAAGCATCATCAAGCAACAGCAGTGCACCCTCAAATCCAATTCCTAAAAGCTTTCTATCAATTTTGAGTGGTAAATCTGCGTACAAGGGTATTGGTAGATCGAGTAGAAAACCTACTCATGCCTTTAGCGAATAAATTGAAATGCGGTGTAGTATATTTTTTGCCGACAGAGAATTCCGTGAAATTGCTGGTAAAGGGGGATTGTGCTGTGTCAGAGTAATGCCCTGGTTATAATACTGGACGTAAACAGATGTTGTGGTTCGCAAGTGTCAGCCCATTAGCTTTGAGACTGTCTGTCCGTCTGTCCGTTTGTCCGTCTGCCCGTCTGTCCGTCTGTCCATCTGTCCGTCTGTCCAGCTGTCCGTCTGTTCGTCTGTCCGTCTGTCCGTCTGCCCGTCTGTCCGTTGTTCGACACCCTTGAAATATTCACAGAATATTTAGTTGTATATTTGTTTTTAACAAGTTGTTTTGCCAAATAATGGTACGGAACCCTTCGTGCGTGAGTCTGACTCGCACTTGGCCGATATTTTGTATAGGCATGTCTATATTTATTTGGATTTATTTACTATCTGATTGATTTAGTTAGAGCTTCGTTTCGCTTAAAAATTAGCTCTTTGCCGTGGGGTGCTGGTAAAATAATGTGGCCCCTCCTCTATCGCCGGGATGCAGTAAGAATCTGCTATGGGATTACTCCGGAAGATAAGCAGCAGCGTAGATTAGATTTGGTTTTTCTACATTCGATTAGATAGCATAGATTCGGCTTATTACCTCGGCATCCAAATATTTTGTTCTTGAAAAATAAAACTCCATACATTGATTCTAAAGGCATCACGAGGTCTAGGTACAATCAACCGAAATAATATCAACCTATCCTGAAAATTCAAGTTATAATTGCATTAACATAGATACACTTAAAACTTGTAAATTTCGAAACTGGATCTACTGAGAGTATTCGAAAAACCTTAAATACTGGATCTAGTGAGAGTTTTCTAAAATGTAAACTCTCTCTAGATCCAGGCTGGATCTGTTGACTTGATCTAGTGGGAGTGATCCTTCTTTCTTCGGATGGCAAGGACATGTTTTAAGGAAAGGGACATTGACTAGCCTGTCACGGGTTCTAGTAGCTTAAAGCATTTCCGTCTATAAAAGGGACCATGAATAAAAGTTGTGTATATTTCAAATGTCTCAATCACTATCATCTCAGCCGTAGGATGGTCATGGAAAAAGTCCTCATGGATTTCCAAGGACTCATCAAAAGGGTTGGCGAGCGCAGTACGTGATAATCATCATTTCAGCCTTAAAACGTCCACTACTGGACACAGGACTCTCATGTATGTCCATGAGGGGTAGTTGCCATACTCACCACGGTTGGCAGGCAGGTTGGCGAGCGCGGTACGGGTTGTTGATATACGGAAAGACGCTGCTGCCCATTTTCCAGAGGTATCCCTTAGCAGGCTCTTACTGCATCCACGGGCATAAGAGGAGGGGTAACATTCTACTGCCGGCAACCCACGGCAGGGTCATAACAAGCTTCTTATCACACTCAAATGAACTAACCTCAAGGGAGATGTTGCCACTAATTACGTGGATATTTCAAGGAAAAACTCAGGGTAATCCTCAAATAAATGACGACGCTTAAATAACAATTAGTGAGAGCCTACAAGAAAACATGTTGACGCGAAACTTTAACTAGCTATCTTCGTAAACATGTTTTTGTCGGAAGCTCTGATTCATTTCCTCGAATTTTCGAGTCATTCCTTAATTCGGCTGAAAAATTCTCGGCCGAATGGCCGAGTTAAGATATCGTGAAAATAACCCTTGACGAGTACAATAGTAGCGTTCATTCATTCAACACTGTAACATAACAAAAAATGTTTAAACAGCATACACATGTGTGGAACTTGTTAAACTTTCGCGATTTGTTAACAAGAACAAAAAAGAACGCGATAAAATCCTGTACTTTACAAATCGATTAAGTGTGAATCGGACTCCCGCATGAAGGGTTCCGTATCCTGTTGCCGTTATTAATATCGAGCAGAATAGCGGCAAAAAATCAGGTTTGTTCTATATAAGCCCCCTTAAATAATTATTTTATTTTGTTTTTAGCATTTGTTATTATAGCGGCAATAGAAATACATCATCTATGAAAGTTTCAACTGTTTAGCTATCACGGTTCATGAGATACAGCCTGGTGACAGACAGACAGACGGACAGACTGGCGGACAGCGGAGTCTTAGTAATAGGGTCACGTTTTTACCCTTTGGGTATGGAATCCAAAAAAGGAAAATAATCAATGAATTCATTTGTAGGGAAATTATTAAAATATCGAAAATTCGCCGGAATCTAATAATAGGTCCCGTATTTACCCTTTGGGAACGTAACCCTAAAAAGGAACGCGATTATTATCCTGTATTTAAAAACTATTAAGTAAGGCCTTAGCATGTTTTAAAGATGATTTATACGACGTCAGCAACTGGTAAACATGCTGTACGGGACGCTGCAGTGCATAGAACATTTTAGATGGGTTAGGTTTGCCCAGCACCTATACCATCCTCTCAGTTTAGTCAGCTATTAGTCAGAGGAAAAACAGTTCAATACGTTTGAAGCTAACTAAGCCGCGGGCTTCCTCACGATGTTTCCTTCACCGTTAAAGCACGTGTTAAGTGTCCACATACATTTTTCACGACAGAAAAATCCATTGGTGCACGGCCGGTAAAAAATCTCCTTCGAGTAGAAAGTCGGGGGGGAAAACCTAATAATAGACTATTGTATTAACATATTTTATCACCATCATAAAAAGTAATTCTTTCATAAGATTTTCCATTAACTCATAAATAATTCAAACTGCATCCCGCCCATCCATAGGCGCCAACATCTTCCTCTTAATTGACACTTTACTTAAATTAATGTTCCGTATGAACGCAGGCCAAAGAAGTTGTGTGTAGAACCACCAGAGCAAAGTTATCTATAAAATGGTATAAAATGGTCTACGTATGTCACTCACTAAGTGCTTAAAAAAATCACTACATTAGACCCAGTTGGCATAGTCACTACGGTCTCTACAGTTCCCACAGCTTCGCTCATTGTGTTCCGTCGATGAGCACTATAGACGAAGGGCGGTTGCTAAATTGAAATCGCTAATTCATTCGGACCCACAGACCACACGCAGTGGGTAGCAGAATATTGCACATCCTCTCTTTCCCGTTGATGCAGTGGGTAGCAGAATATTGCACATCCTCTCTTTCCCGTTGATGCAGTGGGTATCTGCCAAGGGATATCTCCGAAAGATGTGTAGCAGCGTCTTTTCGTGTATTAACATCTGCCTTCTAAAAGTATGGATGTTAATAAAGGCCTTTTACATCTATTTTAGATTTTTACTGTGTACGGGCAAAATAGGAGAGGCAACGTACTGCCTGCTATCTACATTGTCAGTCATCCATGCGGAGGACATGCCCACACCATCTGAGTTGGCGTTGCATTAAAAATGCTTCCATGCCGTTAATTCCGTAGCGAAGCAGGACCTCAGAATTAGGTACGCGGTCCTGCCACTTGATCTTCAGTATAGATCTCAAGCATCGAAGGTGGTACGTTCAAACTTTTTTATGTCTGGTTTGTAGAGGCACCATGTATCTGCACGGTATAAAAGGACAGGTATAATACGAGTGGGTGCCTTAGAGATACTAATTTTAGTCTCCAGCTTAAGGTCATGGGACTTCCAGACACGATCAGTGAGTTTTCCGAAATTGGCACCGGCGTTAGCAATGCGCGATGGTATCTCTAAAGCTAAGGTGTTGTCATGCCGGATATTGTTTCCAAGATATCTGAAGTAAGAGAAATAAGACCTCTAGTGGTTTCCTATCTAGATATAGCAACAATGGGTCAGCTGCACTACCTCTTGGTAGTTGTTTGAGGATTTGTGTCTTGGAAGCACTTATAACCAGGCCAAATCGTTGACATGATTTATGCAGTGCGTCAATATAGCTTTGGAGATGCGCCATACTATAGGACATGAGGCACACGTCGTCTGCGTAAAGTATCTCTAGTATAGAGACCGTTTGAATTTTGGACTTTGCTCTAAACCTTGTTATGTTAAATAAGCCCTTATCAGTTCTGGTAATAAGTTTTATTAAGTTTTATTTGGTCACCGCAACATTTTAAAGCGTCTCTCATCACAATTGCGGAATATATGGCAAAAAGTGTGGGTGCCATGACACATCCTTGTTTGACTCCACATGCGATCTGGATCTCCTCGGAAAGTTCGTTCTCATGCCGAACCTGCGCTGCTTTTTCTTAATCGACAAAACACAACAGCGATGGCGTCAATAGTTCCTCTGCTAGGACGAAAACCGCACTGGCCTTCGGGGAGGTGATGTTCTGCTATTTCGCTAAGGCGGGAGTTACCAATCTGAGCAAGGATCTTACCGGCACTAGATGCCTCGGTAGAAGTTGCAATCGGAGACATCTCCTTTCCCTTTGTACAGCTTACACATTATTGCGTCTCTCCAGTCCTGCGGGATCTCTTCACTGTCCCACACTTTCAAGGTGAATTGATAAAGCCTGTTCGTAATGCCTTTGTCACTGTATTTATATACTTCGGCCGGAAGTTAGTCCATTCCTGGTGTTATTGAGTTTTTGAGACGCTTCACTACTCTCACGAACTCCTCAAAAGTTGGTGTATTATCCAGATGTTGACAAACTCGCAGTTCTTCAAGCGAGTTTATATATGAAATGTCAACTCTAAGCGCATTAGTATTCAGAACATCATTGAAATTTTCTGCCCATCGCTTTAATACGGCATTTTTATCCGTAACTCGGTGCTACCTGTCTCTTGAGAGCATTGGTGCTATTTTTCTGACTCGTGGACCAAAAGTCACTCGTTCCGCTTTTTTGTTTCTGCTTCGAAGAACTTACCAGTTTGGAGAGTATCAGGGTAGTGCTGTAATGCAGCAGCTTTCTCCTTCCACTTGTCCTTCAGTTTACAAACCTTCAATCTTAGTTTGTGCTGAGCTACCTTTTTGCTGAGTACATCCGTTGATTTTGTGTTTAGTTTATGTCTGTACCCTTCAACAAGCATCCTGATGTTGTTATCTGATGCGTCAAACCAGTCCTGGTTCTTCTTCTGTGGTTTGCCAAAAATGTTCAAGGCACATGAATAAAGCTCAAAAAAGGGTCTGCGTCATCGAAATCCATGAAGAGGACTATATACTATACATTGTCAACCCGAATCTTTTTCCGAAATTATTTGCTAAAGGAACAGGAAAAACTATAAACTTTAAAATATCAGCACCATCTATTAATTACTCTTTGGTCTCACGCGTAGCCAGAAATAATTGCACACTGTGAGAGAATGATACATGAACCTCTAATAAGTGGTTTTACGCTGCGTCTAATAGACCCTCGCTAAGTCGGGCAACAAGAAAACACAGTGATGAACGTTAATTGTTGATAATACTAATGTCATCACCAATATCATCATCATAGGCTTTTGTGTCTTTTTTAAATGATTTATCTGTAGACATAATTGAGCCGACATGATACTCAGTGTCACACTTAGTGTCATGTCGGCCCCAAGCGCGGACGGGCATAAAATCCCATGATGATAATTTTCTTGAAAAATCGAAACGTGTCCGAATAATCTTCGACGTTACAATACTACGTGAGTAATTCCCGTTTTTACAAAATAAGTAGTATATAGTATATATATATATCTCACGTTAATTTTAAAAGTGAAATAGATTCTTCTTCTTATTTATTGGCTTCATAATAAATAAATATACATCAAAAGCTGCTTAGCTTTTGTGCTCTATTAAATAAATTAATCATTGTGTTATTTGTAAACTCTAATTTGACTTTTCCAAAGACTATGATTCTTGACACTGGCAGAATTGCTTAAAACCAAACACAATAAAAAATTGGCGAATAAATGCTAGTCGGACTCGCGCACAAAAGGTTCCGTACAATTCATCTGTGAATATTTAAAGCGTCTACGTGTTGCCGTTATTAATGTCAATCTAAAAACGGCAAAAAACAATTTTATATGGGAGTCTCTCATAACTATTTATTTTATGATGTTTTTAATTTTATTTTATGTTGTTATAGCGGCAACAGAAATACATCATCTGTAAAAATTTCAACTTTAGCAACGGTTCATGAGATACAGCCTAGAGACAGACAGACAGACAGACAGGCGTACAGAGGAGTCTTAGTAACAGGGTCCCGTTTTTACCCCTTTGGGTACGGAACCCTTAAAAGCCATAAAAGAGGAAGAAGATAAAGAATAATCATTGGCTTTGAATTTAAATAAGTTAAACATTTTGTAAACTACAGTGGCAACACGTAAACACCTTGCGTCACGAAATCTGTTAATCTCCTTTAAAAAACTCTGGCTAAGTAAAACATCCGCAACATTAAGCGCGGGAACTTTCCCCATTTCCCTTTAAAAAGATTAACACGTTGGCGGGACGTGATCGGAATTAAGTTTTGTGATAGGCCTTTACAGCAGTTATCTATTCTGCCCTACTAAGCGCAAAAGCGGTATCTCAAAAAAAATCGTAATTTTGTTTTTTATGGCATCGGATAGCTTAGAAGAATACGCATCTATTGAACTAAGCCTTATGTTACTTAAAAGGTATAAAAAAACGTTAAGAAAGTTTTCTCTATCTCAGTTTTACCTTAAATTCCTAAGGATATTAGAGGTATATCAATATAACGTAGGCAACCAGCCGTATATTTGAATACCGCCAATTCTCTTAAAAAACAGGAGCGTTTTACGCACGTCGTATTCTAAGCCAATAAGCGGCATAATGTGAATGCTGACTTACCTTACCGCTACAACGCTTAGTATTTTTGTGCTTACTTGATCTGCAAATCATGAGATACGGCTGCAGCTGCAAGTCAAAATTGATCTTTATGACGTATTCTATACGGACGAATTTCTAATACATCTTGCAGTGATTTATCCCTTCCTTGGCTAATATTCGTGTCATTACTTGTTTTTTGTTCATGTAAACAAGTGGCAATGATATAATTACTTTTTTTAATTAATGAAAATACTGTGAATTAATGTTTCAGTGGTTTGGTTGTGTGCTTCAACAATCAGGTAGGTACCTACCTAAGTGTTAATATACCTAGTTAAAAGTATAATTTGCATGTTAATTTTGGGAAAAGTAATATCCACGTAACCTCTTTGCGTTCGGTACTTTGGTGTCAGAATTTGTGTACACGATATATCGCAGATCAATGATTTTACTACAAATAACTTAATAATCAAGTAGGTATTACAGAAGTAGAACCATTATTGAGTTTGTTATACTTTTTAATTTCACGGTTAAACAGTCAGTCATATTCAAATGATATCAGCGCCGATAAGATTGTGATAAAATATTTCGAGCCAGGGCACACCTTCATGTCAGTCGACTCCTTCCACCACAGGGTGGAGTTGTCAGTGAAACGCATGAAAAACAAAATATATGATTTTGCAGACTTTTCTCAAGCAGTTAGTTCTGCAGGAAAAAAACGTAAAGCTGAAAGAGATGACTCTACAAGATTTTTATGAGTGTGAGGATTACACAACTTAGTATAAACAGTCTCGAATTAAACCGCGT
The DNA here is from genome assembly GCA_963082625.1 of Pasiphila rectangulata. Classification (NCBI taxonomy): domain Eukaryota; kingdom Metazoa; phylum Arthropoda; class Insecta; order Lepidoptera; family Geometridae; genus Pasiphila; species Pasiphila rectangulata. Next base: position 22,032,148 of record OY720239.1, read on the forward strand.
CCTTTAGTGAAATGGTCTAAGTAGAAGTCAATAGAGGCAGTTTTGATTTGACATACAAAACAGGATTCAATAAAGATCCTATCACTACTAGCGTAATAGGAAATAAAATTTAAAAACTGGACTTTTGCCGCTATCGACGAAAAAAACTGCACCAGAGGGTATTTCTACAAACAAAAAAGATAATATTTTGAAATCTTTCTAAAATATTATACCCCAAAATAGGATGTCCTTTTGGAGAGAACTCCCCAATTCTGACTGATTAGAATTCATAGAACACGTTTCTCTTTTTAATATGTTTTTTTATAATTATAAATTTAAATAATAAAAGACTTTATAAGTGCACTTTGATTTGTTTTTTTCTTTATAAAAATATGTATTTTATTTGACTGAAAATCCATATCCTTTTCTATACAAGCATGTTAGGTGAAAAGCTAACCAAAAGGCGGCAACTCAATTCTTAAGTTTGTAATTACTAAGCGGTGTAGCAGTATCTCATGGTTATGGCATTTCCATGTATATTTTACATATTTTAACTATTGTGATAGAAAACATACCTAGCATTATATATAAATTACATTTAATAACCAAAAATAACTATCTATAAATTAACGAAAAAACTAATTTTACATAACGTCAAATATCTCCAAACTAGCTTTCACTGAGATACCGCTTTTGTGCTTAGTAGGGCAGTATTGTAAGCCATCATTTTAAATAAATTCAGTAATCCATGTGTTCACTATGTCTGAAAGCAAGCTTTGCACCTTTTTGTAAGCTAGTATTAATTATTATTGTTGTTTACTGTCACAATTACTAACTTTTACCATATTTTCTATCAGACTCGTCAAAGTTGTAACTAAGCTCGGATAAAAGAGTGACTTATGACAGCTGGTTTTGACGTTGACATTTCGTTGCAAATCATTCCATGGTGCTTGCCACCGTTCAAATATTTAAAAGTGGAATGAAGAATATTCTGGTCACTGCTGCAACTTCTGTCTTTCATTTTATCACTGTGAATATTGGTGTAAGTTTAATTTAATAAATTGGGCCAGTTGCGTGTCGTGCCACGCGCTACGTTGCATTAGTCCTGCGACGCAAGAGGGTTCGATTCCCGCCTCGGGAAAAATGTCTGTACGATTTGCAGATGTTTGTTTAGGGTGTTCTGGATATTTATCTATCATCATCATCCACAGCCCGACTTCACCCACTGCTGGGTAACGGCCTCCCTTAGTTTGTGCCATCCGCCACGATTCTGCGCTAGTCCCATCCATACATGTTTTTCTGTATATAATAAACTATCTATGTAGTATAATGTAATTTTTTAAATTATGTATAGATTTCTTAACTTAATAATTTGTTGTATGTTCACTAGCTCTAAAACGTTTTGGCTTATGCTGTAAGTTTGTGAGACTGTTTATTAAATAAATAAATGTATTAGGTACAATTATCATTAATGTAGTAAATAAATAAATAAATAAATAATGCTGGACAATTCACACAGCATCATCTAGCCCCAAGCTAAGCAGAGCTTGTGTTATGGGTACTAGATGACTGACATACTTAATACATAATACTACATAGATAGATATTTTTTATTATATATATGTATATATATATATAGAAAAACACCCAGAACACCCTGAACAAATATCTGCAGATCATACAGACATTCGTTCCGAGGCATTACACAATTAGTAACCATTACACAAGCTCTGCTTAGCTTGGGGCTAGATGATGCTGTGTGGATTGTCAAGCATTATTTATTGATTTATTTGTGTAGAGTTTCGTAGTTAACCCTAGTATAAGGAGTTGGTGTATGGAGGGGATTTTTATCAGCTTTTTTTTGGAGCGCTATCTCGGTATTTTTATTGTATAATGTCCATGTAAAAATTACAGTTTTCAATTGAAAGTCTCTTCGCAAAGCCGGTGACAGACGGACGAACAGACAGAAAAGCGAAACTATAAAAGTTTTTTGTTTTACTACGAAACCTTAAAAATGATGACGTGGGTCTGTTCAAATTTATTTTAAATGATTTTATGAGTTACATCTGTTCCAAGGATCGGCAGGAAATTGCACGATTATGGAACAAGGTTTTAATTTCAACAGAGTGAACCTCCAACGATGAAAGACGGCACCGCGGCAGACCTAGATTGAGATGGCGAGGCAAACTTGACTCGTTTTTTAAGGTTTGTCCTCCATAGCACAGGATGGGGCAAAATGGAAGGGGGAAAGGGAGGCCCTGCAGTGGGACAAAAACGGCTAAGAATAATAAATAATAATAATTAAATAATTACTTTGTTACTTTAGCAACTAAAGTCTACTAAAGAACATGATGTTTTACAAAGTTAGCTACGTGCAGGATTATTACTAATTAAATGTTACATTTTCCTTAAACAATATTACACGTTGGCGGGACGTGATCGAAATTCAGTTTCGTGATAGGACTTCCTACCAGTTATATAAATGAATATCGGTGTGATTTTCATTTTAAAATGATTTGGGGTGTTCTTAGGATTGGCAGGAAATTGCTTAAAATCCTACTAATACTATAAAGCCGAAAGTTTTTTTTTGTTTGGCGGTTTGTTACCTCTTCACGCAAAAACTAGGCTACGGATTGAGCTGAAACTTTGCACACGTATTTATTTTGACCAGGATTAACACATAAGCTACTTATTGTTCGGATACAACGCATGCGAAGCGGCGGGCAAAAGCTAGTAAGTATGTATATGTATGAATGATGATGACAAAAAAAGTACGTGTTTTTACTTGAAAACGTGATTTATTTAAAGTAAAATACGTGCGATCCAATTAATCATACATACATTAACTTTTTTTCGCAACGCATTCTGAGTGGCCAGGTGTTGTAAACAAATGCATGAAGCCAATGTCCAGCAGATACGTCCTACAGCCTTCCTACAGCGGAGGTAACTTTAATGATGGAATCTCTTCTATTGAAATAAAATCGGCCAAGAGCGTCTCAAGCTCTCGCACGAAGGGCTCCGTACGATTGTCTGTTGTATAGGGGAGCCTCCTTAATTCATTCACAGAATATTTAGTTGTATATTTAACCATTTTAAAAATAAATCATCATTTTCATCATTTCAGCTATAAAACGTCCACTGATGAACACATGCCTCCCTCATGGATCTCCATGAGGGGTAGTTGCCATACTCACCACGCTTGGCAGGCGGGTTGGTGAGCGCAGTATGGGATGTTGATACACGGAAAGACGCTGCTGCCCATCTTCCGGAGGTATCCCTTAGCAGACTCTTACTGCATCCATGGGCATGAGAGGAGGGATAATATTCTACTGCCGGCACCCCACGGCCGTATAATAATTTATTTAAAATAAAAGAAATATTTGAGGGGGCTCTCATACAACGTGCTTGATATTTTTGCCGTAACGTAAACTGTGCCGCCCTTAAATATTTATTATTTTCTGTTTTTAGTATTTGCTGTTGTAGCAGCAACAGAAATACATCATCTGTAAAAAAATCACTTGTCTAGCTATCACGGTGAGAGATGAGAACAGATTCATTCATGTGCCTTTCCTGCCAAAATTCAGAGATGCTGTTTTAAATTTCTTAGATAAGACGCACAGGAATACATATATAAATTTGTTCATCGTAAGATATGTTATGAAGTCGTAGTATGTAGGCGTAATGTATTTTTTTATGGTATTGTTATGTTAATTAATTATGTGTATTTTGTATCTCTTTTAATATTTCTTTCTGTTAATATTTCTGTCACTTTGGTGCTGCTCTGTAATGGCTATGTAAATATGTAACTAAATAAATTAGATATGTAATTTTTATTGAATAAGAATTTATTGAAAGTTGACGTGTCTATGTTTTGTTATTGCAAACTATGGAAATAAATGAATGAATTTCTGAATTTCAGATACAGCCTGGTAACAGATAGACAGTCAGACAATCAAACAGACACTCAGTCTTAGTAATAGGGTTCCGTTTGCACCCCTTGGAACCCTAAATACTAATTATCTTATTAATTATCAGACTGTCGGAGACAAATCGCCGCCTTGCGTCGCCACGCGAATTCGCTGCACGGCTGCACATCACTACGTGGACGCGGTAGACTGAGCCGTCGACACGCTTGGGACCCTAACATCACACACGCGACCGAAGACGCACACATTTTTGACGAACTCTGTGGCGCAGCGGGCGAAGGTCCGCCTGCGACGCAAGGGGTTGCGGGTTCGATTCCCGCCTCGGGACAAATGTCTGTACGATCTGCAGATATTTGTTCAGGGTGTTCTGGGTGTTTTTCTATATATAATAAAATATCTATCTATGTAGTATAATGTATTAAGTATATCAGTCATCTAGTACCCAAAACACAAGCTCTGCTTAGCTTGGGGCTAGATAATGCTGTGTGATTTGTCCAGCATTATTTATTATTATTTTTCTAGTCTTGATTAAACCAGCTTCTGTATACAGTCCACTCTCTTTAATTTCCACCTGAGACTCCAACAAGACATAACGTTCCTTTATAAGAGAAAATCTTAATGGACACTAGTTAACGTAAGCGGTTCACTAGCTCGAAAACCCATACATAAATCAACGAAAGTTTCTCTTTTTGATGGTTAACTAGCTTGTCGAGTCAAAAGAGCTCATGTACATGTATTTCCATAGTAAAGCTGGGTTTCCTTTGACATTTTCTGAGGAATTTAGCCATCATATAATAATGAATGTTTATTCAAGATGCCTTAGATTCGCCGTGGGGAGCGGCAGTAGAATGTTGCCTCTTCTCTCTAGCCCGTGGACGCAGAAGAAATCTGCCAAGGGATACCTCCGGAAGATAGGCAGCAGCGTCCTTCCGTGTATCAACATCCCGTACTGCGCTCGCCAACATGCCTGCCAAGCGTGGTGAGTATGGCAACTACCCCTCATGGAGATAAGGAAAGCCTGTAGTGGACGTTTATCGGCTGAAATGATGATGACGAATTAAAATAATTTTAAACAGTAACATAAGTGCTGCTTTAATAAAAGTAGCTTTTAAGTAAGAAGGTGAGTAGTTTCAACAACTTCAAGTGCATCTACGTGACAAACCGACCGCAGTTAATCACCAAGTTTTAATTGCTTATCGACATTCGCAATTAACATTATTGAACATGCCGTATAACTGAATCAAAGGATTGGTCAGTTAAACCTGTACTGATGTTTTCGGGAAATTTTTACTATCCGGGGACCCATTCCACCACTTCAGCCATAAGATGTCCACTACTGAACACAGGCCTCCCTATGGATCGCCATAATTGGAAAATGTCTTTGGGTAGTTGTCATACTCAATATGCTTGGCAGGCGGGTTGGTGAGTGCTGTATGGAATGTTGATATGCTTTTATCAAGCTACAACCTTCCAAACCACTCATTCTACATTTTCTTCCTCAATCTCCCTTGAGTCTCATGAATAGGATGCCTGGGATTTTGTTACGTGGATTAGGTTTCCTTAGTACTTATCATTTTTTAGTAATTACCAATGTATGCTGTCTTGCCAAACGTGATGAGTATGGCAACCTCTCATGAAGATCCATAAGGGTGGCCTGTGGTCAGTGGACGTTTTGCGATTGAAATGATGATGAATGTGTGTTACCCGATTTAAGTGTAAAAATATAGGAACCCTTTCCTTCTCAAGCTTAGTCGACTTTATCCAGAGGAAGGAACATGTCAATACGTCTTTTGCTGATTGACACGGGTTCTCTCACGATATTACGGTGAAAACAATTAGCATTGGATATATAGAGGTAATATAGGGTGTACAATATGTGTCCTAAGCCGAGAGGGTGATTCTGACCATCTCTAGTAATAAACTTAGTTTTATGAGTTGTTAGGATTCGATTATTTTTTATTTAAGAAAAGTCCACGGTAGTTTTAACTTCAACAGCTGATTTAACAATAGTGGCAACCTAAATGAAGACTGACAGTGTCATTGACCTCCGCAAAGAGTTACCGTTCGGGTAACAAAAATACCTACTGCAAACCGCAAGGGGTTTTTTTAATGAAAAAAAAACCGTGATACCACATAACAAGAAAAAATAAACGAAAAAAATACTTTCTTTTTTCCTTTTTAAAACTACTTGTTTTCATTTTACATCTGATTAGTGTTCATATTACAAAATACACCCTGTTTACTTGCAAACTCAACCGCGCCCGTCTATATCTTCTCGCCTCACGTTCAGGCTAACATGATAATGATGATAATTAATAATGAACAATAATTATTTTATAGGGTACGGGACGAACATACAATACAATGGTAATATTTTTAAGAGTAAGTTACGAAATTGGTTATTACTATACAAGGTTCATTATAATCTAAACGAGTACTTCGATGGTACCTAGATAATGTAAAATTACTTTTAACTACGACATCTTCACACTACATTCACAAAAGTAATTTTACATGATACTGGTCCCATGTGAGACACCTTGTCAGGAATGTACAGCACTAATATAAAAGCTAGAAATAATATTGCTCATAACCTTACAAAACTAAAATACTAATTACTAATTACAATAAAAATAAAAATTACGAAAATAAACATTTTATTCAATCTCAGAAGTGGTCAGAAACTTGCGTTTCAAACAGCTAATTAATTTTATAGCTCATTCATAAAAGTGTTTTTTTTTATATTGCCTAGTATTAAGAGATTGTGTATTGTATGCCCAAAATGGATAAAATTGTTTTCACACAAATTTTATTTCAGACCTTCCATGTACGTGGAAAATGTTATATATATGTTATAATTTAACAATAGTTTTCTTATTCTTATTCTCGTAGGTTAGCGAATTTGTTACTGTTTATTTGTTGTTCATTTCGTTAAACAATTATGTTATACATTTTTGAGTAAAATAAAGTATCTATGATTCCATCCTACAATAATGACCTGGATTCCCCAAAATGGAGATTCCTTTACAAATATTATGATTCATCTCTCATCGTTATTATTTCAAGTTTCCGACGACGAAAACAAATTGATCATTAAACTCCTGTCATTTTTACGCCTCAAACGTCTACTGAGTGAAAATTCAATTAAGGCATCTATTACACCAACGATTTGAGAACTTTCTAAGAGGCATTTTAAACTTAATGGTCTTTGTAGTTCCAAGACGGTAACTAGAAGAAGCCGCATCTAGTTACCGGCAGAGGCGGTAAGCTTCATTAAAATCTGTACAGCGCATTCAAGTTAAGAAGCACTGTGTTTTTATGGTTAATAGTACACAGGGTGTAATAAAATATGTGTACTTAGCCGAAAGAGGGTGATTCTGACCATCTCATGGAACAACATTAATTGTTTTACGACTTTTTAGGATTCAGTGGTTTTCATTAAAGAAAATACCATGAATAAGTTTTAACTTCAACAGCTGATTATAATAACCTAAACGATTACTAACTATCGCTATACTTTTTTGTTCTTCTCAGTAAGTTATATAAATGTTTTAAAGATTTTTTTTTATTATATGTGCTATTTTGTCAGTACATATCGGATTTGTTGTAAGGTATTATAGATTATTAACATACATATAACCGGGTATTTATCGCGTAAATTACCTTTCTTATTTCCCGACGGCTTTATTGGTCCCGGGAAGACTGAAGTCTTCCCGGGACCATGCTTGGTGCAATCCAAGCGAAATGTCGGGAAATAATAAAGGTAATTTACGCGATAAATACCCGGTTATATGTATGTTAATAAGGTATTATAGAAACTTATTGCCCCATGATTACAGTTTATTTTTTTTTATCCGTAACACCGTGTGTGTGGTCTGTGCATTGCATAGCGCTACGGCACCACTGAAACCAGTGCTGCGCAGAATTCGCGTTGTCAGACGAATGCTGAGTGGCCGATTTGTGTTTTATTTTATTGTTCTTTTTATTCATCATAAAATGAGTACACTGTAAAAATAAGTGCACTATTATTGGCCTCATTAATAAGCTCAGAGTCGCTCAACTATACACTATGCTCGGGGCTATGCTCGGGGTTTCTCGACGGGATTGAAATGAGGAGATACGTAGAAGTACTTGGGTTACTGACAGCGAAACGGAGTAGCATAATGAATTGGCAAGGGGAAGGCCATGTAGCTCGCAGAACAGATGGCCGACGAGGCCAAAAAGTTTTCGAGTGGAGGCCACGGACCGGCAGGCGCAGCATATGACGTCCACCAATAAGATGGGCTGACGATCTGGTGAAGACCGCAGGTCTACGATGGATGCAGGTCGCTTCCAACCGTAACAACTGGAAATCCATGAGGGAGGCCTATGTCTAACAGTGGACGTCCTATGACTGAAATGATGATGAAAATTACAATTTGCTAAAAACGGGAGCAGCGTCTTTCTGTGCATCAAAATCATGTACTGCACTTGCCAACCCATCTGCCAAGCGTGGTGAGGTTGGCGAGCGGGTTGGCGAGCTGAGTACATAATTTTGATGCACAGAAAGAGACTGTTATCCCTTCTCTCTTGCCCGTGGATCCAGTGAGAGTCTGCCAAGAGATACCTCCGGAAGTATCTCATGGCAGATTCTTGCTGCATCCACGGGCAAGAGAGGAGGAGTAACATTCTACTGTCGGCACCCCACGGCACACGGCGGTATCAACTCCACGCTGTTAGCTTATACATAGTTGACGTTTGACAGCGATGATTGTGGGATTCACGCCTGTCGTAAACCTGTCGCGGGATTCGTAAACAGCGGATATTGATTCGCTAGTGTAACAGACGCCTTAGTTAATTCTATTGAAATAAAACACTCCGCACAATTTGGGGCCGTTCGGAATGACAATTCTGCGTTTGTTAATTAATTTAGTTTTTGTTGTTCCCGGTAATTATTTGGGGATTTCGTTATTACTCGACGCCGACGGTGCAAAAAGAGGGTTATTTGGCTTACGGAATGGCGAAGATTAAAGATATTTCAATATTTTATGTTGATGTTACGTTAACATTTGATGACTTTCGTGTTGATAAAGATCAAAGAGACGTTTAAGTAAATTGGTTATTCATCATCATCATCATTTCAGCCATAGGACGTCCACTGTAGGACATAGACCTCCCTCATGGACGTCCACTGTTGGACACAGGCCTCCCTCATGAACTTCCAAGTGCAATACAAGTATTGCAAGACAAGTTTTTTTATCACATAAATTCTGTAAAGACGTTGTAAGTTGACATTAAACTTTAATGGAAAATATTTATTTTATAATTTTTAGTAGGTATGTTTAAATAAAAGCTTGTTTTTTAAAAATATTTTTTACTTTTAATTTATTATGTCTAATAATATAATAAATTAAAAACTTCAAAATCACGCCGTATCATTCCAGAGCCGTGGAGTGCCGGCAGTAGAATATTACCCCTCTTCTCCTACCCGTGGATGCAGTAAGAGCCTGCTAAGGGACACCTCCGGAAGATGGGCAGCAGCATCTTTCCGATCTCAACATCCCATACTGCGCTCACCATCCCGCCTGCCAAGCGTGGTGAGTATGGCAACTACCCCTCATGGAGATCCATGAGGGAGGCCTTAGTTCAGTAGTGGAAGTTTTACGGCTGAAATGATGATGATGATGATTACAGATCCTTGACAGGTATACTTTATGCCGTGGCGCAGTGACCCATAGTGGATCTCGGCCTCCGACTCTAGAGTCCGTCAGCTGGCCCGCAGGTTGATTACGTATCTCGCGACAGGTTTGCCGCAGACGTAAATCTCGCAATCATCGCTGTCAACAATCATTTTTGTATTTGCTAACAGCAATGAATTAACGTTCGACAGCGATATGTAAAATAATAGAACAGTAAAATATAAAAATGAAAAATGCAATCAAAATTTTGTCTCCGACTTGACTCGAACCCGTAATGTTCAGACAAACGCCATGAACGCCTTTACCATTTCGGCAACGATTACTAACCGTCGGGTCGAAAATCTATATTGCGTTTATCGGTTTTCTAGCACCGAGTAGCGACATCAAGCAGAAATCTTCGGACATATTCTTGCTCACTGTCCGACAAACAGATGTCAGTAGCAGTGAAGAGATGTCGCTTTAGCTAATTTTATAAGCTATTTTTGTTTTTAAAGTGTAACCCTTAAAATGTTCGTCTGAACATAACGGGTTCGAGTCCCGTCGGAGACAAAATTTTGATTGCATTTTTCATTTCTATAAATAATACCTTAGTGTGGGTTTACAGTGTAAAAATAGTAAAATATAGTACTTTGATACCATAATTTACTACCGTTAGGTAAAGTTTTAAAGATACGTCACTAAACATTTCCAGCTACCGCAGCGTCTGCCAATTAACCGTATTAAACTTGGCTCGAGCAGACCGGATGCGTATGCGTAGACGTAAGCGTAGACGTGCACGTACCACTGAGTTGTAATGTATGGAACTGTATCAGACAGGACACACCGCTTGCGTAACGTAGACGTGCGCGTCATATGTCAGTTCCATACATTACAACTCAGTGGTACGTGCACGTCTACGCATACGCATCCGGTCTGCTCGAGCCTTAATTGACAGACGCTGCGCGTTAACATAAAACATTAACGTGCTGTTAAGTGAAATTAAGAGTCGACTCATAAAAAAGTCCAGCTCATATAGATTTTTAGCTATCGTAGTATAACGAAAAATACAAATGTTTTATTATCTAAATAATATTCAAGTTAATGTCAAACTAAAATACTTATTTCCAATCTATTTTGATGGCTTATTTCCACGGCCACCCGCGGCAGGGTTCTCGAGCAGGACACATTGTGCCAACTTCAACATTCTACTAAATATTTAATATTTATTTGTTTTTTATATTTATATTAGATTTAAATACCTGCCGTGGGGTGCCGGCAGTAGAATGTTACCCCTCCTTTCGTGCCCGTGGAAGCAGTAAGAGCCTGCTAAGGGATACCTCCGGAAGATGGGTAGCAGCGTCTTTCCGTGTATCAACATCCCGTACTGCGCTCGCCAACCCGCCTGCCAAGCGTGGTGAGTATGGCAACTACCCCTCATGGAGATCCATGAGGGAGGCCTGTGTTCATCAGTGGACGTAAATGGCTGAAATGATGATGATGATTAGATTTAAGTTTGTAAGTGGTAGTAAACTGTTTAGTCGCTAAATCGTGCACGCTGTGGCAACCTGTAATTGAGGAAACACACAGTCAACAATATTTTTAGAACCTATTATTAACTTATGTTATGTGATTTTCTTGTTGGATGCCCTTTAATAAATAAATAAATAAATAAAATAAACTATAACTACATATACTACCTAAATATAGGTGACTAATATTAGATGATAGTGTATTTTATAGTAGGTAGTATTTATTTTCCACCTTGTTTTTGTGTCCGAAGCGTACTATTTATAGTTTATCTCTTATTACTTTCTTCATGATAACCTATTACTTGCTTTATGTTTTCACACTGTTGTTATACTAGTTTATTATAGCTGTTGGTTGTCCTAATAAATAAATAAATTATCTTCCGTGCCCGACTGTAACTTTAATCCACTCCAAATTGCTTTATATCATGTAACAAAAAATGCAACCTTCCCTCAGACCGCTGTCAAGAAGAATAAATCTCCTACAAAGCCTTTGAAACGCGATGCAATTCCAGAAAAGGTTGTACTTCATCAACCCTTGGTGTGTTTTCAATTTCCGTGGACGAATTTCAAAGAGACTTCGTATTTGTTATTCCGGACATCATCCGTCTAACGCGAGTAGAGTTGGGTGTTTATGGGATGGACGTGAGATTTTTATGCTGGGTTGATTGTCCGCGAGTAATATGGCACTGTTGTGCTGCCTGCAGTAAAATGTTACCCCTCCTCTCATGACCGTGGATGCAGTAAGAGCCTGCTAAGGGGTATCAATGGATAATGGGCAGCAGCGTCTTTCCGTGTATCAACACCCTCTACTGCGCTTGCCAACCCAGCTGCCAAACGTGGTGAGTATGGCAACCACCCGTCATGGAGATCATGAGGGAGGCCTGTGTTCGGTAGTGGACGTTTTATGGCTGACATGATGATGAATATGGCACTGGAAAAAACCCATAAACAGGACAAAGACAAAATATTTTTATATGTGATTATAATTGATTAATTAGGATGGTACCTAGGTTTAGGTGTTGGTAAGCGTAATCCATCTAACTATGTCCCGGGCACTGCAGCCTCCTGTATAGCTTACTTGCTATATGTTACTTGTTGCAGACGCTGTCTGTATAAATAATCTATAAAATATGTAAAGACCTTACTTAATTAAAAAAGACAGGTGCGTGTCGGGCACCGCGCTATACAGGGTTCCTTTGTTAACCGTAAACCTGTGTTGTTAAAAGTAGTGTACGTAGTAGTGTTTACCAAAACATTCCCTGAAATGAATAACCTTATCAAAAATTTAACGGTTCCGGTGGGATTCGAACCCACGTCCGTCAAAGCGATACTTGACGCTTCCTTAAGCAGGAAGTGCTTTTAACCGCTAAGCTACAGAACCCATGGCTGGACCTGAAATTCTTGATAAGGTGATATCGGTTTGAGCAACCGATTGATAAGGTTATTCATTTCTTTGAAAATGTTCTACCAAAGTGTGGATAAACACTATAAAAATAACAGAAACTATAGGTATTCCTTGAGTTTTCAGCTTAAAGTATTTCGGTATGTTTGGGAAACCGCATCACTTATTTGAGCGACAATTTCTCCGAAACTTAAAAGTTTATATTTTCGAGGGACGCTCGAAAAAACTTTAAAACTTTAATATTTTGCAAACGAAATCCCAAATCGAAAAATTTTTCGATATTTATGACAGGTACCCTAATTTTATTATTTTTTCATTTTTTTAAAGCGTTATCTTGTCGGTTTTAATTTATATATCCATGCAAAATTACTGCTTATTATGACTAATAGCCTCTCCGCAAAGCCGGTAATGACGGACAGGCAGACAATTCGAATAATAAGGGACTCTTGTTTAACTACGAAACCCTAAAAACGACACGAAATCAAATGTGATTTAACCAGACAAACTTTGATACTTTAAAATAATCTTATCAATTATTACAACAAACATTCACCAATCAAAACTTTGTTCTTCACCTAAAAGCAATCATAATTCACAATCTTGCTCAGCCAAATCTTCGACTACAATATCAGATCAGCGGAATCACGAAACTTACAACTAAAGTTTGATATCAAGCGTTGACTGTTAAACGGATAAACCAATTTGTTGGTTGACTGAGTTGTATCAATTTGAACATGCTTTTAGTTTGAATTAACTTAGTATTATCAATGAAGCCATAATTATTTATTCTTTATTATTGTAGCATTACAGATAACTATATTCTAAGGCGTTACATGGTATAATGGCCGAGTGTGTACCCCGGACTTTCACCGTAGCACAGCCGAAGCACGTCAAAGGACAAAGGCCTCCCTCATGTCCAAGTACTGATCATGAGGGGTTGTTGCCATACTCACCACGCTTGGCAGGCGGGTTGGCGAGCGAAGTACGTGATGTTGTTACACGGAAAGAAGCTGCTGCCCATATTCCGGAGGTATCCCTTAGCAGGCTGTAACTGCATCCACTGGCATGAGAGGAGGGGTAACATTCTACTGCCGGCATCCCACGGCAGTATACAACACGTTTTAGGTAGGGTTTAGAGAACATGGAATTTTGACATTTGAATACTATCAAAATTGTATTATATGCAAAACTACATACTGAAAATTTTCAATTTAATTCTGACATTCATAATTATGATTGTGTATTCTTGCTTTTCAGTATTTTTTTTAACCAATTGTTTTTGTATTATGAATTTTCCCAGTTGACATTATTTTTATCAAATTGCAATAAATTATTTTATTAAAATCAAATCATTAAAATCGGCTCGTCTATACATTTTTTAATGAGAGCGAATCCAAAACGACCGCCGGTATTACCTGACCGCCTAGCTCTAAGCTCCAGACTATCAGACGCCTCGGAGAAGTCCAAATCGTCTGAAAATTGCTGACTTGCGGGTATGCGCCAGTTGAAGTAGTTGATAAGGCGTGGATTAGTATTCTGGAGGCTTTCACAATCGCTGTGCTTTGAAGGTATATTTACCGCTTGGAACTGATATTCTGAATTTTGAGTATGTTACACGTAACTCTTTTCATGCCCGTGGATGCAGTAAGAGCCTGCTTAGGGATACCTCCGGAAGATTAGCAGCAGCGTCTTTGCGTGTAACAATATCACAAACTACGTTTGCTAACCCGCCTGCCACGCGTGGTGAGTATGACAGCTACCCCTCATGGAGAACCATGAGGGGGGCCTGGGTTCAGTAGTGGACTTTGTTCAGTTTTACGGCTGGAATTATGATGGTGATGAGCGTATGTTACGGCAGATATGGAAATAAAGTACTCGAGAGGCAATCCATGGGGTTGGATTTGAAAAGCCATCAGTTTGTCAACGTCTGCACTGCATTGTATACCTCTCTGACTCCGATACCACTTACCTAATTCACCAACATCGTCTCAGCCGTAGTATGTCCTGACATTGGCCTCCTGGACTGGACATTGGCCTCCTTCTAAGTACGGATCATAAGGGGGTTGCTGCGATACTTGCCACGCTTGGCAGGCGGGTTGGCGACTAGGATCTTCTAGAGTTTCCCTTTGCAGATTCTTACTGCATCCACGGGTAAGAGAGGTGAGGCAAAATTCTAATGCCGGCACCTCAGGGCAATTCGGACACATCATCATTACAGCCTAACATCCACTACTGAACACAGGCCTCTCACATGTATCTCCATGAGGGGTAGTTGCCATACTCACCACGCTTGGCAGGCGGGTTGGCGAGCGCAGTTTGCGATGTTGATACACGAAAAGACGCTGCTGCCCATCTTCCGAAAGTATCCCTTAGCAGGCTCTTACTGCATCCATGGGCATGAGAGGAGGGGTATCATTCTACTGCCGGCACCACACGGCATTCTGCATACAGATTCTGACACATGCAACCGATTAATCCACAACCATCGTTCATTATACACAAAACAATCAAGATATTCCAGAAAGGATCGCAAAATCCATTCGCAAAGTTCCCATAAGCGGATTTTTGGATCACTCCGTTTCCCATTAGGAGAGTGGTGAAAAAAATAATCCAATGATGGATCCTTTTGCCCTATTCGGAAGGTCCGAGGGTTGGAGGTCAGTGATTGATGTAAGCTGCGTGTCCCGCATTTGTCAATGCTGACTGATCGCGTGATAATTGCGTTACTGCGTGGGTAGAAGCTCGGTTGAAGTGTTATTAGTTACTAGTGAAACTTTTCACATAGATAATATAGATATTAACAAAAAAAATTTAGTATCAAATCTGCTAAGCTATGTACATCAAACGAGCGCTTTAAAAACACTGAAAAAAATTCGATACGTGTTTCGCCTCTATAGCACTTAAGGCGAAACACGACGTGTCGAATTCTTTTTGAGCGTTCAAGGCGCAGGCGGTCTCATCGCTGATAGTCAGATAGTCATTTTATTGGTAAACAATTTACAGGTCAAAAAGCTGAGGAGCGATTAGATTTTTTCAAAGACCTTTCGTGAGAGGTAACGGAGAAAAAAGGTTTTAGGGAAACTCAAATGACGTCCAATTTACATATAATCTGCGCCTAAGACTCCAATAACTATTTATATAGCCGTGTTGGCCAGTTGGTATGTACCCCTGACTCTTAATCTGAAGGTCGTGTTTCGATACCAGCCGTGCACCAATGGATATTTTATTATTGGAAAAAGTATAAATAGATATATAGATAGAAAACTCTTTATTGTACACCACATTAGGAGAACGTAAACAATTAATAAAATAGGTAAAAACCACACGTAGACATTGTGTTTTAACGGTGAAGGAATACAACATGAGGAAACTCGCTTAGTTAGCTTCAGACGTATCAACTTGTTCTTTCCTCTAACTAATAGCTGGCTAAGCTAAAAGTATGGTATAGGTGAAGGGCAAGCCTAATCCATCTAACGATGTCCCAGGCACTGCAGCGCCCCGTACAGCATTATTGCCGATTGCTGGCGCTGTATAAGACATCGACAATACAAAGTTGCGATGGATACATATCATAAGCGATTTTATGATATCGTTCAAATGAAACAGCTGATTTCAAAGGTTTATTAACACTCTGTCCCTGAGTAGAGTCCGCAACAATATAATAACAGAAACTCCTTTTCCTCAATTTTGTGTTATTGTTTCCACAAATTAATTTGATAGAAGTTAATAATCGGTTTAGCCATTATAATCTCTGAAATATAGTACGGGTCAGCCGAAATATTCATTTGTTGGCTTAAAATTATGATTATCACTTTGTTGGCGACATTGCATGAAATGCAACCTATAATGCAAAAGTTGAAGAAGAGGGCGCTGGTGTGACAGCGGTAGGCGATTGGTCATTAGGTTCTGTAATCTGTGGTTGGGCGCGCATTTTGGAAAAACTAGACAAGAACGTGCCGTGGGGTCCCGGCAGTAGAATGTAACCCTTCCTCTCATACCCGTGGTTGCCGTAAGAGTCTGCTAAGGGATACCTCTGAAAAATGGCTAGCAGCGTCTTTCCGTGTATCAACATGCCGTACTGCGCTCGTAAATCCGCCTGCCAAGCATGGTGAGTATGGCCTATGTTCAGTAGTAGACGTTTTACTCCCGAAATGATGATGATGATGACTAATATTATACAATCTAACATAAAATATGAGTAGCTTATTAATTTAATATCACTGTCATATTCACAAAACTATGTAACAATTCACTATAACGATTAAGAAAATGTATCATAAACTATTATAATTTTGTTTAATTTTTTGTAATTAATAAATCTACTTTTTATGTCATGAATTCAAGTTGAAGCAGTTATTTTGTTAGAATATCAATTGTAAATATCAAATATCAAATTTTTTGTAATTAATAAATCTACTTTTTATGTCATGAATTCAAGTTGAAGCAGTTATTTTGTTAGAATATCAAATTGTTGTGTTGGGAATTGCCGCTCCTCTCTTGTCCGCAAATGCAGAAGGTATCTGCGAAGGAATATCTCCGAAAGATGGGCAGCAGCTTTCCGTATATTAACATCCTATTTCCAGCAGTGGACAACCAACGGCTGATGTGAAGAATTGCCTTTAGTGCGTCAAATCTATCCCAGTTCTTAACTTTATCTATTTGCTGAT
Organism: Pasiphila rectangulata; assembly: GCA_963082625.1. Taxonomy (NCBI): domain Eukaryota; kingdom Metazoa; phylum Arthropoda; class Insecta; order Lepidoptera; family Geometridae; genus Pasiphila; species Pasiphila rectangulata. The sequence continues at coordinate 22,049,308 of OY720239.1, forward strand.
ATTGAGTCCTTTGCAGTCGAAAAAGCGTTCAATATCCTTTGCCATTGTTATCCAAGAGAGACAGGATAAACCCAGCCTCAATATGCGAAGACCGCAGGGAGTCGAGATAAATTAAACTAAATAATAATCCAAATAAAATTGGATCTTTCATCGCGTTTAATATTCAACCCCGATCCAGGCCTTTGTAATGGAATCGGTGTGGGACGCGCCCCGAGGCGTCTGTCCTTTCATTTGTCGATGTTTCTTTCAATTCAATTGTTTATGTATATTTCGTGTATTCAACGAAGGTCTTGTCTGGAGAGGAATATTATCAACTGATTTTACACACGGGTGTATGGGGCCATGTAATGGTATTATTAGCCCCCGGCCAGATGTCTCATAGATATGAGGATGGATAAATCGAATTTAGGAAGGAGAATGTTAGGAATTATTGTGGATGGAGATGGTACGAGAGGTAGGCCAAAGAAGCGATAGATGGAGTACGTGAAAGAAGATATGCGAAAAAAAGGAGTGTGTTGAGCCACACTCCTTTTTTTCGCATATCTTCTTTGGCGACTGAGAGTGGATGAGAAAAACATGTTGTGCAAATCCCGCATAAAGTGGAACAAAGTGGGATGCAGGGAGAAGAAGAAGAAGGTATTTTTAACCCCCGACAAAAAAGGGGTGTTATAAGTTCGAACGCAATGTATGTGTGTGGTGTGTCTGTGTTTCTGTATCAGTCTTTCTGGGGAACCGTATCTCTTAAGCGAGTGGGCTGATTCGCATGCATTTTTTTTTATTAAAAAGTAGCCTTGCCTTCGGTGGTTCTTGAACATGTTTTATTAAAATCGGTTCAGAAGTTCACAAGATAGACTGATAGATAGATAGATAGAAAATACTTTATTGCACATCTTAAAACTAAACATAATAACAAGAAACACTTAAAAACAAAGTGACAATTGGCGGCCTTATCGCTAAAGAGCGAAGATATCGGGGTGAAAGAGGGTATAAATAATCAAATGTTTCCAATTAAAAAAATTCATTGAAATTCCAAATGAAAGGATATGATTGTGTAGAATGCAAAACTGATTTATAAGGAAATCGGTAGATATAGGGGATCAAAGTAAGGGTGAACAATCAAATGTTTCCAAATATACCCAAGTGTGGTCTCAAATGAAAGGACATGATGAGTACATTGCAAAACTGAGGGCACATTTTACAGAAAAAGTAATGTGTAACCTCGGGGGATACCTAAAATTAAAATTTTATAAACTTCTTGGTAGTTTGCAACGTGGAATCATCACAATGTCAAATGCATGTGCATCAGCATTCAAGAACCCTACGCTAAACAGGATGTTGTTAAAAAGAAGGTCTTTACATCTCTATGGATGATTTATACAGCGTCAGCAATTGGTAGTCCCGTACAGCATGTACGGGACGCTGAAATGCCTGGGGCATTGTTAGATGTATTAGGCTTGCCCAGGACCGATACCATCCTATCAGCATAGACACTATATAGCTTTTAGTCATAGTATAGAACAGGTTAGGACGTCTGAAGCTAACTAAGCTGTAGGTTTTCTCACAATGTTTTTCATCACCATTAAAGCACGTGTTAATTGTGCATATACATTTTTCTAGAAAGAAAAATCAATTAGTGCACGCCCGGTATCGAACCCAAGACCTTCGGATTGAAAGTCGGGGATACATACCATTCGGTCAACACTGCTAAGACATTAATCATTTCAGCCGTGAAACGTCCACTACTGAGCACAGGCTTCTCTCAGGAACTCTGTGAGGGGTAGTTGCCATACTCACCACGTTTGGTAGGCGGGTTGGCAAGCGCAGTACGAGATGTTGATACACGGGAAGACGCTGCTGCCTATAGTCCGGAGGTGTCCCTTAGCAGGCTCTTACTGCATCCACGGGCATGAGAGGAGAGGCAACATTCTACTGCACCCCACGGCAGTCGATAAAGGTTAATTTGTATGGGAATGCTTGTTGTTACATATAAATAATTAAATCTTGTCTTATAACTTATAACATACTCTATGATTTAATTGTTTCAGAACAGAGACAGAGAAGCCAGTACAAGCCCCGCTCATGTGGTATCTTTCGGTGCATTGTCCTGCGTTTATCCTCTAATTTTAAACCAGCGTAGCATATGAGCTTCGTAAAAAAACTAGATACGTAGTTTTTTTAAAAGAGCAATGTGTCTAGTTGTTTAGAAAAAATTAAAAGAGCAAATTATTTACGGGGCAAAGGGTTCTCAGTTTTTTTCATCAACATAACAGACCTTAAATTTAAGGGCGGGAAGCCGTTTTTTATCAACATGACAGACCTTAAATGTATATATTCTACTACTAAATTAGAAGTGACTATAGATGATTAAATTTCTATAATGTTCGCTCAAAGGTTATTGTAACCTGAAACGCAGACTCCCAGAGGAGTATAAAATTAAATAATTTCTTTAAAATATTTGCTTAAAACGGCTTACTAGTACAATTTATCTCAGATAATTTAACTATTGGGAAAAATGCATGTGCAGATTGTTGTATAACAATTGAGAATAACTAAGAATAGGTTGAATATAGTATTCGATTATTCCAGAAAGATCAACGTAACGAAACAATCTGTTTTGAAAGTCTTACTACAATAAAGAAAATATAAATAAAAAAAATATGACTAAGTGAAAATAAAAGTGTTTACAACTGTTCATCATTATTTTTCGGAAGTATACCTCAGCGGCCCTTACTGTGTCCACGGGCATGATAAGTGGGGTAACATTCTACTGCTGGCACCCCACGGCAGAAAATTATTTATTCTACAATATTTAATAAAAGTGAACGTCTGTCTTGCTTTGATTTGTTGTTTTACATGCTTTTATTAGCTTTGCGAAACCTTACGTGCAACATAGGAGTTCTTGATTTCAAAGTCTCGCTAGTTCAACATATTGAACAGATGATGGTACCGCTGGGAATAACAGCTTAGATTGTGGAACGTCCAAAGCCTCACATATTCTATTAAGGTGAACATTACCTGCTACAGACGCCCCAGGGAGTAAAGTTGAGTAATTAGCCCGCGGTACTTGCTTTGAATACGTTTGGGATATTGTTTCATTAGTGAGTGTCGGGTGATTGGCCAGTGATTTGATTATTCTATATGATCGCGTTGATTGGATGTGTGAAACTGAGACTCCTGTAGTGTGTGCGCAGGTGTTCAACCAATATAGTTTTGTGGTTGAAATTTTGTATCACTGACTTCTAAAAACTTTTGTCGACTTCTTTTGTTTCTTTATTTTCCGTCATTATAGTTATTGAAATCCTGTGTTTGAGGAACTACCACTTAAACTCGCAAAGGTCACACGTATTTACTTTGATCCTAAAATTGGATTTGAATTTTATTTTTGTTCCAAAATGATATACCACGAAATGGTTCCATTTTTTCAAAACCCAGTTCTCATGACGACGCAAGGAATATTATGTAGGATAGCGTTTTGGAATTTTCGGCATCAAATCAAGTCTTTGCATTAAGAAAGTATGATTGGATTGTATGATTTAGTAGTAGTATCACCGAAGACGAAACAAACCCGATTCATTTGTCGAAGATTGGTGGAAAATATAGAGGGAGAGATGACTAAAAACATTGGATGTGAGTTGAATGTTAACGTCTGACAGAGAAGAATCGAGGACAATTTATGCCGACCCGCGTAATGGAATAAGGGCAGCGAAAAGATAATGATAGTTTGCAAAACAAATTTGGTCTTAAAGGCTTTTTTAGGGTGCACAATGTGGTGGAAAGTTAGCCTTTCCACAAATAGGCAGCATTTACATTAGAACCATAAATAATCTTTAAACAAGGTTTAGATTTAGGTCTAGATTTTATAAAGGTAACTGAAGGAAGTGTGCTGCTAAAGCGAAATCACCGGTAGAACATAATAATTATTAACATAAGTAAATTCAAGGCATATAATACGAGTCAATGGGTTGTTGGTATTTTATGGTAAGAATAAGCATGTTTTGAAAGTTTGAGTCTAGTATGCGCTATGTCATTTTAAGTTGCAGTTTTCAATTTTAAATCTGGCGATATTTTTCAGCTTATGCCATAAACGAGCTGTACTTTAATGACACCAACCATGTCATCACCATCATCATCTTAGCCGTTGGCATCAGCTGACCATAGGCCTCCCCTATGGATCTTCAAGTGCTGATCACGAGGAGTTGTTGCCATTGTCACCACGCTTGGCTGGAATGTCGGCGAGCGATACAGGATTTTGATTGTACTCATTTTTCAAAATCATTTTTTCCCACTCAGGAATCTTAAATAATATTTTTTTTGTTTTAGTCTTTAACCTGTCGGACCACAATAATTAAATTAGAAATCCTTTCTAAACTTTAGCGATTTTAATAAATTTGTAAGCATTGAAACGATAATTATTATAGATTTAATGTATCCAATATACTTCTTAATAAGCAGTACACGTCACGGCTGTTGAAAAATTTACGTTTGATATTTATATAATATTATGAAGTCATTGTATGAAAATCTTTGGTAACAGAATTAACTACCAAGTAAATATTACTTTTAATTAGTAAAGAGAGCTCGATTTCGAAGCCTTCTCCAACCCCTACCACGTTCAGCCACCTGTCCACAATACCCTTCACCGCAACGTTGATACAATAGCGACCAAAAGAGTTGATTATAACGAGGGCCGCAAGTGATTTACAACCCCCCAGTGAGACATCGCTCTTGTGCTGTTCATTGTTACGAGTATGTACCTATGACCCGCTTACGATTGCAAATTGAATACATGGATTGATCAGAGAAGAAAAATTATTTGATTTCACTACATAGCTGGTATAAGAATATTGTTACATGTTACGGTCCTAATCTTTCACCATTTCTCAAATTAAGTGTGTCACAGATCATTTGAGTAATTCTATCCGGGTGATTCTTATCAGGGGTTCTTCACTAAAACGCTTTTTAATTTTATTTGTTTTCTTGTTTATTGAAGTGGCAATATACAATTATTATCTTAACGACAAAATTTACTCAATTTTTTTTCGAATTGACTTTTAATGTTGTTGACCACCAGATGGGCATTACAGCGTAACCGGACTATGGCGAGCGGAGAGGGCACCCAGACGCAAAAGTAAGGTTGGGGCAACAAGCTCAAGGGTACCACTTAGGATTTAACCACGGCTTGGACGATGTTGCCAGACATTTATATGTAATGATGATTAACGTCCGGGTGCATAACTGCACCTTAAGACGGAAGAGTGTATTCTTCGGCCTCGGCAGCGTGACTGGTTATTAAATGTGTGCCTAGCAGCAGGCGTCCGTCACTCGCTTAAAGCCACGCGTAAAATGCCTACCGCTTAGCGTAACACCGGTGATACGCCGGCAGTAGGCTGCCACACGCCAGCGTGAGCGCACGCACGTTTAATGCATTCCTTGAGATTCGAAACTGTGTTACTAATTGTACAGTGGATGGATGCCAAAGTCAAAGAACTAATAAAAAATTTACGTTTTTTTCTTTGCCGAGGGTACAAAGGTAAAGTAAAATATATTTTATATCTTAAGTTTTTAAAATTATTTTTTTCCTTTCCTCTAAAAATAGTCAGAACGTAGGAAGGTACTATGTAAATATTCGTGAATAAAAGCTATTAGAATTTTGTTTGTATAAAAAAATTGCTACCTATTATCTCTCACGCACAACATAGGTCATCGTTGCGCTTTCCAGATCAGCGTTCCTTCAAATCGAATATGGCTTTGAAAACAACAGTCCTAAAATCAAGTAGTAGGTACTCATCGAACACCTTGGTAAAAGAGCAATAATAGCATAGGTGTGTAAAGTGTGGTCGGTACCTAGTTCGATAAGTCAAAAAATTTAAATAAAATAAGCGTGATTTTAGACAAGGAAATAAATGTATCCCTTATTTTATAAAACTGAATCATATTTTAATCAACCAATAAAAATAACAGTTATTTTCACCACATTCGTTTTATTATCAAAATCACCGTAGAAGCAACCCTAGCCACTCATTCGATGCCGCGTCACAGATTACTTGTTAGTAGGTGGGGTAGGTGATCAAAGCAATCTCTACTCTATGCTTGCATACTTATGGTACACTCTTTCTCGCTGTGAACTGCTGGTGTTAATAAAACTATTATGTAGGCTATAATTAATTAATTATTTATTATTAAGGTGTAAGATGTTTGTTATTTGTGTAAATTTAATTGTTTACTTTACCTATGTATAGCATAGCGCATTGGTTATACTGTAATTCTGTGTTATTTCTTGAATAAATAAATAAATAAAATAAATAAATAATAGCGTAGAAATTTTCGTTTTTGTATTGGTGTGATGTATCTGTTAGTTTCTGTTATCTGTGCTAGCAGCTAATGTGGGACGGGTTGACGTCACCTCCGGGTCAGCGGCGGTGAGCTCGTCAACGGGCGAGCCGAGAACGTGTCTCGGTCGACGGAGGAAAGATAACAAAATTTACACCAAATCTCATTACTAAGGTACTAAAAATAGTAATTATTCACTGCGCAATAAGTAAGTGCCTTAATGAGCGCGTTTCTTATACATTTCAAATATCTGTTCTTAAGCTGGAGAGGGAGTTTGATACATTTGGCTTCCTGCTCGAACGGGTTATGAAAGTACTTTTACATTTTTCATGTTTTTTGTTTGGCTTCATCCATCCATAAACAGTAGTCCGTGAAACTTTTGCGACCACAATCTATTTTATACATTGACACGGGAACGTAGTGTTATTTTCGTTTCTGAAAAGTCACTTCTGATTATGTGGTTCCACGACGGCTGCAACGCAGCCAAAAAGAAAGCATGAAAAATAAATAGTAAATTTCGTGATAAATTTCAGCGTCATTGAATATAACATCTTTGGTAGAGAACCTACTAAGCACTACATCAACATGATGAACGACGTATTATAAAGGGATAAAAGTAACTGGGCAATTCCAAAGCCGTCTCCACCCTTTAACACCTCCGGTAACCTGTCCACAATACCCTTCACCGCAACGCTGATACAATAGCGGACAAAAGAGTTGATCGTGACGAGGCCCGCAAGTGATTTACTACCCCTGCGTGAGACGGTCCGCACTTGTGCTGTTCACTGTACGGTGATTTATCTCAACTAAATTTACGGTCGGAAATTTGCTTGTCTCTAAAATTGAAATAGTTGAGCGGTAGAAGTTGAGCGGTGCTAACGATTTGTTTTTGGACATAACTTTTAAAACTATCATAGTTGTGGATACTACCACGCAATTTGAACTGGTTAGATGTATCCAGTTCAAATTGTAATTTGAACTGGATATTTATCATGATTTTAGTCTTTTGATGACCTGAGTGGCGAATTTGGTTTAGTAGCCTGTTTACAGTCGAGGGTGCGGAGGTTGTGGGTTCGTTTCCCGTCGCGGGAGAAGTCTTTGATTTTCTAGAGATATTTGTCCCGGGTCTATTTGTATTATTCTGTGTATGTTGATGTATGAAATAACACAAAAATGTTCATGTATGTAGTGTTCTATCAATCAATAATTCATCTCATACCTATAAAACAAGTTTTGCTCCCTTTGAAGCTAGATAAGACAGTTATTGTTCAGTAAACGCAATAAAGTATCTGTCAATAAATACCATTAATTTGTCATCGTCATCATCTTTTCTACCGTAAAATATCCACTACTGAATACAAGCCTTCCTCATGGATCTCCATGAGGCGTAGTAACCATACTCACCACGCTTGACAGGCGGATTAGCCAGCGCATTACTAGATGGTGATGCCCATCTTCCTGAGGTACTCCTTGAAAGATTCTTATTGCATCTACGGCCAAATTCCACGGCAATTTATTTTCATTTTGAACTGTCTTTATTGCTTTGTTTGCACAAAATCATCGTTTGCTTAACAAAACTTACACGAAGAATCGGGTTTGACGACTTTTATCCCAAATGAAAAATGACAAGGTATAACAGTCTTTATTACTTTGTTTGCACAAAATCATCGTTTGCTTAACAAAACTCACACGAAGAATCGGGTTTGACGACTTTTGTCCAAAATGAAAAATGACAAGGTATAATAATCTCATACAAATTTCCTAGTAATTCTCGGCTCCCTATTTGCAAATGCTAACCTATTCACAAACCAAACAGAGCCTTCACATCTCCAGTCGTGGAACAACATCTGAGGAGTTTTTGTGCCTTTTAATACCATATTAATAAGGGTACCTGGTGCGGAGGGTCCAAAAGGATGCCTTAATGCTTAGGTAACTCTCCTGTTAATCTAACTGTTATGGTGGTTTTGGTTCTGAAATACATTTGTTTTGTTCTGGAGTAAATATTGAATACGACATTAAATTCATCATATCAGCCATAAAACGTCCACTACTGAACACAGGCCTCCCTAATGGATCTTCGTGAGGGGTAGTTGTCATACTCACCACGCAGAACGGAATTCTGATACACGGAAAGACGCTGCTGCCCATCTTTCGGATGTATTTTATCCCTTAGTAGGCTCTTACTGCATCCACGGGCATTAAAGAAGGGTTAACATTCTTCTGCTGGTACTCCACGGCAACAAGTTAAAAACGATCAAAGAAAGAAAATGTATTTTTGATCCAAAAGCCGTGCTGGCCGAGTGTTATGTTCCCTCGACTTTCAATCTGAAAGGTTGTGGGCTCGATACCGGCCGTGAACCAATCGATTTGTCTTTCTTGAAAAAATGTATGTTCACATTTAACACGTGCTGTCACGGTAAAGGAAAACATCGTAAGGTAACCCGCAGCTTAGTCAGCTTCAGATGTATTGCTAAATGCAGGTCCTCCACGAGGGATAGATGCCTTAAAATTAAGTTATATTCTTTACATTAACCTGCATACGCTTGGGAAGATACTCACTACTAATAAACAAGTTTTCTTTGAGTTTGGTAGGGAGGGCTTTTATGTTTTGTTCTTAATTGAAACAAGCATTGTAACGGGGGTACCGTAAAAGAGGGCAAAGGCCTCAAAAGGTCACCAAAGGTCAAAAATGCCATTTTGGGTTTTTGGACGTTTTCGGCCATTTGAAGACTTTTATTTTTTTGGTGACCTTTTGAGGTCACAATAACTTTTGTCCCTGTGACCCCAGGGTCACCAAAATCAATCGGTATCCTTCTCTCATTAAGACGGTGCTAACAAAAAGGTTTCATGTAAATCAGTCAACGCGTTCGGTTGTAATCGTCCCATACACAGCCAGACAGCGCTATGCCGACAGTTTGTCGTCGTTTTCATATTTCTATACTGCTCTTACTTGCACAAAGTGTAGGGACCAAGACAAGGATGGCAATCCGACCAAAGCCCATTCACTGAACCGCACCTTCAGATTTTTGAAAAATCCACCAATTGTAGTGAATTTTTCAAAAGTCGCCTTTCATACTCGCAAGCGCGCCCGTATTGTGAAGTTCGGTTTGGCTAACTAAGGCATATGTCTTTTTATTATGCTTATCGATTTTTAAATATTAACTCATTGTAGAATAATAATTAATATTTAAAATAATTTCCACATAATTTGTCAGCATGTGAATTTGTGTTTATTATTGTTAGTGAAATAAAAACTTTTGTTCGAATAATTCGTTTTTTAAATTAAATATAACGACTTTTGTACAATAAACTGGAATAAATTCGCTCATTCTGATTTCAAGTTAGAATTTTTAATACATTGCAAGATAATACAGGACTTATATATTTTTTTTAATAGCTTATTTCTTAGCGATTCAGATAATATAAGATAAACATAACAGCTTTCTACAAAACTTTAGAGATATCGTCATTTTAATCACACGCACCGTTCTCCCGTGGGACCACCCAGAATTGCCACCACAGACGAATTTATGCAAAATGGCCGCCACAGTTGAAGGGATATTAAGGGGCTTTGCCCCCTATATATTTTTTTTATTATACTCACCACGCTTGGCAGGTGGTTTGGCGAACGGAGTACGGGATGTTGATACGAGGAAAGATGCTGCTGCCCCTCTTCCGGAGGTATCCTTTAGCAGATTCTCACTGCATCCACGGGTATGAGAGTTCAACATTCTACTGCCTTCACCCCCATAGCTATGTGACGTCACCCAGCTTGTTGTGTGACATAACACAGACGCTATACCCTAACCCTTTTCTGCACGTGTCGGAAATAGAAAACTGAAAATAAAATCAACGAAACACCGAGCCACTACAACACGTCGTCAGTTGAACACCTGTATTTTAAAGCCTTTATGCGGAGAAAATCTGCATGAAAATGAAGGGAGATTTCCATTCGTTACGTTCGGTATTCAGCTACTGCGAGTTCTAGAGACTTGCCGCTGCAGATTTCAATGAGGGTTCTTTGTATTTGTCAATTTAGTTAACGCTTATAGCTGAATGACATCCGGTTGAGTTCGGCGATGCGCTTTAAATGTTCTTGTGGAATCGCAAATGGTATTCGTTGCTTTTTTTTTGTATCAATTAATAGGTACTAAGATAATTTAAGGATAATTATCTTCGCAAACGAAGTGCTATAAGTTAATTTCCGTGTACGTCTGCGGCTACGTCATTACGGTATTAATGTTTGAGGAGGTCCTCCGTCAGATGACGGCGACCTTTTTTTTTACTCTGTGTGACTAACTATGACTAACATGGCTCGCTAGACCGAAATTTTAAAACCCTACAGCAAGAGTGACAGTTGTACAGTGCTGACCAGCAGGGTGACTACGTATCTCGCAACAGGTTTGCAACAGGCGTATATCTCGCGATCATCGCTGCAACAGGGTAAATCTCACGATCATCGGCTGTCAATGGTCAATTTGTAGTTTATAATAGCACAAAATTGACGTTTGACAGTGATTATTAGTTTCACATTGATGATCGCGAGATATACGCGTGTGCAAGCCTGTCGCGAGAATATGTATCACCCTGCGGATAAGTATAAGATTCAGCTAAATAAAGAAGAAAATCTTCCAAAGTGATCACACTCAGGGAGTAAATTCTATCGAAATATTTTTTTATAAATATGTTTTTGATTCTGACGAAGTTAAGCCAGCATTGTTCAAGCCGATCTTTCTTTGTTTACGCCTTCCATGCGCAGTTTGGCTCAAAAACAGTACTTTTCAAACCCGTTAATAGCTAGATGTTCTCTAAACAAGTCATAACAGTAAGTTTTAATTATTTTCATCTGTATGACGTGTCGGCCAGCCGAAGGAAAGAGGTGAAAGTGAAATTTCTGTGAAATGTTTAACAAAGAAAGTGGCTGCAAGTTCAATTCAAAATCCGGTCAGTCAGTTCCGCATTTGATGATAAGGGATTATTCTAATTCTACATCAACTGATTCGATTCATCATCATAATTTCAGTCGTAAAACGCCCACTAAGGAACCCTCATGGATCTCCATGAGGTGTAATTACCATACTCACCACGCTTAGCACGCGGGTTGGCGAGCGCAGTTCAGGATGTTGATACACGGAAAGTCGCTGCTGCCCATCTGATACAGGCCGCTTTCAGTTGCAATACTTGTAGGTCCATGAGGGAGACCTATGCCCGTCCTACGGCTGTAATGATGATGAATAAATAAATAATGCTGGACAATTCACACAGCGTCAACTAGCCCCAAGCTAAGCACAGCTTGTGTTATGGGTACTAGATGACTTATATAGAGATATTATATATTACGAGATATTATATAGAGAAAACAACATCTCGACCAAATAACTGCATATCTTACAGATATTTTGCCCATCGTGTGATTCGTGTGAACTCTATTGAACCCGCAACCTCTAGCGTGGCAGGCGGACCTTCGCCCGCTGCGCTACAGAGGTGGTAGAGAGGTGATGAATGATGAAAAGTAATAGCCCTCTAATATTAATATAATAACTTGTCAGTCAAAAGTCAATAAGTTTTTATTCAATAGAGCAAAACGCCACATAGTCAATTTACAAAAGAAGAACATGACAGATTTAAATTAAATAAAGCACGTAAATGAATTCGTTAGCTTCAGATAACTTTTTTACAAGTAAGGGAAAGAAGCGGAAAAGAAAGCAGAAGCTGTGGAAACTACATAATTTTACAGTTAAACCTATCTCTGTTTATAATAGTCAAAGTTAAGAATATTTTATATATTTGAGCCAACTCAGTTCTCGCTACTGTTTGTATGCTGTGTTGACATTTTGATATTCGTCTGAATTGCACCGCTACCACGAGTTTTCAGAATTTCGTTTACGACTATCGTAAAATATATGTATGAAAACTCAAGGAGCATGTCCGATGACAGTTGGTTCGGTGGTAAATTATGCAGGTTTATTTCGTACTGACACCAGCTTGCTTATGCAGGTATAAAAAACGTCACTACGCTTAAAGTAACTCGTCGTAAGTCACTTTACTAATTTTAATTATTATCATCCTATCATTTTTAAACTTTTGTGATCACAACACATTATTAACATACATACCTCTATAGTCGGGTATTTATCGCGTAAACAACAGAGTAAATGACAGACAACGCACAGCCTAAACCACTGGACCTAGAGACTTGAAATTTGGTACACATATACCTTAAGTATCCTAGAGGTGCACCAAGAAGGGATTTTTCGAAATTCTCACGGGAACGGGAACTACGGAGGTGAAACTGCAGGGTGCGGCTAGTATGTAATAAAAAAGCTTGTCGCGAGAACTTGTATACCTGTAACTTAATCTAATTGTATTTTTTTTCAAACAATATAAATACGAGTTCCAGCTTAAATCTCGCGACATGCTATTTTATTACATATATTGTGTAAAGCCGTGGGGTGCCGGCAGTAGAATGTTACCCCTCCTATCTTGCCCGTGGATGCAGTAGGAGCCTGCTAAGGGATACCTCCGGAAGAGGGGCAGCAGCGTCTTTCCGTGTATCAACATCCCGTACTGCGCTCGCCAACCCGCCTGCCAATCGTGGTGAGTATGGCAACTACCCCTCATGGAAATCCATGAGGGAGGCCTGTTCAGTAGTGAACTTTTTACGGCTGGAATGATTTTGTAAAGACGTTATAAGTTGTTATTGTATAGAAGTGAACAGGTTCAATTATGTGCTTTATTCTATTTATTTGTGTTGTTTTATTTTGTAAGTTGTGACGCTTCAATAAGGTCCATGCGGCCGCACTGAATAAAGTATTTTTTGAATTTGAATTTATTAAACTTTAATCAAAACGTTTAAATAAAAGCTTGTTTGTTAAAACATTTATTTACTTTTAATTTATTTTTATTTTATTTATCACTCGAAAGTTGGTTTCTTGTCTGTTCATCTCATGACCGCAATGTTGGCTTTAAAGTGATGTCATATAATTTTTAAAGTAACTCTCAGCAAGGTCTTACATTTGATACCCATATTGTACAAGTGCATTAAGAATAACTAGTCCGCCATCTTGGATGTTCCGCCATTTCATTTTTGAATTATTATCATCAAGCCCTTTCATTTGATACCCATATTGTAGGAGTCCATTAAGAATAACTTGTCCGTCATCTTGGGTGTTCCGCCATGTTGGATGCAGATTGAAGCCATTTAAATTTTCTAGTTATTTTCAGCAAGCGCTTTCATTGGATACCCATTTTATAAGAGTACATTAAAAGTAAGTAGTCCGCAATCTTGGGTGTTCCGCCATGTTGGATTCAGAGTGACGTCATTTAGTTTTTTTAATTATTCTTAGCGAGATGTTTCATTTGATACCCATATTATAGAGGTACATTAAAATGATGTAGTCTGTTATCTTAAGTGTTCCGACATGTTGGATTCAGAGTGACGTCACATAGCTGACCATGCATTGTCAAGTAAAGATAAAAAAAAATAAAAAAACGTTTATTTGGTTTTACACATTACAAATAATACTACAAAATTAAAAATATACTGACATGGAAACAAAAAAGGAAATCGCTTAGCATGTGCACAGTATCGATAGCGCTACGTGCGCTGGTTTTCTGCGACACCTAGAGTGTGTGAGGTAGCGGTGCGACACACGTTACACATGACATACGAGTACAAAAGAATCGAGAATGCTGGGTTACATAAATAATACATTGAGGAAGCAATAACTACAACACAAACAGAAAATATAACAGGTGAATAGAAAGAAAGTAAATAAAATATTGAAAATATAACACAAAAGCTAAAATATAATAAAATTTACAAAATATTTATGAACATTTATTAATATTAATACGGATCGGCTCAGTACGTCTGCTTGTTGTTGGTAATTTCTAAGTTCTAAGTAAACATGTATACAAAATTTCAGCTCAATCGGTTGAAGATATCTGCTTCAAAATTGAGTTGCAAGACTCCGCGAACAAACATAGTTACATACATACAATATAGGGCAAGCTAAACAAAAGCTTTTATTAAAATGAAATAAAACACACACACTTACACACAAGATAATAGTGAACCTCTGAAGGCCTTTTCCCTGACGTTGATTTTCTTCCTTCAAATTGTAGCCTCCATAATTAATACGCAATTTTCCCAAACAAAATGCCCCAAAGCCTTTATACCGTTAACTTTGTAGCTAACCTTCTGCCTCAAGCAATTACGTATGTCAGTTTCGACCTTCGGTATATTATCTTGCGTAGGCTTTGAACTCAGTATAGATTGGAAGTTCGTCTAGGTCTTTGAACGCAGTAAATATTAAAAAAGAGTCTCGTTGGCCGAAGGGTATGTAGCCCCGACTTTCGATCCGAAGGTTGTGGGTTTGATACCGCCGTAGGTACACCAAGCTATTTTTCTTCTTGAGAAATGCATGTGCTTTTAACGTTGAAGGATAACTTCCGTGGTTAAATTTGCTTTAGTCGTACTGACCTGAGGGCCTAGACAACCGGCATTCGCTATGAAGCGATTCGATTTCTACAATCGTCATAGCTACAACGATAGCGAAGTTCGATTGGTAGACAAAGTAACCTTCGCTTAGCGATCGCCTTGTCTATTCGTCTGATCGCTAAATACCGCACTTAGTCTATGGTTTTCGACATCAAACGTCAAATGTGTCATTCACTTACTTTGCCCGTCTCTGTTACGTTCCGGTCTACGCAAAACGCAAATCTTTGATTATAAATACGAATAGGTTTTCTATTTTTTTTTGCGAGTGGAGGCATATTAGATATTGAGTTTTTGATAATATGAGTGGCGTATTTGAATTTTACGGCATAAACAATACTTTGAAATGGAAATAAAAATTATTTGATTTTTCGAACTAACATGATAAAAAAATCTTAATCCATTGAAATGAAACGCACATTGTCTGTAAACAAAACATTGTAAAGTTGAAAACCACTTGAAAACTTCCGTAAAACTTTGATTTGATTTACCTAGGACTTTAAATAAAAGTCTGTGATCTTTGACGAAATTGGAATCCTATTGGAAATTAGTAGTTAGTGTTATTTTTGTTTTGTTGGAATGTGATGGAATCAAGAGCACGAGCCAGCGCCGAACAATTTTTAACTCTGGAGTTTATGGAAAGGTAAAAATTAAATATTACCTAATTTATTGCTTACTTTTCTTTGTTATAGGTTATTTGCTAGGCTAGAGTATCTACCTAAAACATTTTAATATCTACCTATACAAAGGCGTAATCAATAATCATAAAACACTTTCAAGCCGGAATTCAATACTGCAAACAATGACGCGATTCACAAAGAAATATTTAGAACAAGAGCTCTTTAATTTATTTAAGTTATGTTGCAGCCACGGTGACCTTCCAAAACCTCAGCCTGGCGCGCAGGGACGTTTGAGGGCTGATCGTTTGTGGCAAGAGCTGACCAACACCTTAAATTCTGTTGGTGGTGGTGTCCAAAAGACCATGGAGAAGTGGAAAAAGGTACCTACATACATATACAAGTACTTAAAGCACTTTTATGACTTAAGTAAATTAATTACTGAAGTAATTTTTAATTAAAAATGTACCTACCATAATATGCATATTTTATTTAACATAAACTAAAACTGACAGCTAAACTAAAACTCTAATATTTTAAGGTGTGGGAAGACGGAAGAAGACAGGCGCTAACTCCATTTGACCAAGCGACAAGTGAGTTTGTGGCTATAGAGCAGATGTCTTCAGTTGGAGGAGAGACAAGCACAGACTGAAGCCCCTAGGTCTACCCTGACAAGGTGGACAATGACCGAAATAATCCCCTCAGCCATTTCACAAATATTGCTGAAGGAAGGTTTCTAGGCATCTAGTAGTGCTAGGGACAGCGGTTTAACGGTACGGCTTGATAGTGAGTGAGTTTATTAGACACAAACTCACGGTTTATTTTATTATTATCGACACGGACGGCGCGTTGTCGACGGGAGCCTTCGACATGCCTACCGTGGACTGTCAATTGTTACATTTATGCAGCAAAATGTGACAATTGACTGCCACGGCTGGGCTGCCGTCGATAACATGCCATCCGTGTCGATAATAATAAAAATAAACATAGTTTAAAAATAAAAGATGTTTTTAACTTTAACTATGTACTTTTATTTATAATCCACTTCTGACACTGACACTCTGTCTTTAAGCAAGCACCTCCAACAAGACTTAAGCAAACCATAGCAACGCTTAATGCAGTTTCTGGCTTGCATGTGGTGAGATGTGTATATTTCTTCCCGAGACCCGGGTGCAGCATTTTAAACAGGCATCATCAGCCAGGGCTGCTGTGGATAACCAGAATCCCCTGCAAGAAAACAAACAGCACTTACTTAACATTGGTTGTTTATGAGGGCAGGTACCTACCTGCCCTAACTAAATTTAATATTAATGTCTAATTAGAAAAGAAACTTATTATTTACTATAGTTATTCCCAAGGTTCTCTTATCTACTACTAATTAAATTTAATGTTTATTGTCTTACCCAGCAATCAAACATGTTCCCCGCTTTCATGAATGCATGTATGGCTCCACTATACTTGCAGACCATATGTGGAAGTCATGTGTGGCACCACCAAACTTGGAATTGACATTAATTATTTCTAAGTTGTGGTTACATACCTATAAAAATAATAAGCCATTATAGATATACTTAAGTAAAAAGATGTGTAGAGGATGTTTTATAGACCGCATTAACAAAGTGACTTTTAAAGCATTTCACCTGTGTAGTAAGTACCTAGGTAAGTGTAAGTAATAATTACCATCTGAACATTTAAAGAGTGATATCCTTTCCTATTATAATAAAGATGTTCGTTCTCCACCGGCTTTACAAATGCAATATGAGTGCAATCAATGCACCCTATGACCCCTGGCAAACTGTTTCCTTTGAAAACTGTAAAAATAAAATGAGATGATGAAAAAAATATAAGAGCATAATGTTTATTACTTAATATCTTCTTAGGTAGGTAATGGTCCAATTTGGTAAATTTAAAAAGATATTTCATTCTTATGTCATACATAACGATTAATGGGTACTGGTTTTAATGAATTTGATATAACTTTACTGATCCTCAATTGAACTCTAGGTGGGTAACATAGGTAATAAATAATAAGTACTAGGTACGATACAAACAACTACTTTCGCTTCTTTGATTTGAGAACGTTCTTGTGGTGTTTGAGGGAAAACAATCCATTTTTTGATGATGTTGTTGTGATTGAGAGCTACAACATCAAGTCAAATGCTGGGTAACTCCCACAACCCTTTGATACGACCCTGTCGCAAAAAAGTTTAGGGCGCAAAGCACCTGAAAAAAGGAAATTTATAATAGAATGGATAATACGGTATTTCATGTGACTACCAATACCAATACACAACAAAAAATATACATAAGACTTACCTTTATTTCCAGAGATATCTCTAAATATCCTTATAATGAGGTTGAAGAACGTAATTCACGACAAAGCTTTTTATTTATGCCTTTGCTGAGTCTAAAGTGTTCTCTGTAAATAGTGATTCTGAGGGCCTAGACAACCGGCATTCGCTATGAAGCGATTCGATTTCTACAATCGTCATAGCTACAACGATAGCGAAGTTCGATTGGTAGACAAAGTAACCTTCGCTTAGCGATCGCCTTGTCTATTCGTCTGATCGCTAAATACCGCACTTAGTCTATGGTTTTCGACATCAAACGTCAAATGTGTCATTCACTTACTTTGCCCGTCTCTGTTACGTTCCGGTCTACGCAAAACGCAAATCTTTGATTATAAATACGAATAGGTTTTCTATTTTTTTTTGCGAGTGGAGGCATATTAGATATTGAGTTTTTGATAATATGAGTGGCGTATTTGAATTTTACGGCATAAACAATACTTTGAAATGGAAATAAAAATTATTTGATTTTTCGAACTAACATGATAAAAAAATCTTAATCCATTGAAATGAAACGCACATTGTCTGTAAACAAAACATTGTAAAGTTGAAAACCACTTGAAAACTTCCGTAAAACTTTGATTTGATTTACCTAGGACTTTAAATAAAAGTCTGTGATCTTTGACGAAATTGGAATCCTATTGGAAATTAGTAGTTAGTGTTATTTTTGTTTTGTTGGAATGTGATGGAATCAAGAGCACGAGCCAGCGCCGAACAATTTTTAACTCTGGAGTTTATGGAAAGGTAAAAATTAAATATTACCTAATTTATTGCTTACTTTTCTTTGTTATAGGTTATTTGCTAGGCTAGAGTATCTACCTAAAACATTTTAATATCTACCTATAAAAGGCGTAATCAATAATCATAAAACACTTAAAAGTTTCAAGCCGGAATTCAATACGGCAAACAATGACGCGATTCACAAAGAAATATTTAGAACAAGAGCTCTTTAATTGATTTAAGTTATGTTGCAGCCACGGTGACCTTCCAAAACCTCAGCCTGGCGCGCAGGGACGTTTGAGGGCTGATCGTTTGTGGCAAGAGCTGACCAACACCTTAAATTCTGTTGGTGGTGGTGTCCAAAAGACCATGGAGAAGTGGAAAAAGGTACCTACATACATATACATACATATGTTCTGGGTGTTTTTCTATATATAACAAAAATATCTATCTATGTAGTATAATGTATTAAGTATATCAGTCATCTAGTACCCATAACACAAGCTCTGCTTAGCTTGGGGCTAGATGATGCTGTGTGATTTGTCCAGCATTATTTATTTATTTATTATTTATTTATTTATATACAAGTACTTAAAGCACTTTTATGACTTAGTCAAGTAAATTAATTACTGAAGTAATTTTTAATTAAAAATGTACCTACCATAATATGCATATTTTATTTAACATAAACTGACAGCTAAACTAAAACTCTAATATTTTAAGGTGTGGGAAGACGGAAGAAGACAGGCGCTAACTCCATTTGACCAAGCGACAAGTGAGTTTGTGGCTATAGAGCAGAGATGTCTTCAGTTGGAGGAGAGACAAGCACAGACTGAAGCCCCTAGGGTAGAGGTGGACAATGACCGAAATAATCCCCTCAGCCATTTCACAAATATTGCTGAAGGAAGGTTTCTAGGCATCTAGTAGTGCTAGGGACAGCGGTTTAACGGTACGGCTTGATAGTGAGTGAGTTTATTAGACACGGTTTATTTTATTATTATCGACACGGACGGCGCGTTGTCGACGGGAGCCTTCGACATGCCTGCCGTGGACTGTCAATTGTTACATTTATGCAGCAAAATGTGACAATTGACTGCCACGGCTGGGCTGCCGTCGATAACGTGCCATCCGTGTCGATAATAATAAAAATAAACATAGTTTAAAAATAAAAGATGTTTTTAACTTTAACTATGTACTTTTATTTATAATCCACTTCTGACACTGACACTCTGTCTTTAAGCAAGCACCTCCAACAAGACTTCAGCAAACCATAGCAACGCTTAATGCAGTTTCTGGCTTGCATGTGGTGAGATGTGTATATTTCTTCCCGAGACCCGGGTGCAGCATTTTAAACAGGCATCATCAGCCAGGGTTGCTGTGGATAACCAGAATCCCCTGCAAGAAAACAAACAGCACTTACTTAACATTGGTTGTTTATGAGGGCAGGTAGGTACCTGCCCTAACTAAATTTAATATTAATGTCTAATTAGAAAAGAAACTTATTATTTACTATAGTTATTCCCAAGGTTCTTCCAAGTTGTGGTTACATACCTATAAAAATAATAAGCCATTATAGATATACTTAAGTAAAAAGATGTATAGAGGATGTTTTAAAGACCGCATTAACAAAGTGACTTTTAAAGCATTTCACCTGTGTAGTAAGTACCTAGGTAAGTGTAAGTAATAATTACCATCTGAACATTTAAAGAGTGATATCCTTTCCTATTATAATAAAGATGTTCGTTCTCCACCGGCTTTACAAATGCAATATGCACTGAAAAAAAAACTTGATAACATTGATAAAAAAAATGTTTGCAGCTATCAAGGAACTTGTTTATATACGAGCACATAAAGTAATACGATTATGGCAATAAAGTTATGTTGAATAAGCAACAGACAAGTTGTCTTGATGATATCAAACAAAGTAATTGTCAATACAATCAAGTTTGGTTAGCATGCCAATGATTTATGTTGATTGAATTTACAACGAACGTGGTAATGGTTATCAAGTATTTTAGTAGTATCAGTAATGTAATGTGTATGCTTAATTTTATAAAGTAAAGTTATATATAATATAGCGGGTGTGAGCGGGATTACGTCAAATGAGAGGGCGTGAAGATGGAATACAGAACATTTTTAATCAAATTAGCCAAATTTAACTACAGAGGGTGTCTCAGCTTTCAATGCGCTAGTCCAAACAAGGGTAAAGCTAGGTACGCGCCGCTCTTAGGAGTGGTAGTTTTTTATGGTCAAATCACATTTTTTTTTTTTTTTCGAAATGACAATATATGTTGTTGACCGCAGATGGCCATGACAACGTTACCAAAAGTTAGACCCGAGACCTAAGTAAATGGGTGAAACACTTCGATAGCGCGTTCTAATTTTTCTAGTTGCGACATCTAGTTCTGTTAAATGTAAACACAGAGGTAGGGATCTCTACAATCAATGGACCTGATTACTGTGTATTGGTAACTTGATTAATTTGATTCTGTTCGATACTCGAATCAAATATTTGTATGTTTACATTTACAATAAAACCATGTTTACAATAACATAATCATGATATCTTAATTCCTTTTATGAAGTGAATGTTATAGAAAAGTTGATCACTTCACCTTTATTGTGACAATAAATAGTGATTAATCTAGTTTTATAAGTTTTTGATTGTTTCATTCATTTTTTTTTCTATCAAGTAAAATGTCATGCTTGATTGGCTGGATTTTTTTCAGTGTGAGTGCAATCAATGCACCCTATGACCCCTGGCAAACTGTTTCCTTTGAAAACTGTAAAAATAAAATGAGATGATGAAAAAAATATAAGAGCATAATGTTTATTACTTAATATCTTCTTAGGTAGGTAATGGTCCAATTTGGTAAATTTAAAAAGATATTTCATTCTTATGTCATACATAATGATTAATGTGTACTGGTTTTAATGAATTTGATAAAACTTTACTGATCCTCAATTGAACTCTAGGTGGGTAACATAGGTAATAAATAATAAGTACTAGGTACGATACAAACAACTTACGCTTCTTTGATTTGAGAACGTTCTTGTGGTGTTTGAGGGAAAACAATCCATTTTTTGATGATGTTGTTGTGATTGAGAGCTACAACATTAAGTCAAATGCTGGGTAACTCCCACAACCCTTTGATACGACCCTGTCGCAAAAAAGTTTAGGGCGCAAAGCACCTGAAAAAAGGAAATTTATAATAGAATGGATAATACGGTATTTCATGTGACTACCAATACCAATACACAACAAAAAATATACATAAGACTTACCTTTATTTCCAGAGATATCTCTAAATATCCTTTTAATGAGGTTGAAGAACGTAATTCACGACAAAGCTTTTTATTTATGCCTTTGCTGAGTCTAAAGTGTTCTAAATAGTGATTCTGGCATTTCATCAACACTTTCCATTCTTAGAATAAAAACACTACTAGGTACACCTAAGTCACACTAGCACTAAAAATCTATTGAAATAAGAAAAAAAACAACACATTTAAACACTTCTAACAATGATTTCTTCCTACAGCTGTTTATGAAATTGCCATGTTGTTTCGTTATCTACAGGGTCTTAGCGTTCGCTAGCGTTTCGATCAAGAGAATCGACTACGAAGCGAAATCGCTTGTCAAAAGTGTAACTTGGCTAGGCATTTGTATGGAAATAATCGTTCGATGTTGTCGATTCGTTTGATGGAATAGAAATGTGTGTACATTGTCTACCATTATGAAAACAGATCACGTGACATATCTAAGGCTTATGTCAAATCCATACATTTTTGGACTTTTCTACTATCGCTTTCGCTAATCGATTGTTACGTTGTCTAGGCCCTCTGGCATTTCATCAACACTTTCCATTCTTAGAATAAAAACACTACTAGGTACACCTAAGTCACACTAGCACTAAAATTCTATTGAAATAAGAAAAAAAACAACACATTATACACTTCTAACAATGATTTCTTCCTACAGCTGTTTATGAAATTGCCATGTTGTTTCGTTATCTACAGGGTCTTAGCGTTCGCTAGCGTTTCGATCAAGAGAATCGACTACGAAGCGAAATCGCTTGTCAAAAGTGTAACTTGGCTAGGCATTTGTATGGAAATAATCGTTCGATGTTGTCGATTCGTTTGATGGAATAGAAATGTGTGTACATTGTCTACCATTATGAAAACAGATCACGTGACATATCTAAGGCTTATGTCAAATCCATACATTTTTGGACTTTTCTACTATCGCTTTCGCTAATCGATTGTTACGTTGTCTAGGCCCTCTGTTCTTTTCTCTTTCTAATTCAAATGTTATAATAGCCGACTAAGCTAAGGGGTCGGTTCAGGGGCTGGGCCAGCCTATAGTCTTAATAAAATGTATCCAGCGCCAGCAACTGGTATTTGCAGTGCAGAGCCTGGGACATTGAGAGATTGATTAGGCTTGCCCATCACCTATACAGTCTATATATAGACTGTATAGGTATAGCCGTTTCTAACCGCAATAGAATATATATATTCTATTGCGGTTAGAAACGGCTTGCATTTGTTACTAACCTGTAATCTTTACCAGATATATGCCGGCGAGATCTCCGAAGTGAATTAACCATAGTGCAGCATCATAAATATCCACCCTGGGGTGCTGACAGTAGAATGTTACCCCTCTTCTCATGCCCGTGGATGCATTAAGAACCTGCTTGTGTATACTTAAGGAAGATGGGCAGCTGCGCTTTTCCGTGTATCAACATCCCGTACTGTGCTCGCCAACCCGCCTTGCCAAGTTTGGTGAGTATGGCATCTACCCCTCATGGAGATCCATGATAGTAAAACGTCCACTGCTGAACCCAGACCGCTCAGCATTGGAAGTTTTACGGCGAAAATTATGAAAAATGAAGTATCCGAGATTCAATTAGAACGATTTATTCGCCCCCGTCGCTCTCATGCTTAAATTTTGGGACTTTTCGCATCTCTTTCTTTTTATTTTTTTTATGTTAGATAGAGATGCTCTTGATTTCAACCTTGCTATCGCAAGAATGAGATCGACGATGGAGCGAGCTTCCCTAGAAAATGCCTATTAACTCTTTTCTTAAACGTAATCGGGTCATAAGAGGTTGGAAACACAGACGATGGTAGTTTGTTCCAGTCGAGAGCAGTGCGCATTATAAAAGACGAAAATCGTCTCTGTGTTTAAATCTATTAAAATTGATGTAAAATGTTTTTGCCTTGAAGTCTTACCAATCGAAAGCGAAGAAGATCTCCAACGTAGTTTACTATAATGCGGCACCATCAATATCCGAGATCCAACTAGAACGATACATCAGTCTCCGTCGCTTTCATCCTGAAATATTGGGACTTTCGCTGAATGTTCGTCTTCTCTACGTTACAATCTATTAAAAATGCGCTTGGATTTCGCAACCCCCTCCCTATTTTGCATTGTAAGCGGCCTGCATCCATCGCTGTGGTTTTACCAGGTTGTTTACCCACCTTGTAGTTGGACGTCCTACGCTACGTTTGCCGTTCTGCTGCCTTTAAATGAATTAATTAGTAAAAAAATACCTTTAGAAGGAAATAACGATAAATTATTCCATTAGGTACTTTTTCTAAACTACACGAGGGGATCGTTACTGCTCTTAGACGTATATTTTAATTTATAACAATTACTCCGTCAGCCTTAAACTACTGTGTTCACGATTGCTTGCACTGAAAATTAAACAAATGCCATTAATATTAGTACTTTTTCTAAACTACACGAGGGGATCGTTACTGCTTTTAGACGTATATTTTAATTTATAACAATTACTCCGTCAGCCTTAAACTACTGTGTTCACGATTGCTTGCACTGAAAATTAAACGTAAATGCCGTTAGAAAATGTAATGGAATGTCATAGAAGCGAATTAACAACTTAAACATATGCATGTACGGAATGCACGTCTGTACGCTTTTGCGGTACGAGGGGAAGGGGAACCATTACAGCTGTAGGAGTGCTGTCCACTTCCAATGCTGGACATAGGCCCCCTTTATACATCTCCAAGATAATGAGGGGATTGTTGCCATACTCGCCAAGCTTCGCAGGCGGGTTGGCGAGCGCAGCATGGGATTCCGATACACGGAAAGACGCTGCTGCCCATATTTAGGAGCAGAGCAGATTCTTACTGCATTCACGGGCGAGAGGAAAGGCAACATTCTAATGCCGGCACCTCACGGCTCAATTTACGGTTGGAAGAAACATAGTAATGTTTAAGGGTTCCGTACTCAAAGGCTAAACGGGACCCTATGACTAAGACTGCTGTCCGTCTGACTGTCACCAGGCTGTATCTCATGAACAAGATAGTTGAAATTTTCACAGATGATGTATTGTTGCCGTTGATGCCGCTATAACAAGATTATTATTAGCTTGTAAGATGTAGCTGCCTGTAATTGGGAGAACACTAGCTCATGATTTTTATTGCTTTTACTTTTGTAATTTTTTACTTGTGTATCTTCTGTTGGTGGCTCAAATAAATAAATAAATAAATAATAACAACAAATACTAAAAACAGAATAAAATAATAGCTGCCAAACAAAAACGTGATTTTTTTCTCGATATTAATGACGGCAACTCTTGAAATATCAACAGAATATTTAGTTGTATATTCACTTTAAAAAATAAATTATTGAATAAAAATAAAACAAATAGTTAAGCTCCCCTACTACAAACGTGATTTTTTTTTCCAAACGAAACCCGTCGTGCACGAGACCAACTCGCACATTTTTTTTAAATAGAAAAAATCGGAAAAGCGTTTTAGAAATCATTAATAGCGTGTTCTTTTTTTGTGATGAGGGCACAACATGGTTATGTGAGGTTGTCTCGCGATGACTCACTAAAGCGCCCCCGAAGGCCGACCTCGGTGCTGCAGGGGCTCCGGTTCCTCGTAAAGATCTGGCCGGAACCCCTATCTTAACTTATAATACTTAGCCTACGTCAACCAAAATTAAACAATTTGCAGGTAAAATAGCGCATTTTATGCAAAGATTTAAATCGTAGATGTGCCCTCAAACCAAAAACTTCATATCAAATCTTCATTCAAATGGATTTAAATCTTTGATTTTAGGTAGAAATAACACTACTGCTCTTCAAGATACACATCGTCATCATCATTCATCATTTCAGCCGTAGGACGTCCACCGCTGGACATAGGCCTTCCTCATGGATATCCAGTCATTGCGGTTGGAAGCGATCTGCATCCACCGTCGGTCTTCACCAGGTCATCAGCCCATCTTGTTGGTGGACGTCCTACGCTGCGTTTGCCGGTTTGTGGCCTCCACTCGAGAACTTTTCGGCCCCATCGGTCATCTGTTCTGCGAGCAACATGGCCTGCCCATTGTCACTTCATCGTGCTAATACGTTTGGCTATGTCGGTGACCCGAGTTCTTCTACATATCTCCTCATTTCTGATTCGATCGCGTAAAGAAACCCCGAGCATAGCCCATAGCTCGTTGAGCTTATTCATGAGGCCAATCGTGAATGACCACGTCTCGGTTCCATATGTCATCACTGGTAACACACATTGATTGTAGACTTTCGTCTTAAGGCACTGTGGAATTTTGGACGAATAAAGATACACATCTATCCGACTTCAATAGCCGTCGGGGCACAATAAACACTCCCGAGGCTAAGTTTCTTAGCGTTTTCCGAGATAAAACAAATTTACTGCGTGATAAACCAGCTTTGTGTTAATTAAGATACGCGGCGAGCTTAGGAATGGATGGATGACATCTACGCTGACCTAGTTGCTGAACTTTCTTTGTAAAACTTTTAATTTGGCGAAAGAATACAGTCAGATTTCAATATACGGCGTCACGATGACTACAATCATCATCATCATCTCAGCCGTAGGACGTCCACTGCTGGACACAGTCCTCCCTCGTGGATCACTACGTACTGCTCATGAGGAGTTGTTGCCATACTCGCCACGCTCGGCAGGCGGGATGACTACAATATGACTCAACATTAAAGAAGTTTCATCAGAAAAATATGACGTTATTTTTTTCAATTTACATTTAAGGTATTCGAGTCATCTCACCCGCAGGACTGCTGTCCATCTCCACTGCTAGATATTATTCTTTAAGATCATGAGCGGATTGTTGCCATACTCGCCAAGCTTAGAAGGCGGGTGGTTGAAGGCAGTACGGAATGTCCACGTCCACTATATCATATATGTATGTACATTATAAGGGCTTCATTTGCACATTAATAAACAGTTTTTGTTTTTTTTTAAACCGTTTATTTTTCGACATATTTACAAATTCCCATTCCCCCCTCTTATCTCCGAAGTGGAGGTACACCCCTGAAACTATTAAAATATTTGTATAAATTTGTATAAATTGGTGCGTTCAGAAATTTTGTGTCTAAACTTACTCAAGTAACTGACTGTTTATATTTTTGGCTTAATAAGGTAGTAGTTTAGTTGTAGAGTAGTAGTAGAACAGTAGTTCCCAGACAGACTTTCATGATCACAACACATTATTAACATACATATAACCGAAGAAGAGTCTTCCCGGGACCATGCTTGGTGCAATCCAAGCGAAACGTCGGGAAATAATAAAGGTAATCTACGCGATAAATACCCGGTTATATGTATGTATGTTAATAACAGACTTTCATGGTTTGCAAGTTAAATAAAAGCTTATCTGTCAAATCTGCTGACGATTATTTAACCGCTGTTTGAAAGACAACCCTTATTGAAACTTTTAATCGAATAACAAGCGTGCTAAAGAAATGTAAAACTTCTTAGCTCCAATATAAAGTTTTACCTTCACATGTAAAACATGGACGATTTGCATTTCCTTCTGCAAAGTAAAATAAACCTAATCACCATTCCAATAACGTCCACATCCAGTTTTTATTTTTTACTGTTTAATACAACGAGTTTACTAGATACAGGTTAGTGAAATTGACTTTTATAACGTAGAGCATAAGGTTCATGGAATAAAAGTGTGATAGTTAATCGATTTTCCTGCAACTTTTAATGACTTGCAGCCTAAGCCTTTTATCATTCTTGCTGATGTTACCAAATTTCAGTAAAATGGCTTTTATTATAGTTTAGGTAGTTCCCTCTGCGATTTCAGACGTACTTAGGCCACAAGTGAAGGCTGTTATGAGCATTTTATATGCCGGTAGTAGAATGTTACGCCTCCTCTTATGTCCGTGGATGCAGTAAGAGCCTGCTAAGGGGTATCTTCGGAAGATGAGCAGCAGCGTCTTTGTACTGCGCTCGTCAACCTACCTGCCAAACGTGGTGAGTATGGCAACTAACCCTTATGGAGTTATGAGGGAGGCCTGTGTACGTTTTACGTCTGAAATGATGATAATATGCGCCCATAAAAACTATGTTTCTTACTAGCTTTGCTGGGATTTTAACCAGTTTATGCAAAAATTGGGTACAAACAACTCTGGTATGCAATTCTTGATTTTAATATGAGCAACGTTCAGCGCCATCTAGATAACGAGATAACGCTGAATGGTGCCTTCCCTTCTTATCCCTTACTACATCCACGGGCAAGAGAGGAGGAGCAACGTTCTGATGCCGGCACCCCACGTCAAACCTACATATCTCCAAAGATTTAAATCGTTGAATGTGCCCTGACACCAACCACTGTGGCAAAGTCTTTAAACATACTGCCACACACTGGTTTTGCCAATAGACCAAACTGTAATTGATACCATTTATTGTGGAATCATCCTTGTGAACAAAATTACACAGTCAACACGTCCAGCTAACACTGTGTTTAGAGGAACACTGATTCCAAATGAGCGCGCTCACTCATTTCGTGTGGAAACAAAACGAAGCGGTCTCATTACAGTAAGGGCGTATCTAACGAATTAAATCTATGCCTATCTCATAATTATTCTAGTTTTCTCAACCTTTATGGTTAAAACTTAAATACGGTACGGTAGGTACTTAGAGTTTTACTTAACAGCTTTGCCGAACTTTACCTATTAAAAGTTCAATGAAAAGACAACAGTGATGAATCCCCATCTCCCGTGGGCGAAGGGATTCAATTCTAGGAATAAGTTAAAAGGATCTTTGTAGGTTATTAGCAAGAATAAAACGATATATTAGTTTAAATTGGGTATTATCTCGTAATATAACCTTTATTTTTGCCTGGCATTGTTTAACTTTTTCATCATTATAGGCGACGCATTGGAAAACAATCATCATCATCATAATAAACAATAATTTGAATGTAATTGTCTTAGCTGCAATGGTAAAACGAGGACTGACTCGCATAAAAACTGACGCAAAAAGCTAGCTTAAAATGAAAAGTCTTATGGACAAAAACAGTAATTCACCTCTGTGCATTGTATTGCGCTTATTAATTTATTTATTTATACTCTTAGAAATAAGAAGTATAATTTTATTTTGACATAATTTAATTGACTTAATGTAGATAATTTTATTTTGACTTAATAAAAATTATACATTTATTTGTGGATTCTTCTATTAATATGGCACGTTTGACATTTTATTCTTAATTTCATTTTTCAATTAATGATATTGTTACTTATTGTTTTATAGTTTTACCTATTAGTTAATTTATAATAAAACAAATAATTAAGAAATAAACAAATAATCAAATAATTAAGAATCTGACGATTTATTTTATTATGAACGTAGGCCCAAACACAAAATTGCAGTGCCCTTGCAAGGTGCATGTACTGTCTTAAGGCCTAAGCTTTATAAAATGTGTACATGGAAGCAAAATAAATTTAATATGAAATAAACGTAGACGGGTATTATATCACTCTTTTACTAAGCTATTTCAAAGATCAAATCCTTCCACGATTCAGTTAATTCTAAATACAAATCTACAAACCAATGTAGTTTCACGGAACAGAAACAACGCTTCAATGTTACTTCGCTATCTTGTTTTGAAGTCGGCATAATCGAGTTCGCAGTTCTGAGGCACAACTTTGTATTGACGTCGTGCTCGTATCAGTTTTACCGACAACCTGATAGATACGATTTCATTGCATTTGTTGACGTTTTGTCGAGCTTTCGCGAATAATAACCGCAGAAGTGCTAAATTTTGTGAATAAACTTAAAGTTGTATGGAAGTTTATAGGACTCTTGCTATTTGTATACCTATAGGATTTATGTGTATTTACATGTGTACTAAGCTGAAAGTGCGTGATTCTGACCATCCCAAGGAAAAACCTTTGTTCTACGACTTTTCAGGATTCAGTGATGTGATATTCATTAAACGACCACGAACGTTTTAACTTCAACAGCTGATGATACTATAATGACAACCTAAAAGCCAGCTGATTCTTAACAGGGTCATTGACCTCCACGAAGAGTTGCCGTATAGGTGGAAAAAAAAATCCTATAACCAAAAATAGGTTTTTTTATACTACTCAATGACGAGACAAGCCAAAGGCCCACCAAGGTTAAGCGGTAACCTCTACCTATAACAATTGCAATGCCGCGGTGATCACGTTCACTAAGCACGTGACAAACGCTGCACTGCAATGCGCCCGTCACCCTGAGACAGAGTTGTAAGGTCTCATGTGCCCGTAATTTCGGTTTTTTTATTAAGAAGTACAACAGTCTGATTATGAACTCAGGATTATTTTCACAGCACAGCATCTAGTAAAACTATAAATAAAAATAAATGAAAAATCCGAATTTTCAGCCTTCTAAAAGTACTTGTTTTCATTGGCTGAAACCCCCTCATTTAGGTGTGGTTCTCATTTGTGTACACATGTTATAATACAACCTGTCTAAGTTTCAAAAATAAAAAAATATAATGATATTCTTAGTGTACTATATACTTGTCGTAGTACCGGCACTAGAATTTTGCCCCTACTCTCTTGCCTGTAGACGCAGTTAGAATATAAATACATCTTAAAGATGGCTAGCAGCATCTTTCCGTGTGTCAGGATCCCGTACTTCGCACGCCAAACTGCCTGCCAAGCATGGTGTATCTGGCTACAACCCCCGTTATGATCTTGGAGATATATATCCAGCGGTGGACGCGGTCAGCTGTCCTATTGCGGTAATACTCAGGCAGAGTCCGTTTTTTGACCCCACGCAACATATCGTTATGATAAAACTTTTAGACTATATAAGGTGCTAACAAATTAGTAACGGATATTTTAACAGCTGATAGTACTCGGTTCTCGGAGTACATTTATGTATGAAACATCATAGGTTTTGTTATGTTTTTTTGGAGAAAACTAGGAAACAAATTTGCTACGTTAAAACACCCTGTTATTAAGATATTTAAATGAGACCTCTTTAGACATATTCTAGAACCTCTTTAAACCATCATTCAAGTGGCCTCATAAAGTTGATAAATAAAATACTTGAATCATAATGACATTTAAGAAAAACAACTGTTGATGTGACATGTCATACAGCGTTAAACATCTTGGCAGGTACATAATATAGGGGTGATTATTTTAAAAATTAATTATAAATTATTTTTTTGTTCAGTAAATGAAAACAAAAAAATTATATACAAAGGTTCTTTAATTACAGTTAAAAGTGAATTGTTATAATGTAATGTATTATCTCTTAAAATATCCGTGACTAATTTGTTAGCACCTTGTATAGTGCATCTAATTTAATTCTTATTATGTGTTTTTGTAAATTATTTGTATGTGTTGTGTGTGTATAAAAATAAATGTATTAATTCTTTCTTCTTCTATAGCTGAGGTCCACTGAACAAAAGTTTAGTGGAGATTCCCTAAGGTACATTATATTAACCTTACATTGTCCACTTTAGCCTCCCTCCTGCAAACCTAAGCGTTACTGGTCCACCGATAAACATTCGTTCAACCCGGTTGATTTAAAAAACAAAACTGGACTGAAAAACGCTCCCAGGGCAGCGGAGGTTCAACAACTCCTCGTGGTGATTAGTTTTTGTGCTATTACACAGAGAAGAGGAAAAACCTAGACCATATAAAATAAATAATAAACAATTTGGCCGCTAAGAAAGTCAATATATGGGTTGAATGATGAAATGAACGGTTGTTCTTGAATCTTGTTGTGATATACAGGGGTTTTATAAAACTTACACCTTTTTAGTGACCATCATTATCATCAAAATTTAAAACCATCACAAAAAAATTTAATAATTGCTTTTTACAAAAATAAAGTAAACCGTCGAATATTCGTTTCAGCCATAAAACGTCCACTACTGAACACAGGCCTCGCTCATGGATCTCCATGAGGGGTAGTTGCCATACTTACCACGCTGGGCAGGCGGATTGGCGAGCGCAGTACGGGATGTTGGTACACGGAAAGACGCTGCTGCCCATATTCCGAAGGTGGCAGCAGTCCTTAGCAGGCTCTTACTGCATCCATGGGTATGAGAGGAGGGGTAACATTCTACTGCCGGCACCCCACGGCTTAACGTCGTATATTAACTAAAAAAATTAACTAAGAATGTGTAGGACTTACAACGAACTAGCAAAAGAAAACCCTAATTTGGATATATTTTGTTACAGTTTATATAAATACATTACAACTGTTAAGGACATCCTCCATTTTAACAGCTACGATTCTCCAGTAGTAGTGTCGTAACGACAATAGGATGAATAAATAATTATAAGGTAGCTATATAGGTTTATTGGCCTTCCACTAATAATTAATATTGTTTGCATTTTTTGTCTTCTTGTTTTTAATTAAGCTTCACTTAACATAAATTATAATATAAGTTTGTCGTGTACACATGAGTTGCGATTCAAGCCAGATCATTTTTAGTGTTTTTATTATTATTTTTGTATTGCTTGTTTTGTGTTTTGTGTACCTAAATAAATAAATAAAATAAAATAAAATAAAAAATTATTGTAAAATAATTGAACTTTTTCTATAATATAATAATAAAAATATATATCTATGTATTTTATAGATTACCCATACACAAGCTCTGCTTAGCTTGGGGCTAGATGATGCTGTGTGAATTTTTTTTTTACTAACCCATGACGTCGTATTGCTGGGCAAAGGTCTCCGTGAATTGTCTACTAATATTTATTTATTACTAGCTGACCCGGCAGACATCGTCCTGCTTGCTGATATGGAGATATACTGACAGCAGCGACTTCTACCGGGTTCAATTGTGTCGGTCCAGCTGTTTAGGAGAGACGTACGCCCGCTGTAATTATTTTATTGCGCGAGAGTTTTAATTTTACTACAACTCGTAAGACGTTGATTTAAATTATATGGTTAAAATATTGAGATATATTTTACGTACGTAGAACGACGAGGAACATTACATATTATGTTGGACAAGGGATAGAATACGTGGGTTTGCGATACCCGAGGGTTAAACAAATTTATTCATATCGTACAGTAGAGTAATTTCTGCCGATAAAAAAACAAAAGGGTTCTCACATCGTTTATTTTAACCGTAAAAACAGAAATTATGACAAGCCTCTCTTCACCACACATTCATTCTTTTCACCGGATATATTCGTAGTAGTAAAATCTCATGTATAACCAAGTTATTTGGTATCTAATAATAATTTTAAAAGGTGGCAAAATGAAGTATGAATTAAGTCTATGTACCAATATGGATAATTGTCATATCACACATTCCGTACGGAAGTATTAAGAAATAGGAAAGGTCCTAAAAACTGCCTTGCGGGACTGCGGGAGATATGTTATTTTCTATTACTAATCTGCTTGTTACTTTTGTTTTGAAATGTCAAAACAAATGTATCAATATGTATGTATGTTTAAATAACACATTTCTTTGCTATTCTACAGGCATCTATTTCATTTGACTGCCTCCGTGGCACGGTTAAACTAACTGTGTAATAGTGGGCGTCTGATACGCAGGAGGTAGCGGGTTCGATTCCCGCCACGAGACAAATGATTGTAATAATTCTGTTGATCCAGGGTCTGGGTGTTTTTCTATGTAAGTATTCATATACAAAAAAATATATTTATGTATTCTATCAATCATCTGGCTGCCATTAGCTTAGTGTGGGACTAGATGGTGTTTTTATTGTGTATAGCATTATTTTTTGGTATTATTTTTAAATATACCCAATTGTATACGTTCATGGCTCTACCTCTTATCAATATAATATAAAACTCTTCCGTTACTGACAGAATGACTGAGTGAATGACAGACATCGCAGAGCCTAAACCACTGGACCTAGAGACTTGAAATATCCTAGAAGTGCACTATAAAGAAGAAATTTTTCGAAATTCCTACAGGAACGGGAACTACGCGGGTAAAACTGCGGGTTGCGGCTATTTCTATATTATAATGTTCAATTTGTAACCTAGTGGGCAGTGTTCGACAAAATCAAAGGCTCTACTCATATCAATGAAAACCGACATAGCCACGCTTGTTGGAGACTGTGGCAATACGTCGATGCTCCGTTTTGTTTGCCGTATTGCCCCCAGGGCGGCAGTTGCAGCTTTTTCTAGTTTAATCGGTGACGGGATAAATGGAATACATTGTTGAGTGTGAACTTGCAGTCCTGGGGGGACCTCGCTTTTATCCGGAGATGGAAAACGTGAGTTTGTGATATCCGTGGGTAAAGCTAACTCGAATCAACTAACGAACCAAGTTTTAGGTATGAGATGTGATGGGAAAAGTGTTTTTAAAAAATTGTAACTACATCTTAAGTGAACTTGCATCTTTCAGGTGGATTTTCAACAGTTTTTAACAAACTCTGCTAAACGACTTAGGCTGCGATCCCAGTAGGCAAATTATTAGCGGCCGCCTGAGTTAGCGGCGTATCGGTTTAGTACGCCCATCCATATATTTAAAATGGTGTGTCCACAGTTTGCTAGTTTGGCGCTCACTCTACGCAGTTTGAAACGTTACGTAAGTCTACCATGAGTTTTCAAATCTATACTCGTTAGCGACTGTAGTAAAAAAAATGTAAGAAAACTTGTACAGCGACTCTAGCGGATAGTTTGGTACTAAATTACGCAGTAAGCTGTTCTATAGCTACTGTGGTTTAGGCTTAATTTGCTTAGAATTTGGTACCATGTGTTACAAATCTGACAGATGTGACAGATGTCATAGTAACGTATTATCACTACGGCAGGCGATCTAACAGTGACAACTCATGGTAAATAAAAGGGTTTTCGTCGGCGGCGGCGATATGGTTATTCGCCGGCGGTAGAGAGTTCAGTTCGCCACAAATTAGCGGCCCACTAAGTCGGCGGCTAACAGATTGCAGGACGCAGCCTTACAAAAAATAATCAGTTAGATAATGGTGCCTTTGTTAGAGTCAAAACAACAAGCCAAGGTAAATACTCCAATGTTATAACAAAGTGCGGAAGTTATACGCTAGGCAAACTTTGAAAATTACTGCAACGTATAATATTTCAACTCATTCTACGTTCAAACAGGAGCAAACTAAGAAAATAAGATTGTGTATAAACGTGGTTTGATCTTTGTGCGCGTGTAAGTTTTCTACTCCTTTTAAACAGAGTTTTAAATGGAGGTCAAAACTTATACATGGGCATACTGTTTTTAACCGGAACGCTAAAGTTAGAAAAGGTACCTATAAAAAATAAAGAATAAATAAATAATGCTGGACAATTCACACAGCATCATCTAGCCCCAAGCTAAGCAGAGACTGATATACTGATATCCTAGATGACTGATATACATAATAGAATATACTACGTAGATAAATATTTTTATTATATATAGGAAAACATCCAGAACACCCTGAACAAATATCTGCAGATAGTACAGACATTTGTCCCGAGGCGAGAATTGAACCCGCGGCCTCTGGCGTCGCCGGCGAACCTTCGCCCGCTGCGCCACAGAGCTCGTCAATAAACACTAAAAAGTTTTAAAACTTAATAGTAGTTCGCCGCGAACTTAGAACCTAGCGAGCAAACTTGATTTTGTGGCGGGAATAGAAACTGAAACGTTTCAATCGGCTACTTATCGTGTGTTGCTAATTTCATGAAAGTCCGGCCATTATGTTCACGACTTATTACGACTTAAATCAGCGCCGCAACCGCGTAGCTTGCTACGTGATTGCGGTAATACTGAGGCAGTGTCCATTTTTTTGACCTCACGCAGCATTGGTTGTACATATTTTTAAAATTTAGTTTAACAGTGTAAGCCTAATTTGATTATTTTATGTTTTCTTTGTAATTTGTATATGTTGTGTGTGTGTCAAAAATAAATGATTTTCTTCTTCTTCTACTACTTATGATGCTTGGACAAAATACATTCGTAAGAACTTGCTCCAACTCCAAAACAACTAAAAAACTAACTTGTTTTACGACTTAATTACGAGACAAGCCCTGGAAAAAAATCACGTATGTAGTTTTTACCATGAACTTAAATAAATAAATAATAAATAAATAAATAATTCTGGACAAATCACACAGCATCGTCTAGCCCCAAGCTAAGCAGAGCTTGTGTTATGGGTACTAGATGACTGATATACTTAATACATTATACTACATAGATAGATATTTTTATTATATATAGAAAAACACCCAGAACACCCTGAACAAATATCTGCAGATCGTACAGACATTTGTCCCGAGGCGGGAATAGAACCCGCAACCCCTTGCAGCGCAGGCGAACCTTCGCCCGCTGCGCCAAAGAGCTCGTCAAAACTTTATATTAAAGTTATAAGTTTTTAAGTTTCTGAAAAAACATCCCTCAAATAAGTGATGCGGTTTCCCAAATAAACCGAAATACTTTATACCGAAAACATAAGTAATTCCTGTTGTCCGAAACATAATAATATTGTGTTTCGGTGAACGTAAAAAAATACAGCAACTTATAACAACAGGTGTAGACCTGTTGTTATAAGTTGCGTACCGTAGGGTTAACTACGGAACCCTACAACCTCACAGCGCGTGGCCCGACACGCACCTGTCCTAATTTATTACCCCTTATCTTTAGATTAAATATATCATTAATTTGTATTGTAAGTGGTCGTGCCAATGTTTTTAAATTTGGAAATCATCATCATCATTACAGCCGTAAGATATCCACTGCTGGACATAGGCCTCCCTCATTGACTTAGAGATCCAAGTGCATGAGGGGTTGTTGCCATACTCACCACGCTTGGCAGGCGTGTTGGTGAGCGCAGTTAGGGATGTTCTTACACGGAAAGACGCTGCTGGCCATCTTCCGGAGATATCCCTTAGCAGATTCTTACTACATCCACGGGCAGGAGAGGAGGGGTGACATTCTACTGCCGGCACCCCAAAGCAATTTTTTTTTGTTTTTTAAATTTTTAAATTTGGAAATAAAGTGAATTTATTCTGAGAATATTTAGCATAATTGACCCAATGTACCAAAAGAAAGCGGAGTATTTCACGACACACAAAGGCTGTTCAAACCAAACCGCAATATCCAAAGATTCCAGAGCATAAATTCACCAAGACACCGAATTCAGTAGGTCTACCATGAGTTTTCACAATCCATACTCGCTAGCGACTATATTAATAAAAATGTATGAAAACTTGTACAGCGCCTCTAGCGGACAGTTTGTACTAATATACGCAGTATACTTAACTACAGCGACTGTAGTTTAAGCTTCATTTGCTTAGAATTTGGTACTATGAGTTACTAATCTGACAGTTGTCATAGTAACGTACTTTTACTACTGTGGTAACGGCAGGCGATCTAACAGTGGCAACTCATGGTAGACACACAGACCGCATAAATTCAATGAACAGACGCTGCACATAAAATATCCCCACAATATTGCAGTGCAGTGTTTTCAGCTTATTAACATTTAAAATAGCCACATAATAAAGCCTTCAGAGAATTATGAGCACTAAGGAGCTGGTAGGATTTTCTTTGAAAATGTTTTAACAAGAGTTTATCCACTGTTTCGGCGTAACTATACAATATCTGAAACTATAAATTCTTTGCAAAATATGAACGTGATATTTAATAAGGGGTTTTATACGATACGATCACGTTTTATCAACGAAGATAGAATTTAAGGATTCATCATCATCATCATTACAACCGTAAAACGTCCACTACTGGAAGCCTGCCAAGCGTAGACTCACTACCTGTAGTTGCCATACTCACCACGCTTGGCAGGCGGTTGGCGAGCGCAGTACGGAATGTTGATAGACAGAAAGACGCTGCTGGCCATCTTCCGGAGGTATCCCTTAGGCTCTTACTGCATATTCTGAGGGCATGAGAGGAGGGGTAACATTCCACTGCCGGCACCCCACGGCAATATTCCGTCATAGCTCTGTCATTTTCTCGCGTCATATATCGTGCAATCGGTCATATCCCCGTTAAAAATGTTTTACATTAAAATCGTGCGTTATAAAAACGTCTGCGAACCGCAAGGGAGCAGCTCTGCCGTTGTTTCGCAAAAATATGAAACGATTAAAGTGAATTCTATGAAACGTTAGAACGAATTCTCCGTTTTAGTTTTGTTTGTTCATTTCTTAGCCGTGTCATGGCTATAAAACTTTGCTGTCCCAGTTTTTTGTTTTATTGTATTTTGTTATAGCCTAGATGTACTTATACTACGCACTGATGGATAGACGTTTGTTAGGGTTCCGGACCAAAATGGTAAAAAGGAACCCTTATAGAATCACTCTGTCTGTCTGTCTGTCTGTCTGTCTGTCTGTCTGTCACAACTGGATATCTCAAGAACTACTGATGCTATCGACTTGAAATTTGAAATGGTAAAAGACAACACTTTTTTACTAACACAGCATATATGAAAATGTTAATAAATATCCTTATTTTGACTGCAGGGGGGCGGATAGGGGATCTCAAAATTTTTAAGTGAAGTTACTAGGCCGTGTGGGGTATCATATGAAAGGTATTTATTTGCACATTAATAAACAGTTTTTAGTTTTCCTTCAAGTCGTATTGTTTTTGAGTTATTTACAAAAATGTTGAAAAAACGACCGTTCCCCCCCCCTTATCTCCGAAGTTTGCAGAGATAAACCCGTGATAATTTTATAGCTAATAGAAGTGTATGTAAACTTTATAGGAAAATTATAGCGAACTCCCTAATTTGCATAGTTTTTTATACAAGGGGGGTGGAAGGGAGGTTTTCAAAAATTTTGTTAAAATTATAGGTTATGTGGAGTATCATATGACAGGTATTCATTTGTACATTAATAAACAGTTTTTAGTTTTCCTTTAAGTCATATCGTTTTTGAGTTATTTACAAAAATGTTGAAAAAAATAGCGTTCCCCCCCCCTTATCTCCGAAGTTTGCGGAGATAAACCTCTGAAACTTTTATTGCTATTAGAAGTAAATGTAAAGATTAGAGGAAATTTATTACAATCTCTCCACTTAGCATACTTTTTTAGAAATCATCGAAAGTGTAAATCTCTACATAATTTCCGCTATCAGACAAGAGATGGCGCTGTCAAGGTTCTCCAACAAATATAAAACCGCCTTTGTCATATATTATATTGTATGATGCACAGAACAGAGAAAACATAGAAATAGTAAGTAGGCGGGGCTCGCGTAACACCTAGTAGGCGCAGTACTGCGCACTTCAAGCACCGCTTACTTCAGTCGTGTTTTAATTTAGCAGAGTAAACGTACTTTAAAAAAAAAAACAAAAAAAATATATAAAAATGCCGTATTGTGCCGTTTTAGAGTGTAAAAACGAAAGCCGAACCAAAAATTTAAGAAAGGGGGCATATCATATCACCGGTAAGCATTATTTTATTGTTTTTTTGTTAGTTTTGTTCAAAATGCAAAATTGTCAAATAAAAATAGAAAACAGAATTAGAAAAATAGACTATGAGTAGTAACATTTAAGGTCGGTTTTTCTTAAACCGCAACTTTCGCTACTCAATTAGGGATGTGCCGTAATAAACACGAATGTGCTATCGATAACTTTAATGGTTATGATTTTGTAAACATTATCATTTAAGTATGTTTTAGGGCGTTAATTTTTGTTTTGGTGATGATTTAAGCTATCTATAGCTATAAGATTTAAATTATCCTATACCTGCCATTTTACAAACTAAGCCAGGATCATCTAGAGCTGTTATTCGGTAATATTAGAGCACATGGTGGATTAAATAACAACCCTACAGCACGGCAATTCGTAGCTGCATACAAAAAACTGTTAGTGCATATTGAAATAAAAAATTTCGGATCAGGAAATTGTATTGAGTTGGAACATTTGTCCATACTGAATTGTTCATCCGCAGTTGAACGTATAAATAAGACAACTGGTTTAGATTTGAGAAATGATGACTGGATAGAAGACCATACCGAAGAACAAGAAATTGGTGAGCTGTTAAGTAACATTTCAGAATTCAGTTCCCAAGCTATAGCACACATTGCAGGTTACATTGCCCGAATTTTGATTAAGAAATTAAATTGTGACGTCTGTGCTGGCGCACTTATTACGAAACAAATAAATTCGCTACACAAATTCATAGTAGCCAAAGATAAGGGCAGACTGGTTTATCCATCTGATGACATAATCAGAATATGCAAAGTAGCAGAAGCTGTTATTCGATGTATGGAAGGGTATTTCGATGGAAGGGTAATAAAAAAAGAATTTATAATAGTGAAAATATTATGGTTTATGGTTTAAGATATTTATTTTTCATATAGAATATAGCACATTCACTTACATGAAAAATACAATATTGTGTAAATATAACTAATTAGCCTATTGGACTTAATCGCCCGTGAATATAAAACAACAACGTAAATATACATAGATTATTGGTTAAAGTAGGTTGTTGGTTCGATTGGTTGTACCTGTATTGTAAAATATAATATAAAACTTGTCATCATAGTGAGGCGTTTTCAGTAAAAGAGACAAGTGCGTTTTCGACCAAACCCAACAGATGGAGCCAGATATTACGTAAGTTTGTTGGAGAAAAACTGTTCGAAAATATAAACTTTCATCAAGTCGGACAGTTCCCCGCATCAAATCATGTCAGTGATTTGATAAAAGCCATAACAGAACGATACATAAATGTGCGTATCCATCATTTATTAAAATTAAACGTAAAACTTACGAAAAGACAGTTATTTAACAAGTACGTCCTATTTCAAGCACAATAAATTTTCATTAAAAGTTATTAAATAATAAATATAAAAATGTGCGTATCCATCATTTATTAAAATTAAACGTAAAACTTACAAAAGACAGATAATTAACAAGTACGTCCTATTTCAAGGACAATAAATTTTCATTCATTGTCATTAAAGAATAAAAGAAAAGGCAAGCTTTTTATTTCGACCACCACAAATAACCTGACGTACCTATTTCGTTATTCATCAGTAGGTAATGATCGATATCGATACATTCGGCTCGTATCCTCATTGGTACATCACTAAGGAAACAGCTATGTTTTCTGGGCAATCGATAAACATCCATTGTATTATCTATCTTATGTCTCGTTGATAGAGACTATAATAAAAATCGATTGCAATAGCGCCATCTATCGTTGAGTAGCTTTGTGTTGTGTACAATCAAGCAATCAAGAAAAGCAGCCATTGTATTAATTATCTTATTTCCTGGGAATAGAGACTATAAAAAAATATTTGGCAATAGCGCCATCTCTTGATGAGTAGGCAAATTAGATATTAATTTTTTATCACTGTTTATTTCATTGAGCTTTGAACCATGTAGCGATCGTTATAAGGTTGAATATCAATAAAATTAGTTTTATGGTTTTATGTCTTTTTTAAGGTACTATTTCAACCAATGAGAATTTTTATTTCTATGTGTGTTAGTTTTTACATGTGTGAGTTTAGCGACACTGGTTCTCTTAGTAAAAAGGCAACATGCTAATTCTGCTCCTTTTTATCTGTTCTGTGGTATGATGGCACGGAACCCTCGGTGCGCGAGTCCGACTCGCTCTTGCCCGGTTTTTAGGGTTCCGGACCAAAATGGTAAAAAGGAACCCTTATAGAATCACTCTGTCTGTCTGTCTGTCTGTCTGTCTGTCTGTCTGTCTGTCTGTCACAACTGGATATCTCAAGAACTACTGATGCTATCGACTTGAAATTTGAAATGGTAAAAGACAACACTTTTTTACTAACACAGCATATATGAAAATGTTAATAAATATCCTTATTTTGACTGCAGGGGGGCGGATAGGGGATCTCAAAATTTTTAAGTGAAGTTACTAGGCCGTGTGGGGTATCATATGAAAGGTATTTATTTGCACATTAATAAACAGTTTTTAGTTTTCCTTCAAGTCGTATTGTTTTTGAGTTATTTACAAAAATGTTGAAAAAACGACCGTTCCCCCCCCCTTATCTCCGAAGTTTGCAGAGATAAACCCGTGATAATTTTATAGCTAATAGAAGTGTATGTAAACTTTATAGGAAAATTATAGCGAACTCCCTAATTTGCATAGTTTTTTATACAAGGGGGGTGGAAGGGAGGTTTTCAAAAATTTTGTTAAAATTATAGGTTATGTGGAGTATCATATGACAGGTATTCATTTGTACATTAATAAACAGTTTTTAGTTTTCCTTTAAGTCATATCGTTTTTGAGTTATTTACAAAAATGTTGAAAAAAATAGCGTTCCCCCCCCCTTATCTCCGAAGTTTGCGGAGATAAACCTCTGAAACTTTTATTGCTATTAGAAGTAAATGTAAAGATTAGAGGAAATTTATTACAATCTCTCCACTTAGCATACTTTTTTAGAAATCATCGAAAGTGTAAATCTCTACATAATTTCCGCTATCAGACAAGAGATGGCGCTGTCAAGGTTCTCCAACAAATATAAAACCGCCTTTGTCATATATTATATTGTATGATGCACAGAACAGAGAAAACATAGAAATAGTAAGTAGGCGGGGCTCGCGTAACACCTAGTAGGCGCAGTACTGCGCACTTCAAGCACCGCTTACTTCAGTCGTGTTTTAATTTAGCAGAGTAAACGTACTTTAAAAAAAAAAACAAAAAAAATATATAAAAATGCCGTATTGTGCCGTTTTAGAGTGTAAAAACGAAAGCCGAACCAAAAATTTAAGAAAGGGGGCATATCATATCACCGGTAAGCATTATTTTATTGTTTTTTTGTTAGTTTTGTTCAAAATGCAAAATTGTCAAATAAAAATAGAAAACAGAATTAGAAAAATAGACTATGAGTAGTAACATTTAAGGTCGGTTTTTCTTAAACCGCAACTTTCGCTACTCAATTAGGGATGTGCCGTAATAAACACGAATGTGCTATCGATAACTTTAATGGTTATGATTTTGTAAACATTATCATTTAAGTATGTTTTAGGGCGTTAATTTTTGTTTTGGTGATGATTTAAGCTATCTATAGCTATAAGATTTAAATTATCCTATACCTGCCATTTTACAAACTAAGCCAGGATCATCTAGAGCTGTTATTCGGTAATATTAGAGCACATGGTGGATTAAATAACAACCCTACAGCACGGCAATTCGTAGCTGCATACAAAAAACTGTTAGTGCATATTGAAATAAAAAATTTCGGATCAGGAAATTGTATTGAGTTGGAACATTTGTCCATACTGAATTGTTCATCCGCAGTTGAACGTATAAATAAGACAACTGGTTTAGATTTGAGAAATGATGACTGGATAGAAGACCATACCGAAGAACAAGAAATTGGTGAGCTGTTAAGTAACATTTCAGAATTCAGTTCCCAAGCTATAGCACACATTGCAGGTTACATTGCCCGAATTTTGATTAAGAAATTAAATT
This sequence comes from Pasiphila rectangulata, assembly GCA_963082625.1. NCBI lineage: Eukaryota > Metazoa > Arthropoda > Insecta > Lepidoptera > Geometridae > Pasiphila > Pasiphila rectangulata. The sequence continues at coordinate 22,092,469 of OY720239.1, forward strand.
GTGACGTCTGTGCTGGCGCACTTATTACGAAACAAATAAATTCGCTACACAAATTCATAGTAGCCAAAGATAAGGGCAGACTGGTTTATCCATCTGATGACATAATCAGAATATGCAAAGTAGCAGAAGCTGTTATTCGATGTATGGAAGGGTATTTCGATGGAAGGGTAATAAAAAAAGAATTTATAATAGTGAAAATATTATGGTTTATGGTTTAAGATATTTATTTTTCATATAGAATATAGCACATTCACTTACATGAAAAATACAATATTGTGTAAATATAACTAATTAGCCTATTGGACTTAATCGCCCGTGAATATAAAACAACAACGTAAATATACATAGATTATTGGTTAAAGTAGGTTGTTGGTTCGATTGGTTGTACCTGTATTGTAAAATATAATATAAAACTTGTCATCATAGTGAGGCGTTTTCAGTAAAAGAGACAAGTGCGTTTTCGACCAAACCCAACAGATGGAGCCAGATATTACGTAAGTTTGTTGGAGAAAAACTGTTCGAAAATATAAACTTTCATCAAGTCGGACAGTTCCCCGCATCAAATCATGTCAGTGATTTGATAAAAGCCATAACAGAACGATACATAAATGTGCGTATCCATCATTTATTAAAATTAAACGTAAAACTTACGAAAAGACAGTTATTTAACAAGTACGTCCTATTTCAAGCACAATAAATTTTCATTAAAAGTTATTAAATAATAAATATAAAAATGTGCGTATCCATCATTTATTAAAATTAAACGTAAAACTTACAAAAGACAGATAATTAACAAGTACGTCCTATTTCAAGGACAATAAATTTTCATTCATTGTCATTAAAGAATAAAAGAAAAGGCAAGCTTTTTATTTCGACCACCACAAATAACCTGACGTACCTATTTCGTTATTCATCAGTAGGTAATGATCGATATCGATACATTCGGCTCGTATCCTCATTGGTACATCACTAAGGAAACAGCTATGTTTTCTGGGCAATCGATAAACATCCATTGTATTATCTATCTTATGTCTCGTTGATAGAGACTATAATAAAAATCGATTGCAATAGCGCCATCTATCGTTGAGTAGCTTTGTGTTGTGTACAATCAAGCAATCAAGAAAAGCAGCCATTGTATTAATTATCTTATTTCCTGGGAATAGAGACTATAAAAAAATATTTGGCAATAGCGCCATCTCTTGATGAGTAGGCAAATTAGATATTAATTTTTTATCACTGTTTATTTCATTGAGCTTTGAACCATGTAGCGATCGTTATAAGGTTGAATATCAATAAAATTAGTTTTATGGTTTTATGTCTTTTTTAAGGTACTATTTCAACCAATGAGAATTTTTATTTCTATGTGTGTTAGTTTTTACATGTGTGAGTTTAGCGACACTGGTTCTCTTAGTAAAAAGGCAACATGCTAATTCTGCTCCTTTTTATCTGTTCTGTGGTATGATGGCACGGAACCCTCGGTGCGCGAGTCCGACTCGCTCTTGCCCGGTTTTTAGGGTTCCGGACCAAAATGGTAAAAAGGAACCCTTATAGAATCACTCTGTCTGTCTGTCTGTCTGTCTGTCTGTCTGTCTGTCTGTCTGTCTGTCACAACTGGATATCTCAAGAACTACTGATGCTATCGACTTGAAATTTGAAATGGTAAAAGACAACACTTTTTTACTAACACAGCATATATGAAAATGTTAATAAATATCCTTATTTTGACTGCAGGGGGGCGGATAGGGGATCTCAAAATTTTTAAGTGAAGTTACTAGGCCGTGTGGGGTATCATATGAAAGGTATTTATTTGCACATTAATAAACAGTTTTTAGTTTTCCTTCAAGTCGTATTGTTTTTGAGTTATTTACAAAAATGTTGAAAAAACGACCGTTCCCCCCCCTTATCTCCGAAGTTTGCAGAGATAAACCCGTGATAATTTTATAGCTAATAGAAGTGTATGTAAACTTTATAGGAAAATTATAGCGAACTCCCTAATTTGCATAGTTTTTTATACAAGGGGGGTGGAAGGGGGGTTTTCAAAAATTTTGTTAAAATTATAGGTTATGTGGAGTATCATATGATAGGTATTCATTTGTACATTAATAAACAGTTTTTAGTTTTCCTTTAAGTCATATCGTTTTTGAGTTATTTACAAAAATGTTGAAAAAAATAGCGTCCCCCCCCCCTTATCTCCGAAGTTTGCGGAGATAAACCTCTGAAACTTTTATTGCTATTAGAAGTAAATGTAAAGATTAGAGGAAATTTATTACAATCTCTCCACTTAGCATACTTTTTTAGAAATCATCGAAAGTGTAAATCTCTACATAATTTCCGCTATCAGACAAGAGATGGCGCTGTCAAGGTTCTCCAACAAATATAAAACCGCCTTTGTCATATATTATATTGTATGATGCACAGAACAGAGAAAACATAGAAATAGTAAGTAGGCGGGGCTCGTGTAACACCTAGTAGGCGCAGTACTGCGCACTTCAAGCACCGCTTACTTCAGTCGTGTTTTAATTTAGCAGAGTAAACGTACTTTAAAAAAAAAAACAAAAAAAATATATAAAAATGCCGTATTGTGCCGTTTTAGAGTGTAAAAACGAAAGCCGAACCAAAAATTTAAGAAAGGGGGCATATCATATCACCGGTAAGCATTATTTTATTGTTTTTTTGTTAGTTTTGTTCAAAATGCAAAATTGTCAAATAAAAATAGAAAACAGAATTAGAAAAATAGACTATGAGTAGTAACATTTAAGGTCGGTTTTTCTTAAACCGCAACTTTCGCTACTCAATTAGGGATGTGCCGTAATAAACACGAATGTGCTATCGATAACTTTAATGGTTATGATTTTGTAAACATTATCATTTAAGTATGTTTTAGGGCGTTAATTTTTGTTTTGGTGATGATTTAAGCTATCTATAGCTATAAGATTTAAATTATCCTATACCTGCCATTTTACAAACTAAGCCAGGATCATCTAGAGCTGTTATTCGGTAATATTAGAGCACATGGTGGATTAAATAACAACCCTACAGCACGGCAATTCGTAGCTGCATACAAAAAACTGTTAGTGCATATTGAAATAAAAAATTTCGGATCAGGAAATTGTATTGAGTTGGAACATTTGTCCATACTGAATTATTCATCCGCAGTTGAACGTATAAATAAGACAACTGGTTTAGATTTGAGAAATGATGACTGGATAGAAGACCATACCGAAGAACAAGAAATTGGTGAGCTGTTAAGTAACATTTCAGAATTCAGTTCCCAAGCTATAGCACACATTGCAGGTTACATTGCCCGAATTTTGATTAAGAAATTAAATTGTGACGTCTGTGCTGGCGCACTTATTACGAAACAAATAAATTCGCTACACAAATTCATAGTAGCCAAAGATAAGGGCAGACTGGTTTATCCATCTGATGACATAATCAGAATATGCAAAGTAGCAGAAGCTGTTATTCGATGTATGGAAGGGTATTTCGATGGAAGGGTAATAAAAAAAGAATTTATAATAGTGAAAATATTATGGTTTATGGTTTAAGATATTTATTTTTCATATAGAATATAGCACATTCACTTACATGAAAAATACAATATTGTGTAAATATAACTAATTAGCCTATTGGACTTAATCGCCCGTGAATATAAAACAACAACGTAAATATACATAGATTATTGGTTAAAGTAGGTTGTTGGTTCGATTGGTTGTACCTGTATTGTAAAATATAATATAAAACTTGTCATCATAGTGAGGCGTTTTCAGTAAAAGAGACAAGTGCGTTTTCGACCAAACCCAACAGATGGAGCCAGATATTACGTAAGTTTGTTGGAGAAAAACTGTTCGAAAATATAAACTTTCATCAAGTCGGACAGTTCCCCGCATCAAATCATGTCAGTGATTTGATAAAAGCCATAACAGAACGATACATAAATGTGCGTATCCATCATTTATTAAAATTAAACGTAAAACTTACGAAAAGACAGTTATTTAACAAGTACGTCCTATTTCAAGCACAATAAATTTTCATTAAAAGTTATTAAATAATAAATATAAAAATGTGCGTATCCATCATTTATTAAAATTAAACGTAAAACTTACAAAAGACAGATAATTAACAAGTACGTCCTATTTCAAGGACAATAAATTTTCATTCATTGTCATTAAAGAATAAAAGAAAAGGCAAGCTTTTTATTTCGACCACCACAAATAACCTGACGTACCTATTTCGTTATTCATCAGTAGGTAATGATCGATATCGATACATTCGGCTCGTATCCTCATTGGTACATCACTAAGGAAACAGCTATGTTTTCTGGGCAATCGATAAACATCCATTGTATTATCTATCTTATGTCTCGTTGATAGAGACTATAATAAAAATCGATTGCAATAGCGCCATCTATCGTTGAGTAGCTTTGTGTTGTGTACAATCAAGCAATCAAGAAAAGCAGCCATTGTATTAATTATCTTATTTCCTGGGAATAGAGACTATAAAAAAATATTTGGCAATAGCGCCATCTCTTGATGAGTAGGCAAATTAGATATTAATTTTTTATCACTGTTTATTTCATTGAGCTTTGAACCATGTAGCGATCGTTATAAGGTTGAATATCAATAAAATTAGTTTTATGGTTTTATGTCTTTTTTAAGGTACTATTTCAACCAATGAGAATTTTTATTTCTATGTGTGTTAGTTTTTACATGTGTGAGTTTAGCGACACTGGTTCTCTTAGTAAAAAGGCAACATGCTAATTCTGCTCCTTTTTATCTGTTCTGTGGTATGATGGCACGGAACCCTCGGTGCGCGAGTCCGACTCGCTCTTGCCCGGTTTTTAGGGTTCCGGACCAAAATGGTAAAAAGGAACCCTTATAGAATCACTCTGTCTGTCTGTCTGTCTGTCTGTCTGTCTGTCTGTCTGTCTGTCACAACTGGATATCTCAAGAACTACTGATGCTATCGACTTGAAATTTGAAATGGTAAAAGACAACACTTTTTTACTAACACAGCATATATGAAAATGTTAATAAATATCCTTATTTTGACTGCAGGGGGGCGGATAGGGGATCTCAAAATTTTTAAGTGAAGTTACTAGGCCGTGTGGGGTATCATATGAAAGGTATTTATTTGCACATTAATAAACAGTTTTTAGTTTTCCTTCAAGTCGTATTGTTTTTGAGTTATTTACAAAAATGTTGAAAAAACGACCGTTCCCCCCCCCTTATCTCCGAAGTTTGCAGAGATAAACCCGTGATAATTTTATAGCTAATAGAAGTGTATGTAAACTTTATAGGAAAATTATAGCGAACTCCCTAATTTGCATAGTTTTTTATACAAGGGGGGTGGAAGGGGGGTTTTCAAAAATTTTGTTAAAATTATAGGTTATGTGGAGTATCATATGACAGGTATTCATTTGTACATTAATAAACAGTTTTTAGTTTTCCTTTAAGTCATATCGTTTTTGAGTTATTTACAAAAATGTTGAAAAAAATAGCGTTCCCCCCCCCTTATCTCCGAAGTTTGCGGAGATAAACCTCTGAAACTTTTATTGCTATTAGAAGTAAATGTAAAGATTAGAGGAAATTTATTACAATCTCTCCACTTAGCATACTTTTTTAGAAATCATCGAAAGTGTAAATCTCTACATAATTTCCGCTATCAGACAAGAGATGGCGCTGTCAAGGTTCTCCAACAAATATAAAACCGCCTTTGTCATATATTATATTGTATGATGCACAGAACAGAGAAAACATAGAAATAGTAAGTAGGCGGGGCTCGCGTAACACCTAGTAGGCGCAGTACTGCGCACTTCAAGCACCGCTTACTTCAGTCGTGTTTTAATTTAGCAGAGTAAACGTACTTTAAAAAAAAAAACAAAAAAAATATATAAAAATGCCGTATTGTGCCGTTTTAGAGTGTAAAAACGAAAGCCGAACCAAAAATTTAAGAAAGGGGGCATATCATATCACCGGTAAGCATTATTTTATTGTTTTTTTGTTAGTTTTGTTCAAAATGCAAAATTGTCAAATAAAAATAGAAAACAGAATTAGAAAAATAGACTATGAGTAGTAACATTTAAGGTCGGTTTTTCTTAAACCGCAACTTTCGCTACTCAATTAGGGATGTGCCGTAATAAACACGAATGTGCTATCGATAACTTTAATGGTTATGATTTTGTAAACATTATCATTTAAGTATGTTTTAGGGCGTTAATTTTTGTTTTGGTGATGATTTAAGCTATCTATAGCTATAAGATTTAAATTATCCTATACCTGCCATTTTACAAACTAAGCCAGGATCATCTAGAGCTGTTATTCGGTAATATTAGAGCACATGGTGGATTAAATAACAACCCTACAGCACGGCAATTCGTAGCTGCATACAAAAAACTGTTAGTGCATATTGAAATAAAAAATTTCGGATCAGGAAATTGTATTGAGTTGGAACATTTGTCCATACTGAATTATTCATCCGCAGTTGAACGTATAAATAAGACAACTGGTTTAGATTTGAGAAATGATGACTGGATAGAAGACCATACCGAAGAACAAGAAATTGGTGAGCTGTTAAGTAACATTTCAGAATTCAGTTCCCAAGCTATAGCACACATTGCAGGTTACATTGCCCGAATTTTGATTAAGAAATTAAATTGTGACGTCTGTGCTGGCGCACTTATTACGAAACAAATAAATTCGCTACACAAATTCATAGTAGCCAAAGATAAGGGCAGACTGGTTTATCCATCTGATGACATAATCAGAATATGCAAAGTAGCAGAAGCTGTTATTCGATGTATGGAAGGGTATTTCGATGGAAGGGTAATAAAAAAAGAATTTATAATAGTGAAAATATTATGGTTTATGGTTTAAGATATTTATTTTTCATATAGAATATAGCACATTCACTTACATGAAAAATACAATATTGTGTAAATATAACTAATTAGCCTATTGGACTTAATCGCCCGTGAATATAAAACAACAACGTAAATATACATAGATTATTGGTTAAAGTAGGTTGTTGGTTCGATTGGTTGTACCTGTATTGTAAAATATAATATAAAACTTGTCATCATAGTGAGGCGTTTTCAGTAAAAGAGACAAGTGCGTTTTCGACCAAACCCAACAGATGGAGCCAGATATTACGTAAGTTTGTTGGAGAAAAACTGTTCGAAAATATAAACTTTCATCAAGTCGGACAGTTCCCCGCATCAAATCATGTCAGTGATTTGATAAAAGCCATAACAGAACGATACATAAATGTGCGTATCCATCATTTATTAAAATTAAACGTAAAACTTACGAAAAGACAGTTATTTAACAAGTACGTCCTATTTCAAGCACAATAAATTTTCATTAAAAGTTATTAAATAATAAATATAAAAATGTGCGTATCCATCATTTATTAAAATTAAACGTAAAACTTACAAAAGACAGATAATTAACAAGTACGTCCTATTTCAAGGACAATAAATTTTCATTCATTGTCATTAAAGAATAAAAGAAAAGGCAAGCTTTTTATTTCGACCACCACAAATAACCTGACGTACCTATTTCGTTATTCATCAGTAGGTAATGATCGATATCGATACATTCGGCTCGTATCCTCATTGGTACATCACTAAGGAAACAGCTATGTTTTCTGGGCAATCGATAAACATCCATTGTATTATCTATCTTATGTCTCGTTGATAGAGACTATAATAAAAATCGATTGCAATAGCGCCATCTATCGTTGAGTAGCTTTGTGTTGTGTACAATCAAGCAATCAAGAAAAGCAGCCATTGTATTAATTATCTTATTTCCTGGGAATAGAGACTATAAAAAAATATTTGGCAATAGCGCCATCTCTTGATGAGTAGGCAAATTAGATATTAATTTTTTATCACTGTTTATTTCATTGAGCTTTGAACCATGTAGCGATCGTTATAAGGTTGAATATCAATAAAATTAGTTTTATGGTTTTATGTCTTTTTTAAGGTACTATTTCAACCAATGAGAATTTTTATTTCTATGTGTGTTAGTTTTTACATGTGTGAGTTTAGCGACACTGGTTCTCTTAGTAAAAAGGCAACATGCTAATTCTGCTCCTTTTTATCTGTTCTGTGGTATGATGGCACGGAACCCTCGGTGCGCGAGTCCGACTCGCTCTTGCCCGGTTTTTAGGGTTCCGGACCAAAATGGTAAAAAGGAACCCTTATAGAATCACTCTGTCTGTCTGTCTGTCTGTCTGTCTGTCTGTCTGTCTGTCTGTCTGTCACAACTGGATATCTCAAGAACTACTGATGCTATCGACTTGAAATTTGAAATGGTAAAAGACAACACTTTTTTACTAACACAGCATATATGAAAATGTTAATAAATATCCTTATTTTGACTGCAGGGGGGCGGATAGGGGATCTCAAAATTTTTAAGTGAAGTTACTAGGCCGTGTGGGGTATCATATGAAAGGTATTTATTTGCACATTAATAAACAGTTTTTAGTTTTCCTTCAAGTCGTATTGTTTTTGAGTTATTTACAAAAATGTTGAAAAAACGACCGTTCCCCCCCCCTTATCTCCGAAGTTTGCAGAGATAAACCCGTGATAATTTTATAGCTAATAGAAGTGTATGTAAACTTTATAGGAAAATTATAGCGAACTCCCTAATTTGCATAGTTTTTTATACAAGGGGGGTGGAAGGGGGGTTTTCAAAAATTTTGTTAAAATTATAGGTTATGTGGAGTATCATATGATAGGTATTCATTTGTACATTAATAAACAGTTTTTAGTTTTCCTTTAAGTCATATCGTTTTTGAGTTATTTACAAAAATGTTGAAAAAAATAGCGTCCCCCCCCCCTTATCTCCGAAGTTTGCGGAGATAAACCTCTGAAACTTTTATTGCTATTAGAAGTAAATGTAAAGATTAGAGGAAATTTATTACAATCTCTCCACTTAGCATACTTTTTTAGAAATCATCGAAAGTGTAAATCTCTACATAATTTCCGCTATCAGACAAGAGATGGCGCTGTCAAGGTTCTCCAACAAATATAAAACCGCCTTTGTCATATATTATATTGTATGATGCACAGAACAGAGAAAACATAGAAATAGTAAGTAGGCGGGGCTCGTGTAACACCTAGTAGGCGCAGTACTGCGCACTTCAAGCACCGCTTACTTCAGTCGTGTTTTAATTTAGCAGAGTAAACGTACTTTAAAAAAAAAAACAAAAAAAATATATAAAAATGCCGTATTGTGCCGTTTTAGAGTGTAAAAACGAAAGCCGAACCAAAAATTTAAGAAAGGGGGCATATCATATCACCGGTAAGCATTATTTTATTGTTTTTTTGTTAGTTTTGTTCAAAATGCAAAATTGTCAAATAAAAATAGAAAACAGAATTAGAAAAATAGACTATGAGTAGTAACATTTAAGGTCGGTTTTTCTTAAACCGCAACTTTCGCTACTCAATTAGGGATGTGCCGTAATAAACACGAATGTGCTATCGATAACTTTAATGGTTATGATTTTGTAAACATTATCATTTAAGTATGTTTTAGGGCGTTAATTTTTGTTTTGGTGATGATTTAAGCTATCTATAGCTATAAGATTTAAATTATCCTATACCTGCCATTTTACAAACTAAGCCAGGATCATCTAGAGCTGTTATTCGGTAATATTAGAGCACATGGTGGATTAAATAACAACCCTACAGCACGGCAATTCGTAGCTGCATACAAAAAACTGTTAGTGCATATTGAAATAAAAAATTTCGGATCAGGAAATTGTATTGAGTTGGAACATTTGTCCATACTCAATTGTTCATCCGCAGTTGAACGTATAAATAAGACAACTGGTTTAGATTTGAGAAATGATGACTGGATAGAAGACCATACCGAAGAACAAGAAATTGGTGAGCTGTTAAGTAACATTTCAGAATTCAGTTCCCAAGCTATAGCACACATTGCAGGTTACATTGCCCGAATTTTGATTAAGAAATTAAATTGTGACGTCTGTGCTGGCGCACTTATTACGAAACAAATAAATTCGCTACACAAATTCATAGTAGCCAAAGATAAGGGCAGACTGGTTTATCCATCTGATGACATAATCAGAATATGCAAAGTAGCAGAAGCTGTTATTCGATGTATGGAAGGGTATTTCGATGGAAGGGTAATAAAAAAAGAATTTATAATAGTGAAAATATTATGGTTTATGGTTTAAGATATTTATTTTTCATATAGAATATAGCACATTCACTTACATGAAAAATACAATATTGTGTAAATATAACTAATTAGCCTATTGGACTTAATCGCCCGTGAATATAAAACAACAACGTAAATATACATAGATTATTGGTTAAAGTAGGTTGTTGGTTCGATTGGTTGTACCTGTATTGTAAAATATAATATAAAACTTGTCATCATAGTGAGGCGTTTTCAGTAAAAGAGACAAGTGCGTTTTCGACCAAACCCAACAGATGGAGCCAGATATTACGTAAGTTTGTTGGAGAAAAACTGTTCGAAAATATAAACTTTCATCAAGTCGGACAGTTCCCCGCATCAAATCATGTCAGTGATTTGATAAAAGCCATAACAGAACGATACATAAATGTGCGTATCCATCATTTATTAAAATTAAACGTAAAACTTACGAAAAGACAGTTATTTAACAAGTACGTCCTATTTCAAGCACAATAAATTTTCATTAAAAGTTATTAAATAATAAATATAAAAATGTGCGTATCCATCATTTATTAAAATTAAACGTAAAACTTACAAAAGACAGATAATTAACAAGTACGTCCTATTTCAAGGACAATAAATTTTCATTCATTGTCATTAAAGAATAAAAGAAAAGGCAAGCTTTTTATTTCGACCACCACAAATAACCTGACGTACCTATTTCGTTATTCATCAGTAGGTAATGATCGATATCGATACATTCGGCTCGTATCCTCATTGGTACATCACTAAGGAAACAGCTATGTTTTCTGGGCAATCGATAAACATCCATTGTATTATCTATCTTATGTCTCGTTGATAGAGACTATAATAAAAATCGATTGCAATAGCGCCATCTATCGTTGAGTAGCTTTGTGTTGTGTACAATCAAGCAATCAAGAAAAGCAGCCATTGTATTAATTATCTTATTTCCTGGGAATAGAGACTATAAAAAAATATTTGGCAATAGCGCCATCTCTTGATGAGTAGGCAAATTAGATATTAATTTTTTATCACTGTTTATTTCATTGAGCTTTGAACCATGTAGCGATCGTTATAAGGTTGAATATCAATAAAATTAGTTTTATGGTTTTATGTCTTTTTTAAGGTACTATTTCAACCAATGAGAATTTTTATTTCTATGTGTGTTAGTTTTTACATGTGTGAGTTTAGCGACACTGGTTCTCTTAGTAAAAAGGCAACATGCTAATTCTGCTCCTTTTTATCTGTTCTGTGGTATGATGGCACGGAACCCTCGGTGCGCGAGTCCGACTCGCTCTTGCCCGGTTTTTTATTTTTATTTGACTTAGATTTTGTTTGAAAAGGAAAAGGTCATAAAATTAGGGTGTTAGATATGAAATTAGCGTTTTTATAAGAGGAACACAAAGTCGATTTTTTTAAATTAAAATATTTAATTAATCAAATAATGTACCATTGCTATCTTTGTATTTCTACCTTTATGCACTTTTGCCATCTCATAGGTTTACTACAGTAAACAATTCGGACGGGAATCAATAAAATCTTTGAAGGCGGTTTGGACTGCCCCATCGGAGTTGAATTTTTTCCCTTGCAAGGAGTTATCCAAATTTTCAAAAAAAATGGTAATCTGTTGGAGCAAGGTCCGGAGAGTACGGTGGATGTCTTAGACATTCCAATTAAAGCTCCTCTAATTTGGTAGCCGTCTGTTGAGCAATATGTAGTCTAGCGTTGTCCTGAAGCAGCTGTGGCCTAGAGCGATTGACCAGCCGTTGTTTAGCAGCTAGCTTTTCCATCATGGTTTGCAGTTGCTGACAAAAGACATCTGCCGTAATGGTCGGGCCAGATTTAAGAAAACTGTAGTGGACGACACCGGCACTGGTCCACCAAACGCTCACAAGTAACTTTTTTGAGTTAGTTTTCGCTTGGGGCTTGGAGCCTAATAGCCTACGGGCGGCAAATTTCTAAATCCGCCACTGCGGACGGACAGACAGGCAGACAGCCACAGCAAAGCCATGGGTTCCTTGTTATGGCTTCCTACGGAACACTAGAAAGCGCAGTTATAAATCACATAAACATGTAAGCGCACATTTTCATGCATTTTATTGTGACATCTCTGTGCTCATTTCAAGAGGACATGCAAAAACTCGACACTGTTAGGTTTTGCTGGCACTTCCTAGGAATAAGTAATTTTCACAAATGAGCACATGTTATACAAAAAGTAAGATCTTTTGTCGTTGGAAGCCAGCAGTAGAATGTTTTGTTACCCCTCCTATCATACCCGTGGATGCAGCAAGAGCCTGCTAAGAGAAACCTCTGGAAGATAGGCAGCAGCGTCTTTCCGTGTATCAACATCCTGTACTGCGGTCGCCAACCCTGACAAGCGTAGTGAATATGGCAACTACCCCTAATAGATATCCATGAGGGATCATGGATCTCCATGAGGGGTATTTGCAATACTATACTATACTTTTCATACGGCTGAAATGATGACAAGCATTGGTACGGGTGTATCAGAAAAGGGGGCGATAGTTTCCGAAAAAAAATACATTAAACATTTAAAATACTTTGAGGTCACAATAACTCCGGTCCCTATGCCCCTAGGGTCACCAAAATCAATCAGCACCCTTCTCTCAATAAGACAGTTCTAACAAAAAGGGTTTCTGGTCTCGTTTTATGGACTGGTCATCGCGTTCAGTTGTAATCGTCTCATGCACAGACATACAGATAGCGCTATGCATAATTATGGACAATAATAATAACTAGGGGGCTCACCACACTTGGCAAGCGGGTTAGCGAGTCAATATCGTGTACTGAAACACGATATTGATAGACGGAAAGACGTTGCAGCCCATCTACCGGAGGTGGATGCAGGTAATCTGCTAAGGGATAGCAGATTCTTACTTCATCCACGGGCAAGAGAGGAGGGGCAAAATTCTACTGCCGCTGCTCCACAGCGTATTCGGCTTTACTCAGAAGAGATAACGTGTGGGTACGTCTGAAGCTGACTGAGCGCGTCTTGCCTTACCTTGTTTTTTGACAGGCTTCAAATAAAGGTGTAGGTTCTCAAGTCGTCATTATAACTTCAGGGATCCATTCGGTAGTGGATTTAGCCCATGTCTTATCCGGCCTGCGGCAGACTGAGACGTCGATGGAGAGACGAACTCGACGCATACTTGGAAGACTGGACCACAGTAGCTCAAGACAGAGAAAACAGAAAGGAAGGAAGGAAGGGAGGCCTTTGCCCTTCAGTGGGATAGTCCAGACTCTTAATAATAATAATAATAACTTCAGGACTCTGTCGTATATAACGATTTCAAAAAAATATTTTTGGGTCGAATAATTCACATATCAAGGAAATGACCTTATCAATAATTTAACTGTAGTGGAATTCGAACCCAAGTCGTTTACTCAAACACGAGGAGATAATGAAGCAAACTCCGAAATGTTAGGAAAAATATACCGCACTAAAGTGATAAAGAAAACGAATTTTGCATGCATAATACTAAACTTTACCATTTAAATTTGCAAACCTCATTGTTTCGTACGAACGAACGACGCTCCAGCATTATCTATATATATTAAATTCAAAGTTCTGACTGACTGATATATCAACGCACAGCCTAAACCACTGGACTTAAAGACTTGAAATTTGGCACACAATATACCTTGAGTATTCTAGAGCTGCACTAAGAAGGAATTTTTCGAAATTCCCACGGGATAGGGAATAAATGGGATTTATATTTTCGAATCAAAGTGGCTCTGCGTGAAAAAGGGGATTTTACGTTTTATGACTTCCACGCGGACGAAGTCGCGGGCAAAAGCTAGTCTATCATACAACACAAGTATGCATAGAGGAAGCTCCGCTCTACTTAAATACACCACGTACGTCAACATTTAATCAGAGATTTTTTGACATAAGTTTTTATAAGTTTTATCTTTGGCAGTGTAGGTACGGCCGTTTGCGCCTTCTTTTCGTCAGTTGGGCCACAGGTATATTTTTTTCCGGAACGGACCAATTTGTTGTGTAGAAGGGAATCAAAAGTACCCACGGCACAATCAGTTGAGCATAGTAATTGTGCCTTGGGTCCGGAAGGATTATCATATATAAAAATATCTCTAAAAGTATATCAATCCAAACTATAATATTGTCGGGCGATTATTTCCAGTTACACTTTTAAAAAAAAACATACAATAAATAATGCTGGACAATTCACACAGCATCATCTAGCCCCAAGCTAAGCAGAGCTTGTTATATGGGTACTAGATGACTGATATACTTAATACATTATACTACCCGCTAAATTGGTTTCGCGAAAATAATTTTTCGACCCCCATTTGGTTTGCATTTTGGCGCGAAAAACGGCGGGCGCTCCGCGTCGGCGCTAAGTGGATACTGGCTCGGTTTTTACAATGGAGCGTATCGTGGTATTTACGCTCTGTGGAAAGGGATTGAATGAAGCTTGTCAGTACAATCATTCATAATTTAGTCTGTGTTCGGGATATACAGCGTAAAAAATATTTTCTATTAATTATTGATTAAATTTTATATAAAAAATACTTTTGTTTGTAATTCAAAATGTATTATCATATATCTACATGTTTTGCGGTATATACATAGTATGTGGTATAACCTCACTATATATAACATAACATGTAAGTGTCTTAGAACAAAATATTTTTGATCGTAATTATGAAGTGCATTTTTTATGCATAATGTTTTTTTTAATTTGAATTTAATCGAATAAAATTATTTTTTCTCGGGTTACGTAAATTTTATTTGTTATTGTCATTGTCAACTTCATTCAGAAGGCTACAAAACAAAGAAGAAGTTGATAAACACCATAGTTTAAAAATGACAATTGTTTTCGTGGAACGATGACTCACTGGTCAGTTTACTTACCAAAACCAAACAACGGCTAAAAAATCTTGGTAAGTAAACTGACCAAAACCAAACGAGCGGCTACATAGATATACTATATTTTTTATTATAAAATAGAAAAACACCCAGAACACCCTGAACAAATATCTGCAGATCGTACAGACATTTGTCGGGATTCGAACCCGCTGCGCCACAGAGGTCGTCGAAACCCCTTTGCAGGATATGCATATAGCCGTAGAACGTCCACTGCTGGACACAGGCCACCTTCATGGACCTCCAAGTACTGGTCATAAAGGGTTGGAATACTCGCCACGCTTAGCAGGCGGGTTGGCGAGCACAGTTTGGGATGTTGATACACGGTAAGACGCTGCTATCCATCTTCCGGACGTAACCTTAGGCAGATTCTTACTGCATCCAAGGGCAAAAGAGGAGGAAAAATTACAATTGAACTAGTAAAAATCGTAATTATTTATGTTCGGATGTAATTTTTTTATAATTTACTAACTCTGCTTTTTTATGCCGCTAAATGACAAATCAAGCGGATGTTAAGAGGTAACCTCTACTACACTACTAGCGCTGTCTGTCTGTCTGTCTGTCTGTGTATTTGACGATTACAACCGAACGCGTTGACCGATTTTCATAAAACCGTCTTGATTAGATAAGGGTATTGATTGATTTTAATGACCCTAGTCACAGGGACCGGAGTTATTGTTACCTCAAAAGGTCACCAAAAAAATAAAAGTCTTCAAATGGCCGAAAACGTCTAATAACTCAATAATGTTATTTCTGGCCTTTGGTGACCTTCTGAGGCATTTACCCCCTTTTTTGGTATCCCCGTACCAATGCTTGTAACAACCGCAATGGCGAGTTGATCACGTTCACTAAGCACGTAACCAACGCTTCATTGCATTGCGCTCGTCACTCTGAGACAGAGTTATAATAAAGTTCTTTTGACCCGTTATTTCACCGGCCCTCTTACCCTTTAAGTCGGAACATAGCAATGGAGACATAACCGCTTGGTGGCCAAAATAGGTATGGTGGTAGTACTTCCCCGGATAGACACTTCACAAAAAGTTCTACTATTTTAGACTACCCTATAAACCACCTTTACACCTTCAAGAAGGCCATTCTAAAGGCAAAATCTTACGCCCAATACCTAAATTTATTATCTCAAGCGCCCTAATAATTTTAGCATCAAATCCTACGGAATTGAGATCATAATCCTTGTAATTGTCGAAGTTTTTACTTCATGAAGTCCCCGGGATCATGCAGAAGCCAAAATGGAAATAACTAGAACTCCGGTTGATAAAGCAACTCGCTTAAAGGTAAATTTACGTTATAAGCCTAAAGCGATCAGACTTTAATTTTATTTATATGTTTAATATCGTTCTTCCTACGTATAATATAAACGCGCAAATTTGTGAATAAAAATATAAATAAATATGTCTGATACTCTTTCACGCAAAAAGTAGCCTACGGATTTAGCTGAAATTTTACACACGTTTAGATGTTAGCCGGGATCAACACAAAGACAACATTTTATCCGGGTACAACGCATGCGAAGCGGCGGGCATAAGTTATTTAATGTTTTTTTTTTTTTTTTTATTTAAATTTATATACATTTTTCGTATGTATGCTTCTTGCTATTATGTGAAATATAATAATCATGGCCAAAAGTAGTAAGCACCCTTATTCTTTAACCAATTGAAAAGTATAGTAATAAATCAAATCTATTGTTTACGCATTCTTTTGTCTTAAAACGCTTAAACTTTTAATGCTAGACATTACATACCTACTGCGGCATCTAGCCCCTAAGTAGGCAAAAGTGTTATGTTGGATATCAGATGAATGAATGAATGAAAATTCTATATTGTACACCAAATATAAACAGAACAATTTTAAAAAATACAATAAACATATAAATGCTCAATGGGCGGTCGTATCGCTAAGAAGCGATCAGCGACAGATATTTAATAGAAGACTTAAATTGTTGTTTTACTACCCGGGAGAACAATTACAATCATTTTGTCCCGTGGTGGGAAGCGAACCCACCTCGTGCTACCTCGTTTGTATCAGTCAACCATACGACCAAATGAGCCACGGAAACAAACACTGATCTTTAAATTAATTTCAAGATATACATTTTTCATTACCGGTAGGAAACCGAAAAAATGATAGCGGGCGAAGGCGGTAGTAATACCACCATACCTATTTCTGCAGCCAAGCAGTAATTATCTGCATTGCTGTGTTCCGGTTTATAGAGTAAGGGGGCCGGGGAAATTACGGGCACCTGAGACCTTACAACTACATGTCTCAGGGTGACGCAATGTAAAGCAGCGTCGGTCACGTGCTTTGTGAACGTGATCACCGCGATATTGCAGTTGTAGGTAGAGGTTACCGCTTAAAATCAGATAGGCCTTGGACTTGTCTCGTCATTATTTGGTATAAAAAAGTTTTATAGCCATATTGTACTTTAAGACGATGACTTACCGTTGTTGCAGACTGATCAAAGTTCAGAATTGTTTTGAAGTAACATCTTTAAACTTACACCACACAACATCGTCAGGGAACAAGGAACGCTTTGAAAGTGATGTTTCAAAAGACAATAAGAGATTTGAGATGCCTAAGAAAGATCGCTTCGTTCGCCCAGTTTATTACAGGACTTCTGATAATCTCACTTAAGGAGTTTCAATTGCTCTTTTTAATCTTATGCAGGAGCTGACTTCCTTTAAGTTTGAACCCCTTGTTTCAATATAACCTCAAACCATTATGAAGATTTACTACCCTTTATTTTATGTTTAAAAGAAGTTTTTAATTAACTTCTCACGAATTTTCACGTTTATAACTCTCCTTAGGAATTTATATTTTTTTGGAATATGAGAAGCGCGAGTTTGAAAACATAAAGAACTCGTTAAACTTAAAGTATTTCATAAACAGTATTTAGTTTTAGTAATTTATGCCGTGTTGACCGAGTGGTATGTACCAAAGGTTGTGGGTTCGATACCGGATACCGCCGTGCACCAATGGATTTTTATTTCTTGCAACTATGTATATGCATTTTAGCATGTGTTTTTTTATGGTAAAGAAAAATATGGTCACGAAACATGTAGGAAACCTGAGGAAACTACAGTTAAAGTGAGCTTTACGCCGCTAGTCTGATTGTATAAAGTGAAAAAAACCTTTTATTACAGATTTTGTTTGGGTGAGGAAATACTAAGACTAAATAAAACACAATCATTTTCTATAAAAGTGTAATTAATTATTATAAATGCTACTTATCTTAATAAAATTAAGGCACACATTTTTATGTATTTTACTACTTAACCAAAACCTAGTGATGGCTCCAAACATTATTACTCGTAAATTGGTATACTATTCAGACTTCTATCCTACAAAATATTATTTAGTACATAAATGTAAGATTCTCTTGAAGAATACCTTCATCTAAAGACATACAAATATGAAAATTAATACAATAATGTCTTTATCCGGATTAAATGCGCCCGCGAAGTATGAAATGAGTAAACTACTCGTTTAATTACTTTGAACTTATTAAGCTTCTTTGTTTTCGGCCCTTTTGCAAGAAACTAATTTGTGTCGTATAACTTAATTCTACATCACCCTTTTAACAGTTCCTGTGCTTGTTTCAGTGTCATTAGACGATCCAGAGTTTGAGTGCTCTAGTTTACTATCACTTTTGCCAAAACTGCTTTTGGTTTTAACACTTCTGTTTAAAATAGACGGCCTTGTACTTTTTTTCTGTTTTACTTTGATCGCTTTTTCCGGTGGCCGGTGTATACTATCAGTTCTATGTTGCAATTTGTTTAAGCTGAAATTTGATTTGATTTGGGCAGTTGGTGCTATACCACTGACATCAGGTAAATGCAGGTCACTCACACATACGTAGTCTTCATTGTCCTTTATGGTTACTTTTGTATTTATTCTCACTGGTATTATTTCTAGCTTTTTATCAAATATATTATCTGGACCTTTTGAGTCTAGTTCATCTTCCATGTTAGTTGGGGATTCAACTCCACCAACTAACTCTTGTAACAGTTTATCTTCTAATAATTCGTCAAGAGCAGTATCTTCATCTTCATCTTCATCATCATCGGAATAAAATGATGAGAAAGATGTCATAGATCCTGTTCTTTCACAGTGAAAATCATCTGGAAGTCTTACTCTAGGCATATTTGCAATTATTACTTTCTGGCTTGATGACGGTTTGATCAAAATTGTTGTGTCTGGAGTATCACTTGAAGCTATGATTACCTTAGGAATTTCTTTATTTGCTATAAAAGTGGTTGGTTCAGGTCTATGAGGTGATATTGATTTGTCAAATGATTTGTTCCAAACTTTAGTATCAGGTGACAGGTTATTGATATTCACGTAGTTCTGAGCAGAATCTACCTCTGATATTTTCTTTACATTTGATGTGTCAAAAGAAGACAGAGCCTTTGTATTTTTATAAGCAAGTCGGCGGTCTAAAGTTGTTGTTCTAGGTGGGGGTTGGGGCGGAACTTTGCCTCGGTCCGTCTGACTTTCAGTACTTGACGAGTAACTCCGAAAAGTTTGCAAAGTAGTTGGTTGCAGTGACAACCGCTTCTGAGCTCTTGGTAAGTCTGGAAGCACTTTTGGAAAGTTCATTCTACGTATAGTAAGTAACGCGTCTTCTGGGGTAAGTGGTGCGTTCAAGGAGTTTTCTTCTCGTGAAGTTACGTTTATATCGTTCCTAAAAGTAACAGGTGGCAGAATATCTATTATTGGAACTCCAGAATCTATTTTATGCTTAAAAATTTGCTCATAGTTTACGTCAGTCACTGGGTCGGATCTTGATTGCTTGTGAGAAATTACCAAAGGCTTGTTATGAGAAACAGCAAGTGTTACTTCATTTGTAAAGCTCTTTGATTCTTCATATCTGGGCTCAGTTATAGCACTCACAATTTTCATTTCTCCCTCAGTTTTAGATCTTTGTAATTTGCTATTACTGGAATGTTCTACACTATCCCCATCAAAGGATTTGGAGATCTCTATTGGTTCTTGTTGTAAAATTGAACGAGTACGCGACGATGGCGTAGCGTCAATAGCAACTGACACTTTCTTAGACTTAACACTATCTGTTGCTTTGCTCTTTAGAGAATCACTTGACTTGCTTGCTTTTTTAAGACTATTTAAGGATTGTTTATTACTTGTTATTGATGAATGTGATCCAAGAGCGGATGTTGATGTCGTTTTCTCAGATGTTTTTCCTTTTGCAGAGCCTTTAGATACATTGATCTTGATTGCATCATCGATTTTCAAATTATCATTTTGTATTCGTCTGTTGTCTGAAAGCAATTCTTCCGATCTAGTGAAAGGTTTAACAACACTCAAGCGTTTATCACTATTGAGATCTGAATTTGATTTTCTCAGTATCGCCGGAGAGCATCTATGCATAACCTCATTTGTAATCCAGTCTCTCACCTTGGTGTGCGCATCTAGTGTACTTGTGGATAAATGTCTTCTCAGTTGAAACCTTTCTCGAAAACCACCCGAGTCATCGGATTTCGGCGTTTTACAAGTATCAGATTTTTTCTTAATCTTTTTGATACTTCCGCGTTTTTTGTTAAAACTCATGGATTTGATGACGCTACATCCATTTTTGAGTGTTTGTATCGCGCCTTTATCTTCTTTGCTCTTTTGACCGATTAAGTCTACTTCACCTATTTCCGCGCGCGACTGCCGAGAGGTCTGAAGGGTTTGCTCGCGCAATCGAAGTTTTCGCTTTTTGAAGTAAAGTATTGAGCAGATTGCTACGTCGAAAACCAAGAATAAAACGCCGAGTGATATAATCAAAGTCACAGTTGCACTAGACGTTTTAACTGGGATATTGTTGGGCTTTGGTTTTGCGGTAGGCGCCGGCGTTGTGGCTTTTTCCATTAATCCGGATGGCATGGGCCGTGACGGCGTTTTTATTGACTGTATCTGCCGGTATATTGTATCTGTATCTGGCCTGGCTGGTTGGGAGAATGGGCGAACTCGGCCAAAACTGGGTGGGTTGTACGCTGGTGCTGGCGCCAATTGGGGCGACCAAATCTTTCTTATTTGATCTGAAAAAGAAAATGCAATAACCAAATGGACAAAAAAGTTAGAAATGATGGTTCTATCAGAAAAATCCCTAATAAAAAATTATGTATAAGGTAAAACTTTAATTAAATAAAAACGGGTGTTTCTGTCATACTTTTTTAGGTTATTTATTCTGCATGTAATGCAGAAGGTATTTAATTGAGACTTTTGGTTCATTTATAATGAGTTACAACATCGTTAATTGATAGGATAGGTGTTTGCTTATGAGTGGTGTAGTGAGTCTTAATCATTACTTATGATGATTTTAATATTTTATTGTCATGGAAGAGTGTGCAGTTACAATACACAAGTCTAAATGTAAAAGCTAACTAATAAATAAATAACGCTGGACAACTCAACATGATCTAGCCCCAAGCTAAGCAGATCTTTTGTTGTGATGACTGATATATTTTACATACAAATATTGATATTTTTTATTATATATTGAAAAACATCTAGAACACCCTAAACAATTATCTGCAGTTCATACAGACATTTGTACAGAGGCGAGAATCGAACCCGCAACCTCTTGCGTCGCAGGCAGACCTTCGCCTGCTGTGCCACAAGGATCGTCAATATAAAGTAATAAATACATCAGTTCAGTTTTCACTTTATCTATAAACCAACTTCTCATTATATTTCAGTAATTGCAGCAAAATTAGCTTTCTGTTCTGATCGAACTTGAACAAAACTTTACCGCTTCAATGAAGTACAAACTAACCTTGAAGTTCAAACTAATATCAGGGCTATTACCTAAGTTTCTATTTGTTGGTTTAGGCCTCGGGGTTGTAGTTGGAGTGTATTCAAACAGGGGGTCCACCGCGTACTGGCTCATCTTCTTTGGGAGCTCGTCACTCCAGAAATTCGTGAAGTTAGAACGGTATAAGCTGCTGATAGACGGAGGCATGTCTGTAAAGAATATTTGCATATTGAAAATTTTCTGACACTAATTATTTCGTTCAATAATGTTCTTATTATCAGATTGTATAAAGGTGAGCTTTATTATTATTATTGCCGTTTATCAAAAAGTGTAAGAACCATGCCAGTTTTGATAGTGGATCAATCTGTGCGATAAGAAAACACTGTTGACAGTTTAAAAGTGAATGGAATACTTTGAATGACATATCACTATATTCATGATCACGGGGTGTTCAATTGCGACGATTTCGTACATAATTAAAATAATATCTACTTACATGAGATATTATTCATAGATCACAAGGAACACAAGTCAAAGTGCGACTTTTGCAAGATATAAATGCGTTTTACTGAGTTGCTTTTAAATAAAGCTTAATCGCTGCAACAGCTACCATCGAAATCTCGCCCGTTAAGTTCTGAATTTTGAAATGGTATGAATGACCTGCGGCAGCGTCGTACTTAATGGGTGTATGAATAGTGATGTGCAATACCGCTAAGTTACCGGTAACCAACATATATGTACCCTCATATTTTCAGTATCTTCTAGCCCGTAATATTTAATTTCGCACATAGTTTATGAAGTATAAAATTATGTATTACTAGCTGACCCGGTGCCCGCTTCGTTGGGCGGTAATTTATAGCCTATGACACTCACAAATACTGTGGCTTTCTATTAGTAAAATAATTTTGAAAATAGGTTCAGTAGATCCAGAGATTAGATTACCCCCTACAAACTCACAAACTTTACCTCTTTATAATATTGTATATATAAAGATATAGATAAAATATGTTATATTTACTTATCTAATTAGGCGCAGGCATATGTTTATAATGCAAGAATATATGTGCCTCTAAGTATGCCACCGTCTTCTCATATTCAACTATTCGAGTTCATCCAAGGGTTGCAGAGATCGCTTTTAGGGATAAGGCCGCCGATTGTACCACTTTTTTGAAAATTGTGTTTATTTCTGTTTCTTTTCCTGTTTGTTATGGTGTATAATAAAGTATATGCTATCTATCATCCAAGCTCTAATAGTGTCACTTGGCATCTGTCGAAGCGAATAAGTTTAACGAACTATAACAACAGCAATTATAAAGTGTTAAAGATCCTATTGAAAGTTGCACTAAGAAACTTTATTTCTGAAACGAATCATTTTTAACCTTAGTTAATGTAAAATAGCCTTTACCTATACGCAAATAAGGTTGATTAGTGCCGTCATACTCGGGCCATTCTATGTTGTACTGGTTCCACTGCTTGTGATCCAAAGTGAGGTATTTGTTCACACTTTGAGTGTTAGGGGACCTGCAAACAGAATCAACGCGTAAAGTAACACGTCAAAGACTTTTCATTACTTATTATCACATCTTTTGGTGGATTCGACTGTGTTTTGGCCCTTCAAAGCCCAACCTTACGTCCGTGCACCGAGCATCGACGCCACGTGAGCAGCACAGTGCGAGTGCGAGTGACCGAAAGGGAATGACAAACCTATAATGACGAAAAAAAACTATAAAATAAACCCTACTTATGATACTTGACACTGGTAGACGTGTAAAACCAAACACAACAAGCCATAAAAGAGGAAGATAAATACTGTGTTTTGTATATTAAAAAAAAATATACAAAAATGTCGTATGGGTGCATCTCAAAATCAACTTTGAAATCATAATGTATCTTGATGAATCAAGGTTATCGTGAGGAAACCCGCGGCTTAGCTTCAGACGTATTGACGTGTTCCTCAGACTAATAGCCGACTAAACTGGGAGGACGGTGTAGGTGCTGGGCATGCCTAATCCATCTAAAAATGTCCCTGCCACCACAGCATGATTACCAGTTGCTGATTCTACATAAATAATCCTTAATAGCCGTGGTATGATGACAGAAGAATGTTCCTCCTTCTCTCATGCCTATGGGTGGATACAGTAAGAGCCTGCTAAGGGATAGTACCGAAAGATGCGCAGCAGCGTCTTTCTGTATATCAACATCCCGTACTGCGCTCACCAACCTGCCTGCCAAGCGTGGTGAGTATGGCAACTACCCCTCATGGAGATCCATGAGGGAGGCCTGTGTTCATCAGTGAACGTTTAACGGCTGAAATAAAGATGATGATGATGAAAGACAGTTAACACAATGTTGCCTCAAATTAAAAAGGAAATAAAGAAACTGCATTTGAGTAATAATCCACAAGAAGCAAATAAAAATTACTTTGTTGTGGAATCTCAGACCATTTCAATTGGTTTGTTTGGCTTACGTCGAGTTGCTAATGTTAAGGTTTTAAAACAACATTGTTCTACCAGTCTTTCCCAAAGCGGGCGATAAGGTTTTCAGGGGGGGGGGGAGAGTAGTATGTAGTAGTATCGGAACTTAGGAACTTTTTTTTGAAGCCAGTTTTAAAGAACATTCAGTTTAATTTTATCCCAAAAAACAAAATATTCAATAAATTTTCGAATCTAAGCTTAAGAATGGGGGGCGTTGGGGAGTATGTTTTCTTTAAATGGGGTGGCAGCCCAAAAAGGTTTGAGAACCTGTGTCCTAGACTAGGTAGTCTGCATTTTATAGCTGAGGATTGTGCAATTGACTTTAACATATTGGGCTCAATCCTTACTGTATTGTAGGTATAAAAAATTGGGCCAGGTGCGTGTCGGCACATGCGCTATGTAGGGTTCCGTTGTTAACCGTAGACCTGTTGTAAGAAATTGGTGTATATTTTTTACGTTTACTAAAAAAATTAAAAGGCGTTAATTCTTAAGTTTTTAGTTTAAGGTATTCCGGTATGCTTGGTAAACCGTGTCACATAATGTGAACGACAATTTCTTCGAAACTGAAAAGGCGCGGTACCCCAAATTAACTTTGTAGTGTTATTTTGACGTCATCATTTTATAATATTCATGCAAAATTACAGCTTTCTAGAACTAGTATGGTAAAAAATCGGCCAAGTTCGAGTCACACTTGCGCACAAAGTGTTCTGTACCATTATTTTAATTTAATTATTTACTTATTTTTGCCGTGGGGTGCCGGCAGTAGAATGTTACCCTTCCTCTCATGCCCGTGGATGCAGTAAGAGCCTTCCTTGTTCTCTGGTCTTTCCGTGTATCAACATCCTGTACTGCGCTCGCCAACCCGCCTGCCAAGCGTGGTGAGTATGGCAACTACCCCTCATGGATACTGAACAAGGGAGGCCTGTGTTCAGTAGTGGACGTTTTACGGCTGAAATGATGATGAATGATGAATTATTTATTTACAACTTAATGTTCTGTGAATATGTAAAGCGATGCCGTTATTGATATCAAACAAAAACAGGCGAAAAAATCACGTTTTTTGTATGTGTGCCCTACTTAATTATTTATCTTATTCTGTTTTTAGTATTTGTTGTTATTGCGGCAACAGAAATACATCATCTGTGAAAATGTCAACTGTTTAGCTATCACTGTTCAAGAGATACAGCCTGATGACAGACATACAGATAGACGGACAGCGGAGTCTTAGTAACAGGTTCCCGTTTTTACCCTTCAGGTATACGGAAACCTAAAAACGATACACTCCTTTAGAAACATTTGTTATATTGCAATAATATTTCTCCTTCGCCCATAAACAAAGAAGCTGGTTCATCGAATCAGATCCAAAAAGATACAAAAGCAAACGCCTTGCTCTCAAACAGACACCCAATCTGGCAGCGCGCCCGCCTTGTAAATTATTGGCTGCATGCACCCTTTCAGCTAAGCAAGTTTATAGCGAATGTTTATGGCGTATATTGTCTTGGATAACGTCGCCTTTAACGTTATGGAATATATTCCTATGTATATTTTTTTGATTAATAGTTTAATTTATAATTTCAGTCGTAAAACGTCCTCTACTAACACAGACCTCCCTCATGGATCTCTGATTGCCGTCCGCAGGGTATTTGCCGTACTCACCACGGTTGGCAGGCAGGTTGGCCTGCCAACATGTTAATTATAATTTTACAATGTATAAACATTTTTTTAGTTTTAAAATTACAGGATTTTATCGCGTACCTTTTTTATTATTTTCCCGACGTTTCGAACACATTTCAGCGTTCTTGGTCATGGGAGGACTAAAAAATTTAAAACTAAAAAATATGTTTACAAATCGCGAAAGTTTAACAAGTGATATCGGTGATATGTAAGTATATATTTATAAGTTATTTATGTAATATACTATATTATGTACGTAGTATTTCAATATAATTTATGTATGGTATATTTTGTAATTACTTTTAACTCAACGTGCACTATAATAACCCCTTGTCGTATTTTTACAATCCAATACATCCCAAGGTTGCCTGGTAGAGATCGCTCTTTAGCGATAAGGCTGCCAATTGTCATTATGTTTTCATGTTTCTTTTGTTATTATATTTAGTTTTAAGGTGTGCAATAAAGTATTTTCTATCTATTAGGCTTGCCCAGCACTATACCATCCACTCAGCTGAGTCAGCTATTAGTTAGAGGAAAGAACAGGTCAATACGTCTGAAGCTAAGTAATCCGCGGGTTTCACGATGTTTCCTTTACCGTTAAAGCACGTGTTAAGTATTGGTCAAGTTGTACGTACCCCCGAGATTAATTCCGAATACGTGGGTTCGATACCGGCCGTGTACCAATGGATTTTTATTTCTTGAAAACAATATATAAATACTATAATAACTTCTCGCTTACCCGATCTTGACAAAATTTGTCCACAGTCTCATCATGACCTCGCTCAGCAGTTTCTCCTGGATTGTGTAGTCCGTTGGGAAGTGTGTAGACCCGATCGGGAGACCCAGTGGCACTCCGAGTACGTACGGTAACTCCTCGCCATGGACGCTCTTGTTCAGCTTAAACAAAAATGATATTTAACATAACTCTGTATATACATACATACATACATACAAACACGCATACATACCCACATACTACAACTCACACACAACAAGACATGTCTGTGTGCTACACCCTTGATTATTTTTACTCTAAACCGCCAGGCTGATGGTAGATAGTTAAGTAAAGAAAGAAGTACACTAGTAACAGTGTATTATTTAAAAAAAAAATCTGTAACCTATTTAAAAACCTTAATATGTCAATTTAACATAACTCTTTACATACACACGCGCTCACACATATACACACTCAACGTTTCGACACATTTACACACTCACGGACAACAACAGTTACATACAACATGCATTTTTTTTTTTTCATATTTTTTACTGACGGACTAGTCAGTAAAAAAAAGCGGTAACATCGACCACTGAGGGTCTAAGGACCCACGAACCCAAGCAGTTTTATTATGTTTAATAAAATCACAATTCAGGGCCAAACTTAAATACAACAAGTATCAGTATGTAAATGTATGTGCGTGAGTGTATGTGCGTGAGTGTATGTGCGCGTGTGTCTGTGTGTGTGTGTGTGTGTGTATGTGTGTGAGTGTATAAGTTTGTACGTAGCCTTATAAAACTGTTAAAATACTGTAACTGTAAAAATTTAAAACATTGATTGTGTTAAACAGTGAAAACGGGTTTTTCCCATACTTTTCTTTTACCGTTTTTTTTATTTTGCTAAATGAGAGTTGACGACGTTGTTTTTCATGGTAAAAAACTTTAAAATACCGGCTCGCGTATTTCCATTTCGTTACTGACTCAAAAACCGGAAATACTCGCAACATTTCAATGCGCGTCAGTTATTTGTTATTCAGGGTACATTTTGTAAACACCTGTTGAGAAACTTCAATTCCGAGATTACTTTGTGTCGATATTCCAACAACAGAAAAGTTTGGACGAACCTAAAGGAAAAATTTGTAATGAGAAGATTTTGGGGTAAAATAATTTGAACTCGCCGTGGGGTGCCGGCAGTAGAATGATCCCCTCCTCTCATGCCCATGGATGCAGTAAGAGCCTGCTAAGGGATACCTCCGGAAGATGGGCAGCAGCGTCTATCCATGTATCAACATCCCATACTGCGCTCACCAACCCGCCTGCCAAGCGTGGTGAGAATGGCAACTACTCCTCATGAAGATCCATGAGGGAGACCTGTGTTCATCAGTGGACGTTTTATGGCTGAAATGATGATGAGGCATAGGTCATTTTTGGGTTCCGGACCAAAATGGTAAAAAGGAACCCTTATGGTATCACTTTGTCTGTCTGTCTGTCGCTAATGGATATCTCGAGAACTACTGTTGCTGTCGACTTGAAATTTGAAATAATTAAAGATAACTCTTTTTTACTAATATAGCTTAAATAAAAATGTAAAAATATATTCTTATTATGATTGCAGGGGGGCGGATAGGGAATCTCAAATTTTGTATGTGAAGTTACTAGGTCGTGTAGGGTATTATCTGAAAGGTATTCATTTGCACATGAATAATCATCATCATCATATCAGCCCTAGGACGTCCACTGCTGGACAAAGGCCTCCCTCATTGATCTCCAGGAAATGCGGTTGGATGAAAAAAAATGATGTAAATGCCGTTTTTTGCTTGATACTAATAACGGCAATAGGTAGACGCATGAAATATTTACAAAATATTTATACACGATGGTACGGAACCCTTCATGCATGAGTCCGACTCGCACTGGGACGATTTTTTTAATTTTATAAACCTATCACTAGGCTTACCGCAGCAAAGTCACTAGTGACGGAGTTGTGTCCGAAGACATAGAAGTAGCTCTGTCTGTTCGCCTTGGACTGGTAGTCTGCGAACCTGATGCAGGGGGCGAGGGTCCGTGCGTCGCTGAAGAGGTTCAGGATCACGTCTCTGTTGGTTTCCACAGTCCAGCGCTGTGGATCTAGCTTTGATGGTGCGTACCTGATGGGACCAATTGATGGTTGATTCATCATTCCAGCCATAAAGCGTCCACTATTGGCTTCCAACATGGATCTATATGAGGGGTAGTTACCATACTCACGAGCGCAGTTCGGGATGTTGATACAAGGAAAGACGCTGCTGCCACTTTCCGGAGGTATCCCTTGGCAGATTCTTTGCATCCACGGGCAAGAGCGGAGGAGCAACAATCTACTGCCGGCATCCCACGGCAAATAAACACAAACAATGTACACAATTAACATCGTAAACAATAGTTAATTAACAAAATTTATTTCATTTTCATTTTACCGTGGGGTGCGGGCAGTAGAATGTTACCTCTCCTTTCATACCCGCCGATGCAGTAAGAGTCTGTTATAGGATAACTCCGGAGGATAGGCAGAGGCGTCTTTCCGTATATCAACATCCCGTACTGCGCTCGCCAACCCGCCTGCCAAGCGTGGTGAGTATGGCAACTACCTCTCATGGAGATCCATGAGGGAGGCCTGTGTTCAGTAGTGGACGTTTTTCGGCTGAAATGACGATGATGATAATTTAATTATGGGAGGTTCCCGTACCAATAATCACCACCGAGCCTCCTGGGTGAAAACCAGATACCCTGACTTCTGCCGGCACCCTCTGGCAAGATTGGTAAATCTAGGAATAACGCTTCCAAATTTCACTAAAATCTAGGTTTACTACTCTTTGTCTTCATAAAATATAAGGATGAATATATAAGTTTCCGTTGGCAGATTCTTACTGAATCCATGGGCATGAGAGGAGGGGTAATATTCTACGGCCGGCACTCCACGGCAACCAATTTCAAGTAATGAAATATCAATTCCGAGTATTTTTTAAATCCTGAAAAAATCCCTGACATCAAAATATCGCTAATGCGTCGTCTTAAAATGGCGGCTTACTTTTTCAAAATGGCCGCCAGCGCCTCGTCTTCAGCTCCGTCAAAGACGATCTTTGCGTAGTTCCTGATGAAGCCATTCCTCTGGTTCTCCAACACGCCATGGTCCAGCTCGATAACTCCGAAGTCATGGTAACTCTCCAGTTCCGTCACCCCGCTTAGCAGTTGATATCTGAGGACAGACAGAAGAGAAACTTTGAGAAGAGAGAAAGTGTAAAGAATGCGTGTCCTAGTGCAATGTTGCTGTGCCCTTACAGGGTTTTCCTCCCTAATAAATCTCCGTGTGATCATGAGGGGTTGTTGCCATACTCACTACGCTTGACAGGCGGGTTGGTGAGCGCAGTTAGAAATATTGATACACGGAAAGAGGCTGCTGCTCATCTTCCCGAAGAAGCTCTTGGCAGATTTTTACAGCATCCACGGGCAAGATGGGAGGGGCAAAATTCTACTACCGGCATTCCACGGCAGCGGATACTTTCTTACGGCCAAATTAATTAAACCAATGAATATTATCAATATTTACTACAGACGTTATCAGAACTTAGTTCTCTACAAACCTAATAATGTTTTTTTTAAAACTAAAACACACCTAAGCAGGCTGGTTCTCGAGTGGAGACCGCGAGTCGGTAAACATAGTGTAGGGCGCCCTGTAGCTAGGTGGGGCGATGATATTAGTAAAACATTGATTCTTATAATTCGTTCATAAGACCCTATTTTATACATATGTTTTGCAAATAAAGTTTATGATTATGATTTTGAAAACATATAATACGTTCTAACTAACCAGAAACATTACTCTTGCTACATATATTTGAGATATCACAGACCATTCTGAGAATACCAGCGTCGCATCTTTTATCTTAGGTGCAACTATTGCTGAGACAGAACCTTTTGGCACACCACACTTTTATGGAAACTGAAACCTTCATAAATTAGCTATTTAATATTATGTTTAAGGTGTGGTGTATCAATAAACGCATTTTATATTTATTTTTTAATTTTTCAGTCCAGAGAAATTCAGCCAGCGTCAATGAATACTTTTAATAATCTACAGACGTTATTACAACTTCGTCCCGGGCCAGATTGTCCCAAAGACAGGACAATGGGGCGGACAGCTCCAGAGTATACTGCGACGGTACTACATGAATAGATTTTTAATTTTAACAAGCTTTTATTTAGCTTTCCCTGTATGTAGGTATGTATTTATGTAACTATGTTTGTTCGGGTGGAATATTGCAACTCAATTTTGAAGCAGATATCTTCAAACAATTGAGCTGAAATTTTGTATAACTACATGTTTTCTTTGGATGACAATGCATGGTCAGCTATGTGACGTCACTCTGAATTCAAAATGGCGGAACACCCAAGATGGTGGACTACTTATTTTTAATGTACTCCTATAATAGGGGTATCAAATGAAAGGGCTTGCTAAGAATAACACAAACCGGAACACAGCAAAGCTTGGCGGCTGAAATAGGTATTGTGGTAGTTACGTTCCCGGATGAACTTATCTCAAAAAGTTCTATCACTACTAGTAGTTTAGCACTGTGTGGAAGAAAATCAGTTCAGATGTTCAGATGGCTAGGTGTCTCATACTTGCTCAACAGATTCGGGTACGCTTCCATAGTCTTCGCCGGCTCGATGGGGACGAAGGAACCGGCCACGATGGGGCCGAGAGGACTCTCGAACTTACGCGCCAGGATCTGCACCTTCTTTAACTCTGATAGCCTATGGAAAAAAAATAAAGTTAGGTACAAAGGCACTGATAACCTAGAGGAGCTTTTGCTTCAAGAATAGGCTAGATGACTAAATTTCAATTGTTCGTAAAGTGTAAAGTAGATAAACAAAATCTATGGGACACGTACCTTTTTTAACGTAATTAAAAAATAACCGCGAAATTTTTTATTTAAATATCGCGTGAAATCACACACTGACGTGCCTCGGTACAGAATGATGACGTCACGAGCTCCCACTCCCTAAACTTCAACTCCGACGTGTGAATTGTGTCCACGCACTTGCCTTTAGGCAAAGAAATAATGGTTATACGTGTCTCTTATTATAGTATTTTCTAACTATCAGACTAAATAAAATGATGATTTTCGTGCCCTGAAATTTTGCCGAAAAAAATGCAGATTTTCTTTTATTGTTGTGAAACATCTTGTGGGGGATTAGACTGATCACGCACGTTGCGATGCTGGTGCTTGGGATGACGCATTCGCGCAAAACAACGCTCACTGAAGCTATTACCAACTTCCAAGGAAGTACAAAGATAAAGAAGTTTCACATCTATCGGACGTTCTAACAGCAAACTTTTTTTGTTTGCCTATTCTGGCTCACTGCAGGACAAATTCCTCCCCCGTTTTCCTCTTCCTGTTCCTTTGCGGTGTAATTAACCACCGACCCCTAAATTATATGCATAATTTATTTTATTAAAATAGGAAAACAGAAACATTGAGCATCCCCTCCGTCGTCGTCGCAAGACTTGGTAGTTTAATATGACACCAATGACTTTAGGTTTGCCAACGCGCATATAGAGCTAAGCTTTTTTCGAACACATGAACAGAGCATAATATCATCTTTATCATCATATTAATCTACCTACTGATAGACGTAGCCAGTAGGCAAAGCGAGTTTATCAACCAAAATATACATTCTTAATAATACATTAAAATATGTTTTTTTAATGCAAATACTGAACTTTAATAAAGAGCTTTAAGGTTTTCATCGACGGAGTTCTGAGTTAATAAAAGCTAAAAATAATACAGTTGACATGAGAACCACCCCCATTTTTGAGTCTGTCAAAAACTCCATTAGCGACATGAAACCTGTCAAAAACTGCTCGCGCCATAAACCAAAGAGCTCGTCAAGTAAATAAGCGGGCCAAAATTCGCCAATTATGGAGTGATAGACCGTCTCAACTTTATAACGACGGAACTTCCCCGTTACAAAGGAAAAACGTCGAATCTTTGTTTTGGTTAATAACTTTATCTGGGGGTAATCACTTTTCGCTCGAAGTTCCAAATCTTTTGCCATTGTGAAAGTTGTCTTGCCCGTAAAAGTTTTTTCGGACGTGGGCAATTACACATTTCTTCTTTATTAATATTTGAATTAAATGTTCTTTGTCTTTTTTTTACCTTTGCTTAAGCACCCGCGACTTGGTCAGTTTTTCATTTGACATAATTTATGTTTAAGAAATGTACTGATTCAGGCGTGACTTTGCGGAAATCCGTTGTTATATCTAAATGAACACAAAGTTAATTAAATTAACAAATCCGCTAACCTATGAGCGCTTTTAATGAGCGCTTGAAAAAACACTCAAAAAGAATACGTATTCCGCCTCTCTATATCTACAGGTATCTTCAGAAATCGGCTCCCTGCTCGTCATAGTACACTTGAAACAACGAAGACGCAGAGGTAGTTACCGAGCAACGAACAACACCGTTACCTAGCAACGAACAACACCGTTACCTAGCAACGAACAACACCGTTACCTAGCAACGAACAACACCCACCACTCCCTGGACGTGTTGCCTGGAAGCAGGTTCCTACGGCGGTCCCTACTGTCGCCCTACGGCTAATATTAAACGGCTAAATAATAATGGATGATTTAGCATCGGCAGTGGCTTAGTCTACCTGGATACTTCACGAGCAAATCCGCGGAATAATAAAGATGAATGATGATTACGCGGAATAATAATAAAGAGGTTTTACTTTGTCAGGCATAACAATTTTATGGAAAGTGTATAACATAATTAAAAGTGAGTTTACTCTGCCGGGCAAAACATGGAAATTTATGGAAAGTGTGTAAAATAATTATAAATAAGACTGAGATATTTTGCCACGCAACACTAGGACTCCTCGTATGCCAGAAAAATCTTATACATCATATGCTACTTTTATAATAATAATACTATAAACTTTGTCGTAACGCGATAATGATAAAAGAACTTACGGTTTCCTCTGAAGGCAACTCATCATGTTCTTAGCAGAAGGGTTGCAGCCAAGACTCTGGGCTACTTGCAAGGTGTACTGCGTAGGGTCCTTCGTCAGCGCCCAGTCGGACAGAGCAGATCCTGACATCAGGATGGCCCGGTGAAAGAGACCTGCAGATATAAATAAATAAACAGATGAAACTAAACATTTCGAAAAGCTAAAATGTATCATAAGATACAAACTGCTATTATCACAAGATAAAATGATTTATTACTTATTAATTCTTACCAGTCAATGTTAAAATCACCCATAATAACCATGCTATCACATGAAGAAAAATACGAGACCGAGTCCAGAAGTGCTTCAAGAAAGTCTGAAGTGTTTACCCATTGTGGCCGATAGGCTGTTCCTATGACAAGTTTAGAGGACTTCACTGTTAATTTCAGCCACATCTGCTCGACATTAGGATTGATGGGATATGTGCATGTGCGCACATTTATGCCACGACGTATATAAAAACCGACACCACCACCATGACCCCCACGCATGGATGCAGGACGAGGAGTGTGTCTTAGACGATAGACAAAACAAAGAAGAAGTTAATAAACACCATAGTTTAAAAATGACAATTGTTTTCGTGGAACGATGACTCAACGATGACTCACTGGTCAGTTTACTTACCAAAACCAAACGACGGCTAAAAAATCTTGGTAAGTAAACTGACCAAAACCAAACGAGCGGATTAAGATATTCAACATACTTTATTGTTTCTTTATATAGAAAGTAGAAGTATATAAGTATATATTATATAGTAGTAGGCAGTAGAATGTTTAAAATAAATCTACTTTTTGCTACAATCATCATATTAGCCGTAGGACATCCACTGCTGGACATAGGCCTCCCACATTGATCTCCAAGTGCTGATCATCGGGGGTTTTTGCCATTCTCACTTGGAAGGCAGGTTGGCGAGTGCAGTACACGGAAAAACGCTGCTGCCCATCTTTCAGAGGTATCCCTTGGCAGATTCCTACTGCGTCCACCGGCAAGTAAGGAAAGGCAACATTATTCTGCCACACAGCACTGTTGCACACACAAAACGTGTTTTTCTTCAATTATTTTCTGACCATCATCTTACACGCAGTCCATCCATATTTTTTTTTGGTCTCTCTCGTCCTTTATTTAACATCCATCCAAATTAATTTTCACAAAACTCTCACCTTTCTTATTTTTGGCATAAATATCCTCGAGCAAAACTCATAAAACATTCACTCAGCAGGTCACTGAAATTGTATTAGGACCATACATCCCATTGTGATTAAATTTACTTCTATCCCAAAATCCTGCGAAGGTCTCAACCTCTTATTGCTGAGACACAAAGACTCAGGGTATTAGATTTCCCAGAATTGTTTTCGACGGCTAAATTTACGTCCATAAATTGTTCGATATTGAGACAAGGAAAATAGTTGTAAGGTTTAGAATAGCTTAAACTCTTGAAAGTGAAGATAAATTATATAAAGATAAAAAAAAAGAAAGGGCTATGGGTAAAAGTGGCGTTGTTTTTGAAGATCCGCGACCAGTTAAAAAACTATTGCCATTCATTAGTACTCTCAAAAATGAGCAACTTTAATTACTACAGGCCCTACCTAAAACATATCGGAAGCGAGATATCGAATTGCAAAAAAATCATAAAAAGATCGTCTAGATAAACAATTAACCAGACTTCCCTACAGTTTTTAAGTAAACAAAAATGCATTTCATCTTCATCTCTGTCTTCCGGACCCCTTTGGGGGTCTCCAGGTGGGGCCTCGAGGTTAGACCTCCTTACCCCGGCTTCAACTCCAGGGGCTACTTACCCCTGGGTCAATCGATAATTGCCTTTCAGGCTGGTTGCAATTTTGTTTTTTTTTTAATCTTCTCCCTGTGTGAGGAGGTCCCGTGGCTGTTGGAGCCACTGACCTTTGTGGTCCGGGAGTCTGGCATGCAGAGGGGCGAGGCCGTCGACGCGCCGTATGGATCACGAAGTCCTCGATGGTTCGGATCTGCACGTCGTCGTGGGCGATGACGTCATTCCTGACGTAGCGGCCCGCGCCCGTGCAGATCCACAGCGTGATGTTTTGCTGATCCTGGATGCGCTTCCGGTTGGTGATGGAGGTCAGCGCGTACCACGCTGGTGCAGCGTAGGTCAGTCGTGACCGGATGTACGTCTTGTACATCCGCAACTTGGTCCTGAGCGGGAGATGGGAGTCTAAGACATGTCGGAGGAGCCCCCGGGCAGCGCGTGCTTGGCTAAGCGTGCGGTCTACCTGGGGCTGCATACTCAACAACCGGTCTATCTCCACTCCAAGGTACCTAGCGTGCGGAACCCATGTGACATCCTGGCCACGAAGCTGCAGAGGGGGAAGAGTTTTAAGATAAGGAGTGCCGCCGATTTTCCCACATTAACGGCGATGCGCCACTTGTCTAGCCACAACGGCAGAAGGCTGAGGAGCTGCTGCATCCTCTTGGCTGCGAAAGCGGGGCTGGTAGACGACGCGAAGTACGCACTGTCGTCCGCGAATAGTCCGAGTGTGACGTCCTTCCCCTTGCCCGTCTGTGTAGAGGGCGTACAACGCGGGCAAGAGGCAGCTGCCCTGCGGTACACCCGCTTCGATGAGGCGAGTGGAAGACGTGGCTTCCTCAACCGCGACTGAGAACCGTCTGTTGGCGAGGAATGAAGCCACAAGGAGGAGTTTGAACACGAGGCCCGGGTGTCACACACGATCGAAGGCTTTCTCAATGTCGAGGAAGACCCCCACCGTGGAGCGCCGGGCGTTGTGTTCCTCCGCCAGATGATAAAGCAGTGTACCTAGAGTAGTATTAGAAATAAAGTATATATATTGGATCCATGTTTTTTATTCCTAACTTACACATTAGGTACATAGTATTTTATTATTTTTGAAAATAAAATGCATTTTATCACTTACATAAACGATATTATTCTTGACTTCAAAGTCGAATATTTTGGCTCCGATATAAGTTACAGTGTATTTTGTTTTTTTATAACAAATATACAGGTGTAGTTCTTAAATTCAACACATATTGCATCGGTGGTCGCAAAAAAAAAAACAACGCCATGACTCCATACAAACTTACCCAATGCCCTTTGTTTTGAACACGCTCTTAATTATATAAATTAGCGATTATAAACCTAATAAAGCAAAAGTTATCAAATTCTATATTTAAAGCATATATTATCATCATTTCATCAATTCAGCCGTACTGAACACAGGCCTCTCTCATGGATCTCCATGAGGGGTAGTTGCCATACTCACCACGCTTGGCAGGTAAGTCGGCGAGAGCAGTACGGGATGTTGACTTTGTCGAACCATATAATGATTGGTCTTGGGTTCTGATTATATTTCGGGTTTTCTACGTCAGTCACCATATTATTAACTCATATTATATTACTATTATTAACTCTTAAGTCTGTGTGCTATTATCATTATCAACATCGTTTTCGTTGCCGTCTGATGAAATCCACATCGTCGTCCTGAAGGGACACTTATTTGTCTTTTTAAATTGTTCTCTTCAACTGTTCATTCTGACCACCACACATATTAAGAAGTTTTTATACGTAACTCACCATAGAAAATATTAACATTTTTGATTATAGCAGCGATGGGCTCCGTCTTTTCAGAGACACCTGCACTGGTATTCTGTGATAATGTGACATTATATTATCATCATTATCACCAAAGTTTCCATTGCCGTCTATGCTGCCATCTACATCATCGTCTTGAATGGACAATTAATTGCCTTTTCAAAAATGTGGTATTTGAGAGTTTTGGCAAAGGAACTAGAACTGTTTGTTCTAATTCTAATTCTAGGGGAGGGTTACCAGATCTGCACTGACGTCCCGCATTGGGGTGTATTGTGCATTGTTCCTCGAGGTGCTGCCTCGACCCTAACCTAACCAGCTCAACTCCTTGAAATACCGGAGAAGGACTCGGGGTCGCCGGCAGCATTCCATGACGACCTCTGTGGCGCAGCGGGCGAAGGTCCGCCTGCGACGCAAGAGGTTGCGGGTTCGATTCCCGCCTCGGAACAAATGTCTGTATGATCTGCAGATATTTGTTCAGGGTGTTCTGGGTGTTTTTCTATTTATAATAAAATTATATCTATCTATGTAGTATAATGTATTAAGTATGTCAGTCATCTAGTACCCATAACACAAGCTCTGCTTAGCTTGGGGCTAGATGATGCTGTGTGAATTGTCCAGCATTATTTATTTATTATTTATTTACTTATGAACATCCCCGAAGGGTATGCAAATGTTGTGGAAGAAGAAGGGCATGACTCCATGAGCTCCTGCAGTTCTGTCTCTATTCTGGTAACTGTTTGTTCTGTCAATTACACATTTAAAGAAGTCTTCTAGTAGTATTTATCGTTAGAAATACCGTTAGAAATATGCGACATCATGAGATAGTTGACTGCGGCGGCACCGGCGCCGTGCCCCATCAGCGTGACGGAGCCAGGGTCTCCGTTGAGGTCTTGCACGTTGTCCTTGATCCATTGCAGCGCGGCCAGCTGGTCTAAGAGACCGTTGTTGCCGTAGTCGTGTTCTGTTAGACTTGGCTGCAGGAATCCTGAAGAGAAGAAGAATTTAACAGTGCCGATTTTACTTACTAGATACGTAAGAAAACGATAATAATGAAGATATTTTACAGGCACCTACTAGTTACCTAACCAAACGTTAATTTATAGAGATATCTTACAAGTACCTACTAGTTACATACACGACGTTAATATGAAGGTATTTTACAGAATAATATTCAAATCTTAATTAAATTGTCAAATAACATCTAAAAGTTTTTTTTTTACTTAGGCTTTTGCGATTCGCGACACATTATCAACACGAATTTAATCGGGTATTTATCGCGTTACTTACCTTCGATTTTACCGTCGTTTCGGCAGTATTCAACAAGAATCTATCATGGTCCCGGAAAGAGTCCAAGTTTTCCCGGCCTTTGGAAGTCTTCCCGTGGTTATTCCTGTCGAAACGTCGGGCAATAATAAAGGTAAATAACGCGATAAATACCCGGTTAAATACGCGTTGCTGTAAAAAAGGTTTTGGGAAAATAACTCTTTAATTTTAATTAAAATATATGAATTTAGGTTGGCTTTTTTCACTTCACCTAAGTGGATCGGCAGGCTGTTTATGTATCTCGCGACAGGTTTGCAACAGGCGTAAATCTCGCGATCATCGCTGTCAAACGTCAATTCCTTGCTATCGTGAGATAATTAATCAGCCTGCGGGGATACTTTTTCTTTACAAGTTGTTATGATCCGTCAAGATACAACGAGATCGGTCGTTGTTCAATCGACTAGAAAACATCAATCAGCTTAATGACCATGTTAAAGCTATCTGAATTGAGCAGAAGATTAATTTTAGCAGAGTATTAGATACGGGCGAGTAGGTATATTAATCTGATAAGTGCGCATGAACCCACGTCTACATCATATCAGCAATAGGACTGCTGTTCATATCCACTGCTGGACATAGGCCTCCCTCATGGATCTCCGAGATCATAAGGGGGTATATGCCACGCTTGGCAGGCGGGTTGGCAAGCGCAGTACAAGATGTTGATACCCGGAAAAACGCTACTGCCCAACTTCTGGAGGTTTCCCAAAGCAGATTATTACTGCATCCGCAGTCAAAAGTGAAGGGGCAACATATATATATATATATATATATATATATATATATATATATATATATATAAAGATAGAATAAATACAATACCTAAGGCATAAACTAATAAAATATAATTGAAAATTAATATATACTCCTATATAATTTATATTTATATAATATACATGGATTACATATTTTAATATAAATAAATAATAAATAAATAAAGTTTGTAGCTGTAGCAAAGAGTGAGTTGAGAAGAGAAATATATTACAACATAATTATGACTTATAAGTAGTTAAGTTTCTAAATATAACGTTGTTAATGTATTTTTTTTATTTCAACATGAACGACAGTCTCTCTTGTGTTGGCTTGAGTGGTAGGGAGCTCAGACGCAAGACGTCCACCCCTGGACATAGGCCTCCCTCATGGATCTCCATGTTCTGGTCGTGAGGGGTGATTGCCGTACTCACCACGCTTTGCAGGCGAGTTGGCGAGCGCAGTAAGGCATTACAGATGCTGCTGCCTATCTTCCGGGGGGTATCCCTTTCAGGAATATTTTAACAGCAATACTAAAGAAAGAGTTCTTCTTCGCTTCTCCCCCTCACTTAGAAAAAAGGTATGCTGAAGAGAACGAATTCAAAATGTGCTTTATTAAACTTAAATGTTTTGTTTTTCTTTTGTAAATGGATATTTTAAAGAAACTTTAGTGCTTTAAAGAATAAGCTCTTTATGAATTTCACTTTGCAGATTCTTGCTGCATCCACAAGCAAGATAGGAGGGTCAACATTCTACCGCCGGCACCCCACGGTCCCTCTCTTTGTAAACGCCACATAATCCGATCCTGCGCTGTGCCTAGCCAGTAATTAGCAGCGACTTGTTTATTGTCGTCGACCACTGCGCCATCAGTCGACCACGACTTCTTTGGCCAGTTCTTGACACCATGCGGTCAAAGCTTTAAATACGAATTTCTTTAAATTCATAACAAAAAACATCTCTTACCTAAAATCCCTAATCTGAAATTAATGGTTATGACCATGATATTTCCGTAGGCAGCTAAAATTCTTCCGTCGTATGGATTGCCAGAGCTCCACTCAAATGAATCACCATGGATGAACACCAGAACGGGAAACTTTTTTGATTTTTGTTCTGAAAAGAAAAATCAATATATATAAAACTCTTCCGTTACTGACTGAGTGAATGAGTGACTGACAAACAACGTACAGCCTAAACCACTGGACCTAAAGACTTAAAATTTGACACACATATACCTTGATTATCCTAGAGGTGCATTAAAAAGGGAATTTTTGAAATTCCCACGGGCACGGGAACTACGCGGGTGAAACTGCGGGGTGCGGCCAGTATAACATTATATATAAACAAAATACTTTGAATAATTCCCGACGATAATAAAATTTTGAAGTTAGATTTTATTTCGATGCTACTAGCGACATCTCTTGAAAAAGCTATGAACTAAGTAGCGCAAGTGAGCTCTGAGCTACACAGCATAGCTTCAGCCCTTGAAACATCAACCGGCATAAATTTAAAACGCGAGGTTTCATAGATAACGAAGTAGTTTCAGTGCCGCTGCATAGATGGCGCTTTATATGATAAAAAGTTTAAGCTTGTGTCAACTTAAGAAACACATGAAAATTCAAAACTCGCCAACTTTTTCGTATTTTTAGACTTGAATGTAAAATACAACAGTTTTTTTTGTTTGGTATAATTTTCCCATTTACTTTAAGGTAATTTATGTTAGTAAAATATTAGTTAGACGAGGCGTAGGTACCTAACCAAAATTTCACAATACAAGCTTTGCCTAGTGGCAGGGTGGTTGGAAATGTCGACAATATTGTACAACTCCCTCATAATCATTTTGTTATATTTTAGTTTTATTGTAAGAACCATTTCTCTGTATAAAATAAGTTATGATGTTTTTGCAAAATAAATATTCTTTATTTTTTCAATTAGTTTGTAACTGAAAATGCAAAGGTCAGAATTCATTATGTTGAAGGATTGCTTTCGATTTTTACTAAAAACTGATATTTATTACTATTTTACAAGCTTTTATTTAGCTTTCTCGTAATGTATGTAACTATGTTTGTTCGCGGAATCTTGCAACTCAATTTTGAAGCAGAGATATCTTCAATCAATTGAGCTGAAATTTTGTATACATGTTTTGTTTGGATGACAATGCATGGTCATTTATGTGAGACGTCACATAAATGACCATGGCGGAACACCCAAGATGGCGGACTAGTTATTTTCAATGGACTCCTTCAATATGGGTATCAAATAAAAGGGCTTGCTCAGAATAATTCGAAAATGAAATGACGATACTCTGAATCCAACATGGCGGAACATCCAAGATGGCGGACTAGTTATTCTTAATGCACTCCCATAATATGGGTATCAATTAAAATACCTTGCTAAGAGCTACTCGAAAAATTAAAGGACATCACTTTAAATCCAACATGGGGGTATACTCAAGATGGCGGACTAGTTATTCTTAATGTACTCTTACAATATGGTTATCAAATGAAAGGCCTTGCTGACAGTAACTGAAAAATTAAATGACATCACTCTAAATTCAACATGGCGGTATACTCAAGATGGCGGACTAATTCGAAAAATGAAATAACGTCACTATAAATCCAATATGGCAGAATACCCAAGATGGTGGACTAGTTATTTTATTAATGCACTTTTACAATATGGATATCAAATAAAAGGGCTTGCTGAGAGTAACTCGAATATTAAGACATCACTCTAAATCCAATATGGCGGGCATGAGATAAACAGACAAGAAACCAACTGTACAGTTATAACTAAAAAGTAAATAAAAAGTAAAAAAAACTTTTTAACAAACAAGCTTATAATAAAGCGTACCTACTAAAATAATAAAATAGACATTTTTTATTAAAGTTCAATTTCAATTTAAAACGTCTTTACACAATTTATGTGTTAAAAAAGCTTGTTGTTGTATTTATTTTACTATTTTTAGGTGCGTTTAAATAAAAGCCTGTTTGTTAAAAAAAATACTGTTAATATATCTAGATTATACCTTAAGCTGGGGCAATGTTAATAGAGTTTTTGTCAAAGATTAGATTATGTTTAGTTTCAATGTTTATATTTCCATCGCTTGTAGGATTCCAAAATATTTTATCAACCTCCTTATTATAAAGGGCAAGCACTCGACATAGAAAAGCCGCGAAAACTGGAAAGTGTCCAAAACTCAGTTAACATGAATAATGGAACGAAGTTCCTATCAGTTTCTCGAAATCGATGCCAAATCTTAAAGCTAAAGTTTTCTCTAATAAATTACTTGAAAATTCATCGTTTACTTTCTACCAAAATTTCGTCTCTGTTATTTCTATTAGAGTTTATTCAGCAAAGTTAAAATTTCCTTCTACTGCTTATATACAACTGAGTTTTATAATACTAAGAACCACGGCCGTGGGGTGCCGGCAGTAGAATATTACCCCTCCTCTCATGCCCGTGGAAGCAGTAAGAGTCTGCTAAGGGATACCTCCGGAAGATGGGCAGTAGCGTCTTGTCGTGTATCAACATCCCGCACTGCGCTCGCCAAACCGGCAACTACCCCTCATGGAGATCCATGAGGGAGGCCTTTGTTCAGTAGTGGACGTTTTACGCCTGAAATGATGATGATGATGAAGAACCACTGTTGATGCAAATGAGGTCAAGCTATTTTAACCTTGACAAATTATCAACGAATCTAACAAATCTTACCTCGCATTACGTCTGTGCATTATTATCATTAGATGAGAGCATTAAGAAGTATGATAGGAGTTAAATTGAGTTACAGGATTAGAAATTGTGAGATAAGGAAACGTTGTGGTCTGAAAGAAGATGTAGTGACAAAAATTAAGAAAGGTATGCTGAGATGGTTTGTCCATGTCGAGAGAATGAATGAAGAACGATTGACGAAAACAGTGTATAAGGCGTGTGTAAATGAAAGTGTTGGAAAAGGTAGACCTAGGCAGACGTTTCGAGATCAAATCATTGACGTCTTGAAAAAAGGCCAGGTCAAGAGTACCCTAAGCCGAAGAGCATGTATGAAGGGAATAATGAAAGTGGACGAAGCGAAACAAGTATGTAAGGATCGTAGCAAGTGGAAAGAAGTGGTCTCTGCCTACCCGTACGGGAAAAAGGCGTGATTATATGTAGGTATGTATGGATGTATGTAATATTATAATCTTAGATCGATGACAGAATCGATAGTATTTGATTGCATAAGTATGTAGAGACCTCTAGGTGGTAGAAGCATGTTTGTTTATCCCATCCATCTTTAATCAGAATAATAATACTCTCTTGCCCGTGACCGCAGTAAGATTTTGCGAAGGGATACCTCCGGAAGATAAACAGCAGCGTCTTTGCGTGTATTAACACCCTATACTGCGGTCGCCAACCCGCCTGCCAAGCGTTTGAGTATGACAATGATGACCCTCTCATGATCAGTACTTCTAAATCCATCACGAGGTCTATGTCCACAGTGTGTGTACCAAGGCTGAGACGATGATGATGATGATGATGATGGTATTCATGCTGTACGGGATGCTG
This sequence comes from Pasiphila rectangulata, assembly GCA_963082625.1. Classification (NCBI taxonomy): domain Eukaryota; kingdom Metazoa; phylum Arthropoda; class Insecta; order Lepidoptera; family Geometridae; genus Pasiphila; species Pasiphila rectangulata. Next base: position 22,136,447 of record OY720239.1, read on the forward strand.
CAATAGCTATGCCAGTCAAAGTGGAAAGGCCAAAAAACAAACAACTTCACCTTATCATCATAACAGCCATAAAACGTCCACTGATGAACACAGGCCTCCCTCATGGATTTCCATGAGGGGTAGTTGCCATACTCACCACGCTTGGCAGGCGGGTTGGCGAGCGCAGTACGGGATGTTGATACGCGGCAAGACGCTGCTGCCTATCTTTGGGAGGTATCCCTTAGCAGGCTCTTACTGCATCCACGGGCGTGAGAGGAGGGGTAACATTCTACTGCCGGTACCCCACGGCCTTTATGCCTATTTTGATCGATATGAATACATATAAAATACACATCCTTACAAAAAGCCATATTTTGCTTATATTTTAATTGCATATGTATATCGTCCTCCTCTCTGACCCGTGAATGCAGTGAGGAACTGCTAAAGGATACCTCCGGAAGGAAGGCAGCAGCGTTTTTCAGTGTATCAACATCCCGTACTGCACTCGCCATCCCGCCTCCCAAGCGAGGTGAGTTTGGTTTCAACCCCTAATGATCAAAGCAACCCTTTCATAATCATTATTAACTTATAAATAATGATTATGAAAGGGTTGTGCTGATCAATTCTTCTTCTAGAGTTTCTGGCAATTCTTGACAAGCAGCTTGGTGCACGGATAGACGCTACTATTAAAGTTCCAAATAATTAAAATAAATACGAATTTCCGATTTTTTTTTCTTCCAATACTACTTATTTTCACGGACTGAAACTCCCCCTTTCAGGTTTATACACATATTATAATACAGCCTGTCTATGTGCTAAGCTTTTGCCGTGGGGTGCCGGCAGTAGAATGTTACCCCTCCTCTCATGTTCGTGGATGCAGTAAGAGCCAGCCAAGGGATACCTCCGGAAGATGAGTAGCAGCGTCTTTCCGTGTATCAACATCCCGTACTGCGCTTGCCAACCCGTAGTAGTAGGGGTAGTCAGTACCTAGTAACTACAGTAACTAGGTACTGATTTTCCTTTCATGTCAGGTACCGTTATGTACGAATTTAGGGGTTGCTAAAACATTGTTTTAATTAAGGTTTCCGGTTGCGATAGATAAAGTTTTTAAGTTATTTATGAGCCTCCCCTCTTAAATCTAAAGTGCAAGCTTTACAGATATGATAAAAATCGTGAATGTTGTTTTAACCACACGGAACCCTTTACAGCGCGTGGTCTGATATGCACCTGGCCTTATTTATTTTTAACTGAAACATGCTCAACTCCTTGTAAAGAGACAATGAGTCATCATAAAGAAATCCGAGCCATCTCGTTGTACGACGGGCTTCCGCTCGCTTTAGTCAGATCTGTTTTAGTCTTAAGAAATTACTTGCATTGTGTGCTTGCTATTTTCATTCCGTTCTTATTTGCCCTATTTTGCGTGAAAATGTTTCATTCTGTGCACGTATCGACGGCTATGAACATTCATCATCATTACAGCCGTAAGATATCCACTGCTGGACAATAGGCCTCCCACATTGACTTAGAGATCCAAGTGCATGAGGGGTTGTTGCCATACTCACCACGCTTGGCAGGCGGGTTGGTGAGCGCAGTTCGGGATGTTCTTACACGGAAAGACGCTGCTGCCCATCATCCGGAGATATCTCTTAGCAGATTCTTACTGCATCCACGGGCAGGAGAGGAGGGGTGACATTCTACTGCCGGCACCCCACGGCATTCATATAGTTCAATAGTAATGCCGTGAGGTGCCGGCTGTAGAACCTCTCCTCTCATGCCCGAGGATGCAGTAAGATACTGCTAAGGGAAACCTCCGGAAGATGGGCAGCAGCGTCTTTCCGTGTATCAACTACCCCTCACGGAGGTTCATAAGGGAGGTATGTGTTCAGCTATTGACGTTTTTTGGCTTAAATTATGATGCGTTAGTGGTTTAAACTTAATCATTTTGCATTCCTTGTAACTTCCATTCCAAAATCTAACAAACTGAAATATTTTCAAGTCTAAAATAGTTTCGTTTTAGTTTATGAATTACTATTAATAGTTGGCGCCGATCTCAAACATTTTACGTAATTTTAATTAGCCTTAGGAAGTGTGCCAAAAGAGTTGACACCACTCTTGGTAAATTTGTAAAATAATTAGTTACAGCACGTGTATGCGGTATATCGACATTTTTGACTGCTGCAGAGCTATAGTTTATATATTTTCGTTAGTTAGCTTCTGTATTTCACTACACCATAGAAAACAGGATCACTTATCAAAAATGTACGATTCCGGTGTGAGATACGAACCCACGTCCGTCAAACCGATCCTTGAGGCTTCCTAAAGCAGGAAATGCTTTGACCACTAAGCTACGGAACTCGTGTCGGGTACCGCTGATATTATTTTTAAGGTGGTGTGGGTTGAGCACTGATACATTTTTGATAAGGTTTTTATTTCCTTGAAATGAAATGATACCTCATCATATCAGCCGTAGGATTTCCACTGCTGGACAAAGGCCTCCTTCATTGATCTCCAGGTACTGCGGTAAGAAGCGGCCTGCATCCAACGCTGACCTGCGGTTCTTACCAAGTCGTCTGCCCGTCTTGTTGGTGGATGTCCTACGCTGCGCTTGCCATTCCGTGGCCTCCATTCAAGAACTTTGCGGCCCCATCGGCCATCTGTTCTTCGCGCTATATGGCCTGCCCATTGCCACTTCAACGTTCTAATCCGTCTTGTTATGTCGGTGACCCGAGTTCCTATACGTATCTCCTCATTTCTGATTCGATCCTGTAGAGAAACCCCGAGCATAGCCCTCTCTATATCTCGTCATACTCTAAGCTCATTAATATGGCCAATAGTGAAGGACCACGTCTTGGTTCTATATGGCATTACTGGTAACACACACTGATTGAAGACTTAGTCTTCAGGCACTGAGGTATGTTGGACGAAATGATACCTAAGTGTGGTAAAACACTATAAAAATTACAAATAACAGAGTTACTATCAGAAAAAGAGCCATTCAACGGTTACGGCTACGGTTTTGGCGGGGTTCGAACTTTTTTGTTCTAAAAAGTGCTTTAATCGCTAAGCAACGAAACCCTGACGGGCCGAGTTAAAATTTTTAAAACGATCTTTTGATCGTCTTAACACTATAAATTGCAAACTACTTCTGTGCACTTGATTATAGTCTTCATAATTTCATTCTCGTTAATCCATTTCATATTTTAAATATTATTTATCCTATTATTGCACTTTCATTGTTTTCGCGACAAAAGAAGTTGCTTAGGTCCAAATCCCTCTAATTCAAGCCAAAATTGCTTGATAGTAAATTAATTATCGCAGATTTATTCAAACGAATCACTCATCAGGGCCCTTTGAGGAATCACAGTCGTTTGAACAGTTCAGTTTCATAATTAGGCCGCTGTTATTGTTTGTGTTCTGTGCTTTTGTGTGTTCCGTGTGTCTACCATGAGTTGTCACTGTTAGATCGCCTGCCGTTACTACAGAAGTAATATTACGTTACTATGACATTTGTCAGATTTGTTACTCCTGGGTGACTACCATGAGTCACTGTTAGATTGCCTCCCGTTGCTACAGTTGTAATAGTACGTTACTATGACATCTGCCAGATTTGTAACTACTGTAGACATACAGTATAGTTACAAATTATTATTATTTTAACTACACTCGCTAGAGAGAATAGATTGTGAAAACTCATGGTAGACCTACAGCTGTAAAGTAGATTTGGTAAACACTGTTAAGTGATACTGTTTTTTTGTGAATTTGTAGGTACAGATATTGGAGGATCCAGATACAGTACAGAAAGTACTCTTCTGATGCGCAAATCCATTTAGTAATATTTAGAATGCAAAGTACACTCTACTGTACGGGATTCTATTTATATTTTTGACATCTGCATGTGACCCATTTTTGCAATAAATGAATCTGAATCTGTGTTGCATTCGGGTATAGTAAGAAACATTCGATTAAACATCGCTACTTTCATCGTATCGCTAGAAAACTTGCTGAAAAAAACTGCATGTGTAGAATGCAAAACTGAAGGTTTCATAAAAATCGGTTGAGCCATTTACAAGGTATCAGAGATGAAAATGATGATAAACAATCATGTTTTCAAACAAGCATTGGTACGGGGGTACCAGAAAGGGGGGGGCGAAGGCCTTAAAAGGTCACCAAAGGTCAAACATGGCATTTTTGGGTTTTTGAACCTTTTTGGCCACTTAAAGACTTATTTTTTTGGTGACCTTTTGAGGTCACAATAACTTCGGTCCTTGTAAACCTAGGGTCACCAAAATAAATAAGACCTTCTCTCATTACGACGGTGCTAACAAATTATGTTTCATGTAAATCGGTCAACGCGTTCGGTTGTAATCGTCAAATACACAGACAGACAGACTGACTATATTAGGGGGCTTCGCCCTCTAATATACCCAAGTTTATTAACACTTTAAAGGAAATGCATGATTTATTAAGTCAAAATAGACCAACAGGTGCAATAACCATACATTTGTTTCAGGTAATAATTACATTGTTGTGGCCTGTATACTGTACAAACTGTACACCAATTATAGGCGAACACAATGATGATTAAAGAGCAGTGTTTTAACTCTTACTGAGTTCGAGGGGTTACTTATATTTTTTTATTTTACAAACTTGATCAAAGAGCCGGCCTGGCTAGGGATCAGAAGGCGAGAACTATAGACGAGAAACAAATTCAAAATAAACAAACATTGAATGACACTCTTTGTCTATTAGAATTATATTAAAAAATACATAATTGAAAAAGAAAAAGAACAGAAACTTTCCAAAATCCTACTTTTATGGGGTGAAATGTATAAACATTTGCATAAATTACCATAGAAAAGTAAAGAAAAGTAAGTATTTTTCCGCATATCCGCGGTACTTACACGTAGTACAAATTCCCTTTGATTAAAAATTTTATGAGGAAAATGGGACAAAGGTCTCAATTTCGACGTACAAGGAAAAATTACAAGAGAAATTGAGACTTGGTCATATAATAGGTGGGTAAAGATGTCTTGCTTTATTTAAATGGATTCCGTGACCTTTTAGACCATAAATGGTTTGCTTTTATTAAAAAGAAAAAACTTCCACATCCCACTAATATTCCACTAATATTATAAGAATGAAAGTTTGTATAGATGTATGGATGTTTGTTACCCCTTCACGCAAAAACTACCTAACGGATTGAGCTGAAAGTGTATAAATGTATTGATGTTGACCGGAATTAACACATAGGCTACTTTTTATCGGGGTACAACACATGCGAAGCTACGGGAAGAAGCTAGTTTAAGAATCAGTTGACATTTAACTGGTTGTTATTTTTATATAACCAGCTGTAGAAGTTAAATTTTCGTGGTATTATCTTGAATTAAAACACCGAACCCTAAAAAGTCGTAGAAAAGCAACAGTCTACATGGCATCGCTGTATAGATTCCAGGAAAGACCACGTTTCAACAGAGTCAAAGGCCTTCTCATAGTCCACAAAGGCCAGTTGCCAATTGTTACTTCGCTAGCTTCATTTGTTAGTCGGGCTGATTACCTATCTCGCGACAAGTTTGCAACAGGCGTAAATCTCTGGACCATAACTGTCAAACGTTTTCTATCAGCTAACAGCAAAGTTCAGGGTCAAAAGTTTTATTGCGTTCATGTTGTACAATGGCCTTACAAATGTACGCAAGGACGATTCACAGCGATGATCGCGGCATTTACGCCTGTTGCAATCTTGTCGCGAGATACATAATCAGCCAGTTTGTTTTTTTTTTTTATAAAAAACGATTCATTGGATAAAAAAAAATGTCATATTAGATATATGTAGATCATCAATTAAGTAGATCCTCAACATTTATCTAACTCCTCAAAATTAACCCTAATTTATGTTTTTGACAATAAAAACCGTAGTACAATAACCCTTGCAGCGTCTGCCATTGTTTACCCTTTTGTTCAGCCAGCGCTTTGTTTGCTGAAAATTACGTGAATTTTCGCTTCGACTATTCATTTTGAAAGAACTTTAGAAACAAAATAAAACTTTATTTTCTAAGTGTTTGGGTTTATTGTGCTTTGTTGTGTAGAAACTGCAGCTTTTGCTTTGACGATTAAGAAAACATGGGATAATGATTTTTTTTTCTATTGTCGTGTTTTTAAGATTGTACGAGTATTTGTTGGTTTATCTAGTTGTTTGTTAAGTATTTAAAGTGCTTCACAGTCTAGACTCTTTTAAATAACTTGCGCTCGTTTCAACCAAACGTATTTTATTTATATATTATTTTTTGGAATACGTAAGCATTGTTTTTACTTGACATATTAACAAGATATTGTTTGTTTTCAACACTAAAGCCGCTTAATAGATTTAAATTGAACTACCTAAGCTAACATAGAAATTAACAAAGAAAACTTCTCTGCACGAAACATATAGAACTAGCTGTCAACGCACTTATAATCTAGTTGACAATTACTTGCACACGAGTTTACGAATCATCTTTTATAGATTCTTTCGATGCGAAAGGGTTGTACCTTTCCATACAAAACAGATGAAAATCTCCTTTTTTGAAGTCGGTTAAACAACTTTGCTCTCAATCTGTATTGTTTTCATCTCTAATTTATCACACGTTTCGTGAGCAATTTAAAAATTTTTCGACGCCTCTAATTATCTTTAAATGAGTTCTATTTATATCAGTGGTTCGGTTCAGAATGCTGTGACACAACTGAAATCTATTCCCACTACTTCCGCCGGTACAAATCTACTTTTATAAATAGACCATTGAGCGTAGAACTGTGAACTAAATTTTATTTAGTTTGGGAATGTTGTTCTATAATAAGCACGCTCGCTGTTATTAAAAAAAGTGGTTTTGTTCAGAATGTTTTGAACAAGACTATGTCGCTTCCGATTGTCAATTTATATAATTAGTGTTTATTATTTTTCACCTCCGACAAAAAAAAAATTATAAGTTTGTATGTTACACATAGCGGTATGTGTGATTCTGTGTGTCTGTATGTATGTCTATGTCTGACTGTTGCACCGTGCCTCATAAACGAATGGACCGATAAGAATGCAGTTTTTTAATTCAAGCAAGTCTCCTAGCATTGGTTCATAAACATGTCTTATCAAATCGTTTGAGATGTTAACAAGATATAGGGGGTGAAAGTGTTGCCAAATATACCCAAGTTTGGTATCAAATGCTAATACAGGTATAGTTTTACTTAAAAGGGGATTTCAAATGTATTTATGTATTATGTATAGATTAGGTATATATATATATATATATATATATATATATATATATATATAATTCCCGCCTCGGGACAAATGTCTGTACGATCTGCAGATATTTGTTCAGGGTGTTCTGGGTGTTTTTCTATATATAATAAAAATATCTATCTATGTAGTATAATGTATTAAGTATATCAGTCATCTAGTACCCATAACACAAGCTCTGCTTAGCTTGGGGCTAGAAGGTGCTGTGTGATTTGTCCAGAATTATTATATTATTATATTATATTATTAAGTTAAAGAAATAAACTATTTTGTATTTGTAAATGGAAGGTGTGTAGAATGCAAAACCGAGGGTATACATTGAATTGTTTGTGAATACTTACGTTTATTTTAGATCATTTTTATTAAGTACCATTAATTAACTAGCCTTAATGTGACTAATTTTTATACGATTTCAACAACCAGCGGAGTCTGGTGACTTGTACTACAGGTTTATTTGTAACCTATTTCAGGCACCAGTCCCTCTCAAAACTAGGTTTAAATAAAGTGACTTGCCATGTTTTTTAGTTAATAAGAACCTTTTTTTGTAAGTGATAAATAAATGTATTTTTACCTTATTTGTGTTTAAATGTTTTGAACATGATTTATGTCGCCGCCGATTATCACTTTATGTTCAGTGTTTATTTAAAATAAATAAAATAAAAAATCGTTTATTCATAAAGGTCAGAAATGATACAAAATTATCAATGTAGTATATTTTAGGTAAACCTAATTACATTTAGCTAAGACCTGTTTGTGTTGCTTAAACATTGAGCGTCTCGTTCTAACTAAGCTCTAGGCTTGTAAAAAGAAACGAGCGATCACTGCTTCGGCACAGTGAAAACAAAAGCGAATAAAACTAGTTACGAAAAAAAAATTAAGTTGTTAATTTTTTATTTTGTATGTTTGAGGTATGCAACAAAACCTTTTCTACCTATCTATGTCTTTGCTACTGTAATACTCACCCATACGACATCAATAATGCTCGATCTTCAGCTATCCTTCTCCAATCCCTGCCCACAGCTTTACGAATATCATCGCCTCACCAGCTACAGGGCGCCGGACACTACGATTTCCGACACGCGGTGTCCACTCAAGAACGTTTGACACTATGGCCACCAGTTCTACTATTCTGTGACCTGCCAAAAGCCACTTCAGCCATTCACTGAGCTATGTCGGTAACATTGGTTTCTGACGGTTACTTTGTTTCGCATTTGATCATTTAGGTTACCTCTGAGCATGCTGATAGAACGATTTTTAACTGTCGGACAAGACGTGGCCACGTTTAGCTCCGTAGGCAGTTCTCACAGATCAAAACCTTTTGTTTTTAAACATTGCGGTATGAGAAATTTAAAGAATCATCGAAAGTAGAAAATGCTGCCTAGCCTTCCTATTTATCTCTTTATCTTTTTCTAATCAAAGTATGTCCACTGCTGGACAAAGGCCTCCCCCATGGACCTCTTAGTCCAATATTGCAGCTGGAAGCGGACTAGTTGGTTGACGTCCTATTCTGCGCTTGCCGGTCCGTGGCCTCCATTCTTCATTCGAGAACTTTTCGGCCCAATCGCTCATCTCTTCTACGAGCTACATGGCCTGACATTGTTTCTTCAACGTGCTATGTCGATTGGCCATGTCGGTGACCCGAGTTCTTCTTTTTAAAATATTTGTTTAAATGAATATGGTTTTAATTTTGTTGTTAAAGCCAATATTATGAAAATGCTGACGGTAACTGGACCCAACTGCTAAAACTGGGAGGTAAATACGTTGAATCAACCAATTACCGGCTATTTCAGATCTCAGTGGCATACTACATATACTATAAATCGTACGACGTTACTTCTGACAGCTCTCGGGTTTTGCCCTTTGATGCTGTTTTTTCTTAAACTAAACAGTAGTGGAAATGCCTTTTATCGGTCTCTAAAGTGAATAGTATGTGGAAGGATGTGGTCAATCATTTAAATGGTTACAATATTTAATTGTTAAGATTTTCATAGGTACCTACTTAAAGTCATCATTTCAGCCATAAAACGTCCACTGATGAACACAGGCCTCCCTCAAGGATCTCCATGAGGGGTAGTTGCCATACTCACCACGCTTGGCAGGCGGGTTGGTGAGCGCAGTATGGGATGTTGATACACGGATAGACGCTGCTGCCCATCTTCCGGAGGTATCCCTCAGCAGGCTCTTACTGCATCCATGGGCATGAGAGGAGCGGTATCATTCTATTACCGGCACCCCACGGCAAACCTACTTAAAATATTTAAGGTTAATTTATCATCATTTCTAGTAAGCTATGTAAGCATGTAATACGTGATTATACTATATTTTACTTATTACATTAATACATAACAATAGCGAAAGGAGGACTTAATGTTACATTCTCTGCTAGTCATGACCGTGTAGAAGTATGGTGTGGCGAGTTTTATAAATAAAGCATGTTTTGCTAAGATTAGAGGTCTTATAATGTAATATGAAATAATGAACTATTTTGCTTTACCCATAAAGTATAACGTCAGGCTGCCCAAAGAGAAAATACAGCAGTCGAAGGGGCAGCACGTCCAAGGAGCGATGGTGTTGTTCGTAGCTAAGCAACTATCTTTGCGTCTTTGTTGTTTCGTGTATTCCATAACGAACGGGGAGACGATTTCTCCTGAAGGTGCCTTCTAGAGAGGCGAAACACGTGTTGAATTCTTTATAGTGCTTTTCAAGCACTTATTAGATATAGGTTAGTGGAATTTAAGCCTAAAATTTGTTGTTAATTGATTTTTGCTGAATCTATTAATTTCTTGCCCAAATTGAATGACTGTGTTAAGTTTTTTGATGATAAATATCTTTTACGGGGGGTTAGACTGATTGACGCGATATGACGCGAGAAAATGACGTGCGAGACAGTAGTTTTTGCTTTCATACAAACAAGTTTCGTATACAAATAGTTTTAATGTTTCACATCTGCCAGGCATCGCTCGACGGCTCAGTTTATTTAATTCAATCTTTCAGTTGCCTTTTTTCAAGTTTTTATGCCTTAAACCGCTGTCAACTATCCCTTCTTCTACCACACAACTAGCAAACGAATTAAAAACCCCAACGACTAGCCACAGAGTAAATAGACGTCAATCAATCGCTCTCAACGCCAGTGAGCTGGAAATACTCGTACTTAAATGGAACGATGCTTTCAGGCGAGCTTCGTGTTTTGTAATCTAGTCGTTTTACTAGCCGTTGCGTTGATCTATTAGCTTCACGGAAAGACGCTGCTGCCCATCGTCTTTTGAGGTTTTCCTTAGCAGATAATTACTCTATTCACTTCGTATTTATTTATGAATAAGGCCTCTGTAGTTAAATCCATCATAGGTAATTTATGCAGCATCTGCTGTACGGTACGCTGTAGTACCTGGGACATTGCAAGATGGATTAGGCTTACCCAATACTTATACGCGTACAATCCTTCCTTTGTCAGCTAGTAGTCTGAGGAAAGAACAAGACAATACGTCTAAGCCATCTATGCCCTAGGTACTGCAGCGTCCCGTACAACATGACTGCCAATGCAGCAGCTTACCTGTTGATGCTGAATAAACCATCAGTCAATAGATGTGAAAAGCTTTACCTTTCATCCATAAAAAGTATATTGGGTAAGACGAAACTTCGGTTCCCTTAATAACGTGAAAAACTGTGGCTCGCCGACTTCAAATCAGAAATATCAATCAGTCTAGACTAGAAGACATGTCTAGACATGTGTTTATTTAGAGCTAAGAGTCTTAAAACACTGAATTGCGCTACTTTGCGTTGAAGTGGTGCCTATCCATGAATAAAAATTGGGATTTAAAAAAGAACAAAGAAAAAAAGAAACGAATGTTTCCGGCAGTAGAATGTTACCTATCCTCTCTTGCCCGTGGATGCAGCAAGAATCTGGTGAAGGGACCTTTGGAAGATGGCCAGCAGCATCTAACCGTGTATCAACATCCCGTACTGCGTTCGCTAAACCCGCCTACCAAGCGTGGTGAGTATAGGAACAGCCCCTCGTGATCAGTATTTGGAGATCCATGAGTACGGTCTATGTCCAACAGTGGACGTTAAGACGTCAAACTATTTAAATTAGGTGATTTATAGAATCAAGTATATTTATTTTAAATTTACTTTTTACGATAAGATGACGTTTTTTGACAGATTACTGGCAGAATTTTGTTAAACCAAACAAAAAAATCGGTCATGTGCGAATCGAACTCATTCCGTACCATTATTTGGTAAGACAACTTAAATATTCTGTGAATATTTCGAGCGTCAACCTGTTGCCGTTATTAATATCAAGCAAAAAAACGGCAAAATATCACGTTTGTTGTATGGTAGCCCCTCTTAAATATTTATTTTATTCTGTTTGTTGTTATAGCGGCAACAGAAATACATCATATGTGGAAATTTCAACTGTCTAGCTATCACGGTTCATGACATACAGCCTGGTAACTGATAGATATATGGACAGCAGAGTCTTAAAAGAGCCTGTTTTTAACCTTTGTGTACGGAATCTTAAAAACAATAAGAGAAAACGAAGTAGAAGAAGCTGCAGTAGCAGCATTTTCGCACCACGACTCACAAATTTCCTCACCAGTTCACTTTTGCAAAAATGTTTGCGGGAATCCCAAAAATCTGCTTGCAATTGCCAATTTATTTCGTAGTACGCCTTACGTGTGCCAACATAGTGGCCTCAATGCCGCAGCTCATGACAGGCGCCGGTTTTAGTTTTATTTCAACACGTGGCTTAGAAAAAAAAAACAATTTATTATCACGTGTCAAAAACTAGGTCAGACGAGTTAAGCCATGTTGGCGAGTGGCATGTAGGTAAACACCCTTCTTGTAAAGGTGAAAGAATGTAGGGGGTACATTCTATCCGACGGAAGAAGGTTTGATATCATGGCTGCTAGAGTCTGCTAAAGGTTGTGTATAGCTTAGACAAAGGTGTTGATTATGCCACAGGGAGCCGGCAGTAGAACGTTGCTCTCTAGCCCGTGGATGCCGTACAAAACTACCAAGGGATACCTCCGGAAGATGAGTAGGAGTGTCTTTCCGTGTATCAGCATCCGTACTGCGCTCGCCAACCAAAAAACAACGCGGTGTAGTCTTATTCCGTAACTAGTCTTAACCCAGTCTAGTCTTAACCCGCTCTTCTAGCCTTAATCCGTATTAGATATTACTCGTATTAAGATCGTTACAAGAAAATTTCGTCGACCAGCTATCCAGCTAGCCCCAAATGCATGACAATATTTTACTCGAACTATTCCTTAATGGTTCCGCGTTCGTGTTCAAATGTCGCCAACACCGTTAGTATGTGCCACTTACTACGTTCTGGACTAATTTTAAGGTTTCTGGACCAAATTCCAACCAACTGATACGACAACGTACTAAATAAGTGAAAATGAGATTTATGATTACTTTTTTATTTTCAAAACACCTTTGAGTTACACTATTCACTGTAATAATAAACGGGTTTGCTACTCACGTTAATTAAACGTCGAAAATAGGTTTCCAACGTGTTCTTACAACCTGTTAAATTAATAAAAAATAAAAATAAATAAATTATGCTGGACAAATCACACAGCATTATCTAGCCCCAAGCTAAGCAGAGCTTGTATTATGGGTACTAGGTGACTGATATAGGTTTAAAGAACTTTATTCTCATAAGAACACAAATGTTTCACTTAAAATGAGATACATGAAATTACTTAATCTAAGTTTTAAAACTATTCCTTACAAAACCTCTGGTGCCTGGATATATATATATACCTGTATACTTAATACATTATACTACATAGATACATATTTTTATTATATATAGAAAAACACCCAGAACACCCTGAACAATTAATAAATACAAATATCGTACAGACATTTGTCCCGAGGCGAGAATCGAACCCGCAACCCCTTGCGTCGCAGGCGGACCTTTTTTTTCAGCTATTTTGTTTTTGTCGATATTTCTATCTCATCATCTCAGCCGTAGAACCACAGCCTTAGGCTATGTCCAGATAGTCCACGTCCACTGCTGGACATAGGCCTCCCTCATAGGTCTCCAAAATCATGAGGGCGCAGTTGCCTTACTCACCACGCTTGGCAAGCGGTTCGGCGAGCGCAGTACGGGATGTTGATACACGGAAATACGTTGCTGTCCATTTTCCGGAGGTATCCCTTAGCAGGCCCTTACTGCATCCGCGGGCATGAAAGGAGGGGTAACATTCTACTGCCGGCACCCCACGACTTCATCTTCCGGAGGTATCCCTTAGCAGGCTCTTACTGCATCCGCGGGCATGAAAGGAGGGTTAACATTCTACTGCTGGCACCCCACGACTTCATCTTCCGGAGGTATCCCTTAGCAGGCTCTTACTGCATCCGCGGGCATGAAAGGAGGAGTAACATTCTACTGTCGGCACCCCACGAGTTGTCTTAGTTTTGTATACGCCTTGTTTATGTTTTGTTAAAATTTTAGATTATTTTTTGGATTATCCAATACTGTCTGATCTTGTGATGTGAACCTGTGTGCTTGTGTTGTGAACTTCAAAAACTTTTGATAATTTTTCGTAATATTGAAGCATGATTTTGGTATCAATTACCATTTGTTCACGCAAAACTAAAGTATGAAGGTGCGTTATATTTCAGCTTTCTTAAATTTGTCCAGAACTAAACCTTGGTATCATAAATAAAATATAAAAGAAAGTCCGCCCCAACAAAAGCCTTTGTCGATAGAAACTGTAACACGAAGCGATATTAATGAATTTGTTTGAAGACACCTTCATCTCAGAATCTCGCTAAAGCTTGAGATATACTAAGAAGTGATTTTGTTTCACATTTTTAGTCAGTATTTTAACCGACTTCAAAAAGGATCTCAAGTTGTCTGTATTTTTTCCTCTAAGATAATCCTCTATTCTTCATCATCATCATTTCAGCCGATTAACTTCCGCTATTGAACATACGCCTCCCTTCAATGGATGACTACCCCTCCATGAGGGGTAGTTGCCATACTCACCATTCTTGGCAGGCGGGTTGGCGAGCGCAGTACGGGAGGTTGATACACGTAAAGACGCTACTGTCCATCTTCCGGAGGTATCCCTTAGCAGGTTCTTACTGCATCCACGGGCATGAGAGTAGAGGTAACATTTTACTGTCTGTCACCAGGCTGTATCTCATGAACCGTGATATCTAGAAAGTTGAAATTTTCACGGACGATGTATTTCTGTTGCCGTTATAGCAATTAAAAAGGGAATAAAATAAATATTTTAAAGGGCCTCTGATACAACAAACGTGATTTTTTTCCGTTCTTGTTCGAAATTAATAATGGCAACAGGCTTGATATATTTACAAAAAAATTAAGTTGTTTTACCAAATAAGGGTACGGAACACTTCATGCGCGAGTCCAATTTATTGATCTTGATGGGTTCGAAAGTCGATAACTTGACCTAAGAGTTGGGTAAGCCTCATCAATCTTATCATTTCAAGGAAATGAACAATCGTGGGGTGCTGGACGAAAACTGGTGTCCTCTCTTGCCAAAGGCTGCAGTGAGAATCTGACAAGTGAAACTTCTGGAAGCAGCGTTTTGTCGTATCAACATCCCGTGCGCTCACCAATCCATAGCAATTTAGCAAATGATTTAGGTTTTATAATTCACTAGCGACCCGCCTCCGCTTCGCACGGGTGCAATGCTGATACTAAATATACTACAGAATATATAATCGCGAACTTTTTTGCAGACTTTTTAAGGTGTACAATTACTGTAGTACATTATTTTGATCTATCTCGTAGGGTTCAGCCAGCGTTTGCAATGTAAGCGCAAAGAAATGTGTTTATTTACGACCTCACATTAGAAACCTGCATTTACTATCGGTACATCGAAGTGTTGAAGTGTTTGTATACAAACGCCACTATGTCAGTCCGAGTACAAGAACAGAGCTCGAAGGCCTTAAGACGAAAGTCTACAATCAGTGTGTGTTACCAGTGATCACATATTGAACCGAGACGTGGTCCTTCATTATTGGTTATAAGAATGAATAAGCTCAGAGTCTTGCAACGAGCTATGGAGAGGGCTATGCTCGGGGTTTCTCTACAGGATCTAATCAGAAATGAGGAGATACGTAGAAATCAGGTCACCGACATAACCAAACGGATTAGCACGTTAAAGAGGCAATGCGCAGGCCATATAGCGCGCAGAACGGATGGCCGATGGAGCCGCAAAGTTTTCGAATGGAGGCCACGGATCGGCAAGCGCAGCGTAGGACGTCCACCTACAAGATGAGCAGATGATTTGGTGAGAACCGCTGATCGGCGATGGATGCAGACGGCTTCCAACCGCAGTACTTGGAGATCAATAAGGGAGGCCTTTGTCCAGCAGTGGATGTCCTACGGCTGATATGATGATGATGATGATGATAATTAGAAACCTTTAAAATTATCAGTGTTTCTTTCCTATATTATGCATGTATTATACATAAAAATCTTCCTCTTGAATCACTCTATCTATTAAAAAAAACTACATCAAAATCCGTTGCGTACTTTTAAAGATCTAAGCAAACATATGGACAAACAGATAGCGGGAAGCGGCTTTCTTTTATACTATGTATTAAAGTAGTTTATTTTTTTGTTTAAATTTAAATTAATGTAATTTAAAGACTTGCATATTAACCTACAAACGCTATAACGGCATAAGTAACTAACGAACTTTTCTCTCGTCATCAGCATCTGTTTTGACATACCGTGGCCGTTTGAAAGCAATTCAATCAAACGTCAACTGGCTTGACTTAGTCAACAGCAATCTGCGAGCTTTGATCATTTTACAGGCGTTGTTGACGTATTCTAGCCATTTGGTTTCAGTGCGTGGCTTTTGAGCTGATTTTAACACCATTATTTTGACTGCCTCCGCGTTGCAGTAGGTAGTGCGTCCGCATGAACTATATTGACGCGTTACAAATTACAAAATAAAACATCACTATTAATTGAAAAAGCACTTAATTGAACCTGTTCACTTCAGATGACGCGCGAGTTAGGAAAAGAAGCGAACAGAAGAACCTAGCGCGGTCGTTATAGTCATCTCATCTTTGATTGCAGCTGAAATCCCCCCCCTAGAGCAGCTGCTCTAGGGGGGACCTGAAAAGGCCCCTTAGCCTCACCACGCACGTATGGATGCGGGCCACCACCACGAGGCTACAAACCACACCCGAAGACCCCTTAGTAGTACCTAAGGGCGGACAAACAGGGGCTCACGCCCGAAACTACTTCCCCACGTGGGCGTCGTCAGAACATCCAGAACACCCTGAACAAATATCTGCAGATCGTACAGACATTGTTCCCGCCTCACAAACAAAAACCTCTTGCGTCGCAGGCATTCGCCCACTGCGCCACAGAATAGATGTCGTCTAAATAACTCATTCTAACAATATTTGTACTAGAAGAAACACACGAGCTCTCTCTCTCGGGATGTATGAAAAGTCACGGGCACTACCTTTTCTCTGTAGCTCAGCTTATTAGAATGATTATAATACATTTCGTCGAAACATGATTCTAACTTCAGACGAATTATTCTTAGAATCAACATCAAATAACCTCCCAGTCACCCAAAACCTCAGATCCTTGTTTATTTTCTGTAAGTAAAGTATTTTTTGTTCAGATCCACTCCGATACGAGATCAAAGAATATCCTGTTAGAATCTAAGGTCACCACCAAAGATTCAAATTGTTAGATGTGCCCTGACACCAAAAACTTCCACTTGGATACGAGTAAAAAGAATATCCTGTTAGAATCTACGTTAAAAGATTTAAATCGTAAGATGTGTCCTCACACCAAAGACTTCCACTTCGATACGAGATCAAATAATATCCTGTTAGAATTTAAGGATTCAAGCGTTAGATGAATGATGCCCTATTTCCAAAAGCTACTGAAATATTTTTATTATGTATCTTAGCAATAGTACCGACGCACGCGCAGTGCTTTTGCCAATAAACCAAATTGTTTTTTTTTTTTAATAAAAAAGGGTTTTGTCGCTTAAGCGATTATGACGTCCTGGTTATTACAAACTTAATCAATTAATTGATTTAAGTTATTTTAACTTAATCTCTTATTATTATTATTTATTATTAGCCACAAGTGTCCCACTGCTGTGCAAAGGCCTCCCCCATTTCCTTCAAACATTAATAAATACATAAATACGTAAATCTCTTATTAATAACAAATAAACATTTTAGGCGTCTTCTGATAGAAGACCTGATTAGTTAAAATTACAACTACCCATGGACGCTAAATCTAATTCACATCTACCTCTTTTGCACCAAAAAATACTAAACTGTTATTGGTACCATTTATTGCTCAATCATGTTGCACAAACTTTCGTGAAGAAAATGACTCACACCACCTCCCGCTAGCACTGTATTTAGAGGTACACTGATTCCAAATGCGCAAGCTATCACATTTCGTGTGAAAACAAAACAGCGCGGTCTCATTACGGAAAAGGCGTATCTCACGATTTAAATCTTTGATCACGACGGTATCGGGGGCGGATGATCAGCACACCCTTTAGACGTGTACGCGAAACGTACTAAACATCATCTAAGCCGTGGAATTCCTGTCTACTTCCACTGATGGTCATAGGCTTAGGGGTTTTTGAGATTATGAAGGGGTTCTTGTGCGCAGTAAAGGATGTTGATACGCGGAAAGACGCAGCTGCCCATCTTCCGGAGGTATCCCTTGATGAGATTATTACTGCAGCTACAGGCAAGAGAGGAGAGGCAACATTCTACTGCCGGAACCCCACGATCCGTTGCGTAGTTTTAAAGATCTAAGCAAATATAGGGACAGACAAATAGCGGGAAGCGGCAACACAACAATGGAGACTTCCCCGGATGAAACTTTCATAAAAAGTTCTACTACTACTAAACCGATACTACTTGACCGATTTTCAAAATATTTTCACTATTAAGGTACAATACTACTCTTTCCCTGTGTAACATAAGTTATATTTTATTCCTGAATTTCCACGGGACAGGAAACTACACGAGTAAAGCCGCGGAGTGCGGCTAGTTATCAATAAATTGGCTTTGTGGTGAAGTGAAAAAAACATTGTGATGAGGCAGATACACACACACCTCAAACTTATAACACCCTTCTTTGCGTCGGGGCTTGCAAATTACGAGATCAATCTACTTACCCCTATAGGGAACATAGATGTTCAAGTACAAGCAGTCTTCAGACTCGTTAGTCAGGAACGGTTTGATGTTGTGCAGGTAGTTCTGACGCCCCATAGATGGGGGATTCCCCTTCTTTATGGGGGGCAGGGACTGGGGGCAGACAGGGGCAAAGCGGGTGGCCATTTTGACCCCAGACCATGGTGGAGCGTTTACTGAAACAAAAGATTTACTTAGTATATCTCTACATCGCTTTCTGCGTCTGACTGTTTGGCCGCAAACTCCTAACCACACAACAAATTTTGATGCGGTTTTATCCAATGGTTGGAAGGTATTCTTCCATACATTGGTTAATGGTTTTTGAAATATTATGAGATTTGCCTATTATTATTAGTTTAATATTAACAAATTTTTGACTTTTTTTAGGTATATTTGTGACATAAGTGTGGTATTAATTTGTCATTATGTCATTTTTATATTTGGTATTTGGTGCCACATAAAAAACTAATTGTGACTGAATATTTATCTATTAAACAGAGTTTATTATAACATAAAAAGTAGCGGGGACGCACTGGTTGATTATAGCAGCAGACAGAGACGCATGGAAAAGTTTGGAGCCTCCTATGCCGGTTACCCGAAAGGGGCCTTGACTTATAATATTTGTTTCACTTCATAAAAACTTACTACCCACCGAATGTTTTATAAGTTAATAAAACAAAAGGCTTTTTATTTTATTTATTTTATTACAACATGTGTACGAAGCTGAAAGGGGGTGATTCTGACCATCCCAAGGAACAGTTTTTGTTCTACGGCTTTTCAGGATTCGGTGATTTTCATTCAAGAAAATAACACGAAAGTTTAACTTCAACAGCTGATTATACGATAATGACAACTTTTACGCCTCAACTAAAAACCTATAACCACGAATAGGTTAGAACACCAACAAATAATATAGTAAATATTAAAAAAATGCGAATTCCCGATTTTGTCCTAGCTAAAACAAATTGTTTTCAAACCCTTTGGGTTTTTTATTTTTTTTATTTAGTTGTGGAAATCAAATTCAATCAAAGGTTATTTATTACACATATCAAAATACACTCTGTATTTAAAAAACTAATTCGTGTTAGTTACAACACTTATAGTAAACTAGTGAACTAGTAACTAGTGAACGGGTGGACCGATTTCAATGATCTTAGTTGTTTTGGATTAACCTGAGCCCGGGTTAACATATAAGGTAGTCGTAGAGTAGTAGTAGAGTACTAGTAGGTGCGATAGGAAGTTCGCAGGGACAACTAGTTTTAATAGATTACTATTAAGACTATTATTTTCTATCTATTATCTTCAAGTTAAAATAATAAATTGTTGAGACGACCTTCGTAGCGCAGTTGATTTGATAGCCGGCTGAGACTAAAATGTTTGCTTGATCTGCAGAAATTAGTCTTGGGTCTGAGTTTCTATCCATGTATTTACAAAATATTTTTTTTTGTGTATTTTATCATCCATCAGGTAGCTCTGCTTAGTTTGGGGCTAGATACAGCTTTAAAATGTCCAGCATATTTTATTGTTTTAATGTTTTCTAGTGACATGGTATTCCAAGTCTAGTTTTACTTCGGAACAGAGTTATGTGTTTAGGGTGAGAGGTTGTTTTTGTATTCATCATTACAGGCATAGGACTGCTGTCCACGCCCACTGCTGGACATAAACCTCCCTCATACGACTCTATTATCAAAAGGGGATTGCTGCCATACTCGCCACGCTTGGCAGGCGGGTTGGCGGGCGCAGTACGGGATGTTGATGCGCGGAAAGACGCTGCTGCCCATCTTCCGGAGCAGAGCAGACCCTTAGCAGATTGTTACTGCTTCCACTGGCAAGAGAGGAGAGGCAACATTCTAATGCCGGCAACTCACGGCATGGCGTTTGTGTACCAGTGCACACATTTATGTAACCGTTTATCTCAGATTTACGAGCGGTTTTTTGTGATGTACATATTTATGATTCATTAGTTCTACTACCGTGGGGTACCGGCAGTAGAATGTTACCCCTTCTATTATGCCCATGGATGCAGTAGGAGCCAGCTAAGGTATACCTCCGGAAGATGGCTAGCAGCATCTCTCCGTGTATCAGCAACCCGTACCGCGCTCGCAGCCCCACCTGCCAAGCGTGGTGAGTATGGCAACTACCCTTCATGGAGATCCATGAGGTAAACCTGTTTAGTAGTGAACTTATTACTGCTGGAATGATGAGTGATGGTTAATGGTGATGATAAGTGTTGAGGTTCTTACTCATGAGGGAGAAATTTCGTGTTGATTTTTTAATTTCGTACGAAGGAAACACTAAAACAAAATTTCAAAATTTAAAACAATGATTTCGTATTTTTAACCGTCTTCGAAAGGGAGGAGGTATATTATTCGACTGTATATTTTTTATGTTTATCGTTTTTTCAATCAATTGTGGACTGATCTTACAAAATCCTTTTTTTTATTACAAATTCTGCACTTCAGTGGTGGCCCCATAGGAACCAAGTCAGGATTTGATTTTGGAATCCTTAGAAAGTCGAGGGAATCTATCATTGAAGTAGGTTTTTCTTAAAATAAAAAAAATATTACTATCAAACAGATATATACAAAATGGTATCTTCTGACACAAGCAAATGTTTGTTTAAAAGAGGACTCTAGGAAACCTTGTTTTTTAAAAATACTCTTGCCCAATTAATTATCCTTCTTTTCCTAACATGTGGAACTTGCATTTACTTTAATTGTCATAAAAAAGAGTGGATCAAAGTCAAAGTCAATAGAGCAAAACGCTACTTAGAATAGTCAATTTACAAAATAAGAACAAGACAAATTTCAATTGAATAAAACATAAAGATCGAAACCTACCTGGAGGCATAAACCTCAAACTGCCAGTCGGCGCCGCAGCATACGGTATCCCCAAGAACATCTCCACATTCTGAAGATCATACTGCCTACTCGGCTTTACAATCAACCCCCTTAAAGCGCCCTGCCACAGATGATACTCCCTAGTCAACCTTCTCCCACCATCATCGTTCGGGTATCTCCGTGGGTCATCGTACACCTTCCCACCCCCTACGCCAACCATCGGCAAAGTGAGCGAGACGACAACATAAATAAACATCTGATTTATATATGTCGCGTGCCGGTTAGTGGCCATCTTGTTTATGTTCTACGGTTCTCGTTTTATGTTCAGCGATCTCGAAATAGTTTGCTGTTTTACTGTTTGTTTGCACTTTGCTTTTATTGGATTGTACTCAGTGAGTCACATCTGTGTTTAGTTTATTATTGGCTCTTTTCCTTTTAACAACACTGAAATTGTTCACATTTTTATCATTACTGTTTTCTTCGTCACTAACACTGCCAATCACGTTATATACAATATCATTATTAAATTCACTATGTCACTAAACATCGTCAACGATATCTGGATCTAAATATTTCCCGTCGTTACTTTTACTTTTAGTTCAACTAATAATAGCTCAGTTAAAAATAACGGTTTCTCTAATAATTATTACCGCGGTCGATAACGTGTTCGCGATGAAACCGTATGTTTGCTACTGGATTGCTTCCAAAGTTGTCGCCGCGGTGCTAACATCACAGCTGAGAACGGAACAGCTGAGTCAGGTTTAAGCTTTGGTAATGGATTTGGGTTAGTACTTTTTCTTTTAGATTTTAATGATATGTCCGATTTTGAGGATAATCCGCTTTTACGAGCTTTGCTCTTGTAAAACTGAATATCTATGAGGCTCCATCATATCGGAAAGTATTTTTCAATAAAACGAAATGATTTTATTACGGACTTTGTTAAATCAAAATAAATCATTAAATTGTGTACATGCAGAAACATATGAAGTGATCTTTAGTTTTAAAAACTAATATCTTTTGATTTTATTACGGACTTTGTTAAATCAAAATAAATCATTAAATTGTGTACATGCAGAAACATATGAAGTGATCTTTAGTTTTAAAAACTAATATCTTTTTTATCAAAATTGTACTGTGTTTCCAAAATAAACAAAAAATAGAACAATTTGAAATAAAATATACATACGTGGCAGCGTCTTCATTCAAGTTCAAGCAAATAGAATAGAATAGCAACCGTGTTAAATTTTAAGACTTGCATTATTTTTATGAAACACTTTTCATCAGGAAGATTGTGCAATGAAGTCAACACAAGGATCATTAAGATTGTTTGTAAGAAACAGGATCATTATTGTACGTATCAAGAGAGCCACGATCGATCACGATCTTGGAAGCCTCTCATGAAATTCTTAAGAAATAATTAAAAAAATACATTGCTACGCATGGAAACAAACGAGAAACTACTAAGACTTAAATTGGCTTCCGAAAGAACTCTCCTAGAACTATAGTTTTTCGTAAAGTTTCGCTATCGCTATTCATTATAATAAATAACGAAATCATGGGAATTTATCGCGAAATACTTTTGATTATTCCCGATGTTTCGATTGTGTTTTAACAATCGTGGTCCCGGGTTGACTGAACATTTTGTAGAACTATACAAATCGTATTGTTTTAAATACTTTATTATAAACAAAACTTACATAAACAGCATTTTATACTCCTACGTAATGATCATGAACTAAGGCGAGCTTGTAAGGCCTTTGCATTTATTACAGATGATTTATACAGCGTCAGCAACTGGTAATAATGATGTACGAGACGCTGTAGTGCCTGGGACATTGTTAGATGGATAAAGCTTGCCCAGCACCTATACCATCCTCTCAGCTTAGTCAACTATTAGACAGAGGAAAGAACAGGTCAATATGTCTGAAGCTAACTAAGCCGCGGGTTTGCTTACGATGTTTCCTTCACCGCTAAAGCGCGTGTTAATTGTGCACACAAGTTTTTCAAGAAAGAAAAAAAAATTAGTGCTCGGACTGTATCGAACCCACGAGCTTCGGATTGAAACTCGGGGGTACATACTACTCGGCCAACACGGCTGTTAAGTCGAGCTTAATCCTAAAAGGAATAAAAGTTTTATACAGGAAATCTGGGGCTGTAGAGAGAGGTGGCTATTTAATGAATAGACGAATTATTATTTTTTGATGAAAAATAATCACAATTAATATAAAAACAGGTGTATAAATTTGATGAAATTGGCGGCCTAATTGCTCAGAGCAATTTCTTTCACGCAAAATTCTAGCAAAACCTATTTGGTAAATGTAACATAATAAAATAGTAAGCCTGTTAGATCTTTTTAAAGATGATTATTTTATACAGCGTCAGCGTAACGTGAGTTAGAGCTCTTACACACGAGCGGCATGTTGCCAACGGCATAGGTAACAGTCGAACTATACCGACGTATTGACTGCTGCCGGCTGCAGTTACCTATGCCGTTGGTAACATGCCGCTCGTGTGTAAGAGCTCTTAGTCGCGTTCATAAGGATACCACTTGTGACAGGTCGACTAATGTGACTGGCTAACTTAGTGGTAGTCCTTTACTATGAACGCGAATGTACAGCATTAGTACGGGACGCTGCAGTGTCTAGGACATTGTTCGATGGATTAGGCTTGCCCAACACCACGTATTAATGTGAACATACATTTTCTAAGAAAAGAAAATCCAGTGGTTTACGCCCGGTATCGAACCGGCGACCTTCGGGGATACATACAACTGGGCCTATAAGGCTTGTGTATAGAGGTAAAATAAAAAACGATTAAATAAATAAAAATAAATTGGCGGGCTTATTGCTCTGAGCATTTTTTTCGTAATATGGTGCACAAAATAATTACGATAAATTATGCTATGGATAGAAATGTTCGTGCCCTTGTAACAGATTCAAAGATTATACAGTTTCTAAGCTTAAGCTATGAGCTTAGTTAGATGTCGTTAGATAGCCATGGATCTTAGAGATTAGAGAATGGACACTAGTTGCTCGACTATATTTGCAAGTCCTATAATAGGCTTAGGTAACCTGAGGTTTAAATGCTTACACAACGTGAGTTACACCAGTTTGGATTTAAAGTCCTTTGCCATACTGTAAGGAATAATATTAACTACTAGCAGCGCAGTTTCACCCGCTTAGTTCCCGTTCCCGCGGGAATGCAACATTATTATGATGAAATAATTTTTGAAATCGGTTTAGTAGTTTTTGAGTTTATTCGCTACAAACATACGAAATACAAATATTTCCTCTATAAATTATTACTAGCCACACTCCGCGATTTCACCCGCGTAGTTCCCGTTCCCGTGGGAATGCAAGGATAAAATATATAGCCTATGTTATTCAGGGATAATAAAACTTGCTAATGATAAAGTAATTTTGGAAATCAGTCTAGTAGTTTTTGAGTTTATTTGCTACAAACATACAAAAAAATTCTTCTTATTATATTAGTATAGTTTTACAGCAATAGATTACCTGGCCCGTGGATACAGTGCACTCTAGGATGCACAGCTCTCACTGTAGTTAGCACACATAGAATATATTTGAAATGTGAAATGTACCAGCTATTTAACTCCTCCCGTGCCAATACCAAAATACGACGGTATGGAAAGCAGAAGGGATTAGATTCTTGAGATACTTGCCATGTATCGACTTTCTTTTCTGTTACTTGAATTATTTAAGGAATTCTGAAATCCAGCAGAAATTGCATCGAGGCCGAATGTTGACCCAATACGAAACGCATTATGTAAGCATGTTAAAACCTAGTATGAAATGCTGATGCTATACATATATTTTACCGTGAGGTGCCGGCTGCAGATTGTTTCTCTTCCTCTCTTCCCCGTGGATGAAGCAGATAAGAATCTGCTAAAGGATACCTCCGAAAAATGGGCAGCAGTATCTTTTTGGGTATCAACATCCCGTACTGCGGAACTCAATAGTTAAACGATACAACCCCATCGAGTTTGGACTCGTTTGATCCGTCTTGACGAGTACCTTTGGTGCTAGATGGTGACCAGGGTCTGACGATGGAGCTGGAAGATGGCATAGGAACTCATTAAACGAGCTTAAACTTTTTAGTTCTTTTTATTGACATGAACAAAAGCTTGTTTTTAAAAGTTTTTTCTCAGATTGATTACAACAATATGCACTGTAGAACATAAACTATTGATGGTAACCGGATAACCGATTTCGTGGGGTGCCGGCAGTAAAATTTTACCTCTCCTCTAATACCCGTGGATGCAGCAAGAAAGGATACCTCCGGAAGACGGGCAGCAGCATCTTTCCGTTTATCAACATCCCGTACTGCGCTCACCAACCCGCCTGCTAAGCGTGGTGAGTAGGCAAGTACCCCTCATGGAAATCCATGAGGGAGGCCTGTGTTAATTATTGGACGTTTTACGGCTAAAATTATGAATGAAAATAACGTAATAAAAGACAAAAACAGTGCTGTAGTACGTAACTACGATTGTAAAATCAATTGTAGAACGTAATAAATAGAATTGATATTATTAACTCTAGATTTTTTTGTTAAAAATACGCACTGTAGAACAAATACTGTTGCTAGGAACCGATTTCAAAACTTTCTAGTAAATAATTCAACTATCTTAGGTTCCCTTCCAGTTGAATTGCCTTTCTCGGATGCGACGAATTGAATTGCACGTGATCGGGTTGCTCCATCGAATTATCTGATCAAAGTGGCAGGAACTCGAGTATAAATGCTTCGGTTATTTGATGAGGAAGATCCAACATTAAACCATGACAAGAATAGGTTGCAGGATGTTTCATAGTTAGCAGATTTTTATCTTAAAAACATAAGAGAAATGCCAATTAGTATATAAAAGAAAAAGGTTGGTGGGGCTGGCTCTTAGAAAAAATATTTAACGATAATTATTTTTAAATAAAACGACGACATCTGTGGCGTAGTGGACGAAGGTCCGCCTGCGACGCAGACACAAGAATTTCGGGACATTTGTCTGTACGGTCTGGAGATATTTGTTTAGGATGTTTTTCTATAAATAATAAAAAGATCTATGTAGTATTACTATATGTACTAAGTATATCAGTCATATACTATTACCCATAACACAAGCTCTGTTTGGCTTGGGGCTAGATGATGCTGTGTGAATAAATAAAAATAAATCATCATCATCATTTCAGCCGTAATTCGTCCACTACTGAAGACAGGCCTCCCTCATGGATTTCCATGAGAGGTAGTTGCCATACTCACCACGCTTGGCAGGCGGATTGGCAAGCGCGATACCGGATTTTGATACACCGAAAGACGCTGCTGCCTATTTTCCGGAGGTATCCCATAGCAGGCTATTACTGCATCCACAGGTATGAGAGGAGGGGTAACATTCTACTACCGGCACCCCACGGCAAGCAAGGCAAGACAAAAATAAATTAGGCTAAACAATTCACACAGCATCATCTAGCCCCAAGCTAAGCAGAGCCTGTGTTATGGGTACTAGATGACTGATATATGTAATACATTATACTACAGATTTGTTCCGAGGCGGGCATCGAACCCGCAACCTCTTGCATCGCAGGCGGGACCTTCGCTCACTGTGCCACAGAGGTCGTCCAGCATTATTTATTTATTTATAAGATAAATTCCCACTGGTAAAATTAAGACTAGGGCTTTAAGAACGGCTCTTTGAAAAACGTTTTTACCACATTAAAAAATATTTAAATGAATAAACCAAAATATAATATTTTTATCAATAAATTACCTAGATAAATTAATAGAATATTTTAAAGTCTATATTTTATGGATAAATTGTTGTTTAACCTAGTATTTAGGAACTTTTATACAAAAAATTTCTTCAATAAAATACATTACATTTAATTTTGTGTCAAATAAAATTATTTCTATAAAATTACCAATATTGAAATCTCTTAAAACGATCATAAATTACAGATGATTTTGTTCCTGATTTATATCATCATCATCATCATTGTCAGGTTGTAGTGAGCATGCTAGGCATAAGCCTCCTTCCCTAATATAAAATGATTGAAATATTTTTATATATAATTAATAATAATAATAATATTATCGGGATAAATGGAAGGGGGATAGGGAGGCCTTTGCCCTGCAGTGGGACGAAAATGGCTAGTAATAACTGTGCTGGAAAACAAAACCTATAAACTCTACTTCGATAGGGCCATTTTGACAGATAGGACAACACACTACAATAGACCAGACTTAACACTTATTGACAAAACCAACAAAACAGCTCTTTTAATTGATATAGCTATTCCAAACACCCATAATATCCAAAACACAATAGCAGAAAAACTTTCTAAGTATGTCGAACTCAAAAATGAAATCACTAAAATGTGGAGATTACAAAAAGTATCTATAATTCCCATAGTTATCTCATCAACCGGAGTTATCCCCAACCAGTTATTCCAATCCCTGACTTTACTCGACCTACCTAAAAACACATTTGTGCTACTACAAAAAGCAGTTGTCTTGAACACGTGTCGCATTGTCCGAAAATTTTTGCAAACTGACATTTCCACCATCCAGCCACTGGTCACTAGTTCTCGCAACCCAACAAATTCTTCTAGTACACACTTGGCTTAGGCCCGTGTGTATTAGTTATTTCCCCGACCTTTGAGGTCGAGCAGATGAACGTCTGAAAATGGATAATAATAATAATAATAAAAATATAATTATCATACATCATTTATATTATATGCGGTTGGGGAAGGAGGCTAGGAGGATATCTCTCTGATTTTTATAAAAATATTTATTATGCTACAACAAAAAAAATGCAAGGAGTGCAGAGCATAAGACTAAAGGAGAACCTTTAATCTGCAGCGAGAAATGCCTTAGTACCTTACGAAAACGAAAAATATTAGGAGATATCTTCGAAATTTTTTCTCATGTGTATCTCGCTTATTATAACCGCGAAGATGGAACGCCTTGCAGTATCTTCACATCTTCGATATATTCAATTCTGTACGTCTGACAGTTAATAGGCAAACTATACTAACTACTGACTTATACACTTATACTATTTGCTTTGTATCCTGTCGCGTCCGAAACTACTGTGCTGTACTACGCCTGTGCGTCACTCCTTCTAACGTTTCTCCTACAACGTTATATGTGAAGTCTGCGGTTTTATTCAACATCCACCGTTAGAAATCTGCTAAGTTACCCACCGTAGGTCACAACTACAAACCACCTGATTGGCATCTTTTAATCAGAAAGATCAGGTCAGAAGAACAAATTACTCCCGGGGCCCTTTAAAATAGAGTCCCTGAGAGATGTTAAGTATTTATGAAACAGATTCGCACTGGTTAGATTTTAAGTTTTTAAGCTCGACGCTTTACACTACAACAAAATATATACATACTTATTATGATACCTCTGAGGCGCAGCGGGCGAAGGTCCGCCTGCAACGCAAAAGGGTTTATTCCCGCCTCGGGACAAATGTCTGTACGATCTGCAGATATTTGTTCAGGGTGTTATGGATGTTTTTCTATATATAATAAAATATATCTATCTATGTGAGTATATCTATTGTATTAAGTACTAGCGACCCGCCCCGGCTTCGCACTGGTGCAATGTTAATATTAAATAAACTACAGAATATACCAACTCGGACTTTGTTGTAGACCTTTTTAAGGTGTACAATACTGTAGTACTTTATTTTGATCTGTCTTGTAGGGTTCAGTCAGCGTTTGCAATGTAAGCGCAAAAAAATGAGTTGATTTACGACCTGACATTAGAAACCTCTAAAATTATCAGTGTTTCTCTACTATATTATGCATGTATTATACATATAAACCTTCCTCTTGAATCACTCCATTCTAAGGTTAACTTACGTTAAGTTTACCTGCTTTACTAAATTCTTAACATGTTAAAGTTTCTTTAAAATTGTAGGTAGGCTTAAAATACCATTATTTTCAGATAATTCATCCCACATGCACAACTAATATACTTTTTTAAGAAAATGGTCTGTCTGCAATAAAAAAAATAAAAAAAACGGATGGCCGATGGGACCGAAAGTTTTCGAATGGATGCCTCGGAACGACAAACGCAGCGTAGAATAGTTTTTCGTAAATTTTCGCGATCACAATTCATTATAATATATTAACATGAACACGGGAATTTATCGCGTAATACCTTTAATTATTCCCGACGTTTCGACTGTGTTTCAACAATCGTGGTCCCGGGTTGACTGGAGATTTCATTGGAGTGTCCATGAAGAAGCGATGGTAGTTTTGCAACTACCCTCACTTTGTCTTCAGAACTCGGTAAGGCCGCGTTTACATTGCGGCACACAACACTAACAGTATCTTCACTATGCAATGTTACATCACGACGCATACTACACCTACTTGTCACTGGATTCCAAGATATCGGGAGCCTAAATCTAAAATAGGTATAATAATAATCTAAAATAAATTAAAGGTATTACGCGATAAATTCCCGTGTTTATGTTATTATATTATAAAGCAGCGTAGGATGTCCAGCTACAAAAAGGGCAGACGACTTGTTAAGAACCGCAGGTTAATAATCTCGAAAAACCTTTTGAATTTCCTTAAAATGTTCTAAACTATGGTTTAACACTATCAACATTACAAATGATATTAACTCTGTGAACATGTTAACTCTGATCTTCCGAGTGAGCCCGTAGGCAGAAGCTAGTGAGCGATATTTTTGTCTGCACACGTGCTGCCAGTAAACATCCGGACGGCCGGGGAAGTCGGAAACTGCTTTTAAAAGGTTTATAGCTAAAGAACTGCCTAGCTGTTAAATGTATGGTTGTAGACTTGTGCTTACCGTTCCACTCAAACCTAGTACAGGAAATGTGTTTGCTTGGTCACGGTTACACTTTATTTGAGGAGTCTTTCTAGTATTTGTTAACCCTATTAATATTATTACGCCGTGGGGTGCCGGCAGTAGAATTATACCCCTCCTCTCATGCCCATGGATGCAGTAAGAGCCTGCTAAGGGATACCTCCGGAAGATGGGCAGCAGCGTCTATCCGTGTATCAACATCCCATACTGCGCTCACCAACCCGCCTGCCAAGCGTGGTGAGAATGGCAACCACGCCTCATGGAGATTCATGAGGGAGGCCTGTGTTCATCAGTGGACGTTTTATGGCTGAAATGATGAATAATATTATTAACGCGAAAGTTAGTTAGAATGTTTGGATGTTTGTTACGCTTTCACGAAAAAACTAGCAAAAACTACGGATTGGGCTGAAATTTTGTACACGTATAGATGTTCAGTAGGATTAACTCAAAGGCCACATTTTAACCCCCAACGCTTAAGACAGGGGTGTTATAAGTTTAACGTCTGTGTATCTGTGTATCTGTCTGTGGTATCGTAGCTCCCAAACAGATGAACCGATTTTTGTTAGGTTTTTTTGTGTCATAGATAATTCTTTGTGTTCTTAGCATTGTTTTATCAAAAACAATTGAGAAGTTTACAAGATATGCGGGGTGAAAGAAGGGATTAATAATCAAATGTATCCAAATATACACGAGTTTGGTATCAAATGAAAGTAAATGGTGTGCAGAATGCAAAACTGAAAGTTATATAGAAATCGGTTGAGCCATTCATAAGATAGGGGGGTTGGAAGTAGGGGTGAACAATCGAATGTTATTTACAAATATACCCAAGTGGGGTATCAAATGAAAGCGCCATAATGTGTAGATTGCAAAAGTGAGGGTACACATTACAAAAAAAAATAACCTCAGAGACTAGGTAAAGAGTCGGGTGTTACTTAAAAAAACAAATTATAAGCGGGTACAACGCTTGTGAAGCGGTGGGCGTAAGCTAGTAAATAAATAAATAATACTGGACACTACACAAATCCATCTTGTCCCAAACTAAGCAAAGGATGCTACTATGGAACCCAGATAAATGATAAATAAATATGCTAGACAATTCACACAGCATCAACTAGCCCTAAGCTAAGCAGAGCTTGTGTTACGGGTACTAGATGACTGATATACTTAATAAACCCACATGGATAGATATCAAAATAAGTGTAATGTAGATAAATAAATAAATAAAATAAATAAATAAAAATTAAATATTTTTTATCATGTATTGAAAAACCATCCAGAACACCCTTAACAAATATCTGTAGATTTTAAAGACATTTATCCCGAGGCGGGAACCGGACCCGCAGCCTCTTGCGTCGCAGGCGGACCTTCGCCCACTGCGCCACATAGGTCGTCATTGATGGAATATTGATGGAATACCTAAATACATTTTTGTACAGACATTTCTCTTGAGGCGGGAATCGAACCCGCAACCTCTTGCGTCGCAAGCGTACATTCGCCCGCTGCGCTACATGTAGTCATTGATGGAATACATTTTTTGTAAATATATACATACCTATCTATCATACATAGAGAAATACGAAAATAAAAACCCAGGATAAATATCTGCAGTACAATTTTTTGTTCTTAATAACACTATGTTGGGCAGTCCAGTCGAGTCGAGTTGCCTTCATCATCATCATCTCAGGCGTACGAAATCTACTGGAGGATATCATCAGCCTCCCTTATGGATCTCCAATACTGATCATGTCCGTAAGGATTGAGGAGCCACATCAGATTTTTCAAATCTGATCTCACCATTACTTAGCAGCAATGTAGCTGATTTTGCAGCACGAATTCTAGATTCACTAGTATATTTAATGCAAAAATGGTACTAATCACCACGCTTGGGAGACTTGGAGAGCGCAATACGGGATGATGATACAGACGCTGCTGCCCATCTTCAGAGGAATCCCTTTACTGCATCCACGGGCAAGATAGGAGAGGCAACTTTCTACTACCGGCTTCCTAATACATAGATGATATAGAATATCTCAGCCCTATTCGGATACCAATATCTCCACAGCAGAGCAACCGCCATCCTCGGCTGTACACCCAGCGCATTATTTAGACAATAAGATCTAAAATTCCATGCATATTCAATAGCAAAGCCGTCCCGCCTAATTCTAGTTAGGCTTCAAAGTTTTACGGAACTACCGCCCTAGAGGAACTCATTATTTAGGCGTAGTTTAAAGTTTTCAAATTCAGACTGCGAATGGTTGCGACGTTGCTATAGTTATTTTTACAGGCGTTCTAGTCGAATTGCTACGAAAAGTTTTCGAAAACGTCCCTTTTTAACCGACTTCAAAATAAGGAGGAAGTTATCAAGCCATCATTATGGGACGAATATCTGTACGATCTGAAGATATTTGTTCAAGGTGTTCTGGATGTTTTTCTATATATTATAAAAAATATCTATCTGTCTAACGTATTAAGTATGTCAGTCATCTAGTACACATACAACAAGCTGTGCCCCAAGGCTAAATTGTGCCGTGTGAGTTGTCCAGCATTATTTCATTGTTTTTATATTAGGTATGCCCTAAATTTCAATTTAGCGGGTGGGTTTTTCGTTTAATGTTTCATCATCATCATTATAATCAGCCTTAAGACGTCCACTGCTGGATATAAGCCTTCCTCATGGATCTCCAAGTGATCATGAAGGGTTGTTGCCATTCTTGCCACGCTTCGCAAACTGGTTGACGAGGGCCATACAGGATATTACTCAGAAAGGCGCTATTGTCCATCTTCCGGAGGCAGATTCTTACTGCATCCACGGGCAAGACAAGATTCTTGTTTGCTTCTTTCCCTTTTTTTTACTTGGAAAAAGTTATCTGAAGCGAACGTATTCAATTATGTGCTTTATTAAAATTTTTTTTGTTTGTAATTCAAAATTTATTATCATCTATCTACATTTTCTGCTGTTTATACATAGTTTGTAGTATAACCTCACTAAAAATAATTAAATAAGTAGGTGTCTTCGAACAAAATATTATTCTAATCGTTAATCTAAAATGCATTTTTCATGCATAATTTTTTTTTAATTTTAATTTAATCGAATTAAATTATTTTTTCTTGGGCAACGTAAATTTTATTTGTTATTGTTATTGTCAACTTCACTCATAAGGCTCCAAATCAAACAAAAAGTCGATAAACACTATAGTTTACCAATAATATTTGTTTTAGTGGAACGCTAAATCACTGGTATCTCTAGCTACCAAAACCAAACGAGCGGCTATTCTACCTCTATTTAGCGTTTTACTTTTTTGAATAAACACTTGTTGACTTTGACTTTGACAGGCAACATCCTACTCCTGGCACCCAACAGCATCGCTATGCAATCTCCAGTTATTAGTTAACAATATGGTTCCGTATTTATACCGAAAGATATTAATATGCAAAGCATAGTGCAATGCACTCAATACTAAGCTGGATTTATGCGCGATGGTGAAACGGAAAATCTACTAATACTAATTGAAAATGGGATAAACAACTATAACTGCATGTGAAACTTGTTTCATTTATCAGACCAAAGCGCAGATATCGGATTTATGGAGGGATTTGGGGGAGGCCTTTGCCCAGCAGTGGGATCCAAATGGCTCATAATAATAATAATAATAATCATCATCATTCCTGCTAGTAACCTGCTAAGGTATCAAAATCCCGTAATGCGGTCGCCAACCCGCCTGCCAAGCGTGGTGAGTATGACAACTACCCCTCATGGAATTCTATGAGGGAGGCCTGTGCTTAGGGGACGTTTTACGGCTGAAATGATGATCATCATTGCCTCTCTCTTGCCCCAGGTTTTTGGAAGAAAACTCTTACAGGTTAACGCCTGGAAGAGATCGCTTATAGTGATAAAGCCGCCCTTTGTACTCCTACTTTCAGTTTTGTAATTTTCTTTCTGTTATAATATTTTTTTTTATCTTTCCTCTGAATAATAGCTGACTAAACTGAGAGGATGTTATAGATGCTGGGCAAGCCTAATCCATCTAACAATGTCCCAGGCACTGCAGCGTCCCGTACAGCGTGATTACCAGTTGCTGAAGCTGTATAAATCATCTATAATAGGTGCCTTACTTACGATACGGCGCCACTGAAAATCAGTGTCGTGTTCTCACGGCGTGTGCTGAGTTGGCAACCGATTTATGTTTCTGTAACTTAATGTGTTATTTTTCATGTACATACATATGTATCTTTGAGACATAAATAAACATTTTTTATTCTATTCTACTTTTTTAAGTTAGGCACAATAATGATTTATACATAATCCCACATTATAAGGGTTGAAGCTCGCATTTGTTCCTGTCTGTTTTTATACCCTTTTGATAAATATTTGTTTTTAGGTGGAATAAAAATTTACTAGCCTCATTTCAGCCGTGCGACATCAACTACTAAACATAGGCCTCATGGATTACCTTGTTATCATGGATTTTTAGGGTTTTCACCGTTGGAATCGACCTCGTTTGGCCTGGAAATCCAAGGCGGTAGATGCATCCTAGAATGTCCCAAGCACCGCAGCGTCTGCGACATTGTTTCCACGCAGTACACCGTAAGTACCAGTTGCTATCGCTGTCTAGATCATCTAACAGATGCGAAGGGCCGAGTTTTATATTAATCCCAAAAGCGGAATGTCATGTAAGTACTGACAGCTGTCATCTGTCACCTGTCACATCTCTACGCGGCCGTAATAAGCTCAAAGCTGCGGGCTATTTATGTACCACCTCGGAATAGACTTGTTCGGGTGAACTGTAAACATTGGCGTGGATCTTAATTACTTTCGTGATGAGTGATCAATGAACTTTTAGAAAGCAATTTTTAACATAAAACATATAATTAATAATATAATAATTATAAGTACCAGTTGCTAACGCTTTCTAGATCATCTAACAGATGCGAAGGGCCAATTTTTATATTAATCCCAAAAACGGACTGTCATGTAAGCACTGACAGCTGTCATCTGTCAACTGTCACATCTCAACGCGGCCGTAATAAAGCTACGGGCTAGATAAAGAAAGGAGAAAGTAGACCGCCACCTCTATATTTAAATTACCTTCATCTTATTTTCTACCTCATCACCAGCCTCTATTTTGTCATTGGAGCGCTAAGTGGAATCATCATCATTTCAGCCGTAGGACGTCCACTGCTGAACATAGGCCTCCCTCATTTTTAAACGACGCCAAGTTATAAGCGATTTTTTGACGCCAAGTTACTAAAAATGTCCTGGAGGAGGTATCTTCATTTCTCAGTATTATTATTCGGAGTTATCAACCAGTAAGCTGGATTATCTTTTTCGTAAGCTAAGGTGGCTTTACAATGAGCATAATCGCAGTAGGAGAACAAATTCGGCTATTGTATTTTCAACTCCCGTTCATGGCTCTGCAGCGTTTCGGGGCAGTTTCCGCTATGCTGCTACTAAGTGTTGGAATAGTATTCCACCACCTCTAAGAAACATCAGTAATGTTCATTTATTTAGGTTTAGGCTGCCGTGGGGTGCCGGCAGTAGAATGTTACCCCTCCTCTCATACCCATGGATGCAGTAAGAGCCTGCTAAGGGATACCTCCGGAAGATGGGCAGCAGCGTCTTTCCGTGTACTAACACCTCGTACTGCGCTCGCCAACCCGCCTGCCAAGCGTGGTGAGTATGGCAACTAGCCCTCATGGAGATCCATGAGCGAGGCCTGTGTTCAGTAGTGGACGTTTTACGGCTGAAACGAAAAATTTATGTTAAAGATGAAGCTTCACATTTTTTCGTGTCAACTCAATCCACACTTAGTAGAATGGCATGGCTGAGGTTATAGCTTTATCTACCAATATACTTTTGAATTGTCTTGTTCTTTACACGGGTACCTATAAAAAAAGTCATTAGGCTCTCTTATCGTAATGCTTAAATTTATTTTTTAATTTTCTGTTTATTTGCGTTGTGTGATTAATTTAATTTTTGAGTATATTTTTAATAATAGTTATGTTTTGAATACTTGATTCGTAGTCAAGGAGTCCGTGACATCAACACCTGCCTTAGCGGAAGACCAGCGCTGCGGCGTGGCGACATGCAGTAGCATTATGCTGAGCTCAGGACCGTTTTACCACCACATAATTTTGTAACAATTTAAAGTTTTAAGTAGATATAATTTACATAAGTTACTTTAAGTCAATTAATTTTGGCGGTGGTTTGAATAAAGTTATTTCTTCTTCTTCTTCTTTTTCATGGACCTCCACGTATTGCGGCTGAAAGCGGCTGGCATCCACCGCCAACCTGCGGACCTTACCAGGTCGCCCGTCCATCTTGTTGGTGCGTTTACACACCGTTAAAGTTCACAGGAAAAATAATTATTAGATATGTAAATTCATTTTCTCATACATTTGAGACTATAACATTTTTTATTAGTGTTCAAACACAGGATTCTATCGCGTACCTTTTTATTATTATCGTCCGGTATTTAAAAACTCATAATTTATGTAAACGATTTGTGAAAGTTTATTAAATTCTATGACATTTTTTGCTTGTCAAATATTTATAAATGCGTTCAGAAATTTTACTTTGTTATTAAACTTCAACTGTTTAAATTTATGTTATAGTAATAGTCGTAGGTTGACTAACGGAACGTTGATTAGAGGATTATAACTTTTAAGTTTAAATAGTACATTCAATTTTACTTTATATAAAAGTTCAGAACAGTCAACGAAATTAGATGCAATTTAGTAGTATTAGAGTAGTTGTTGAGTAGTAATATTACGTTAGTAGTAGTAAGTGCGATATCAAGTTCGCCGGGACAACTAGTATGAACTTATGTAAATGAAATAATAAAGACATTACGGTGAAACACAAATGTCGAGCAAACACAACATCCTTTATAAAGAACTCCAAAAAAATATAATAAGATTAACAAAAGGAGCTTTTCAGGTAAAAAGCTTCGGAGGAAGTGGCAACTGGCAGGTATAATAAAACAAGCCTTTGTTCGAGGCTCAAACTTAAATTATGGCGTTTATAGACGTTCTGTGAAACGCAGAACTGGGAAGGAAACTTCTACAGCTAAGCTGATTTTATGCAAAAATATATCAAAACAGATTAGGCCAGGCGCGTGTCATGCCACGCGCTATGAAGGGTCCCGTAGCTAACCGTAGACTTGTAGTTAGAAGTTGGTGTATGTTTTTTTACCCTTTCCAAAACGTATTACAGAATTAATTGAGTTTTCGGTTTAAGGTATTCTGGTTGTTTGGAAAATAGCATTACTAGTTTCAGCGACTATTTCTCTGAAACAAAAAAACTAGCTTCACCCATATAGGTTTAGTACTTTGTAAGCGTTTGCGATCTGTAGACAAAATTTTAAACTGATTCACAGGACTTTATCGACTTTAGTCCTTATAGTTTTCCTAGTTATCTCATTTAGATTCTTTTCAGATTTGTAAGCCTAAGTATTTTTTCTCCATCTATCTAAGTGTTTTAATATTTAAAGCAAAATTGGTTGCCTGGCCACCTTTCTTTCAATGGATTAAAATTTTCGCATCTACAAAAGAGCTGCGTGAAATTTCCCTGCCCCGCGAGTTTTATAGACAGTGTTCCGTCGAGATAAATTCTCTCTTTGTTTTCGCAAAGAATGCATGAAGTGGGGCACTCCGGACTTTGCTATAAAATTCTAAGTTGGTGCAACTAAAATGATGTTTCGCGACACTTGGAGACTGAATAACAAATGCAGTGCTCTTGTCGAATGTGTGTACGAGTTATGTAGAAAAATGGTGGAGGGAAACATGCTGTGTACCAAGTGAAATGAAATAAGATTTATTCGTACGAATTTAGAGTACATAGTGGGTAGATGATAATTATAGCAGTGAGTAGAGTAGAATCCTACAAAACTCGGCCTTAAAATGGTGTACAGTGAATTTTATAAATTCAAATATCATCTCAGCCGTAAGACTGCTGTTCACGCTGTCTGCTGTCCATGTATGTCATACCAGATCATGAGGGGATTGTTGCCATACTCACTACTCATACGCTTGGCAGGCGGGTTGGCGAGACCAGTACAGTATGTTAACGCTGAGGCCCATCTTCCGGAAATATCCATTGACAGATTTTTACTGCATCCACGAGCATGAGTGCCGGGGCAACATTCTGCTGCCGACCCCACGGCTATGCCCCATGTCACGTACCAGGCATTCATAGATAGATAGATAGATAGATAACACTTTATTGTACACCACATTGAAAATATACAAACAAATAAAGAACCTTATAGATAAAACCACACAGGAGTACAAAGGGCGGTCTTATCGCTATGAGCGATCTCTTCCAGACAACCTTGGGATGGACAGAAAATATTAAATGATATAGACAGTGGCGTAAATATAAAAGAATAGGGATATCAAATAAATAATATAATTATTATCATCAAATAAATAATATAATTATATCAAATAATATAATTATAATGAAAAATGCAATGAAATAACAAAATATCTAATTGTTGACTTACATTCATAAAACCATCATTCCAACAAGATTTCTACCTTTCTTATAACAGAAATTCAGCATTAAGAAAGTAAATATTTTTTTTACTTCCATTCGTTAACCCATTTACTACAAGATTTTCCCTCTATCACGTACTAGGAATTCAGCATTCAGAAAGTGGTAAATGATTCCGTAGCACATTCTTCCCAGCCCTCGTCTCATTGGCACGTACCGGCGATAAAATCTTACGTAATGAGCTACAAATCTACGCAACATGCCCTCGTTTGGCGTAAAATCTGAATTTCCATGGCGTAAGTAAGATTAACCGTTTGGATAGTGGATAGCTTGAATTGATTCGAATTGAAGGCGGTTATGGTAACAAGGTGATAATGACGAGGATTGGTGAAATTTCACTGTTGGAAATTGGCTTTGTTTGGAACTAGCTTCTGCCCGCAGCTTAAACGTTGCCTATGTGTCAATCCAGGTCAACATCTATCAGTGTGCAAATTTTAAGCTCAATCCGCAGGAAAATTTTTGCGTGAAAAGGTAACAAACAAACATGGATCCATACAACTAACTAAAATATTTTTTTCTTAAAAGTACAATTAAACAATTAAAGAAAGTACGATTCGTTAACATATTGTTTATCATATTGTAAGTTACAAGATTTTATTAAGTATCTTTTTTTTTTGTATTTTACCGCGTATCTATTTCATTATTATGACGTTTCGAACACGTTTTAGCGTTCGATCTGAAAGTGATTGCAACCCAAAAAATTTATAAACGACGAAGTTGAGGTACCAAAAATTAAAAAGAAAAACATGGACTCACAGAGTGGAAGATCAGTTACCCTTAGTTTCGATCAATTGAAAAGCTAACGGGACTCACTAGCACTGAAGACAAGCTGAAGACAAAGTGGCATAGCACAGTACGTAGTGAGGCTTATGACCACGGCATCCAAATGAATGAGGGTGGAAGGGGGGTTTCCAAAAATTTTGTGAAGTTACTAGGTTGTGTGGGGTATCATATGAAAGGTATTAACACATTATTTACCAGTTTTTATTTTTCCTTTAAGCAGTATAGTTTCCGAGTTATTTACAAAAATGATAAGAAAACGACCGTTCCCCCTCCTTATCTCCGAAATTAGCAGAGATAAACCCGTGAAACGTTTATAGCTAATAGAAGTGTATGTAAAGTTCATGGAAAATTAAAGCTAACTCACTAATTTGCATATTTTTTTTAAATGAGGGGCGTGAAAGTGGGTTTTTAAAAAAATTGTGGAGTTACAGACAGAAATTTATTCAAGGTGAAAGATGTTGTCATAGTTTTTTGGGTTATATGCGGTGTATCAGTACTCCACTAAATGCACACGCTGTTCTATACAAAAGTTCAGAATTAGTTGTTATTTCCAACAGTTCTGATGTCGAAAAATTAAAGAATTATCCTATTTTGTCGACCTCTGTGATCCACCTGTAAGGCAAGAGGTTGCGGGTTCGATTCTCGCCTATAAATATCTGACGATCTTCAAATAT
The DNA here is from genome assembly GCA_963082625.1 of Pasiphila rectangulata. NCBI lineage: Eukaryota > Metazoa > Arthropoda > Insecta > Lepidoptera > Geometridae > Pasiphila > Pasiphila rectangulata. The sequence goes on from OY720239.1 coordinate 22,176,584, forward strand.
TGGTTTAGGGCGTATGGAAGATTTTTTTTACATATATAATTAAACATATCTGTGTTTAAAGTATGTATTAAGTATATCAGTCATCTAGTCATCTAACCATAACACAATATTTGCTTAGCTTGGGGTTAGATGATGGGTAAACTGTCCAGCAATATTATTTATTTTATTTATTTCAGAAAAAGGTTAGCTTAAAACCAGAAATTTATAAAAATAAAGACCCAAGTGTATAATCTTGATGTCGTCGCCGCTGTGTTCGCCGCTGGCTCCTGTCCGTCCGTCTGTACTTTTTGCAATCGATATCTCTGGAACATAGCAGCTGTGCTGACTTCGGGTTTGGTTCTAAATTCAGCGATTTTTTACTTAACCAATTTTGGCCTTTGCCTAAATAACTTTAGTTTTCTCGATCGCCATTTCAACGTGCTAATCCGTCTGGCTATTTCAGTGACCGGAGTTCTTCTACGTATCTCCTCATTTCTGATTCAATCCCGTAGAGAAACCCCGAGCATAGCCCTCTCCATAGCTCGTTGAGCAACTCTTAGCTTATTTAAAAGGCCAATAGTGAGAGACCACGTCTCATTTTCATATTACACTCACTGATTGAAGACTTTCGTTTTCAGGCACTGAGGTATGTTGGACGAAAAGACGTTGCGAAGTTTCCCAAACGCTGACCATCTGAGTTGGATTCGATAATTTACCTCTTTTTCGAAGATGGACCTACCTAATTGAACTGTTTGTCCAACGTTTATGTACGCGTCCACAACTTCAAGAGCCAAGTTCTCATCCATGGTTCATCCATTCACCCCTCATATCTTGTAGACTTCTTAACTAAATCGGTGAAGAAGTCTAGATAAAACATGTTTTAGAACCACCGCCGGAAAACCTGCTTTAAAATAAAACTGCATGCACTTGTTTAAGAGGTATGCGGTGCCACACAGACACGCACACACATAACGGTCAGACTAATAACCCCCCTTTTTTATTAGTTAAAAAAACAAGAAAGTGATTGACATCCGCCTTAAATAAGACCAGCGCCTTACCATGACGTGCGACAAGCGATGCGACTTTTTGTCCTCATTGCTTGTGATATTTTCAGAGGCGTTCCAGAAATTTCGTTCTTGTGTCATGTTTTTCACGTGTTCTCTGGTTATTAAATAACCAACGTATAAACCATATAGTGAGGTTGAAACATCAACAAGGTTATAAGTTGTTTTCTTTCGAAGTTTTCCTTAACTGAAAGAACAAGTAAAAATAAAAGAGATGGTGACAGAAATAAAACTTAGCGTTATAAACCTTAAGCAGGAGCTTTTTGAGGTTATGTACGATTAAAAAGAAACCTACTCAATTGAAACATCATCATCACAGCCGTAGGCCTCCCTCATGGATATTCAAGATTATAAGGGGTTGTTGCCGTACTCACCACGATTGCCAGGCGGGTTGATGAGCGCACTACGGGATGTTGATACACTGAAAGACGCTACTGCCCATCTTAGTAGCAGCCACTCCCTCTTATAGGAACTTGCGTTCTTATACGACCGCCATCCCCAGAACAAGGCCTATCCCCGAGAACTCCTCATCACACACGGGGAATCGCGCACCGCATCAACCGAGCCTGTAGTG